>OX422214.1:553176478-554376478 GCA_949130495.1 Sambucus nigra | reverse complement strand
CCAACGAATAACTCAAGTCTGCGGCAACGACTGTGGCTGCTACTGCGGCCTAAGATCTGTAAAAACAATTCTACATGGAGGAATAGACCTAGCAAGTCTGCGGCAACGACTACGGCAGCTACTGTGGCCTAAGATCTGTAAAAACAATTCTACATGGAGGAATAGACCAATCAATTCTATAGTGGGCCACAATAAGAACATCTTCCTCTAGTATGTACGTTGGTTTTAAGGTATCCCAAGTCAAACAAACAAAATAAATTTTCCTATTTAATTACGTATTCAATACTTTAACATTATTGAGTTCGTCTTTCAATTAACTCTTGCTATAACAATATTCACTTGCTTATACAATATTCTCTTATTTTAACAGTATTCTCAAATAATGTTTTCAGATATACATCTCTAGCGTATTAAATTTTCCTATTCCTGAGTCCTAGTTTTGTTTATACATCTATAATATTTTTTATTTTAACTTCTTGAATTATATTTTCATGGGTAAACATCTCTAGTATAAATCATATCCAGTATAATAATCATCTCAAGATACAAGTTAATGGAAAATCACACAATCCAGAATGTCCGTGAGTAAGCTTAACTCACAATAAATAGTATGGGGCCACCCGCGACGCGAAAACGAAGTGCGAAGGCCTATCCCTATTGCCTTCAAGGATCACTTATGACACTGCTAGCTATAGCTATAGGACGTCCCAACCCTATAGGCTCAAAACAAAAACAAGGGAAACCACTACGCTATCACACCAAATGTATGACCCCATACCTAAGGCTATATCATATCCCATTGTCGCACTCTGGAGACCATGGTTCAAAGTATCGGTCGAGTCAACTCGGTATCAACCGAGTTGACTCGGAATCTCAGCCCACTGAACCGATAACGAGTCACGAATCAAATAAAAAAATATCGTAATAAATCGTTAAATCTTGCCGATATATCGCCGTTCCTGAGATGACTCGCCGATATCTTTGCCGCGTTGGCGATATCTCCCGGAGATGAGGGTTTTTTTATTATAAAGAGGGGGGGGGGGGGGGGGCGTATGGCAAAAATAGAAGGAAAAAATAGAATTAATGCAATTTTTTTTTACCTTTATCATTGATTTGTAGAAGTGTTATTTCTGCTATAAATCATGTGTCGGTGAGATTTAACCCTATTTCTTTCTACTGGGTTGCACCTTTTCCCTTTATAAGTAGCTTCCTTTTACCTTTCTACCGGCGAGATTTAACCCTTTCTTTCTGCTTTAAAAACTTACCTTTATCAGAAGCTTCCCTTCCCCTTTCTTTCTACTGGGTTGCACCCCTCTTTTGCAAAAACCCTATTTCTAACGTTATTTTTTATGTCAATTAGTTGTCTCTTGTTTATTTTTAGTTTAAGCATGGTATTTTTTTGCTTTAGACACGCGTGTTTATAACTTGCGCCGGCCTCCATCTTTTTTTCCCCAATTTTTTAGCCGGCCCCTAATATTTTGTACAACATTATTTGTTTTTTTTTATAACTTTTGCACCATAAAATTTTGTACAATGTATTTTTGTAGAAAAAAAAAATGTTTTGATACTTAAAAAAAAGGTTGTAAAAAAACTATAATGTTGAGAATTCTTTAAAAAATATTTTGTATTAAAAATATTTAGAGTTCTTAAAAAAAATATGCACCTAAAAATATTTTGAATTCATAAAAATAATGTTTTGTACAAAAAATGTTTAGAATTCTTAAAAAAATGTTCAAAATATCTAAAAATTCCAAAAAATAATGCTTTGTACAAACAATGTTAAGAATTTTTAAAAATTGTTAAAAATAACGTTTTGTACAAAAAATGTTTAGAATTCTTTAAAAAATGTTTAGAATCTTCTCTAAAAATTCAAAAAATAATGTTTTGTACAAAAAATGTTTAGAGTTTCTAAAAATTCCTAAAAATAATGTTTTGTACAAATAATATTTAAATTTCTTAAAAATAATGTTTAGAATTTCTAAAAGTTCCAAACAAATAATGTTTTGTACAAATAATGTTTAGTATTCTTAAAAAATTGGTTTATTATGGAATATTAAATCTGACAAGTCCGTCGCGCTTCATTATAATCAATTGTACAATCCAATGTATATTAAATGATGGTATTTAAACGTATTTGATTGGTCTACATTGTTAATCTAATTTTTTAAAAATTTTCTATATTTTTTTTGAAATTTTTTGTGCTCTCTAAATAGCGTATCTTTGCGTATCGTCCGATATTGCGACTGAGTTGAAAATCGGGTGTCCGATACTGGGACACGCTCCTTAAAATGCCTACTTGTAAGATACCCACGAGCGTACATACCCCTAGTATGATTTGATTGCACATAAAGCAAATAACTCAGCAACAAAACCCCACTCAAGGTTACACATAGGTTGACACATATTCCTGTTTATTTCAATGTTATTTCTTGCGTTTAGCATGAATCCTTTATAAAATTGTAACCCCAATGCCAAATGTTATAAAACTAGGTTACATCTTGCAACCACTTGTTTCCAACATACAACAATCCTACCCAATGGTTTATAAATTCAATCTCGTTACTATATGATTTACGCAATCGTTAAAAATTCCCAATAGTGCACGCATCAAATGTTGATTAATTACATGAGTTTTATCCCGAACATCTAAGGTTATTAAACATAAAACAAATTCCCCAGACCTACTGTTTATAAGGTATTTCAATATATCCAAAAGGTTCCCAAACTAAACTAGCGTCAAAACACTGTACAACCCCCAACCTAACCCACACTGGCCATGGTCCCGGGGCCGGCTTGGGCCGGTTAGCTCATCGTGGTACCCTTTTTTCCTCTTGCTCTTATGACGGCATTTGCCAAACCTTCCTCAATCCTACAACCTCTAGTACACCAAATTAGCCGTTCTCCTCCTTTAAAACTAAACATCATACAAGTACTAGCAAGATATTTCTACAAGATTTAGTTAATTAATAACACGATTGAAGGTATAATTACAAAATTTATAAAATTAACCCTAAGTGAATGTTTTACACAAGATTGATCATATTAACTTACGGATTCAATTCAATAATCGATAAAAAGTTGGGACTTCTACAGAATACAACTAATAAGATTCAGCATACAACTAATAAGATTCATATCTGATGTTTTTAAGTTTAGATTTAATGGATTCGTGGGTTAATTTGTTGATTTATTAACAAAGCTTCAAAAATTCTTCAATACATAACTATTGTTCATAATATGATTAATCCAAATCATGAAATTAGGTTTTATTAATATTACAAATCAGATTATACGATTATATTACAGATTCCAACATATTAATATTATTCCAACACAAACCTAATTACATTCTTATTTTTTCCTCTTTTCGGATGGTAAATATTTCTTAGAACTTGGAGTGTGAATCAAACCCATGTTAAAATTGAAATTGAGATACTGATGGAAGTTATTCCCATTTGAATCGGATTCTATCTGAAAGAGGTTGACAATAAGTTCTTTCAAAATTGACTATTTGTCCGTCTGTTAGAGGTTTTCCAGAAATGTCTGTGATCGAGTAAATAGCTCTATGAACGAATGGATCGGATCGACTTGGAAAATGGAAAGATAATTCCCTCAAATCTCCAAAGCCAAATTCCCAATTCTCGAAGCTAGGGTTTCCTCTGCCTCCTTAACAGCTAAGGATCTTCCAATATGATGCAAGGGTTTTAGGTTAAATAAATATTATTAAACCCGAAATTAGGCTTAGGCTCCAAAATAGCCCTAACCCAAGAGGCCTAAAACAAGCTCCAAACAGCCTAAAACTTGCTCTAACTCATTTACTACCCGATAAACCCAAATTCCACTATATTAAGCTCAAACAGGACATTCGAAACATCTAACGAACCAACCCAAAAGTTAACATGTTCTACTAGTCAATCATCTTATTAAGTTACTTAATTATCTTGTTAAATTAATTAATTAGCCAATACGCTAACTTAAGTTTAAATCATAATTATTAATTAATTAGATTGTGACTCGTAGTATAATAACCTACTTCACGTAAGACCTGATGCCGAGGGAATAATCCACAAACAAGGAAAACACCAACACCGACCATTCCATAGCCATCCATAATACTTCGCTGCTTAATTATTTATCTTAATGAATAGTTATGAGTTCGATAACGTCTATAGCAATAATAGTCCAATCAACACGTAATTCAATTACGTATTACAAAATATGTAACATCTGAACTTCACATCTTAATGTAATAAATAACATATCAAAAATCCATTATCTCAAATCCCAAAAGGACATACCACATGTCATATGAAATAAAAACTCATCAATATCCAGTAATCAATTTAACCATTAAATAAATGCCATAAAATATTGGGCATTACTGATGCGAATCCATGTAATTTCACTTATTTTTCTTTTTCCAATTTTTTTTCTATTTTTACTTTAGTCCTTTTTCTCTTTAATTGGTCTCCAAGCATGTTTGGGACAAATTGGGTATATTTTTGATAGTATTTGTCTTTTTTAGTCTTTTATGCAATTACTTGGCTAGGAAGTAATTTCCATCCTTTAAAATACCCATGTAATCCTCATTTGAGGATAACTCCCATTTTGAATCCAGGAAATCATTTGCTTCTCTTTAAAAATTATTTTGGCTTTATTTTTTGGTCATTGAGATGTAGTTTATGTCAAATTGGTATCAGAGCTAAGTGTTGTTCCCCGATTGGTGTATTGGTGAGTAGTTATCAACAAATCGTACACTACTTCTCCAATGGCTCCCAAAACATCTAAACAACAACATGACGAGATTCAAGAGTTTGAGTTCAAAAAGAAGTTCGACGCTCTTTTCCAACTTCTCTCTACAAGACAACCTCCCCCCACCATGGAAAAGTCGCCTGAAAACGCCTCACATAGGCCCGAGAAAGAGGCTGTCCTAGAAACCTTATCCCCAACCCTAGGCGAGTTCATTACCACCCTCATCCCTGTTGGTCGATTGGATTACCCTCCTGGATATGCCGACCACCCCACTACTCTAGCCTTACTCCGTTGACCGCCATCCCTACCCGTCCAACCCGAAAAAAATATCCAACACGATCGCTTCTGCCCAGGACCCAAAACCATCCTTTCCCAATCCAAACCCTAACCCAGAAAAGCCCTTAACCCGACCCATTTCTGACCTTGGCAAACCCTCTGCCACCTCCGACCACCCCACTGCCCTAGCCCTACACCCCGCCCCTCCTTTGATCAAAGCCCCTACTGGCCGACCCCCAAAACCCCTCAACCCAGCTCGCCTCTGTTCCGCCCCGACCCATTTGGGTTGAACCTCTTCTCCGGCCTACTCGGTGGTCCACCCCCACCTAATCCGACATCTTTTTTTGCCACACCCACCCTTGTACAGCCTCCTGCACACTTCTCCCTACCCACCGGTCAACCCGAAACCTCTACTCAACTCGGGTTTGCCCCAATCCCTCGGCCATGTGCATTTCCCAGCCCCCATGGTTTTTTCGACTACCTCGGGGCCCTCAACCATTATGTTAGGACCCCGACCATCCTCCCGACCCTAGGCCACACGACCCTACCATCCCATTATTCGCCTGGGGGCAATCCTATGACCTTCGTGGGTATTTTGCGCACCGACTCCCTCCACCCTTACTTATACACCGTCATCCACCACCGTCGGGGGCCCTCAACCATTATGTTAGGACCCCGACCATCCTCCCGACCCTAGGCCACAAGGCCCTACCATCCCGTTAGCCCCCTGGGGGCAATCCTATGACCTTCGTGGGTATTTTGCGCACCGACTCCCTCTACCCCTACTTATACACCGTCATCCACCACCGTACGTCCCACCTCCTCCATCATCACATCATACCCCTTTACGTTATGATCTTTCTCTGCTCTACACCGACTTCTCTTTATCCTCCGACGCGACGCTGGGGATACCCACTGCAGCGCCTTGGAGTGGATTCTCCCACCCCTACTCAATGCCCCTCACTTCGTACCACTACAAGATCGCTGGTGCTTTTAATGTGATAAACATGGTCACCTGATTGGTACATGTCCCCATCACGCTTTCCCAGCACCTCCCGTGGCCCCACATGTTCATTCTCCTCATCCACCACCTGTCCAGATGCCATCGATTCCTGCTGATTATCTTCCACCTGTGTCAGGTGATGTGATGGCCTTAATGCTCGTCAGGATGGAGACCCCTAACTACGGCACTTCAGATACTTTTTCGGAGTCTGCATGGAGATATACGCATTGACGTTCCTATATTCGATGGACGATTCTCCCCTGATGACGTGATTGATTGGTTGGCTGGTATGAAAATGGTTTTTGACTACAAGCGGGTATAAGATCGCTCGTGTTCTCGTCGCAACCAAATTTCAAGGATTCCCCAAGTTTAGTGGAATGATCTTTGCTACCTCCGGACATCTACTGCACTTCCTCTCATTCAGGCCTGACCCAAGTTAAAGGCCGTACTTCAGGCTTCATTCATATCACCGAGCTATGAGCGTGACCTTCCGATAGGCTACATCGACAGCGGTGGAGTATACAGAGCAATTCCAGCTCCTTTGCACCCGAACTTGCCTTACTAATACCGAGGACCAGCGGATCAGTCGCTATATTTTGGGACTGCAGCATGATCTCAGATTGAGGGAGATACTGAGCTTTCTGAAGACGTTTGCGTACACGACTTAGGTTGAGGCCTATCACGCGACACCAATAGCTCTTCTTGCTTCGCGAGCTCCACCTACATCGATTTTTGCTCCAGCTCCTCCAGTATCTGCTTCAGTCTCTTCTACCACTACTTCTGCTGCGCCACCTCCTGGTCCTCCTACATTCCGGTGCTACAATTGTGGCAATGTTGGCCACCAAGCTTCAAAGTGCTCTCTCTCTCTCTCTCGTCGTCGTTCCCTTTTAGCAATGGAGCATCCGCCTGAGTATCTTGATGCATCCGAGGAGCTTCTCCAATATGCTTTGATCACTGTCTTAGAGGGTGACTCAGTGGGCCTTCCCCTTTAAGTTCGTGGGCGAATTCTTTTTGAGAGGGCGAAAGTAATGGGAATCTATGTATTTTCCCTTATTTTCCTTTTCCCTATTTTTTTCTATTTTTATTTTAGTCCTTTTTCCCTTTAATTGGTCTCCAACCATGTTTGAGACTAATTGGGTATATTTTTTTTTAGTATTTGTCCTCTTCAGTCTTTCAGGAAATTACTTGGATAACAAGTAGTTCCCTCCCTTTAAATACCCTTGTAATCCTCATTTAAGAATAACTTCCATTTTGAATATAAGAAATCATTTATTTCTCTATAAAAATTATTTTGGTTTTATTTTTTAGCCATTAATGTGCAGTTTACGTCAATTACATTCTTCCTTTAAACAAGGAATTTCGTCCTCGAAATTTGATTATTTTATATACGTAACTTGAATATCTAAGACTATCTCACCCGCATAACGTGCTCTCACTACTACAGACTCTGCTCTCTCTTCAATCTAATATGCACCTTGGTCTCTCCTTGTAACTCGAGTTCGGCTATAACTCCACTCGTCCTTCAGGAACTTCCTCAGTATAAACACGTGAAAGACATTGTGCACACGTTGAAGGTGACCAGATAAGACCAAATGATGTCATTGGTCCCACCCTATCCAAAATCATGAAAGGCCCTATGTATTGGGGCGCCAACTTTCCCTTGGACGTAAACTTCACAATTTCCTTCATCGGGGAGACCTACAAAAGCATCTGCTCTCCCCCCGGGACTCCAATCTATGCTTCCTCCTGTCTGTCTAGTTCTTCTGCTTGCTTACTGTGGGTAGATCTCATACGGTCTCTAGTGAGCACCCACCTGACCCAAATAACTTGGCATCCCACGTCTCTATCCAACTTTAGTCTATTTGTCATCGATGACTATAATGGCACCATATCCCCTTTGAGACATCGGTTACACATTGAAATCCAGCGATATACTCTCCAATTCCACATTGAGATCACTAAAAGCTGAAATTCCTTCGATGGCCCTGGTGTTGTAAGTTCACTAACTGGTAGATAGTGTACTTAGACACAAATGATGCTAATACCTACTTCACTTGATCACCAATACTGACTCCTCAAACCACGGTACATATGGTCACTCAAGTGAACTATGAACCACCTGCCTCGACCAAAATCGCCTTCTGCAGTTTGGGATCCTCTCGCACAATCAATCCCCCTTGAAAAACACAAACCTCTGTCTGAGTCAAAAGAAGTAAAGGAGAACTCCTCCTGGCAATAGTTCTTATACCTTCTCCCAACAAAAAGGATTTAACACGTGCCCGAACCACCCACGACACAATATCGGGTGCAACGATCGCTATTGCTGAAATTGCTATCCCACTACTTTGCCCATAAGCTAATAGAATAATGGTTGGTTGATGGCTTTATGCGCCTGCTACCACGTTCGTCTTCCCCAATGCTACTGAATGGAGAAGTGATAATTCGTTCACAAATTCCATTCGCCTCCAATGACTCCTCCCGTTCAGCTTCCACCGAGTGAACACAGTGTCAACAAACAATTCGAAATACCTCGACTTTTTTAGAACAGGTTCGAGTCAAATAGTAATGATTTGAAACACTTATTTTTACACTATTTTATAAACCCAAGAACTCAATGGTATGGATATGTAAGATACAAGATTTTCAATCCTAGCAGGAAAAGGAGGGAAACAAATACTCAATTTGAAGTGATTAAACAGAATAATTTGTTGGCAATGCTCGACCAAACAAACGGCAACCCCTTCCGATAAGTAATGCCTTCATACACAAAGAGCAAAAGTGGTCTTGATAACCTCTCCTTTAACTTCAAAAGTTTGTTGGCAATGCTCGACCAAACAAACGACAACCCCTTCCGATTGTGGTTCGAGAACTCTTGAGTGAATCCTGTAGTACCTTGCTAAACCCCAAAGCTTGTGACTTCAGTAGGTGTCGTGGGTTGTCCCCACTCCATCTCTGTCGACACCTTGTTAGAATCCACAAAGGTCCCAACTTCTGATGCAATGTGCCCAAAAGCTTTACTTTCCGTACCCAAAATCCACACTTGGAGAACTCAACATGCAACTTGTGTTCCCAAAGTGTGTATACCAAGATGCCGTCAATAAACTCAATGATGAAATGGTCTAAGTACGGTCGGAATACTCTATACATCAACTTCATGAAACACGACTCAAGCATTAGTCAACCCAAATGGCATGACTTGAGAGAAGCTGTCTTCGGAATATCCTCCTCCCGAATCCGCAACTGGTGATAACTCGAGCGTAATTCCATCTACTAAGGAAGATGCTCCCCTTAACTGATCAAACATGTCGTTGATACGCGACAACGAACACTTGTTCCATATTGTGACCCTGTCCAGCTCCCGGTGTTCCACACATAAACTTAGTGAACCATCCATCCTTTATTGAAGAGGATTGGAGCTTTCCCATTGTGACAATCTTCTGAATAAACTCTTGGCTCAAAAGCCGCTGTGCCTACCCCCATAACTCTTTCATCTCCAATGAAGCCAATCAATAAGGTGCCCTCACTATGGGCCTGGTTCTAGCGCTAAATCTATGACAAAATTTGATGTAAACCACTGGTCAAAAGGCTTCTACAAATATCTAAACACACTTTTTAGAGAGATAAATAGTCTTTTCTATTTCAAAATTCAAGTCTCCTCAAATGAGGCTTATAAGTGGGTATTTAAAGGGGAGAAGTAGCTTAGGCTCCAAGCTAAGACTCTAATTATAAAAATGCTATTACTATTTCTTACCTTTAAATACTAAAGCAAAACAAATGAAAATGCAAATAATTAAATAAAAAAAATACAAAATAAAATAAAATGGCTAATAAAACCCTAAAATAGGGCCCATTTCCATCACGCTCTCCCTCTTAAGTCAAAGCTCGTCCTCGAGTGTTAAAAAAATTGGGGACTCGTGCGGAAATTCCAAAAATTGAACCAAAACCTTGTGGGGGGCCAAAACTAATTTATGAAATTTGAGGGGTGCACATCCCACAAATTTTGGTCTTCATTTCTTTATCTTCTTTCTTTTTATCCATTTTCTTCGCCCTTGTAAACCCTAAAAAATTTCACCCGGGTCAAAAACCAATGTTTGGAAGTGGGTAGAAGGGTTTGGGGTTGGGAAGGGCATTTCAGGGGTTTTCGAGCAGGCCTAGGGTAAAACCCGAGGTTTCTGGGAGCAGTTTGGGGTTGGGGGTCCTCCGTGACCCCAGGGGTGGTCGGCGGCCAAGAGGGGAGGGGCTGAGGCTGCTGCCGACAGGGGTTTTTTGTCCAGTGGAGAGGTCAGCGGGTAGGGTGGGGGCCTTCGGTGGGGTATGGGGGGCTGGGCGGTAGGGGTTAGGGTCGCGATTAATTTTTTTTTTCTGTTGGGGTAGCAGTTAGGGCTGGATATGGGCTGGAGTAGAGGGTTTTTGGGGTCCGAAGGTGGTGGGGCAAGGCTGAGGCAGCGGGGCGGAAGCTAGGGTTAGAAGGGTGGGGGCTTGGGTTTGTGGGTCTTTTTGGGTTGGGACAGCAGGGTAAAGTGGAGGAGGTTGGTGGGGGGGGAAGCTAGGGTTATGTTTTAGCCCTAGGGTAGCGAAGAGTTAGGCCATTTGCTGTTGCAACTCCACAATTTGTTGCCTCAACTCGAGATTCGCATCTTGTTGTTTGGATCTTTTGGAGCCATTGAAAAGTAGTGAACGACTCTGATAAAAAATACACCGATACACCAAACACCAATGTGGAGCGACACCCGTTCTGATACCAATTTGATGTAAACCAATCGTCAAAAGGCTCCTACAAATATCTAAACACACTTCTTAGAAAGAGAAATACGCTTTTCTATTTCAAAATTCATGTCTCCTCAAATGAGGTTTACAAGTGGGTATTTAAAGGGGAGGAGTACCGTAGGCTCCAAGCTAAGGCTCTAATTATAAAAATGCCATTACTACTCCTTACCTTTAAATACTAAAGCAAAACAAATGAAAATACAAATTATAAAATAAAAGAAAATAAAATAAAATGACTAATAAAACCCTAAAATATGGTCCATTTCCATCAAAATCAATCTCTCGTGTAGGCGGCAGTCTCGGTACATCCTTGAATTCATCTGGAAAAATTCTGAACTTTTGGTATCATCTCTAAAGAAACCGTAACATCTATATAATACAATGCTCGACCCTCCCTCGAGCTTAGGTATAACTATAAGAAAAATCTCATGCTCGAGAATGGCAGTTGATCTGAGTTTAATACAAAGCTAACCAAACCATAACCAATTATAAAATCGTATGACCTCATGTCATAAATCAATAATTGGACTGAAAATCAAGCCTGTCAAAAACAGCTGCTACGTCTCCACAAACATGACGTAAACACCCTTACCATGGGAAGAATTGTTACTGTGGAAGAGTTTTTCTTGTTTCCTAGCTGACTGGATACTAATTTTAGCTGACTAAATGATATATTTCCATGCGTTGAGTGCTATGTAGCACGGATTCTTCAAAACATCCATTGCACCAGCAGCCAAGCCTATTCTGGCTCCCGTGGCACTATTTTTCCAAATCTTCGCGCCCGTCACTCACTCGAACCTGTTACTCCTAGTTTGAAAGGAATAACGTTTTTGGTTCCTTTTTATATAAGTTACTTACAATCATAAAGGTCAAAATTAGACTTAGGTGCCTGTATTAAAAATTTGACCGAGTACTCAATCTGCAGTTGCCTACTTTATTATATTTTTTGTGTTTCTCTCTTAAAGGTCACATGCTATGCACATTATTGTCAATTCTAACTGGGAAACAGAATAGTTACTGTTTAAATGTTGTAAAAATGGCTACCTGTGTCTTATTTTGGCCATTAGCAATTAGCAAGGTACCTAAGTCTGCTTTTTGGTTTACTCTCATGGACATTAAAAGCTAAGTTCACCTAACCTATCCAAAAGTGGGTAGGAATGTCTTGCCTACTGAAGCAGAAACATTGCCACACATCCATTTGATTTAGATCTTTTTTTGTTGAACTCCTTTTTATTTCTTCCCTTTCAATACATGATTGTCCGTTTAGTGGTGTTCTCTGTGTGTTTTGATTTTTGTACAGTTTATTTTTTGTGTTTGGTTTTGTAGTTTTGTGGGCCCCTCGTCCACTTTAGCCTTTTTGCATTCTTTGTTTATTGGTAACAAAATTTTATGCTTCTGATCCATTTTATTTATCTCCATTATTTCCAGGGAAAAAGAAAATTGGTGGATGAGCTTGAGAAGCATAAGCAGGCTGTAAGGACCCTCTCCGACGAAGTTGATAAGATGAAGCATGTCAAAAGCAATCAACTCGAGGTGAACAATGTAGTTCTACGGCTAATCCAATGAAATAATATTTTTTCAATGTGTTTAATCAATTGAAACAAATAAATTAGCCAGCAATTCACTTCAAGATGCAGACAGACTCTGCACCTTTTGTTTATTCTCCTCAGTTTTGATTTTTAAGTGGCAGGTTTTGGGTGCGTGCCACCTCCTTCCGTTCTGGAAACTGATTGAATGTTTTCTTTTTTATAATGGAGCAAATATAACCAATGTCAGAGTCGTATGTTTTTTCATCTCCCGTGTTTCGTCCGAAACCTATGCCTTTTAAAAATCTATTTTAATGCCTATGCAACCTAATCCCTCCCGCTTTTGTCATGTTTAAATGATCTGCCTGTTCTTTTTTACAATTGCGTGTCTTCACGCTCAATACGTTGATATTTAGGATACATCTGCGGTGCAACTCCCTGGCACTCTCTTGGATGACCTTGCTGCTGCCTATCTTCTGGCTGTAGAAAATTTTGAATGGGCTCCTCCTCTAATTTCAAGCGAGTTTGCAGCTCCTACTCCTGCAGGTACTTCTTCATCTGTGGATACTTCATCTGTAGGAGCTAACAGGTCTCTTTACTTTGTTTTTATTATCTTCACTACATCCTTAAGTTGTCAAATTTATTTTTTCTTCAACGCCTTTTTATTTATTTAGTGTTTGTAAGGGTTGTTATCTGTCAGATAGGAAATGGTATTTTCGGGGAAAAAAATCAGATTTTCTCGAGCGAAAAAAATTGTCGCCCAGTCCAATTTTTTTCGGGCGAAATTGAAAAAAACACACTGAAAATTTGGCAAAATCGGAATCGGATTACTCCAAACTCGAAAGCTTTTGTAAAATTCTGAATTACTAAAAAAATGCGGAAAACTTTGGAAAACCGGATTGTTGTAATTTGACAAAAGCAGAATATCGGAAATTCACTATTCATTCAGATTATGATCTATTCTTTTTTTCCCTTTCAAAAATTGAAAATCAAAGATCAAAGTTCTAAATATTATTCCAAAATTGAAAAAAATCGGATTGGATTTTGGAATATTGGAAAATTTGGAAAAAGCATACTGCTATTGTTGACCGTAAATTTTGATGTTAAGTACTCTTTATTCATCTCCAGGTCAGGCAGTTGCTGTCATTCCCCCTAGTTTGTCAACCCCAGTGGCCCATGCTACAATTTCTCCAGCAAAAACAATAGAAGAAAGAGAGAAGATACATGTTCTACCAAAAACAAACATTGAAGCTCGTAAAGTAGGGAGAAAGCTAGTCCGTCCCCGTATTGTGAAACCCCAGGAACCTAAGGTTGATGCCGAGATGCCTGAAATTCAAGGCAATCTCACAGTAGTTCCACCCCCCAACCACCTGTTCGCAAGCGCCCAGCTACATCAGAGTTACAAGAAGAATCGCAGCAGCTTTTTTCACAGGAGGGCGCTGAAGTCCCTGTGTTAAAGAAGTCCAAAGGCTCTGACGAGTTGTCCTCATTGCAAGAGGGCGCCGAAGCACAATCTCCTTCCCATTTGGAAATTCCCGAAAATTTACCCGCCGTAGAAGAATCTGCGGATGATTTGAAGGAGAACGAAGAAGTAGATGAGACTGTTGGGGAGGAGCCCAAGGTAGAGCCGTTATAGAACGAGGCAGTTGATGAAGAAGAAAACGTTGAGGAGGCTGCTGAGGTTATGGTGGAATCTAAAAGCGAGCGTGAAGAGGGAGAGATGGTCACGGATCTCAGGGATGTTGACGGTAGTGGTGGCGGAGGTAATATTAGTGGAAGCCCTGAAATTGGGGAAATACAGCTCGACCGTATGTCAGAAGAACCTGTTGTTCCTACAACAGACATTGGGGATATAGCTCTGTCTCCTCAGATTGTTGAAGAGGATGAGGATTGTGATGATAAGAATGATGATGTGATGGAAGAGACTGAGGAAGGAGGTTTAGACGAGTTAAATGATCAACAGGTTGCACCAGTGGAAACTGATCAAATCCCTGAAACTGCTGGTGGTGGTGGTGGTGAGAGTTCATCACCCCCACCCCCACCGCCTAGTAGTGGTGGTGTTGAAGTTGTGTCTCTCTCAAAACAAGAAGGTACCGCCAGTAGCAGCAATGTTGTTACAGCATCAGCAGCAGAGACAGAAGTGAAGGAACAGCAACAACAAGAGCAGGTGTCGTCGTCTATCGTTAGTGGTAGCCCGAGTACTACCATTAATTTACAAGAGAGGGCAAGGCAAAGGGAGCAGCTAAGACAGGCGGCTTTGTTGGGTAGAGGTCGTGGACGCGCACCTCGTGGACATGGAGGCTGAGGCGGCCGCGGACAGTCATAGAGAGAGACGCGTAATATCCATCTATTCATCCATCTAAGATTGCAGAGGAGAGTTTGAAGAGTAAATTAGCTTAGTTTTGTGGGGTGGTTGTTTGCCTGCAATTTTGGCTCACATGATGTTGCCCAAATCTTTTGCATTTTTTTTATAAACTTGTTACATAACGTTGAAAATGGAACTGCTTATTGATGTGTGCATGTTGATGCATGATTTTCTCAACTGAAATATGTATGGGGTCCTTTACTTTCTTGAGTGTACTTAATAAGATGGATCTTGTGGTAAACGTCGAGTAGATTTTGTTGTTTTCATTGTTCCTTTGAACTGGGGGTGGAAGCGGTACGGGTTTTTACCGTACTGTACCGCCGTTTTGGTAATGGTTTTGGTTTCATATATTAAAATAGCAGAAACCGATCTTACCGAAACTGAAATGACCGCAAAAAAGTGGGTTGGTTTTGGTTTTAATATTTAAAAAATTGATTTACCGAAATTACCGTACCGAATTTGCCGAAACCAGAAAAAATCGTACCGTACTGTACCGAATTTATCAAAACCAGAAAAAATCGTACCGAAATTAGTGTACCATACTGAATTTACCAAAATTACCGTACTGAATTTACCAAAACCCCCAAAAAGTTGGTTTTGGTTTTGGTTTTAATATTTAAAAAAGTTTGTTGGTTTTGTTTTTGTTTTTTTGGGGCTTTTAGTGTTGTTTACCAAAACCAGAAAAAATCGAAACCAGAAAAAATCAAAATTTACCAAAACTAGAAAAAACCAAAAGAAACCAGAAAAAATAAGAATTTATCGAAACCAGAAAAAATCGAAATTACCGAAAAAATCAAAATACCGGTCGGTTTGGTTTTGGTGTACCGGGTGGTAAACTGGTACGGTTTGGTTTTACCATCCAGAGTTTGGTTTTGATATTGGTATCTACTATTTACCGACCAAACCGTGCTTACACTCCTAGTATCCACCACTTTTTATAGACGTTTGCATTTACTTTATTTACAATAACAATAATACAAAAAATTATTAGTGGTTCTGAATGGCCATTCAAGAAACTACCAACATCATTTTACCAAACTCATTAGGTTAGGTTCATGCTTATATGCCTTCCATGAGTCAAACGAGTAAGTATACTATTTTCACTTCCATTTGAAAATGTTAGTTTTTGAGTATTTTTCTTTCCATTCATTATATGTAAACCAAGCAAATTAGTTTAAAGTTTACGTGACTGCGTAAAGAGGAATAAAAACAAAACAAGGTTAATGATATTTGATAGCTTATTAAGATTAGTCACACATGTGTAGTGTGTGCATTGTTATCTAGTATACAATATCTGGGGAAGTCAAGAAATCGTAATAAACCAAATATCATTGATAAAAACTCAGAAGTTTCACATTTGACCAAACGATGATGGTGCATTAGTGGACAAATAACACAAGAATTAATGGTGTTATGTAATTTGTGCAATGTGTTTCCTTATCCCAATGTGAAAGAAATTTTTTGGTTATTAAAAAATATGGAAGAGGTAGTTCAGAAAAGCATTATTTGAAGAAGAGGTGGTCAAGCATAATTAGAAAGATATACTCAATATAAGATCAGCACATGGAAAGTAGGAACAAATGGCATCGAAAAGTAAAAATATACGTATATTATCAAAAGGTATTTAGAAATTAAATAGACTAACGGAATTATATACTGAAATCCTACATGAAATCATATGAATAAATAATTAGCATTTCTAAAACTAACATTTCTAAAGAATTAGTGGTAACTTAACCCATAGGCAGTTTCTTGGCCCGTAAATGGTGAGTTAAAAGAAGTTTGGTTTTGTGTCAATTAATTATTTAGAATGAGTTTACCTTTAGTCCATAAATTGAGTACGACTGTGCTGAAATTAGAAGGGTAGTTTTGAGATATAAAAATGTGACAGGGGCTAATTGTCTATCCCTTTATATAATAGTAAATATCCCAGTTATCACATATATCACAGTTGAAAACCTCACAATTTATTCACATCGATAGTTATCACAGTTAAACTAGGGATAAAGCATATATATCATAGTTGAATATATGACAATTTATTTAATGTTACGGCTATCTAAGTTAAATTGAGGATACATCACATATATCACAGTTCATTTAATGTTAACGCAATTAAATTAGGTTGTGAGATATATGACAAGTAACACAGCTAACCAAGGCAAATTTGTTACCTAAAACTGTAACTTAAACAATTTAAGACATCCAACATACTTAAGGATTCATATCTCGATTTTATGCATATCTTCATTTTTTGTAACGCAGTCAACGTGCTTGATTTGGTTGAAAATGGGGCAACTTTGCTGATTTTATGTAAAAAAAATGTGTTGATTCTAGTTATTTATTTACCGTTTGTAAGTTGTTATAAGAATATCTATGGTTTGTTATGTATTTTAATAATCTACTTAATTAGGTTACTTTTACTAACTATTCTGACATAAAATGTGTAGGGCTCATTTTCTTTTATAAGATCATATATCCCTTTATTGATTATATATCCCTTTATAAGATTATATATCCCTTTATTGATAGGATTATATATCCCTTTATAAGATCATATATCCCTTTATTGATTATATATCCCTTTATAAGATTATATATCCCTTTTATAAGATTATATATCCCTTTATTGATAGGATTATATATCCCTTTATAAGATCATATATCCCTTTATTCATTATATATCCCTTTATAAGATTATATATCCCTTTTATAAGATTATATATCCCTTTATTGATAGTATTATATATCCCTAACGGGCTTTCCTTTTTTTTCTATGTGCAACACTTTTACACTGACTTATCTGTTTTTTAATAGTTATTTTCTTTCCTTTTCGTGTTATATTGTCCAAATCATGGTCATGGACATATCTTTTTGATTGTTTTGAATAGCATTCTAACATTTTTTTATGATAGTTTATGTTAATATTTTATTTGGAATGTTTTGGCACAAGTTTTTGGCTTATTAGTAGACAACTTATTTGGGATGGTTGGAGATACACTATCTTCGTTTATGTTTTGGGATGATTGGATATATAGTACCTACTTTTCCTTTGGTTGATTGACTATGTATCGAGTAATCAATTATAATATTAATGATGTCTACTTGAATATATATATTGTTTGAAAAATTCAATATTTTTACTAAAGTTAAAAGTAAAAATGAAGTTTAAAATTATGGTAATTAAAATGCTTGATCTTTACAATTTTTTGGGGGAATATATTGTGGGAAAAGTTAGCTAACATTACGAATTTTTTAGTAAATGATCGATTTTTTAATTTTTAATTCAACATTCTCGATTCTTTTGGAGAAATGTTCAAACATAACCAAATGTTTTCCTAGAAAAGGTTGCAAGCATACCATGAGGGTAGGAAACATATCGATGTTTATTAAATGTAGTTGAAAACATCATAAAACATATATCTGACTTATTTGATAATTGATATTTAATTCCCAACTGTAAATACACTAACGATTTTAAAAATTAGTAAGAACACTTTTTCCAACGTTTTTAGAGCTCATGCCGACATTTATAAAGAATCATTAAATCCAAGTTTTATGGCCTTTGGGCCTTTTAGTGAGTTATTTTTGGATTCCTTTGAGGTTTTGGCTTTATTGGGACTTGGGGTCATGACAAGTTGTGCCATTATGGAGCAAAATGGGGTGTCTACAGCTCCAAATGTGTGCGGGTTCTCGAATTAGCTAAAACCTCAATCTTAGAACAAAGTAGTGGGTTGAGTAAAGTTAATAATATTTTGCAAAGTAAATGAAAGAAATTATATATATATATATATATATATATATATATATATATATATATATATATATATATATATATTGTAATACTTATGGTTCCACATAAAGAGGTGCCTCAACCTTTAGATTAATAGTAGAAATTTCAACCTATTTGGAATATAACAAGCTGAGTTATGCAAATAATAATTGGAAACCAAATGCACAAGAATTTTAATACACAAGAAGGCACTGATGAAGTCGCTTCATTAACCTACGAGCAATTAAACAAGCAAATTCAATGAGTATTTTTTTTTTTAAATAAAATCATAAACTTGCTTTCTAAAATGAGGGAAGAAGGACCTCTTGTCATACTTAGGGGCCACTAAATGCTATGTGTATAAGGAGCGATCAACTATCTCCTGTAATATAGGCTAGTTATTAATATGCATTCTCACTCTTGGGATGGAAATCCAACCCGGGAGAGATAATATATACTCACTTGTGCCTTCATATGCAATTTTCTAATTCTGGTTTTTAAAAAACACTTTAGGTTCTTACTTACCTGTGTGAAAAACTCCATCAACATTCAGTATCTTAAAATTGGTTTTGCTCATCCTCATTATCTTATATGTATCATTATTGGATGAAAGGTATATTGAATAATTTCCACACCCACATCACGTGTTTTTACAAATCAATTTAAAAAATTATTGGAAAAACTTTTTGTGTGTATAAAAATTAGTTTTTTTCTATCTTAATCTCGCTTGAGTTAATTATTTTTGAAAAATAACAAACAAGAAAAATTTGGCAAAACTTGCCGGTTTTGTTGCAGTGGCATTTTACCTCACTAAAGAGAAATTGAGAAATTTTCTTTGGAACAATTTCTAGAAATTGGCGTGGGTAGCTTCAACGCTGAAGCATTGCCACAGCGACATTTTTTTGCTGCAATGATACTTCCCTCATTGGACGCCAAGTTCTTTGAAAGTTACGTGAAAAATATTTGGACATTCTCATGACTTTCTTCGTAGTAGGTTCACTCCAACAACGATCTTCCTCGCTACAACGACACCTCCGACGACACACACACACACACACACACACACACACACACACACACATATATATATATATATATATATATATATATATATATATATATATATATATATATTATAAATATTCTAGATTTTCATGAAAAAATACCTTTTTGGTTGTTGATTGGACTTGCTATCCCCCAATCACTCTTTCATACATGCTTTGTGTAAGTGATGTGTCCTTCGACTTTTCTCGGTAATGGATAAACCGATTTGTGTGGTTTTCTTTATTTAAACGTCCAATGGTCTTCATTTCAAAGACATCTCTCAAAAAAGTTACAAGATCAAATATTAATAGAACTTGGTTTATGGATTTTTATCTTTTCCCTTTTCTAAAGAGATAAAAACACACTTGTGAAAAATATTGAACCCATTTTCAAAATATAGTTCATATTTTTATCCTTTTCCTCTTTGCATTTGTTCACCTCTCTTATAGAGATTGGTTAATATCCAAGAAGACGAACCTTTTCACCACGAACTCATAACAATAAGTATTGTGATATTTTAGCACAAACTCATTTGATCACCTCTCTTTTATAGGTTCTTTTTTGGGCTTTATATCATTTATGATCTCCCATCTCCGAAGACAACAGATTTTGCAACATTATTAATGCGTATCAAGAAATCTATTGTTGAGATCTTCCATTGATGGACAGAATTCTCCGTCTCACTATAAAATAGTGGAAAACATGTGATATGTGAGTTAATGTAGATGGAGTATTAGTCGCTAGTCCCCTCTGTAAGTCTTTACCAAATTTTTAGTGATATTATTGGATTGGCTCGTTTTTTTTTCCGTTAGTAGATTTTTCCCCCCTTACATCTTTTGTTGTTCTCTTATTTACTTATTCCTCATCTTCTATCATCAATATTCTTAAAAAAGATAAAACTTGAGTTGGTTGATTAAAATTTGGGCATTTTTTTTAACATATACTTTTAGGTGTGCAAAATACTTTATGGCGAGTCTTCATTTCGATTCGCAATAAGCACTCTCAACTGGTATCAAAGGTTGGTTCTTTTTTGTTAAGGTTAAAAAATCTAGAGGTATATTGCGTATTTTTATTAATATGAAGAATATCATCATGTTTAGGTGTATGAATATTTTTCAACCTACCTATGATTTTATCTCACTAGATGGTGTTTCATTAAATGATAAAGTGTTGTGCCAATCTTCCTCGATTGATGATAAATGTTTTGCTAAGATAAAAAATTTATCTTCTTTTGGCAACTTTAGTGATGAGTCTTTAGATGAAGAAGATAATGATCTTTAACAATCTTATATTACAATATTTTTTAAAAATGCTAGAATTAAGAAGAACCTGTTGAAAACTTCCATTAAATTGAAGAAATAAAATGCCTCTTTAAAAATGGAAGGGTCTGTTTTGAGCAATGCTAATAAATCTCAACCTGCATCTCTTAGTTTGAGTCTCCTTTTAATTGAGAATGATAGTAAAGATTTATAATAAAGGTTAAAAGTTTTACAGTGTGAATCGAAAGTATGTAAAAGTTCTAATGATTATTTAAACAAGAAAATAACATCTCTGGAAAATGAGTTAATCTTGGCTAAGGATGTAAAGGTTATCATTGAAGATATATCTAAAATGATAGAAAACATGCTTTTGGCTCATACTACATCTTCTATTGATAAACACTGCATTGTTTTTGAAAACCCTCGTATTAAATAAAATATGAAGACAAAACCATTTTATAAAAGCTTCTCAAAAGAATCATGAGCCTAAAGAGCCTCCATTATCTCTTGATAAGAAAATTATTTCAAAGCCTTTGAAGAAAACTAGTCATCGTTTTGTGTATCATTACACGTTTTGCAATCGCGATGGCCATTTGAAAGATTATCATTATAAGTGTTTGAAAATCCCCAAAGTGAATAAGAAACCTCACTTGGATGGAGTAACTACCTTGAAACTTGAATTTAATTCCATTTTTGAAAAATATAATTATTTGGTCAAAATTTGAGAAAATTTCAACATCTAAAAATATTATATAATATATATGAGGGAAATTTTCAGTTGGAACACGCTGTTCCGTGTGAGAATATGCACTCAAAAGACAATGTTTTTAAGGTTTTCGCCATTTACGAGTTGAAATTACTTTGGGGTTGGTACCCGATATTTCCCCATGACATCGTTTAGATACACAATGCGTGCTTGTAATGTTCTAACCTAATTAACATAAAGTGTATACGCGGCAAGAAATTAAGTTATTAGACGAGAGCCAATTTTATTTATTTATTTACAACCCATAAAATTGGAAAGCCATTTTCTAAAATAAAAATTAAACACCTACTTAATCGATTTATCGTGATTCTTAAACAAATTAAATTAGGAAAGAGCTATTCCCACTCCTACAAAGTCTTCTAACGCTCCATTTCTTCTCAAAAGACCCATATACCCTTATATCAATTCTTCCATTCTTCTATCTCACATAAATAAAAATAAAGTCTACTACTAACTTGAGACACCAAAAAAAATGTTTATTATTAACTATTTTTTTTATAAAAAGAAATTGTTTGGTTAAAAAAACATTTTTTTATTAAAAATTAAAATAATTTTTTTTTTAATTTCTTCCCACAATCATTTTTTTGCATCAAAACATTGATAAAAACGGATTTTTATTTTATTTTTCATTAATACTGTTTTTTTTAATATTTTCTTTATTTTTTGTTAAAAATATTTTTTTCGGCTAAAACCTCTTTTTTTTTATTTTATTTTATGAAAACTAGTTTTTAAAAAAATATATTTTTTGCTAAACAACTATTTTTCGTTCAAAAACTGTTTTATTTTGTCAAAACTAATTTTTAAAGATTCGTGATTGGTCAGTACTAATAATCCATTAAATGATGTGGGTACGCGTGAACGACACTAGCCGATCGCGAATCTTTGAAAAACAGTTTGACAAAAACAAATCCGTTTTTTAAAGAAATATATTTTTTTACCAAAAATATATATATATATATATTTTAAAAACAAGTTTTCATTAAAAAAAAACAGTTTTTAGCTAGGAAATATTTTTAACGAAAATATTAAAAAAAATAGTTTTAATGAAAATAAATAAATAAAAGGCCGTTTTTATCAATGTTTTGATGCCAAAAATGATTACGTGGGAAGGAATTAAAAAATGTTTTTTATTTTTATTTTTAATAAAAACATTTTTTTAACAAAACTGTTTCTTTTCATAAATAACAGTTGATAAAAACATTTTTTTTGATGTCGCAAGTTAATGGTATACTTTATTTTTTATTTATGTATATAAGTGAGATAGAAAGATGAGGAAATTGATATAAAAATATATAAATCTTTTGAAAAAGAAATTTAGTGTTAAAAGAATTTATAACAGCGAGAATATCTCCCATTAAATTATTGGCTAACAAATTATGACATAGCCTACTAATAAAATCTGAGCATAATTTGAACCTATCGTTTTTGTTTCTATTCCAGCTGGTCACACGAAGAGATGTATGTCATAAATAACTCTAAAGCCGCAGGAGCATATGAAGAGATTTTAACTTTTAAGAGTGACAGAGGTAAGGATTTAAGAGACCGTACGGTTACAGATATGGTAAACCTGTCAGCTCAATTGTTCACATTCCTTATAAAACGTCTAAGTTATAAATAACGTAGTACCTTCATACAAGAGAAATAAGGTGCTTCAGAGAGAGAAGAAGACAACAGAGAGTATGTCATCTACCAAGTGTTAATGGCTACCTTCAAAACAACTTTACGGGCGGGCTTCTTCTGAATTTTATTCTCTTTCACAAAAGGGGGCTAAAAGGTATATATTTTCGGTTCAGTGTTATCTCTACTCATTATATCTCTATGAATGTTTATATATGTATTTGTATTCAAGTGTGCAGGGTATTGTATTCTCAGGATTTTTCTTCTCCATTTTTCTCTCGGGGCTAAAAGGTACTTGTTTTAAGTAAATTTTTATTTGTAATGTATTTGCATTTATGTGTGTAGAGTAATTTTTTTTTTTACATAAAAGGGATCATCACGATTTGGGATTTTTCTCGAGAATTTTTGGAGTTTGGGATGTTTTAAGGGAGCTTGACAAATAAGTCCTCTTTATACGAGATATTTTTTAATAGATCCTATCATAATATTTTTTTTAAGAGGTCTTATTTATACGTATAGTTAATATTCATTATATGTTTAAAAATAGGATTTAGTGGAATAAAAATCTTTTTTTATGGGACCTGATGGACTAAAACAAACATGTTAAGACTTATTAAACAACATACTTAGGCCTGTTTGGTTGTCCCAAAAATTGTAAATTAGCCAATTTAAAATGGACTCATTCATGAATTGCATTATTATTAGTGTTTGGTTACAAGAATGAACAAATTCAAAAATGAACCAATTCATGTTGTTTCACAAAACTTAAATTAGTTAATTTCACCAAAAGCTTGAAATTGCACAATTTATAATTACACCATGAATCTTAAATGCACCACTCTCATAAAATACTCTCACCATACTACTCTCTCTCTCTACACACACACACACACACACACACACACATATCAAAAGTAAATAGCTCCATTTTTCTTTTCCAAACACACCACAAATTAGATTTAAACCCATTTAAAATTAATACATCAACAATCTATTCATTTCAAATTGATCAATTTATAAAATTAAATAATTTACATAACCAAACGGCCTTTAGTAAATGAGACTAATCGGTAAAAAAAACCTTGTTTTAATAGATAACTACGTATGGTCCCCTAGTAAATAGTTTCTCTATAACCCACCCCCCTTGAAGCCATGTTATAAATATCGGCCCTTTAGCAAAACTTCTTAAATATAGGCTTTGGGTTTGAACTTCTTTTCCTAACTTATAGGGGTTTTGTTTTGCACCATTAAAAATGAAAGCAACAAAGTATCAACGTTGATAAAATTTACAATTGCACTTTTTTTTGTGGAAAAAAAGAAAAGGGAAAATTTTTGAACTACAAAATATGCTGATAACAAATCGAACAAATGTTTGTTTCAATTTTTTTTGTAACAAAGTCATCAAGTATTTATTATCAATAAAATAGAATATATGTGTATTTATGAACAAATGGGTATCTATGCCTCAAACATAACTGAAAGGAAAAACATAAAATTAACACATGGGTATCTGTGCAAATGGGTATCTATATACCAATATATAAAAAGAGTACTCTATGAACAAACTTGAGAAACCAAATTTAACAAGAAAAAAATATGTTTTTATCTGCGCAAATGGGTATCTATCCATAAACTAAAATATTTATGTATTTGCGAACAAAGGAGTATCTACGCCTCAAACTTAACTGAAAAGGAAAACAAAAATTTAAAACATGGGTATCTGTGCAAACGGGTTATATACCAATATATAAAAAGACTACTCCATGAAAAACTTGAGAAACCAAATTTAACAAGAAATTTTTTGTTTTTATCCGTGCAAACGGTAATCTAGTTTCAGATATATAGTAATCTAGTTTTAGATACAAAAAATTACACCATGAACAAACTTGAAAAACCAAATTTAACCAAAAAAAAATATGTTTTCATAGGTTCGTGCTTGTTTTAGATCAGGGCCGGTCCTGAGATTTGTAGTACCCTGTGCGATACTCAACTTAGGGCCCTTCCAAAAAAATATTGTACAAAAGTATTAAATACCTAAAAACTCATTGAAAAATTGTTCTTCTAGCATTTCGACTTGCAAAATCACTAATTAAAGTTTTACAATCAAGTTTATCTAGCAATTTTAGTCTAGAAATATCTCAATTGATTGAATATAAAAAATATAAAAAAATATCACCTGGTTTGAGCCTTTTCTTCCCTCTCCAATTTCATTGACTTGATTAATGTAGAAAGAAACAACCCGATAAAAAAAAAATTAATTGCATAAAAAACAGATTAGTAAAACATTGATGAATTTAAAAAAAAACAGATTATTAAAAAAAATAGTAATAAAAAAGATTAGCATATGTATAAAAAAATAATGAAAAAAGAAAACAACTTGCCTTTTGATGCAAAAGAAGACAACAACTGGCAAATGAAAAACGAAGACAACCTCCAACTTCTGCGTAGAGCAGTAGTAAAATGAAGACAGCCTCCAACTTCTACAAAAATGAAAAAAGAAAGCTTGCACTGCACAAAGAGACAGAGAGAGAGAGGGACGTAAGGAGAGAGGGAGAGAGTGGGCCGGCGTGCAAAAGAAAGAGAGAGGGAACCAAAAAGATTTTGTGGGTAGTTAAAAAAATGGCTCCTAAAAAAATAGTAATATTAAATGAGTTGGGTGAGATTTTTTTGGAAAGTTGTATCATTTTTTTTTTGAATAGTTAAAAAAATGGGCCCCTAAAAAACTAAACTCATTTAAAAAAAATATTTTTTAATATATAAAAAATATTTTTGGGCCCCTAAAATACACATATACCGGCACTTATTGTAAAATGGGCCCTGTGCCATTGCCCACCTGGCACATGGCCAGGGCCGGCCCTGTTTTAGATGTCAACAACATATATGTTTGTTCCCATTAGTGTTCTGCCACATTTAGAAGAAAGAAACTTGGCAAGAATATAGGAAGAGTTTTTTCTATTCAGTTGAGATGGAAGGGTATATTTGACAATTTCATAATTCAATAAATGTCCGAAACGCTGAAATTATCTAAAAGGACCGCTATGTTCATCTGAATAGATAGTGAATCTATATGTACATTTATCATATACAAGGGGATAATATGTGAATGCCCCTTGTTTTAATTGTGTTGTATTTATTCATTCGAGAAATGTTTTTTAGGTGAAATGTTATTTGTACACATTATATGCATATTTATTCATGTATATATTTGTATTCATTTGTGCAGAGTGATATGCTCCGGAGAATTAGGAATATTATAGTTATTTAAGAAATGGGGGATATGATAAACAATATAGTGAAGAAAGAGAGGGAGGCCAAGAAGTGTTTGGAGTGTGAGAGATCAACTCTGCGACGAATTGTGATTAGTTGTAATGATCCCGACGCTACGGATTCTGACACTGAGGATAATGAGCCTTTTCATGTTTCGAAGAATAAGCGATTTGTGAGGGAAGTTACTCTTTCCATACCCAAAAAATGTCGTCACGAAGGAAAGGTTATTAAAAAGCCGAAGGCCGAAAGATCAATGCCAAGAGGAGTTTGGAGAAGAAAGTGGGGTAAATTTGTAGCGGAGATACGAGATCCACTTACAAAGAAAAGATTTTGGCTCGGTACATTTACTACTATTGAAGAGGCTGAGCGTGCATATAATGCTAAAAAGCTTGAATTTGAAAGAAGGGTTCCCGTTAACGCTTCGGTTTATAATGACCCGTCTCCTTCATCTGTTCTTGAAGTCTCTACGACACACATTGTTAATGGACCTAACAACTCGATGGAAAAATCAGTCAATCCGATAGAAATCGTGGAAGAACACCACTCACCCACTAAAAGATTTAGCGAAAATCAGCTGATCTCACCCTCATTTAATCAAGAATTTAATTTGAGTTTTGGTGACAATTTCCCACATGCTAATGATTCAATAGATCAACCCATTTTAAATTTAGTGAAAGATCCAATTATATCATCAAAATTCGACAACGATACGGAGTGGTTTTTTGGGGGTTCTAAAGACATGGGCATCGATGTTCCGATACATGGTTTGAAAAATGACAAGGAGATCAGTCCACAGGAGTTCGAGTTCGATTTCGAGTATGACAGAGATCTGGTTGCTTGGTTAGATGAAGCATTCATTGTAAGTCCATAAGTTATGCAGCTAGAAAATTGATTAGTTCTAAGTAGTTTTGTAGGAAATAAATTTGAGTTATGGAGGGTAACAAATGTTATTGTAAGACACCTTGGATAGCCGTCCAAGATTTTGATCATGCCCAATTAAATTGCGAAACTAATTTTTGGTGAATATTACATGGAAACTGTCCTTGTTACTGAGAAATGAGACAATAGTTTGTTGATATTACTTCTTATTGTGTTAGTGTGGTTGTTTTATTATGTGACAAATTTTGAATACAAAAACAGAATTACATCTATAACAGATTTCCCCACCAGAATTGGCTGGATGGGTTGTTTGCCTTTGGGGGTTTATTTGTATTGTGAAATAAAATTGTGGGGTTCAATTTCTTTCATAATATGAATTGGGTAAAAAAACTTTGGGTATCAATTTCATAATATGAACAACAAATAGGCCACAAAGTGTAAATAACTCAAAAATTAATATCAACATGTTCGTTTTCACTCTCGACTCTCTTGTTTGCTTGTTTGTCAAGCAAATACTAGAATTTTATTTCTTATTTTTTATATGTTGTTTTTTCGTTAAATATTCTCATTATGGATTGGCTGGAATATCCAATCCATAACTTGTAAGTTGATATTCCTCTATATCTTTGTTTCTAATTTCATCAATAGCTTTTGTTATATCCTAGATCAATCCGAATTTTCCCTACCGGATAATATAAATCATTAACTAAGGCATATACCTATATACTTTCACACTCACTTTTCTTCTTAAAAGGTGTTTGGTATTAAAAAAAAGTCTAAAATTTATTGGCTGATATGCTTGATGGACTTAAGTCAATTTAGCAATTAAACTCGCCCCAGTAATGTTCGACTCTCTAAAGGTAACTCTTGATTTTTATTTTCTATAAGTTTGACTGTGATGTTAGAAATTTTTCTTGGATTGTAATAAACTGTTAGCAACTTTAAATGGTATTACATTTTCTGTCCAAATGGTTTGCACTACTAAGCAGGGTAATGTGATATGTTTTCTGTAGATTTCTAGTTTCTTTAGTGTGAAAAAAAATACCAAAATTCAATTATTAGGAGGGGCCTCTTTGTTGTCAATAATAAAAAACTTATATTTTATTTATACATTAAATTGCTCGTAATAAACCGTAAACCCTTGCTAAGAAAATCGAATTTTTGTTGTAGGTGGTCTTGCAGTTCAATGTGATAACTGAATTTTCGCTTTGTAGGTAATCGTTGTAACTCTAGAGAATGAAATATAACTAGGCGTAAATCCGCGCGATGCGCGAGGTAGGTGATTATTATACTTATTTTGCAATAATAATAAAATCATATTTAATTATATAATAATTCTAGGCCGACTCATGATTTTTATGTATCGACTGCGACACGCCGCCATGGCGTGTCACAATTGGTTATTGTCTTATGGATGTCAAATCGTGCAAACGACACTAACCTATCGCGATTCCCCATGTCAGCGTATTGCGATCGACTCATGCAAATCAAGAGTTGGCATAGGAGCGCTCTTGATTATAAGGGAAGATAACTGCACATGATATGGGATGCAATCATAGAATAATGGATAATGATGAGTAAATATATCCCTTGCCCTTAAATAGTGACAAAAGAAAATGAATAGTCAATTATCCTTTAATACCACTGCATACCAATATAATAAAAGGTCAAAAGCTATAAGTATTGCTCTTACAATTAGAACTTGTAAAATTTTACATAATTAAAAATAAAACTCAAAAAAATTAAGCTGCGGAAGCCTAATTTCTGCATATAGAACTTATACTTTTTCATATATAATTAACTAAATGACAAACCCAATTATCTTATAATCTTCTAAAAGCTTTTAATATTATAAATAGATTGTATAATCCATGTACATGATACATACATACATACAGTTTCAAAAGATCTCACCATGTTCAGTTATTTCATTCAAAACAACATGAAACTATCGGTTTGCGTTAGTCAACTTTTTCCTTATATTCTACTTGTGGGAATTTCACCCACTGTAATTTCAAAAGATCTGTGATTTTTGCAAAACAATATGAAATTTTTTGAAATCCCGATGGGGAAAGCCGCATAGGGAGAGCATAATCCGAGTAAATAATAAAATAAACAAAGAAACATAAAAGAATCAATAAGAAGCTTAGGCCCGTTTGGTTCTGTATTCAGAAAACTCGATTTAAACGCTGTTTTTAAATATAATTTTAAAATTCAGTTTTTTGTGTTTATAATTATTGATGTGCGTGTGGTAAAATGTATTTTTAAATACAGTTTATTGAAATTTTTTACAAAATTTACAAACATGCATATTTTTACTATACATATATATATGTGTGTGTGTGTGTGTGTGTGTATATATATATATATATATATATATATATATATATTACATGATATTATATATATTTACATATAATATCATGTAATACACACACACACTAGGGTATGCCCGTGCCTGAAGGCACGACGACAATTCTCCTAAATATGAATGGTGTTATCAAATCATAAATTTTTTGTATTATGGTATAATCTTCCAAAGTATCAGCAGAGATCAATTTTCCTCAAGAACAGATATTTTTTTTCAAAATTATTTAATCGAGTATAATACTAAGTCCAAAAATTTATTTTCAACAAAAATAAAGGTAAAGATATAAGAAAAACTGAGTAAATTTTTCTTTATTTATATGAATATCCACCTATTTAAGGTATTAAAAAATAATCTGTCCAGAACTTAGTATAAACAACATCATATGAATAGTGCAGAACTTAAGTACTACATGATTAATGTAACTTATGATATATACAATGTCTCTTCTGACATCATATGAATAATGCACAACTTTTATCCTTTATATATATATATATATATATATATATATATATATATATATATATATATATATATATATAATGATATTACATGTATAATTCATTATAAATTACATACATATATGAGTTGATAATATTTTTTGATACATATGTACTCTATGTATACTTTATATTATTTCATACATTCATAATAAAACTATATATAAAAATTATGTATGTATTAGTAATAATATTTAACTTTATATTATTCCATACGTAATTTTGTGTACATATACATATATATTTTTTTATTTATAAGAATTACTCGCGTATTAATGCATTATGTATGTATATTATATATTAAGGTATAAATGCATTAAAATATTAAGAATGAATAATTCTAACTTGAAAAATAAAAAACAATAGTTACAAAACACCCTCAACCTATTTTATGAAAAACTTGATTATAACACATAAATATTATAATTCAGTGTTTAAAAACAGGTTGCCAAACGTAGATTTTTATCAGAATTGTATTTAAACACAGAAAACAGAATTATAGTCGCAAACGAAACAGGCCCTTATTGACTAAACAAAGAACTTAAAATAACATAATAAAAACTAATGATCAAATCAGAAATGCGAAAAGGTTAAAAAGTAATATGTGATATGTTTACAATCAAAAGGAAGACATTATATATTGCACGAACATAAATCCACCTTGGTTTGGTCTAGTGGTAAGGGACGATTTGAAATGGTCATAGGTTACGAGTTCGAAACCCCTCGACGGATACCAGATAGTATTTAAGCAGGGCGTATGTTAGGGTGGCTCTGGCACAACGTTAGTCTAAAGGGAAGGTTTGTATGGAGGCTTAAGATTATAAAAATTATATATATTGTACGAACATTTAAAATAAAATAAAATTGGGAGTATGCCAAAAAATGGGTATTTAATGTCAACAAAACGATACGGGTCTAGTTATACAAAAAACAACAACAACTAACACTTGAAGACAATGAGCCTACCATCCAAAATAGTAGGTGATAATCTATTATCATTTATTAAAGGATCAAATATCAAAAAATTTCTTAAACATTTTTTAATACTCATTTCGTTCAAGCCTTTTATTTTGTACCAAAAATTCCCTTATTCTCTTATCTTTAAAAGTCCGCGCGAGCGACATGGTAAAACCTTTTTGGCATGGTGAAGGACTTTTTGGTGCAAAATAAAAAAAGCTTAGACTATATATGTATTAAAAAAAGTTCGAGAGACTATTTGGTATAAGCCCCTTTATTAAAAGGGCACCATTGCTATACAAAAAAGGTTTTATTCATAAGATTTAGCATATTAATTCAGTAGCCCTTCAAAAACGTAATAATTATCTCTACTTTAAGGTTGTGAACGCTAAAAAGAGGACAAAATTCCTACCATATAATTTTTATATTCTTTGTGGCGTTTTAGCAAATGGGTAATGAACATCTTATACAAACTCAAATGGAAAATACACACGCAATTCAAAGTATTGTGGAAGAAATAAAAATAAATAACATTAATGAAATTAATGATATCCGCGGAGCTTTAGCCCGAATAAAAACGATACTATCATTTATAATATGAAAAAACCATATAAATAGTAGGTCTCTTAAAAGAAATAAAGTGCTCCACAAAGTTAAAAATTGAACTTTCAAAATGTTCCACAAACCCTTTACACTCCTGTCGGTCCCAATATATAATTCTTTCGAAAGCTCAAAACTGAAAATCAAGTCCCTGATTTCAAAAGGATTTGAACAAAAATCCAAATATTATTCAACATACATTTTTGGAATGAGAGGCTTTAAAACTACTGCGGGTTATATATATATATATATATAGTACTGCTGTTGTGCGAACTGTCCCGCATTTTAACAGTGCGAACTGTACATTTGTCACATGGCGGTGAGCCTATAAATTATCGGCTAAATTATAGGCACTTTATCTCTCTTTTCTGTCACAGCCAGGTATATATATATATATATATATATATATATATATATAATAAAGCAGGAGAGAGTTTTGGTCACATCATACAACTTTTGCCACATCATATATCCACATCATACAATTTTGTACACAAAACCTATAAAGAGTCATTTTTGCCGCGTCATATAATTTGGATACAAAATCTATCTATCTATCTATATAAATAAGTGTTGTATCTATCTATCTATATGCTAATTGACGGTTGGGATGAAGTTTTTTACAAGCTTAGAACATGTGTCAAGTTTGTACCCACGATTTTAAATTTTGGGTATTTGTTTCAACTGCCTCGAGCCACTCACCCCTCTGTCAAAGGAAGACTCTCCCATTCCCCACTCCCTTACACACCCACCCACTCCCTTACACACTCCCCTCGAACTAAGGCCTCACCCTTTCTATAGCTACGCAAGATCCCTCTCTCTCTCTATAATCCACAGTTAAACCCTAATTGGGAGCCTCCAAGAGAGGACCCTAAACCCCAACTTGAAATGGATCTGAATACTATCATTCGCCGGTCCGCTTCCTATGTCATCCCTCTCGCCAATCGTTTCATCGCATCTAAAACTCACAACTGCTCTGCTCTTTTACCCTCCCTTAATCACACCCCTCTTTCACCATTTCCAAAGGTTCTTCACTACTCTTCATCTCCCAAGAGACCCTCTTCCGATGACAAGCTCATTCGTGTCATCCAATTCGAGATTCAATGTGCCAAAGATTCCGACGATCTTGACGTGGCTGAGGAGATTCCTGATGGGTTTTCTTTCAAAATACAAGACAGCCCTGGCCAACAAACTATAACTCTAACTAGAGAATACCAGGGTGAAACGATCAAGGTTGAAGTTTTCATGCCTGACCTACTTACAAGTGAGGATGAAGATGATAATGATGAAGATGATACCGATAAGGACACTCCAACTCACATCCCCTTGACTGTTACTGTTTCCAAAAAGGGTGACCCCTGCTTGGAGTTTAATTGTCACGCTTACCGTGATGAAATCACAATCGACAGCTTATTCGTTAAAGATCAACAGAATTCTCAAGATCGAATTTCCTATGAAGGACCTGAGAGCCTGCAAAAGGCTTTGCACAAGTATCTGGAGATCAGGGGAATCAATACCACCACAACCACTTATCTACACGACTACATGCTCAACAAAGACGCTAGAGAATACGTGGTGTGGCTCAACAACCTTAAGCAGTTCGTAGAGGCATAAATTTGGTTAAAAAATTTTTGGTGGAACATGTAAAAAAAAAAAAGAGTTCTATCTCTCCTTGCGTACAAAGCTCTATCTCTCTCTTAAATCCACAGTTCAGAGCTCCCCTTATTATTCATCCTCACAGTTTATTCTTTTTTTTGTTCAAATTCATTTTTTGTTTAGATATGTTCTTTTATTTGTTCAAATTCATATTTTTTTTAGATCTGTTCAAATAATATACAGTTAGTTGTTTAGATTTGTTCATTCTCTCTCTTTGTGTAGATCTGTTCAAATTCTTTTTTTGTCCCTAATTTGATTTGCTTTGAGAATGAGGATTTTTGGAGAGAAGCAGAGATGGAGAAGGTGAGGATTTCTAGAGAGAAGGTGAGGATTTCTGTAGGATCTCTGTATTTTTCACATCTAATTTTTTTCAATATTTATATATCTGCTATTGTTTTATTTTGGTTTAAAGGGCTTCCGACTAGCTTCACATCAGGATGGCGATGGTGAAGGTGATGGTTCCGGTTTATACACCACGACCTCATTTCCATTAAAGGTGTGATTATAAAGAAAATGGTTGTTGTTAACATCTTGGCAGGATTTAGGGTATACATATAAAAAAATGGGTGTTGGTAACATTTAAGGTCAGTTTTTTTTTTCATATGTATTTTTTTTGGTTGAATTTTTTTTTCCCAATTTTTGGTTATGCGACCTGATGTGTAAGTTTTCTTATTTGACAGTTTCTACACATTTGAAGAGATGGGTTTGTACTCTATAAATTGTTCCTTATATTTCTACACATTTGAGGAGACACGCCGAAAAGAGATGGGTTTGATTAATGAGGGACCTGTCACTTATTTATTTGTTAATGTTTAAATAAATATAAAGGAACTTTATTCATCTTCCTATCGGGTACTTCAAAACATAAGTTGATTTGCGCCTGGGTAAACCTTAAATGATAATATGTCAAACCAAGACTTTGGCATTTATCTTGCTGATTTAACCTCGGGTCTAATTAATCTGGTTGAGTGAGCCCTCTCCCGTACAGTCATGAGTAGTCATGACCCCGGATGTTAACCCTTTGAATAAAATCTGAATTTCATTTACTGTCACAGCTTGGACATCTAATGGTTTAGTTGTATTCCCATCACGAAAAGCTGCAACTTTCACCAAAATAATCAAGAATAAAGGGGTTGAGAAGCGTAAGATTGATAATTTCTCTTCTCTCACTATAACCCTTTTGCAACACACTCTGTCTCAAAACACAGTAGTCACCAACATCCATGACTTCCATATTGATGGTCCCTCCTTCAATTGTTGGAAAATTTGGTTTCATTTTTTTGTAGTCCATAGATTTTGGGGTTTGGATGGATGTTGGTTTTTATAATGGGGAAGTTATATGCATGTGTGTTTAGTGTGTGCTTTTGAATATCTTTAAAATTGATTTTAAGCCAGAAATAAGAACTCATATTTTTATCATAATGCGGTCAACTCAATAGTGGTGCCGATGGATTATAAATTTTAGGTTAGAAAATACTGTATATGCTATTTCCTATTTTTTTATGCTTTATGTTTGTTATTTTCTCCGTTTATGTCCTTTGTTGATATTTGTACTATTTTAAAATTTCAGAGGTGTAATGGTTTAGGCCTTTGTTGGGTAGATAGTAGAAGTTCCGGTAGATAGTGCATTTGTACACCCAAAACAGGACATGTGAGGGTGAGTTTGTGAGCTTTTTAAGTCATATCCCTATCGACTTCCCTCCCTCTATTTTAGTTTTGCAAGAGAGAGAACTAACAAACGAGATCGCACATAGTATAAGTTTTAGTTTTTGTAAATATTTTGCAACAGGCAGATAAGCGGAAGTGAAATGATATTTTTGTATGTTTCCTTCATCTTTATCCTGCCATTCAGTGTTTGAAAAATATTTTTTTTTCATGTTTCAATTTTAGAATACGTATTTTTTTATTTGTTGAAAAATATTGTTATTAGCACAAATCTCTAAAACCTCGGTCCTATATTAAAGTTGCACCTAAGTTGTCATGTGCTTTGACGATAGAAATGACCACACAAGGTGAGACTAATGGCCTTGGGAAGTTCTCTATCTGAATTTCAATATATTTTAGGTTTAACCCCCTCAACTATTAGAAATGCTTCATATTTTTTCCTTACAATAATATTGTCAAGTTTTTGGCGAAACTATCCAATATTTGGCATATGAGTTCTTACTCAATTATTTTCTCGGTGGATCAATCGTGTGTTTATAGTGTATGTGCCTATGTGAAAAATGAAAAATGTCCATAATCCTAAATTTTTGGGAGTAAAATAATAAATTTTGGAAATATTAAAATAATTTCTTTTTTTATAATATACTATGTTGATATTTTAGTAAATACTCACAATCATTGGTAAAAATAAGCGACTCTTAAATTAAAGTGTGTTGTATATGGTTCAAATTATTTTTAACAAGAAAGGAGAAAAATGAGCAAATTAGGTTCTCCCATCTTTTCTAAAAAAGTTTTTTTTTTTAATTTTAAATTAAAAAGTAATAGGCCAAAGCCTAACATAAAAGATCATTACTCAAGGGAAAAGTTTTTGGACATTTAGGTACGCTTACGTAGGGTTAAAAAATATTATGTTGTGCCATCATGACGAACAAATAGGCGACGCGTTTTATATTTGCCTTATTGGCTACACTCTCAAAAAACAAAATATCACGAGAACAAATATCTTATGGAAACAAATTTATCGCGGTGCCATTGGCATGGGTATAAAATATCAGAGAAACAATATTATTGTCATGTCATCGGCACGAGAACAAATTTATCACCGTGCCATCAGCACGGGTACACCCTAGTATATATATATATATACCAAATCATAATGTAAAAAAAATGAAGTTAGGGAAGAAAATATGCGTTAGTGTCTTGTCCAATTTTTTATGTTTGTGTAACTAGCAGTCCCACATTTGTTTTTTTCTTTGCTCGAGTCCAAGTCAATCATGTGACCCTCTAATTGTATCTGTATGACAAAAATACCTGTACATATCCATGATTTAAAAATCTTTACTAACAACAAAAATAATTGAATAATTCATCGAAACATAAAAAAAATTATTTTCAAAATTAAATTCCATGTGTCTGTACACAACAAAGTAAATAATTAAGCTTGTTATTATCCGAACAAACATAAGCACAAATCAATTGGTGCTAATAGATCAATAGAGATTTATATACGTATAATTTCACGTCAGCAAACTGTTAGTTATTATTTAACGGTGTTAGTTGGCAACAAAATGGAAGTCCAACGTTATATATGCTTTCTTTAAGGGATTGGGGAAAGGCAATTGCTAAGTCCAAAACACTTGTAAAAGTGGGAACCATAGTATAATGCAAAGTGATGCAAAATAAAACGAAAATAAACAAGGCATATTAAATTCCAAGTGAACAAAATATAAATGAAATAAAATCACATCTACCACTAAAAGTAAATTTTAATGTTGATGATTATTAATAATCACGATGATTACTTACTTACGATTTATAACACTTGTAATAGTAAAAAAAAATAACAAAAACAATAACCACATTATTCCCTTAAGAACAATGCCTATGAATTTTCCTATATAGGGGTATGGATTTTTTTTGGACACGTCGTAGAGATTATGAATTTAACGACAAAGATGTGAAACCTTTGAAACTGTAATTCACCCTTACTTGCCCTTATGCTTAGGATGAAACCTGATATCCAGTTCCTACGGCTACATTGGTCCCATGTAAGGTGTTGGTGCCTCTCATGAGGCCGTTCGGGGGTGTTTGGAGGTTTTGTCCTCTAACGGAATGTGTTTTAAGACTAAGTCTAGATATTTTCAAACTATCGTCATGTTCTTAGATTGGGTGTCCCATGACCACGCTGTCAGTTCCTACGAGTTACATTGGTCCCGTGAGTGGTGTTAGTGCCTCTCACGGGGTCGTTTTGTCCTCTAACGACATGTTTTTAAGTCTAAGTCTAGGAGGGTGGTCCTCTAGGTGGTGTTAGGAAGTTTACTCCTTAAAAGGCGATATATAACCCGTCTTGGGGAACGTATGTGAAAATTCTGTAAGGAATCCAAGAATAGATGGAAAAGAGGGTGAGAGTACAAGCACTTTGATCACAAGATATATGTGCTAGGTGGCATCCTAAACACAATCGAATAGGGTTGTTTATTCTTTGGTAATAAATGGCAGCAGTAATGGGAGAAATTCAAGGTTTCAGATAATGTTCTTTTAAGGTATCTTGATAGTGATTTTTGGAAGAATCTTTTTTTCAGTCTCCCCAATAAATGATGTTGACGGAGATATTTATAGGCTTAGGGTGTGATCATGTCCGTTGATCTAGATGTGAGAGAAAGGTGAACATAACCATGCATTTAATGCTAGTTATTTCAATAGATGTGACGTGATACGCTATCAGATAAGTACTTGAAAAAGGGATGGTGTTTTAGCTGATGTGGCAAAAAGTTGGGAATGCTAATTTGGGATAAGCAAATGCTAATTTTATATGCTGATAAATATATTTAACAATTTTTCTTTTGAGTTGAAATGGATTGGTAACCTGATTTGAAGCTCCACATATTTGGAGTTTAAACTTTTGTGGTGGTTTCTTTTATCTTACATGGAAGATTAAATTTATAGGTTGTTTATAATGTAGAAATGTACCCTTAAACTCTATTAATATATGAGGAGTGGAGGCCAAGCCTTAAGCCTTAGAGGCCTAGGCGGGACTTAGGGTTAAAAAGGCATTTAGACCTGTTTTAATATATGTTAATATTTTTTAACTATGACAAGGCTATTAAAAATACTAAAATGGAACATACCTTAAAAATATGTCTAAATATTTGTATATTAAAATACCATTTTTTTTAAACACTAAAAAAACAAAAAAACTCGCGTTTTTTCACGCCTCACTTCTAAAAAACTCTCATTTTTCACGCCTTACCCCAAAAATCGTGCATTTTTCATGCCTTACCCCAAATAACGTTGACCATCGTTGACCACACCTTAATCCACGCCAAGAGCCAAAACTTGACAAATCTAAAAAGCCTCGCGCCTAGGCGTGTTTTTTAGAACACTGATATTTATAAAGTGTGAATTTTCTACCCAACAATGTTCTGTCAAGTCTCTTAATTGTATAACTGCAATGCATTGATAAATAGGAAACTGTTAACATACATAGAATTTGTAAGGCGGGGATACGAGATAATGAAGGCATCAATAGGGAAAACATAAATCAAACACTTTAATATACACACCGATGTATTTTGTTTCTTATTAAAAAAATTCTAACATACCTAATACAAAATATGTACTTGTGAAGGTAAATGTTGATTAGAACACAGGGTGTGCAACCCGATAATGCAACTACTTTTGTCTACATATACTTTTTGTGCTTGATAGGAAACTTATTATAATTACTCATGTAACAGAGTGCATCCCATTTAAACGAAGAACATATATCACAAACAAATCACAGTTGACCTAAGGAACATATATCACCAATTTTACATGCTACTCATTTCTTTTATTTATAAAGAAAATAAAAAAATAAAGAAAGCGACTTGTACAATTTTAATAAGAATGTGGGGCCTTTTAAGTGAGATATTAAATATCTTTCCACCACTATGAAAATTATTGCAAACCTTTGGCTACTCAAACTTCTATTTGGAGTTTTCTTGCCCAATCCAACCGGATTCTGGACTTCCCAGTACACATACAGAGTCAGTTTATTACCATTATATATAATTATTTATTTATTAATTAATTTATTTATTTTTTGGGAGAAGGGTGTGTTAGTGCAATTTTCCAGCGATGGGGTGGGGCTTATAAAAAATAAAGTTGAAGTGAACTACGCAATTACTCGTCATATCTTCAAAGTTTTGTACTGGACATATTATACTCTTTCTCAATATTATATATTGCTTTCTGTGATAGATCCAAAATTTTCAAAGCATTTACCATCACAAATTTGTATTCATCACACTAATGGTTGAACACTAAAGAATGTCATTTGATGCAACCCTTAAGGAACAAAGTAATCAAAAATAAAAAAAAGAGGCAAAATTTTCTATTAACAACAAAACTATTGTATCCACTAGGGGTGGAAGCAGTACGGGTTTTTACCGTACCGTTTTGGTCTGAAAAAAAATGATTTTGATTTCATATATTAAAATACCAGAAACCGGTCTTACCGAAACCGAAATTACCGCAAAAAAGTGGGTTGGTTATGGTTTTAATATTTAAAAAACCGATTTACCGAAATTACTGTACCGAATTTGCCGAAACAAGAAAAAACCATATCGAAATTAGCGTACCGTACCGAATTTATCAAAATCAGAAAAAATCGTACCGAAATTATCGTACCGTACTGAATTTACCAAAATTATCGTACCAAATTTACCAAAACCCAAAAAAAGTTGGTTTTGATTTTGGTTTTAATATTTAAAAAAGTTGGTTGGTTTTGTTTTTGTTTTTTTGGGGTTTTTAGTGTTGTTTACCAAAACAAGAAAAAATCGAAATCAGAAAAAAACAGAATTTACTGAAACTAGAAAAAACCAGAAAAAATCAAAAGAAAAAACCAGAATTTACCGAAACCAGAAAAAAATGAAATTACAGAAAAAACCAAAATACTAGCCAGTTTGGATTTGGTATTGATTTTGGTGTACCGGGTGGTAAACTGGTACGGTTTGGTTTTACCATCCAGGGTTTGGTTTTGGTATTGGTATCTACTATTTACCGACCAAATCGTACCGCTTACACCCTACTTTGAACAGTAGAAACTTTGTTTTCTAGTGTTCCTTAGTGGTTTATTTCTATATGAAGGATGGTGGACACGAATCGTGTGAACGTTATTTTTATTATATGTTTTTGAATTATTATTTTTATTTAAAAAAATCTATAATCAATCATTTTTTAAATCCCGCTATTTTTGGGGTGAATGGATACTATTGAAAAATTTTCACTTGGCCCACTACTCTGATTCCACTTGCTTTCAATGTGGTGTGTGTGTGTGTGTATATATATATATATATATATATATATATATATATATATATATATATAGAGAGAGAGAGAGAGAGAGAGAGATGCTGGTTGGCTCTTGTGCACACTAAGTTCGCACACGTGCAGGCGCACACAAATTTTTTTAAAATATTAAAAAAAAATTGAGTTGCTTTTTATGTGATATTTGAACATTGCAACGGATCCATATAAAAAAATCATTTTTTTTTGCAATTTTTAAAAAATCGATCAAACTTTCGCAGTTTTTAATGTGCTTATAAGCAGCTAAAGTTTGACCGATTTTTTAAAAATAGCAAAAAAAAAATTTTTAATTGATTTTTTTATATGGGGCGGCTATTGAACTATTTAAATATCATGCACAACAAAATCAGCTCAAAAATATTTTTTTTACTATTTTAAAAAATAATGTACAAATTTAATGTGCACATGAGCCTGTGTGTGTGTGTGTGTACTCCGAAAGACCAAGTTAGCGGGATTAAATAACGGACTAATATCGTCCACAAATCTTAGGATCGCTTTGTCTTTGTAGGTGACACTTTTAGGGATCACTTTGTCTTTTGTATACTACTGTCTTTTTCTAAGGTTTTCGGAATATAATTTTCTACCCCAAGAGATTCTAAAATATATTAAGCTTATTTTAAATTCTAATTAATCTTAAAGCTGAAGTGTAGTAGGTTCAAGGCTATCTTTTAAGTTTTCCCCGTCACTATTATACTGTATTTCTGAATAGTGAGGATTATTTATCAAAATATTTTCCTTAGGATGTCTAGAAATTTCAAGTGGGCTTGAAGAAAAATAATATAGTTTTAAACATCTTTTGCGATATTGAGGTTTTCTCTGTCTAGTCTCTTTATATATTTGGTTAATAATAGATTAGGTTGTCCTCTATGAATTATTAGGCCGTGACAAAAGAAAATGATTCCTCTTTATTTTTCTTCAAAACCACTTGAAATTTCTAGACATCCTAAGAAAAATATTTGGATAGATAATCCTCACTATTTAGAAATACTGTACAACAGTGACGGAGAAACTTAAGAGATAGCCCTGAACCTTTTACACTTAGGCTTCCAGATTAATTAGAATTTAAAATAAGCTTAATAGATTTTAGAATCTATTGGGGTAGAAAATTATATTTCGAAAATATTAGAAAAAGACAATAGTATACAAAAGACAAAATGGTCCCAAAAAGTGACCAAGACAAAGCGGTCCTAAAAATTTGTGGAAGTTATTAGTCCGTCATTTAAGTCCGCTAACTTAGTTCATCGGAGAGCCGTATATATATATATATATATATATATATATATATATATATATATATATATATATATATATATATATATATATATATATATATATATATATGTGTGTGTGTGTGTGTGTGTGTGTGTGTGTGTGTGTGTGTGTGTGCGCGTGTGTGTGTGTGTGTGTGATTGGCCCATTTTGACTAATTGGGTTCGAGTCGTATATCTTTCCCATTAGAGTTGCGCAACTCCCCCACCACGTAAGTTGGCACCCACATGTCGAAGATATTTTAACTTAAGTTTTTCATTTTATCTTATTTTCCTTTTCTCTCAACTTCTCTCTTTTAACTTATAATCAACCCCGTCTAATTATCATCTCCCTCCACATCAATACCAACACGTCGCCTCATGACACCACAACTACACATAGCTCGTAACAACATGATTTTTTTTTGCTCGTAAGTACACCACCACAAACACTTTGTAGCAACAAACTAAATTTGCTCAAAATTCATAAATATGTTTTGTAGGTGGCAAAATCTTACCTAGATTAGTTCCAAGAAAATAAAGCCGAACAGTAAAGAAAAGTCGCACAATACAAAATATACATGGTTCGACAAAGTGCCTGCGTCTATGGGGTGCTTCTCTATTTCTTATTGATCATCAACTCACAATAGTATGAATTACATTCCCATTTTTTCAGGGGTTATGGTTACAGTTATAGCGAAAGAAAGAGAACGTGTCACATATGACTCTAGAACCTTTGGATGTAGTTGTCATTATAAATCCATGCTTGAGATATCCGTTGATCGGATCCCTTTTTGCTCTTATCTTCAAGTTGTAATCGTTTATCTGAGTTGCCTGACACATGCCAGCTTATCCGACTTGGTCAGTTAAGTCAAATAATTTCCTCATGATTGCCCCCAAAATTTTGCAGCCTGAATCGGGTGGAGAGGTTTGATTGTTGGTAAACTCTGATGCCTGATCCCTGTTGTAGGTGAGGTTCAAGAGTGTAAACACTTGTAGTTTTTTAGTTGAAAACTCACTTTATTTTTCCCGTTTAGTTTGGAAGGCACACTTGTAATTTGCATCCGTCTTTCGAGGGTATGTTGGTAATCTGAGGAAACGAAAAGGTGAGGCGCGTCTTCCAACTGCCACTTAGGCACCATTTCAAATGATTGACTGCCTTGGAAGTTGCACCAAATAGTTTAAAGGCTCCCTCTACCGCCATTTTCACCCTTACTTCCATTATTCAAGAACGTCAAAGCCTTTGCCTTATTCTTCATCTATAAGTCTCATTTTTTTTTCTATCGTCTCTTTTTTTTTTTCTTGCAATTTCTTCAAATTATCATCTTCTCTTTTTTCTTCTTTCATATTTTACATCATTCCTTTTCTTTAGACAAAATAATGGTATACGCAGTTAGTGAGAGATCCATAGGAGAGTTTAGAAAAATGGCTTTTCATCCCTGATTGAGTTGTTATTGAGTGTGTTGAAGAGGCTGGTGACTGCTATAATGTAGAGAGGGGCATTGGTTGCATACCTTGTTCATCGCTAAGGGAGGAATAACTTTTACCCGTAACTAATTATTTTTGGAATTTTATGAGTACTTTCGAGTAATGCTAGTCCAATGCACTACGAATACAAAAAGAATTGTAAACAGGTTCCATAGGATTAGTGATTATGCCAAACTAGACTAGGAATCCTTGAGATTACATGCTGCTATACTTGAGTAAAAACGAATGACAACACTTTGTATTGAAGGCGAGGAGGGCAGAGAGGGTGCTGGTGGTAAAGCTCCTAATTCAAATAAGGGATACAAGCCTCATGGTTTATTATGAGGGAGTGGGAGCATCCAACAATTGCTGAGGGTGGTAAGCCCTATGGGGATTTTATGTTCCCCACTAGAAGGCACAAAATAAGTTAATTATTTCTTTCTGGTTGTACTTTATTTTGGTCGACCAAGTTTCTCAAGAATTTGTACTAGCATCCTTTGCTCTTTGTTTTGTGCAGAAACTTCCAAGAAAAATTAGTCCGACGCTTCTCACATTAACTTTATCGAGCTAAATAAAGTTCTGAATCTAAGGAGACATTTATCTGCTGGTGGCGAGCATCCCAGATCGGCATCCTTTATCCTTTAATACACGTCAACTTCTTTTAAGTCCGTGGAGGTTGCTTCCCTCCCTGTTGTGCTCCCTGCCACCTCGAAAGAAGAGATGGATCCAACGAGAATGATTCCCACTATGTTAAATAAGTTACATCCCCACTTCCCCAAAAGCCCAGACTCAAAAAAAGGATGAGGTTGGAGGTCCATCCGACCTCTTACTTTGTCAGATTCTCCCAATAGAACTCAGGCTCAGAAGAAGAGCAATACGAATATGGGTCTTTCTACTCCTGCTATGATTCCCACTAAGAAAGTGGATGCCCCAACAAGGGTAAGGGCCACCAAATAATGTCGGTGACTAAAAATAATGGATTGTCCCCCAGATTGCTGAGGGGGTCCATCTTGGACATGTACGGGGAGGAGGTCAACAAGCTGACCACTGATTAACTGGTCTCTCACGCTGCTCAGGTGTTACCTTTGGTAAGTTTGTATACATTGGTCGGATATTTAATCTAGTTACTTTTTTGCTGTACTAACTTATGATCAACCTTTTTGTTGCAGTTTTTGGTGGACTTTTTTAACATTCTTAATAGGAGAGCTGACCAAGAGAAAGATAATGACAAGATTGATCGCATTTTTCAAAAGTCTCAGGAGGCTTGCGAGGTCGCCAATAAGACCTATGAGTCTGATAGGAAGGTCAACGAGTTGGAGATAGCCATGTTGATGTCGAAGAATGAGCAGCTGAAGAGGGCTGGTAAGAAGAATGCCAAATCCTGTCTAAGGCGTTAATGACTAATGATGAGGCTTTTGACCAAGGGTTCAGTGATGCCTTTGGTCAGACTAAGACAAAAATGGCTTACATCCGCAAGTTCAGTTTCAAGAAGGGATGGGATTCGACATTGGCCAAGACTGAGATTCCCCCTGAGTCCGACCTCTATGGTGAGCATGATCTAGGGTCCTTACCAAAGAATGTGGAAGAGGGAGAGGACTTAGGAAGTGGATAGAAAAAGGATGGGCCCGAGAAAGGCAGGAGGCTGCTAACCCGAATAAGGGTTTAACCAATCAAGAGTAGGAGATAGAAGGAAAGCCGAGCTAGTTATCTTTAGCTTAGGTTTCTCCATTTCTTGTATTTTCCTATCTTTGATAAATATGATTTATAGGCTTGCTCATATTTTGACATATAATGAAAAGACATATTTTTTCTTTGCCATTACTTTCCCAACTATTGGCTGCTTGTGAATTCTTGAAATTGTTCTTTTGTTTCTGAATGCCTTTTTGATCTTTATAGTCCGATAATAAATTGGCATTAGCACCAATTTCCCAAAAATGTGAAGACGTGGATCTGATACTTGGTTGGGAAGCTTCCATCTAAGCTCGTGTAGTGTTCCTTTTTGTTCAACAAGCACTTTATAGAATGTCAATTTCTTACAACGAGCAGACCCGTTTAGCGACAAGCTTTCAAATCGAAGTTAAGAAGGTCAAGGACATCAGTGAGCTACTAAAAAATGAGAACAATTCCCTCAGGGAGAGCTAGACAGGGATGAGGAGGACTACTAGAAGAATGAGGCGATCAAGAAGAACTTGAATCATCAAATAATGAAGCTGAAGTACTCCTTTAGGAAGGAATATTGTGCAGTTTGTTAAGACGAGGGTTGGATGGATGCCCCTTTATGTCTGGATCAAGCCAACTTTGTGTATGGATCAAGCCAAATAAGTGTTCTATAAGCATGGTTGACTCAATGCCATAGTTTTTATGAAGGTTCCCTAAGACTCAAAGCTTTACTATTAGTACCAAGTGTAGTGCCATGATTATAGCCACCCTCCCTTTGGGAGTGATGAGAGTTGGATTCCCCCTAATGATATCCCATTCGATTGGTGAAGGATTTTTTTTATCTCATGATAGTGACAATGAGTTAGAGCCTAACCCCGACAATGGTCACAAAGTTGCGATCACCGAGCTGGTGACTCGTAAGAGAAAGTGCGTTTTATATTAGAATTGTAAATTAGCCATTCTGCTTAATTTTTGCTGAAATTAATGTTCAAATGAATGAATTTATAAGTTAACTTCATATTTTACATTTTCCCGTTTTCATGCCAAACGCTTGTTTGTTGTCTAAATTACATTTTAGAAATTGTCATCACATAGTCTTAGGCCTAAGACAAACTGTAGTGAAAATGCACTTGGGGGGAGGACAATCCACCTATTCAGGCTTTTAATCAATCATGGCCTTTTTCTTGTCTGGGAAATTCTTTATGTTCTCATTTTGTTAATGATAAGAACATGTAACCTTGAGTTTTGATTAAATGTAGTTTTACTAAGGCATTTAAATTGGAGATCATCGTTTTATCAAATGTTTAAACCGATAATCAGGACTTGACCGGATAAACTTGATAAAATAATAAAAATAGACTTATTAACTTGAAATAAACAAAGTCGGCTTGCCATTTGGAACAATAAGAAAGATAATTATGTTAATTAAACTTTAAATTATTCTAGAAACAGAACTTTAAAACTTTAACGAATCTAAAAATAAAATTTCTCATCTATAGGAATCTTAAAGGGTATTTCCCAATTAGAACCTAAATTTTCGCATGATATATTTTTCGTGGTGCCAATCACTTTTCTATGGATGTAATCTCCAACTTGGAACTTCCTTGGTTTAAACTTTTTTATTATACAACTTGGCCAATTGCTATTGGTAAGTAGCCAGTTTGACTAAGGCTTGTTCTCGTCTTTCCTTGGTAAGGTCGAGCTCAATCCATATGATTTTTTAGTTTAGAATTTAATAAATAACAACTTTCTTTATGGTCGAAAATCCAACTTCCAATAGTATTATGACTTCCACCCCATAAGCTAAGGCAAAGGGTGTTTCCCCGATAGATCTCTTGGTAGTTATTCGATAAACCCATAGGACATGGGGAAGATCATCCACCAAAGATCCTTTGGCTTTTTCTAGCCTCTTTCTCATCCCACCGAGAATCATTTTATTTCATGTCTAACCTGTAATGATGCTTGGTTCTATTGCAGAACTCTTGAAAAGGTCCACTTTCCCATTATCGATGATAATCGTTCTCGACACACCAAAATGGGTCATGATGTTCCTTCGGATAAATTTGATCATATCGATGTCCCTTATGTTTACCAAAGGTTCAGCCTCTATGAAATTGGAAAAACAGTCTGTGCCGACTAAGAGATATTTTCGATTCCTTGGTGCTGTAGGTAGAGGACCCAAAATATCTAGTCCCTATCGAGTAAAGGGACGCAGATTAGTCATTGAATTCAGGTCACTAACTGGTTAGTGAAGCATAAGAGGGAACTCTTGACACTTTTTACACTTCCTAAAATAGGAGACTGTGTCTTTATGCATATAAGGCCACTAGTAGCCCTCTTTGATGGATCTAAATTCCAATTATCTTCCCCTAACATGAATTCTACATATTCGATCGTGCAATTCGTACAGAACCCGGTCAACGTCGTTTGGGTGTACACATTAGAGGTATTGACTTGTAAAGGACCTCTTATAAATCATGCCCTTTGGTGAAATGTAGACTTGAGCTACTTATTTTCGGCTGACATAATGTTTTCTGGCAAGTAAGTTATGATCGGGTCCATCTAGGTGGGTGCTTTTTGGATGGAAAGGATTTATTTAGCGACCTTTGGCCTTAAGTGGCTTGGTTGGGAGATGTATTATCATGACCCCGACCTAAAATTAGTAGGAAACGAGTGTCTTGACATGCAACCAAGGCATTGAATATTCTATCCTTGAAATATATCTTAAGATAAATGGAACAAAAATACAATCACATGGTCATGAATCATAAACTACTAAAAATAAAGGAATTACTTGATCGGAGCTTTCTAAAAGGAAACTTCATATATATTATAAGTATCAATGAGCACAAATTAAGACAAAATTTAAAAACTAATTTCTAGAGAGACAAAACATGCTTTATATAATAAAACAAATCTTCTACTTTAAATTATAAAAAAAAGAGCTCTATCAGTTAAATCTCCAATATAGTCCTTCTTGGTTCCATCCGCGAGCCCAATTATTTCCTAGTTTTTTTATTTATACAACATCAGCTAAAGATGAATGAGATTTAATCTTTCGACATTGTAAGGTTTTTTGAAAATAGATACATATTCAAGTCAAAAGAGAAGGCATACACATATATGCATAGGAACTTGCAGTATTAGGTATACCTATTACTACATTTCAATTTTTATACGTATATAAATTGAAATGACAGTATATATAGCACAATTGAATAACTCAAAATAAAACGGATGCAGCAAAATCAAATGCGACATCTGTTTCTTTACATTATATCATTTTAAGGTCAAGTACACTTTAATACTGTATCCTTCTATCGTATTATTCCCCGGTAGTTGAGGGTAAATCGAACAAGTTTATCACAATGCCTTATTTAGGGAACACCAACGATAACCCAGTTGGGAAGGTCAATTAGTAAAAGAGGCCCCTTATGCCGAATCTTATTTCCAATATTGAATCTCATTTTCAATACTCATTTTTAACTAATATGTATATATGGACAAATATAAAGATATCACAAATGAATCAATTATCGGTATCAGATGAATTTTAAGAATATAAGAAGTTCTCAAAATATATATAGTTTGCATAATATCATAAAATAAAAATGCTCAAGGAATGTCATAGAGAACTCACCTAAAACAGAGGTTCGAAATTACAGATATTGGATCACACGTTAATCTAACAAATACAATACAAGTTTAATTATATATTCTAAGCAAAGTCCAGTTTTCACACTTTATTTTAATCTTATAATAACTTGTTTTAAAGGATTACTAAAAACCATTTTCTTAACTTTTAAAATTCATTGATTATAGTTAAAGAATTCAATCCATAGTTTTTGGTAATCAGTCGGTTCCCATAGAGATGGTGGGTCACAACTGCACTACTTAAAAACCATGTCATCCTTATAGAACATTTCTAGATGTATTACCAATAGAGATGGAGGGTCACATGGGAACCACTTAAATACTACCTCATCTAGACAGAGTTTCACCGAGGCTCACTTTGGATTTACTTAATTGGATTCCATAATAACAAAAATAATTTCAAAATCCCATATACATCTTTAAATAAGTTCACTTTTTTTTAGAAGAAGTAAATTCAATGTTAAATTTAATTTACCAGTTAAGTATTTAGAAATAATAAATAATATTATTTTCATTTCCAAAAAGAATATAAATTCATTAAAGAAAATCTCTTTTTGAAACTCAATAATTCATTATAAAAAGATTCCATGTTTCATTTTGATAAAATAGTTCTATTTAGAACCCTTACACTTTTATGTTCACTAACATAGATCTTTAGTGTTTTTACCAACATTTATAATAATAAATTAAAACTATAAACATGCATTATAACATGAGTAGAAGATTACCTTAAGATGAATATCACTAAGAACTTAGAAAACTTATTCTTAAACTTTTCCACACTTTCTCTCACTACTTCTTTCTAAAATTATCAAGGAATCAGTTTGAGTTTCAAATGATCCCAAAAACCCTATTTATAGGTTTCCAAAGACGTTATGGTGTTGACATGTGTTTAGGTGATAAGGCTTTTATATTGGTGAGTCAACGTTGAGGTCTCGCGTAATGGAGAGATCTTGCAGTTTTATTTAACCAAATGGTGACATATGTTTTTGCTTTCTATATATGGATGACATGTGTAAGGTGTAGGCAAAAAATAAAGCATGAGGTGTCAGGCACGAGTTGAAAAGACGGTAAGGGTATAAGGATCATTTTACACATAAAGGATATTTTGGTAATTTTACTTTGTATATTCACAATATTTCTTATAGGTCCTTGAATATATTTTATTTATAAAAAGGTCCTTTTATATATTTTTTGTTTTGGTCCCTGAAACTTTATTTGTTACAACAAAGTATCTAAAGTTTCATAAATTATATCTTCTACCCTAAAATATATCATTTACCTTAGGATATGTCATAAACTTCAATTTGACCCAATCTACAGTTGATTCTTCATATTTTAAAAACAGGTTTTGTCATATTAATAACACAGAATATCACTTTTGTAATATTGTAACATTTATAAGATAATAAGTAATAAATAATTGTAAAAACACACTGTATATGAGAATATAAACGTGGGGTAATTTCATGAGTAGTATCTCAGTGTTTTATTTGTCAATAACTAAAATGTGAATATCGAAATCCATTAGGATTATTACAACCTCTACCTATCCTTGAGTGGAAATGTGAACATATTACTATGGATTTTGTGACATTTTTTCCAAGGAATTCAAATGGTAATGATTCTATTTGGGTAATTATTGATAGGTTAACTAAATATGCTCATTTTATTGCCATTAAGATTACCCACTCTTTAGAAAAGTTAGCTAAATTGTACGTGCGGAAAATTATTAGGCTTCATGGAACCCCAATTTCAATTGTTTCTGATCATAACCCCATATTCGTGTTTCGCTTTTGGAAAAGCCTACAAGCAACATTGGGAACAAAATTGAAATTTAGCACCGCTTTTCATCTTCAAACAAATGGAAAGTTTGAAAGAACCTTTCAAACCTTATAAGATATGCTTAGGTCATGTGTACTTGATTTTAAAGGGAATTAGGATGATCATTTACCATTAGTGAAATTTTCATATAATAAATGTTATCAAGCAAATATTCAAATGGCTCCATATGAAGCACTCTATGGTAAAAGGTGTCGTTCTCCTGCATGTTGTGTTGAAGTTGGAGAAAGAAAATTATTGGGGTTAGAATTGATTTAGATCACAACTGAGAAAGTGATATTAATACAAGACCGACTTCGAATTGCTCAAAGTCGTCAAAAGTGTTATATTGACAATCGACACAGACAATTAGAATTCCAAAGAGGAGATTATGTGTTCTTTCTAGTATTGCCTGCAAAGGGAGTAATACGATTTTGGCTTTAACACTCGAAACATGAGAACAAGACGAGCCATTACCATCACTACACAAACTACTCAAGTCTTTTAAATCATTTTTTAACTTCCAAATTTTTTACTCAAGGAAAGAATTAGACTCTTCCAATTTTAGGGTATCCTTATTCATATTATGAATCATACCTAGAAGGTTATCTCTCTTTTCCCTAATAAGCGCAAAAATATCCCGATGATTCTTCTCACGTGCCATAAAATCATTAACTAAAATATTTTTATCCTCTTTGGCACAAACAAAAACCTTACAATTTTTCAAATCCTCTAATTCTTTTTCTAAAACAATGACCTAATCATCACTCTCCTTTTTGTCCATTTTTAAAGATTTAAAGTCATCATATAAAGCACCAAACTTCTCACGAGCGATATCTCTTTGATTTTGAACCATTTGCAAAAGTTCCAAAATATTTTTAAAACGATTTTCAAGAAATTCAATTCTTTCGGCAAACTTCAAATTCAAATGAGAATCCATCGAAAATTTTCAAAATTTTCAAAAACAAATTTTGCGGAAAAAAGGATCACTCGATAAATTAGAGAAACCCTCTCTGATACCAATTTGACAACGTGAGTAGTCAAAAGGTATCAAACAAAAAAACAAAAAAAATAGGATCACTCGATAACTTGGAGCAACCTGCTCTGATACCAATTTGAGAAAGCAAGATCGTTTGAAAAGCTCTGATACTAATTTGGGAAGGTAAGATCATTTGAAAAGATCGGGTACCAATTTATAAATGCGGTCTGATATCGATTGCTTGACGGATTCACAAATTTCCAATTAATGCCTTATTTAATTAGATGTCAATTTTTTATCCAAATTAATTAAAACCTAACACATGCATCTAGGTGTACAAATCATGCCATCACAAATAAACATAAATTTTCGACACACAAATTTGTGAAAAAAATCCCCCGCAAGGGCAAAACCATTATTTCAATAAACGTAACAACACTTACAGAAATCTGCAATGAATATTCCTCAGAACACTCACATAGGTCGCAACCTAGAATCAATAAACGATTAATCGCAGAAAACCCACAAGAACCACAACTCCGTCTTCAGTAAGAAACACCCTCAAGCATTCCCAAGTGAACGCAGTCATAGCGCCAGCACCTTCTCAAGAGCTACCTAGTCAGCAGTAGATATTTCATCTCTATAAGATAAAACTTCAACAAAGTTGAATCTTGGGTTCCAAAATGATTCACTAAAGTATTTGGGATGATTTGTGAATAAAAAATAAAGTTAAAATCACCTTAAAAGGAGAAGACTAAAATTATGCAAAAGCAGTTTCGTAGATTGAAAGCCTCAGGTCTTCTGAAGTAAAAAGGACTCAAGAATCATCTATTTATAAAAAAAATTAGTCGGCGGCCTCGTTAGAACAACAACTCAATGTCATTTGAACGATAGTACATGTCGTTTGAAGTCTCCTTTGCGATACCTTCTAAGGTCAGTAAAAAATATGAAACAGTGTGATGTCATTAGATGAAACTATTGAAACAAGCTTTTCGCGAGCCTTCACGCGACATTTACTGTCACTTGAAGTCCTCGTCCGAGCTACAACTCCATGTCATTTGAACGACATAAGGAAGTCGTTTGAACGACCAAAGCAAAAAATACTTTTCTTTTAAAACTCCGCCTACAGGTCTTAGAAAAATTATTTAATGAAAAAAGACGCCTCCGATATTTAAAAACATTTTAGAAAAATAATCCCAACACTTTAAATGAAACATTAAGGAACTTAAACACAACCTTACCAAAATCTATCTCGTAGAGGCTTGTTTGTTGTAAAACTTTAATATTCGTATTCGTCTTGATGCATCGATGAGCTTGAACTTTCTTCGACGGGTGTAGCGGTATACGACATACTCAAATATAAAACTGACTATGTAAAATATGTCCTTACAGTACCAGTTCCAACACATATCTTAAGTCACGAACTTCTTCAAGTTAGAGAAGATCTAACCTACATTGAGCATCCGCTAAAAAAGTTGGACCATAAAGATAAAATATTATGAACCAAGGTAACTCCACTAGTCAAAGTATTATGGCATAATCATTCTGTTAAAGAAGCAATGTGGGAGAGGGATGATGAAACAATTGAGAGATATCCATACGTGTTTGAAAATTAATGTAAGTCAGGTTTGGGGACCAAACTTTTTATAAGGAGGATAGAATGTAATGACCCCACATTTATATTCCCATATATAGTTTGTTTTTACAATTGTGTGTTACTTATCATCTTATAAATTTTATATCATTACAAAGTGATATTCTGGGTTCTTAATATAACAAAACTAGTTTTTAAATATGAAGAATCAACTGTAAATTAGGTCATCTTGAAGTTTATGACATATCCTAACGTAAATGATAAATTTTGGGGTTAAAAATATAATTTTATGAAACTTTAGAGACTTTGTTGTAATAAATAAAGTTTCAAGGACCAAAATGAAAAATATATAAGGATATTTTTATAAATAAAATATTTTCAAGGACCTCTAAGTAATATTGAAAAATGCAAAGTAAAATTACCAAAATACGCTTAATGTGTAAAATGACCCTTATATCCTTACCACCTTTCCACCTTGTTCTTGATACCTCATTCCACCTTACGCATGTCATCCATATATAGAAAGCTCAAACATATGTCACCATTTGGTGAAATAAGACTGCAAGATCCCTCCGTTACGCTACACCTCAATGTTGACCCACTAATGTAAAAGCCTTTTCACCTAGACTTGTGTCAACACCATAATGTCTTTGAAAATCTATAAATAGCGTCTTTGGTATCATTTGAAAATCACACCAGTTCGTTGAGAATTTTAGAAATAAGTAGTGAGAGAAAGTGTGGGAAAGTTTAAGAATAAGTTCTTAGTGATATTCATCTTATGGTAATCTTCTACTAATGATATAATGCATGCTTATAGTTTTAATTTATTGTTATAAATGTTGGTAAAAACACTAAAGATCCATTTTAGTTAACATAAAATTGTAGGATTTTATAAATTGAATTATTTTTGTGAAATTATAACATAGAACTCTTTTTTTATAATGAATTATTGAGTTTCAAAAGGGATTTTTCACTATTGAATTTATATTCTTTTTGGTAATAAAAATTAATATTGTTTATTATTTCTAAATACATAATCGATAAATTACATTTAAGATTGAATTTACTTATTCTAAAAAAATTGAACTTGTTTAAAAGTTGTACATGGGCTTTTGAAATGATTTTTTTCATTTTAGATACCAATTAAGTAATTCAAAAGTCTGGCTAGATGAAATTCTGTCTAGATGGGATAGTATTTATGTGGTTCCCCTGTGACCATCCATCTCTACTGGGAATGAATTTGAAAATTATGTCAGGATGAGATAGTATTTAAGTGGTGCCCATGTGACCAACCATATCTACTAGGAGCCGACTGATTAGGAAAAACTATGGATTGAATTCATTAATTACGATCAATGAATTTTAAAAGTTAAGAAAATAATTTTTAATAATCTTTTAAAACAAGTTATTGTAAGATAAAATATAGTGTATAAACCGGGCTTTGTTTATAATATGTAATTAAACCTGTATTGTATAGGTTAGATTAACATGTGATCCAAGACCTAATATCTATAATTTTGAACCTCTGTTTTAGGTGAGTACTCTGTAACGTTCCTTGGGCATTTTTATTTTATGATGTTATGCAAACTATATATATATATATATATATATATATACATATATATTGTGAATTGATTTTATTCTCAAAATGTATGTGATTCCGATGATTGATTCATTTGTGATATGTTAATATTTGTCCATAGAGACATACTGATTAAAATAAGTATTGAAAATGAGATTGAATATTGGAAATAAGATTCGGCTTAAGGTATCTCTTTTACTGATTGACCTTCTCAGCTGTGTTACCATTGATGTGTCCTAAATAAGGCATTGTGATGAACTAGTTCGATTAACCCTCAATTAACAGGGAATAATATGATAAAAGAATACGGTATTAGCGTGTACTCGTCCATTCAAATGATATGATTTAAATAAATAGATATAACATTTGATTTTGTCGCATCCGTTTTATTTTGAGCTATTCAATTGTGATAAATATATTGTCATTTCAATTTATATACCTATTACTGCAAGTTTTTATGCATATATGTATATGCCTTCTATTTTGACTCAAATAGGTATCTATTTTCTGAAAACCTTGAAATGTTGGGAGATTACATCTCATTCGGATTTAACTGATGTTATATAAATAACAATGTTTCAGAAAATAATTAGGCTTGTGGATGAAACATAGAAGGACTGTGTTGAAGATTTAGCTTATAGAACTCTTTTTGTGATAATTTTAAGTAGAAGGTTTGTTTTACTATATAAAGCATGTTTTGGCTCTCTAATAAAGGTTTTTAAATGTTATATTTAGTTGTACTCGCTGATATATATATATATATATATATATGAAGTTTCCTTTTTGAAAGCACCGATCACGTAATTCCTTTATTTTTAGTAGTTTATGATTCATGTCCATGTGAATGTACTTCCATTGCATCTATTTTAAGAAATATCTCAAGGATGGAATATTGAATGCCTTAGTGGCACATCAAGACACACGTTCCCTACTATTTTGGGGTCGGGGTTGTGACTTGTATTCCACCTCAATTGTTCTCTTGAGATTGGAATCAACGGTTGGCCCCAAAGTGGCCAAAGCATTTGTATGACTGATGAAGCATGAATATTGTATTTGGCACCCCTTTATTCTGGCTCATTCTAGCACAATTTTGTCCATTAATTTTTGTATTCAAGCTCTTATATTGTTAACCCGTGTTTTCGATATATATATGTATTGCAAGGTATATTTGAGCTTTGTAAGTCGTGGAATGCTTAGCGGGAAATTGGTTACATTTCGGAGAAGTTCCATAAAATGATGCAACTTCAGGAAATAATTTTGCAATTTCAAACTTCATTTCTTGGTTAGCGAATCTCCATGGAAATATAGTTCATTGAGTTAGATTCGCGTGGCCACAGACGACGTATTGTTTCTTATCCGTATGACCAAGTTAAGCCCAATTTATCGAAGTCCCTTAGTCTTTGAAAAGAAGAGAAAATGGTGCTAGAAACAGGGGCTCGATCGATTGACCCCCAGCCGATCAATCAACCCTTGTGGTTTTGGTTCAGACCTGTACATAGAGAGTGTATTTTTAGAACCATCAATTAATCTTTCTAGGATCGATAGATCTATCTTCCCGTATTTTGTATATATCTTTGAAGATAATGGGTTGATTTCTCCTTGATTGATCAATCGCTCCCTTGATTGATCGATCGATTCTTCCATATTTAGATATTTAACTCCTCACATATTCCTTTCTTTTGTTTAATCAAAAGTAAGTGGAGCTGACGTTTGTAAAATGAATTATAATTTTTAGTATCGAGAGATTCTATCTCCTAGGGTTTGAACTGTATGCTAATATTCATTGTCTTCTTTCATTAATTCAAGTTTTCTCAGTTTAATTCAATTCTTTGTTAATTAGTTTTATGTCTTTCTTTATTTCTTTAATTCCATTTTTTTAGTTAACTTTTATGATGTCTTCTAGCTAATTAAATTGGGTTGAGATTATTGAACTCACCATGTATTGATTAGTTGCTTTTCTATGGTATGATATTTTAAGTCAGTTTTGATATACTAATTATTCATGGTTCTATACTTAGGAACCATAACGTACTATATCATGCATGTACCATGTTTTTGACCCTTCGTGTGTAATTTCGGGAGTATTGCTGACCCCAAACTCAAATTAAGCATTTATAAGAATTTAAGGGGTGATAACTCAAGGTTTTATGAATTTTCCAAATGGGTATTAATATTGTTAAGAATTTTATTTCCAAGTAACCATACTTAGTCCACGATAACGGATACAATTCTGAATCTATAGTTTCTTTCTTGATCATTAACCTAGTTTCAATAGTTGGCTAGATTAATTGTACTATAAAATATTGTTAAATCGAAAGTCCTCTTTTACACTTTTGTATGTGAAGTAGTAAGTCGATTAAATTCTATACAACCTTACTTGTGGATTTGATATCTGAACTCATCGCTATACTTAAAAAACAAGTGCAGGTTAAGTCTAGTTTTTTTATTGTGGTGTAAAAGCAAACAACGATAGTGTCTTTGAGTAACTGCTCATAACCTTACTTTACGTAGGCAAACAAAGTTTTCTTGCATACTTTCTCTTTTTATGCAAGCTGAGTTAGGGTTACCAAGCAGCCCCCCCTTTTTTGGTGCTGCCCACGCCCCTTTTGGATCTTTAGGTTGCTCGGGCGCTCTCTTTTGCTAGTACTTCTCGCATGACTTGTGGAGCTTTGGGTTTCTCGACCTCCATCTTTTACTGGTAGTGATCACATGACTTATGGAGTTGATTTGGTTGCTCTAGCACCCTCTTTTGCTAGTACTTCTCACATAGCTTTTGGAGTTTACTCTGGTGGCTTGAGTACTTTTTCTTTTATCTTATGTTTTGTGGCTTGGGAGTTGCTCATGCATCCCTTTTAATTGGGTATTGTTCGTAAAACTCGTCTATAATTGTGGGGTTACTCGTGTACCCCTCTATAAGATCGTATTCCTATAGTCAATATTTGTATATTCTTTAATTTCTTCCTCTGAAGTGTCTATTTTGTGAAGTACTTCAAATATTTCTCTTCAACGAGAATATATAGTCTATATACTGATTCTTCATCATTAGAGATGAAAAAGATCAGGGATTTCTGAATGGTATTATAAATCTAAGACTGACTTATCTACTTAGCCAAGTCAGTTTATATCATATTGACCTTTTCTTTAGATTTATACTTTTTCATATAATGGGTGCTAGGAGGTCATTTCTCCATATGTTCAACAATCAATTTTTTCCTTTCCATCTTCTCTTTATTAAAAGACTTTCTTTTCCTAGAGCCATTTCTTTTAAAATGTATTTATTTTGGGGACAGTAACTAATAAAATTCCTACGTGACCAAAATGCAAATGCAACGTGGTGTCGTGTCCTACGTGACCAAAATTCCTATGAGCCATAGAAAATGAAAAGTACCTTTTTTGGAGAGGACGGACTGAATCGAATGCTCATTTGATGTAGATGGACAACGAGAGCTTTGCGTCAATAGGGGGGACATGCAATCCTAGATTACAAAAATATTTTATCAAAATTCACGTCCAACTAGATGAAGTCCTATATAGCTAAAGCACGGAAAGCAAACCCTAGGTGTGCTCTATATAGGGACCTTCAAACTCCCCCATTGTACTAATTTTGACAAAACCCTTGAGTACATCAAATGATATACTAAGGAAAATAATTCCTAATATGTCCTATACAAAAAAGTATCTATCTACCCACCCATCCTAGAAAAGAAAAAGACACACTACTCAGTTGCACGGTTAATGAAAACCTGCAAAACATAAATACACTTTCTGCCGAGAGAAATCAAGTTAGTAGCATTTTCTCTACCAAAATAATAATACGACAGCATTAGATGTGCAGGAAATAACAAAACAGAATATGTATGAACACAAGACTAGAATATGTACTCAACTATCCCCCATTATGTCTAAATTAGACAATAGTTGAAGGTTATTATAAGAAAAAGTTATAATCTGCAAAATAAGCATCTCCTACTTCAAACATGGTTCTAAAAGATACCGTTATTAGTAGATATCTTTTTCCTAAAACCTCAGAGATCGTGAAATCAAGATGCATACAATAAACAAGTTTTAAATATCGAGCACACCATTCCAATCAAACAAGGGATTAACGAAAGACTTCAAAAATATATCATCAAGTCTACAATCACTAGTAACATGTTCAACTACCCCATTATGTTGGGTGCCTTTTGGAGCACTACACTGATGTGAAGTACCACTAGTCTCACAAGAATTAATAACTCCGATTTCTTTAAAATCACCTTTCCCATTATTGAGTAACTCTAAATGGGCAATGGTATTTTTGCCTTTCACAGGTTGGTGAGGAGACTTAGTAATTTCCTTCATAGGGACATCATTACAAAATATTAGGGGGACATTCCTTCGATTTAAAAAAATCCAACTGAGGTCTCAAATCACAAGTCCTGACCCAAATAGGCAATGTTTTCAAAGATTTTTGTGCCTTTTGGAATCTTGGATGGTATGTTTTCTTATGGGTCTGAGGCCTAGAGTAGTTGAAGGAACGATTCCACCTATTATTGGGTCGATGCCTATAAAAATTGTAAATCGCTTCACTTTCTTGTCAAAGACTTTAAAATGAGAATCGTTCTTACGATTACCAAGGCATTCCCAATTTTAGTGTGCAAAAACATCACAAAAACTGCAATAGCAATTAATAGCAGATTTTTTGACATAAGAATCAGACTTCCTAGACTTTTAAAGATCTTTTTCAAAACTTTTGTTAAACTCTTTTTACCTTGTTTTAATGGATGATTCAAGTCAGTTATTTAGATTGGGTAATATGAGTAGGCCTACTATTTTTGATGGTTCTAATTTTCCCAATTGGAAAATCCGTATGATTGCATTTATTCAAGGCACACTAGGTGATGATGTTTGGGACTTGATAGAAAATGGTTATACACATCCTACTGTTCCTATTGCTGATGGTAGTTTTACATTAAAAAATTGAGAACGAATGAAATGAGTAATGAACAAAAGAAAATCATCAACTACAACAATTACATAGATACATATATATTAATGATTATATGTATGCATGGATATTATGTATATTATATATGTCAGTAACATGTGCGACCAAAGCCAAAAGCCGTGGCCGATTTTTGGACTTGTCCCATGACTTTGTTCTTTTAACTGTTGGCCTATCTCATGTATGCTATATTATGTATTATATATTTTTATATAAGCTAATTTATGTTGGCATGTAGTCTAATGAGAATTTGTCCATGCCGATTTGACCTGTTTGGTCTTAACATGGTTTAGCCTTTAAAGCTATTGGCATAATTTGACTTTATTTTATTATATGGTAAGAGATGGCTTGTTATCTATCCCCTAGCTGTATACTAGTCTTAAAGCTTTTAAGGTTCTAGCTGTCATAACCGTGCTGGCCTATTATGCTATAACTGTTGGCGTGTTCCTTTCCCATATTGCTGTCACCGATTTGACCCATCATGACCGAAACTGTTTTGAATTTCTATTTTTCAGAACGACGTCGTCGATTTTCTTTATACTAGTCCACGGTTTTGTTATATTAATATCGATATTTTTTTAAAACGATGACGTAGCATCATATTCTGTTCATGGTTTTGGTTTTCCACAACTGGCGTGTTCCCCCTTATGCGGGATGACTTGACCGCCCACTGTTTTTATCGATACAAAATCTGGTTTTCTATTTTTGTTAAACGATGTCGCATGGGCTTACTTCAATGGTAATATCTTGATGCGTCTTTGATACGCTATCTTACAGCTGGCATATTTTTAAAACGATTGTGTTTTATAAAATCGATTTTCTTGATTATGTTGGTGTGTAACAGCTTGCACTACACGTGTCACATTTTTAACTCAACACTTTGTGTTTCTTTATGAGCCCTCAGATCTATTTTTATCAACGGATGTGTGTATTTTTGTGTCAATCCATGTGACCCTATTTTACACCAATCTGCTCACACTTGTGCACTCTATAAATAGTACCCTTTGTGTATCATTTTTACAGAGTTGAGAAAATAATTTTTGTAGCAGAACTTTGTCAAAATTTTTAGAAAGAGAGAGATTAAACCAGATTATTTTTGTGTCATCTTCAAGTGTTGATTTCTGTCAAAACGAAAATGAAGATTGGACTTCTCTCATTCTAAATCTGCACTTACGATTTTTCAAGAGTATATAATTGTTGTAAGTGAGTTATCTTATTTTTGTGTGTATTATTTAGATCAGTTTTTAGATCTAATATTTGTACACAACACGCACTATTCACGAAATTAATTTATGTATGTGAATATTCTGTTTGTGACTTGTTTGTGAGATCTTGAATGTTTTTAAACATTTTGTTTTAAAACAGATTTTTCAGAAAATATTTGGTAATATTGAGATTTGTATTATTGGTGGTTTATAAAGTTAAACCTAAAATTTTTGAGATCTAATTTGTAAAGATTTAAAATCCGAATTGAATATTATTTTCTTGTGTGCTTAAGACTGTTTTGATTTAATCTGAAATATTTGTAAAAATAGTCTTGATAAGATTTTAGATTAAAATCTGATTTGATCTAATATTTTTTTTCTGAAAAATAAGATTGTGAATATTTGACTGTCTGACTTTATTGAATATATTTTCAGTCATATTCTGTGAACGTGATTACTTGATTATGTAAGTGATTTTCAGGATCTGTTTTCATCTCATATCACTCACATATATTCATTCACTTTGTATTCACCTAGACACATTTAATTGTGTAAATATTTGAACAAGTCTAGTGTTCAAGATTTGAAAGAAAGAAAAGAAAGCTTTTCAAAATTGTATTCAAAGTCAAGAAGACTTGATTTGAATGACATAAGACTTGCAAAGATATATAGGAGATATAATCTGTTGCATTGCATTCTGTGTGTATTCATTAAGTGTGGGTGTGTATTCATATAGGATAGTACACCACACACTATCACTTCACTAGAAAATAACACAATAGGCACTGAGCTAATCTTGAGCTAAGAAGAGCAAAAGGGAGAAGCTGAGAAGTGTATAACGCAATAACAAGCGAGGACAGACTTAAAGAGAGATCAGAATAAGCAACCAGGGAGGAGTCTTGGTCGTGTGGGGTAATCGCTATATCTATCTTCTTTAGTTGTCAAGTTTGTTGATTGTAACTCGTTCCTGTTGGTTTTATTGTTTTAGTGGAAGTAGATTAGGTGACTCCTAGAGGAGTCCGTCGTTTTGCTCGAGGAAGGTTTTTTGCGACGTAAAATAAATACAGTGTGCTTTATATTTTTTGTATATCGCCTCATATGAAAAAGGTAGGTTTAAATAAATAGAAAGTCGCCTAAAAACTGAAGTGGTTATTATTTTTGTAAATCACCTTGATTTAACAACATAATAATTTGGACTGTTAATTGACTTTGAAAATCAAATTTATTTTCATAAAGTTAACAAATTAAGTAAAAGTTTTATTTGGTCCCCTTTGCATCATTCATATAAACTCATAGGTTTAAGGTGTTTACTCAACAATAAGTTTACTTCCGCACATTAAAGTCTAACGCAACTTCACGCTCATTTCCATTTGAAGTTTATTTGACTATTACGTAATATATAATTGGTAGAAATTATTTGAATGAGGAACGAGTTTACTAACATCACATATGTTAAATATATCAATTTTTGTTCTAGCAATATCTACTTTTGATGATTTCGTAAGATGGTTAGTGTAAAATCAAAAAAATTTCAATTTTAAGAACCAGTAACTACGATGGGTTTACACCGAGCAAACCAACAATTCAAACACACAAACATGCAAAACACACTCATACGAGTTTACTAGAACACACCACAATTTACAGGGAAAACATCCTTGACCTTTATGTATTAATCTCACCAATATAAGGAATATACAAAATCATTTTAAGGCTCTCATGCTTTGAAAATACATAGGCTATAATGGAATAATTAAGGGTACAATACGCAGTTGACAAAACCAACTGGTAGGCCATGTGTCCACAAAATAATGTTGCCAGTAAACAAGGTGCTTTTTCTTCTCTTGCATTCCACTAGGTGTCGAAAACAGTTATGAATGCACTAGAATATGCGAACTTGAGTTACACATGTCAAACACCTATAAATGCTCCTCATATTTCCCACACGTGTCCATCAAATAAAACCAACACTTAATCATACCTAACAACCTATCCCACATTTCTGGATAATTCCCATTCATCAATTTACCCAACTAGGCCTGCAAATGCGCCTCATGCTACACCGAGGCATGACTCGCAAATTTTTCCAGTCACGCTGCGAGAATGCATGCACTACCAAGCCCATGCTCGATCATCCGTCCCAGGAAATTCCCACGAGGAAGTCTAAGGCCTAGGAGCACCCATAGACTTTTTCGAGTTTCAGCTCAACATACCCCCCCTCCCCCCCCCCCCCCCCCAAATAATTTTTTTTTTTAAATCCAATGTGGTAGCATTAGACGTTAAGTGACATAAGACGATAAAATCATTTGCTTCTCAAAAATTCCCAAAAGCATACTTCAACTTTGTTTCCAGCTTTGCACGAATTATCCAAGTTAAACCAAGATTAGCGTGTTGTCACACCCCTAACTTTGTATAAGTTAGGGTGTGACAAACCTTCCCCCAATCGAGTCGATTATGTCCTCGTCGAAAGAAAATTTAAGTACTGGTTAATCGAACTCTCAAACTTCCACAACTGAGTGTCTTTCTCTCACGTAGTTTCTTCCACTACCTTCCCTTTCCACTCGATAAGGTCAAAAGTTATTCTATTCTTTCTACTCGCTCCCTTGGTCCGGTGGTCCAGAATTCTTTTGGCAACCTCTTAATATTGCTATCTAACTGTAGTAGGTGCCCTTGTCTGACTTGAACGACTAGGGTCTGACTTGCCTTCATTGAACTTTTTCAAAACTCTCACATGAAAAATAGGGCGTAATTTCAACCATATTGGCAACTCCAACTAATATTCCAACCTTCCAATGTGCCTTGTTATTGTCAACGGACCATCATACCTTTGTATAAGACCCTTACGTGCTGTCTTCCGACTCACTTTCTTCCAAACTTGTGGAGTGAGTTTCTTCATCATCATGTAACCAATGTCAAACTTCATCATGTAACACCCCATAATTTTTAAGCCGTAAAAATATTTGTTAAATTAAAACTTTTGAAAAATAATTTTTGAAATCTATTTAATTTTTGTATGTAAAAATGTTGGGTTTTATATATAAAAATAAGGCTTTAAGTGAAATTTATATTAGGATTAAAATTTGGAAATTATAACTTTTTATATAAAAATCGAGGGAGGATTCGACCTAAGGAGGATAAGAAATTTGATTGTCCGATCTCCAAAATGTGATGTAGACGACCATAACGATGTCTGATCGAGTTTATTTTTCTTACACGACTTTGTTTCGCCTTCAGCTAGAACATATCCAAAATTCAAGAGAATCCAACAATTCGATCTCTAAAATACAATGTAGTTGATCTTAACGACGTCCGATCGAGCTGGTTTTTGGATAGAAACTTCGGCTCGCCTTCAGCTACAATATATCAAATTTTTAACGAATTCTGATGGTCCAATCGTCCGGAATGTATTTTTTAGTATTTTTGTCTGATTAGGATTCTTTCTTTAAATCCTTTATATAATGGACGGGTTTAGACTTTTTAAAACACTTTTACCCTTTCTAAAAAAGCTATAACCTCCCAAATTATTATTTTCTCTCATATAGAAATCCTAAACCCCATTAAAAATAAGTTTTAACCCAAGTTTTGAAGATTTAAACAAGGTTTTCTCAAGAACGTGTCTTTGCTATTTTTGCGAGAGGAATGCAACCGTGTAATCAGATTTTCAAGACGACTTCTTTACAGGTGTTGGTGTAAAAAACTAGATGCAATCTAATTTAATCAATCACAGATAAAAATGAATAAATAAGACATCGGGTTTTTTATGTGGTTCGGCTATGAAAATGGCATATGCCACTGTTGTTGTATTGCTGACTGTTTGCCTTGAATCTCGATGATTGGTTTACAAAGAGATCCCCAGTCCTCCCGTTATGATAGGGTTACCATGTATTTATAGCCTTGAGGCTGTACATATGAAAAGGTCATGTGCTGTCAATTAGTAGATATGTATATCTGTACAATAAGAATGCGCATTAAATCTGACGTTTAGTAAATGTGTAGTTGACTTTTGATTTTCCTGGTTAGATGCTCTGCACGCTAAGTAGTTAGGACCGCCTGAGTTGCTCGGTGCGATTGAGTTGCTCTGTATGCTAAGTAGCTCGGACAACCTGAGTTATTCGGTGAAAGTATGTATTTGCCACGTAGGTTGACACATGTCTTCATCTAATTGATCCATGTCAGCAGACTAATCCAATGTTTCACAGTTGAAGTTAAATAAGAAGGTGTGGAACATTTTGCCTAAAATATGCCTGGATTACAGATCTCCAACACTTGGGACATTTTTATTGTATTTCTTTCCATTTGGAACATAATGGCAAACTTGTAAATATTTTGAATTTTTAGCAGCCGCTTCGACATTTGCGCCTTTCTAATGATTTAATCGTCGAAAATGCAAACGTCTTTCCCAGTAATCATTTAATTTCTCTTTTCCCGATGCAAGGTCTTTAAGAGTGATAGAAATCCCATCGTTTTCTACTTTTCACATCCATATTTTCCGAACTCTTTACTTTCTCTCTCTATTTCGTACTGTCATTCTTCCGTCGTCTGTCATTGGCAGATTTCTCCGTTCTATGTAAGATTTTCTTCCTTCATCTTTCTTTGCTTTAGTCATCATGGTTTACCTTGTTGAATCTTTAGATAAATTCCGAACTCATTTTTCAATTCCCTCTTGGGTTATTTTGGAGGAGCCTTCTTGTCCTTCTGATTTGTTTTCTCTGGCGGAGGGACATTAGTTTCGCTCCCTTTTTGTAGCAGAGTGTGGATTTTCTTTCCCGCCAAATCCCTTGTGTTTGGAGTTTTGCCAATATTTCGATAGTGTAATTGCAAGGGTAGCTCCAAATACATGGAGGGTAGTTAATGGCGTATATAGGTTGAATCAAATTCATGGAACTCATTTAGAAATTCCTGAAATTATGTATTATTATAAATGGGTTACCAGCGACACTATTTTTTATTTGAAAACTAGGTTTTCGAGTAGAGCTTTAGTTGTCAATCTTCCCGATGGCAACAGGGACTATTTTGATCATGGGGTTGTGATGAAAAATTGACAACATCCTCCATTAAATGGAAATGATGTGTATCAAGGTCCCAAATGTTCTCTTAATGGCAATGGGATAGGTTGTTTTTAGTGTTTGAATTTAGCTTTCTTCATGTTTGACAAAATGCGTCACTAACATTAATTTTGTTTGTTACAATTTACCGTAAAAGGAAGCCCCCAAAAGAGATTGAAGTTTACCAAAAAGATTTAAAACTTATATGGAGCTTGCATCAATCAGTTGCTGGGGAGCACATTAGAGCTGATTCTTATTTGTTGAGGTACAAAAACACCACCTCGTCTTTCATTGCCCGTCCTATTGCACCTCCTACGGTAATCGATCCTGATCAACTGCCAACGTCTCGAGCAAGTGTGGGAGACTCCTCGTCTGATTTAGATCCTTCCATTGTCGATTTGATGATGAAGAAAAGGAGGATGCCTGAGTTCTTTATCAAAGATGCCCTGGTGTTGATGGGGCAAAGAAAAGTAAAGTGGATGTACCATCTGAGGGGACGAAAAAAATGGACATTGCTCCATCTAAGGGAACAACTACAACTGTGAAGGAGGTGGGTAATAATCCCCCGGTTGTTCCAAAAGAGGTAGCACCTTTGATTGAAGTTGTTGCTATTACACAAGGAGAGGCATCACCTTTGATTGAAAGTGATCCTCTAAAGAGACTAAGAAGAGGTCTCACTGAAAGACCTATAGAAACTGTTGCTCAACCTTCTGATGTTGAGGGTCCTTTGAGAGCTAAAGCTCCAGCTCTCGTCGCTCTGAGTTCGGCCAAGGGCTTGATCAAATGTTGGGTCCTTCCTGAACATCGAGCTGCTGAGGATTCCCTTTCTCGGGAGAAGCTCACTGATTTAGCCGCCCAACATATTGTGTCAGTAAGTATCTTCATCCCTATTACTTCCTCGTCTCTACATATTGCATTCATATTCTGAGTTGAGCTCTTTCCTTTTTCAGTTTATGGCTCGCTTTAATGGCATCTTGAAGAAAGATGAAGCTATCAGGGCTTCCACTTCCTCGGGTGGGGTGGAAGAGGCTTTTACTAGTCTATCCCGCTCTTTGAATATATCCCGTCAGAAGTACGAGGAAGAAAAAGCTGCTTGGGAGAATAAACTTTAATCTGTCAAGACCACTCGAGATTAAGCTATAAGTGATTCTAAAGAGTTGGTGAACAAATTGAAGGCCGTTGATAGCAAGCTTGAAGAAGCTGAATGACGTAATAAAGAGCTTGAGGATAAGCTAAAATCTGTCGAGGAGATTGAGGGCAAGCTTAAATAGGCTGAATGGCGTAAGAAAGAGCTAGAAGAAAAGGTGAAGCTTGCCAAGGAACACGCTTCATTAGAGAAAGTGAAGAAGAAAACGGCTATAAAGAAGTCTTTTATCTCTGGCTAGGATAAAGGATGGAACAAGGCTTTAACTTCCATTACTTGTCAGATGGAATATGCTAGCCTAAAATACTTTAGAGATGGATGGATTGCAGCCTTGAAAGAATTAAAAACTGTGGACGATTTTGAATTATTTCAGAGACATACTCATGTCCCTCCTCTTGTCATCGACGAAGAAGAAGAAGATGAAGCCCCATCTGATGAGTCTTCTGTGATGGTAGCAGAGCAAGTACCCGTTGCTGTCATTCCCCAACCTTCCGAGCAAGTTCATCAAGCAAGCACTTCTTCCGAGCAACCTGCACTGCATTCCGAGCAACCTGCTCTTCCCTCCAAACCAACTGAAGATATTGTAGTGAATAAGGAGAAGGTGTAAAGTTGTTCGGTTCTTATGTTATTTTCTTTTTTCCTTGGTTGTAAGTTGGAATGTATTTTCCTTTTGTATGATGAATAAGAATGAACTTTTGTTATTTATCTCGAGTCTTTCTTTGATCTGTCTTGTATCATTGTTGATGCATTTTATTTTCTCCTTGATAGTTTATGGCCAGGATGGAACTCTTATCAGCTAATGATACAGAGTTGATGAAGAAATGCAATGATTATTTCAAAGTTGGTCATGCAGATTTTACTGAGGCCCAAATAATAGACATCCTTGGATCCTATGCCTCTGAACGAGAAATTGATGCTTACCAGTACTTGAAGTGTCTAATTAATCGTGCTATGGACAATAATGTGGCTTATTATGAAATGATTGAAGATCTTCAAGGAATGATCGAGGCACTTCAACTTCAGCACAAAGAGACCACTATGCTTTTGCATAAAGGTTATGAGATAAAGTACCAATAATTGAGTCATGACAGAGGTTATGACAAGTATATTTCTGCCTATGAGAAAAAGGAAATTGTGTTAAAACTTGAGATTGAAGAGAATAGAAACATTACCAAGATGTTAGAGCAACAGAATATCACGTTGCAAGAGGAGGTGAAACAACTCAAATCTGTTGCCTCCTCTTCTTCGGGAGCCTTGATCTCAATCAATGATGACAGTTTTTCATTTTTAGAAACCGACAATACTACCTTAAGGGAAGAGTTAGAGACTTTGAAACGAGCCGGACTTTGCACACATGCTCGTGGCAGAGCAAGACCTTCTTCCCGTAGACGAGCAAGGGCTGGTCGGGTTGATATTGATGAGACAAGAACTCAATTGGCCTTAGAAAAGAAAGCCATTTAATTGACGGTGAAGAATCAGGCTTTGGCAGAAATGTCTAAAAAAAATCAGAGTTTTACCGACCAATTCTCCAATCAGAGTTCTGCACTGGAAAGTAAAGAGATTCTGGTGAAGAAGATCCACGAGCAGCTTGAAAGATTGACTTATCAATTTCACAAACAGCCTAGAGAGGTTTAGATGGCAGGGTACAATGAAGCTATGTATCATCTTGATGCTCGATTACAACAGTCAAATAATAAGGGGTACAAGCAGGGATGGTTGAATGCTATGTGTGTGCTGAAACTGGAGCAATGACACTTCTTATGGGATTATTATGAGCCTGGAGTGATTGATTTGCTCATGCCTCCCTTTAAACGTGATTTTAGTTGGATTCCAGCTCGTGCGATTCCTCGGTGCTTGATTTCCAAATATCTTGGTGATTATAGTCTTCATTCTAATTTTGAGATATCTCATCCTGAGCATTTGCTTGATCGACCATCCTTAGTTAACGTCATAATGCTACGAGATATGGATTTTATAAACTCTCCCTATGCATTAGATGATCCTCCAGCTGGGATGGAACCTGTATCAAAAGCAGAAGGAAAGAAGCCCATAGAGTAGGATATTTGTATATAATGAATCAAATTTCATTTCATATGTAATCTGCTTGGTTTTATTAAAGATATATTTAGTCTTTGTGCAATTTCATTGCTATGTGCAATTAATTTTGTTATTCCCTGATGACTATATGTATATATATATCTGTAGAAGGACAAAGTATCCTGTTTTGTTTTAAACAATGGAATTTATCCCATTTATTGTCTGATTATAGTGACTTATCACTCTTTGTGCCTGAGCAATGGAATGATTTTCATCCCATATTCGTGCTTAGTTGTAGTAATCGTTCCAGGATTACCTTGTTGCCTGGACCGTGGATGCCTCGGGAGGTTACCCATCTTCTTATCTAGTTTGGGGTGTCCCTTGAGATCACCCGTGATCAAACAAGCTTTTTCCTTGTATGATTTTTTATTTACCGACCAATCGGAGTTGGTGGTTACTGAATTGATGACCAACTGGAGTTAGTGGTTGCTGAATTATCAACCAACCGAAGTTATTGCTGAATTGTTGACCAATCGGAGTTGGTGGTTGTTGATCTGGTTTGTGTAATGGTTTGTGTAGTGTGTAGCACGAATACTCCAAAAAATTTCAACAAAAGAGAAAAATGAGCAAAACATCACTTTTATTCACATTGAAAGAAATATGTTACACATGAATTTTCATTACTGATAATACTTGAGCAGATGCTCTGCATTCCACGTGTTCTTGAATTATTCTACCTCCAAAGTTTCAATTCAATATGTAACAGGACGAACAACTTTTGTTACTTAGTAAGGCCCATGCCAGTTAGCCTCGAGTTTATTGTGCTTATGGATTACCTTTTTTAGCACATAATCTCCCTCTTTAAAATCACACTTCTTCACCCTTTTGTTGTAAAAGAAGGTTGTTCGTTGCTGGTAGGCTGCGTTCCTGATCGCTGCTTCTTCCCTAACTTCTTCTAGCATATCTAGGTCTAAACTTCTCATCAAATTGCTTACCGGGGAATTGAAATTAAGCACCCTATGTGCGGGTAAACCCAATTCAGCAGGTATGACGACTTCACTTCCGAAGTCTCACATATACGGAGATTCCCCAGTTGTTGTTCGTAGTGTAGTGTGATAAGCCCACAACACAGAGTGTATCTCGTTAATCTAGTTTCCCTTTGCATTATCTAGCCATTTTTTCAAACCATTCAGTAGAGTTCTGTTCGTCACCTCAGTTTGCCCATTGCTTTGGGGATGGCCTGGTGCAGAATGGATCTTCTATACATTGGATTGGTGACAATATGTTGCGAACTCCTCGTTGTCAAATTGGGTTCCATGTTCAGTAATGAATGCATGTGGGAGACCATATTTGCAAATAATGTTCTTCCAAATAAACTGATAGACCCTGTCATACGACATGTTAATGAGAGGTTCAACTTCCACCCATTTGGTAAAATAGTCCACAGTAACTACTAGATATTTGAATCTCCCTTTGGTCATTGGAAGTGGCCCGACCAAATCTATACCCCACATGGCAAATGGACAAGGGGACGTAATGGGTGTTAAAAATGCTTGGGGAGTTCTTCGGATGGAAGATAAACATTGGCATTTATCGCACTTCTTGGTGTAAGCTATGCAGTCAGCTCTCATCGTTGGCCAGTAATATCCCTGTGTTGTTATCCTCTACAAAAGTGTCCGACCTGCTACATGAGCTCCATAAGAGCCTTCGTGAACCTCTTCAATCAAATCTTTAACTTCGGAGGGATGCACACATCTCTGTAGTCCTGCTATAATGCCTCTTCTATACAAAATACTATTGGTCAGTACGTAATGAGCAACTTTAAACTTCAGTTTCTTAGCTGCGAGTTTATTAGTTGGTACAGCTCCCTCTTCGATATAGGCCCTAATGGGGTCCATCGATGATGGTCCCAAGTCTAAGGTAATGAATTTTACCATTAAATCTTCGTCTATGCTCCGATCTTCCAGAATTTCAATTGGGATTATTTTTCGTATCTCGATGCGTGTGGCTGAGGCTAATCGAGCTAATGCGTCAGCTCTTGCATTCTCCACTCTTGGTATTCTGATCAACTGTACTTCTGCAAAAGTTGATACAGCCTCTATAGCTTTAGCTTGGTACTTGAACATCAATTCTCCCTTTACTGCATACAACCCAAGAATTTGATTTATAATTAATTGTGAATCACTGAATACAATGACTTGCTCTACACTCATGGTTTTTACCAAACTAAGTCCCACGATCAGAGCTTCGTATTCAACTTCATTATTGGAAGCCTTAAACTAAAAACGTAGAGTGTATTCAATATCGGCTCCATCAGGACTTTTTAGGATTATCCCTGCTCCATTACACATAGCACACGAAGAGCCATCCATATACAAATTCCATATAGGTACATCATTATGAAGCCCTTAGTCTGACAAAATTCCTCGATGGAATATTTGATATTTCCTTTTATCTTCTCTTATCCTTGGGCAATTACCTGACACTTTTCGTTGCTCGTTATCTATCTCTTCCTGTCGATCTACTAGTGGAAGTTGGTCGGAGGTTGCCTTCAATGATCCCGTAACATCCACAGGTTGCTCTGTATTACACTCCTAGTTTTTAAGGATGTCAGAGTAATTAAATTCTGTAATAAAGTCTGCTACTTCCTGCCCTTTAAGAGATGACCTAGGCTCATAAACTATGTTGTAATCACGAAGTTCTACCGCCCAGTACATCAATCTTCCTGATTTCTCCGATTTGTGCAGGGCCTGTCTTAATGGCATATCAGTATACACTACTATAGTATGGGCTTGGAACTATGGCCTCATCCTTCTACTTTCTTTGATCGGTGCTAATGCCAGCTTCTCCAACCTTGGATATCTGACCTCTGCTCCTCGAAAAGCCTTGCTGGTGTAATACACCGGTTTTTGGACTCCGTCCTCCATTCTTATCAACGCCAAGCTGACTGTGCTCTCTGACACTGCAAGATACAAGTATAGTCTTTCTCCTATCACCGATCTGGATAATAATGGAGGTGTCACCATATATTTCTTCAACTCTTGAAAAGCCTCCTCGCATTCATCATTCCACTCAAAAGTTTTCGAAGTGTTTTGAAGAATAGGAGGCATTTTTCTGTTGCTCGTGACACAAATCTGTTAAGTGATGTGACCCGTCCTGTAAAACTTTGCACTTCCTTCTTCATACCTGGAGATTGCATCTCCAGTAGGGCCATAATCTTCTCTGGATTTGCCTCTATGCCTTGTTGATTTACAATATACCCAAGAAATATGCCTTCTCGCACTCCAAATATGCATTTGGTGGGATCCAACTTCATTTGATATTTCTCCAGATGATCAAAAGTCTTACCTAAATCAACTAAATGATTAGCAGCTTTCTTACTCTTTATTAGCATATCGTCAACATAAACCTCCATGTTATAGCTGATCTTCTCTGTGAACACCTTATTCATCAGTCGCTGGTATGTTGCACAAGTCTGAACGGCATAGCATTATAGCAATAAGTTCCCCTTCGGGTAATAAAAGAGGTACTTTCCCTGTCTTCATGTTTCATCTTAATCTGGTTGTAACCGGAATAAGCGTCCATGAAGCTCAACAATTCATCCCCCGATGTAGCATCCACCAGTTAATCGATTCGGGGAAAGGGAAAATGATCTTTTGGGCAGGCTTTATTAAGATCAGTGAAGTCCACACACATCGTCCACTTATTATTTTTCTTCTTTACCATCACAACATTTGCTAGCCAATCAGGATACTTGACGTCCTCAATAAAAGAGGCCTTCTGCAGTTTCTCTACTTCTTTCTGTATGACTTGGTTCTTTTTTGGGCTGAATACTTTTCTTCGCTGCTTCACTGGCTTGACCCTCTTATCGACATTGAGCTCGTGGTACCTGAAAGTTGGGTCTATCCCTGGCATGTCTTCATGACTCCATGCAAAAGTCTGATTTCTGCGCCTTAGAAATGCTACCAGTCCCTGCTTTATTGATGGGTCCAATGATGCGCCAATTTGAGTTGTTCGTTCTGGGCATTCATCGTCCAGAATGATATTTTTCGTATCTTCCATAACCTGACCTTTCACGAGCTGAGATTGATCTCTAGGGTCCAAGGTTTCAATCTCTGCATTTTCTGTCTCATCCACTTGATACGTAGTAGTCTTTTTCCTGGTTTCATCCATTTCTTCCTGTTCGACAGATGAATAGTAGCATTCCCGAGCCACTTTTTGGTCGCCTTTCATAACTTCCACTCCGAAATTAGTTGGTAACTTCAAACATTGGTGTACCATAGATGGCATTACCTCAAACTTCTTCAGACCTACCCTCCCCATGATAATGTTGTTAGCTGATTGAACATTTTTATCCATCATAAAAAAATGTATTTTTTCTGTTCGGCAAGCAGGCCAGGTACCAATAAGCATGTCCAACTGGATCATCCTAAGTGGAAAAACCTTCTTTCCAGTGAAGCCGATGAGGGGTCTATGATATGGCTCCAATTGGGCTAACTTCGGATTCAAGCTGTTAAAGCATGGGTAGAACATGATCTATGGAGAGCTACCATTATTCACCAATACCCGTGAAATCACCACATCCTTCATTCTCACCTTAATCACCAAGGGGTTGTCATGAGGATACAGTACACCTGACAGGTCATTTTTAGAAAATCTGATGATCAATTTGTCTTTGTTCATCTTCCTCGGGCGATCATCTTCAGGCAAGTTTATGCGCTGTATGTAAGAACAAGCTTGGGCCTCATTGAGGTAAGCTTTCCTCTCCACAATAAGATCTTCGCCTCCTGCATCTCCACCTGTAATGACATTACATTCAAATGATCCAAAATGGATTAAAAATACCTCGCGCTCGGGCTGCCTTGGCCTTTTAGTGAGGTCGGGATCATCTTCTGGATCATCTTCGTGATCTCTCTTCTTATCCTCCTTTCCTCGGCGAGGAGATTTAGATCTTTGCCTTTCTCTGTCATTGGTCTTTCCACCACTTCGGCGATCAACATATTTAGCTAGTTTTCCTCGCCTAATGAGAGCTTTGATTTCATTCTGGAGAGCTATGCAACATTTGGTCGTATGGCCACGGTCTTTGTGAAATTCATAATATTTAGACTTGTCCCTTTTATCAGGATCTGCCTTCATTTTTTCTGGCCAGGCTAGCTCCTCGCTATTCTTGATCTCCTCCAGAATGTGGTTTATATCTACCTTCAAGGGAGTATAATTTCCATACTTCCTCATTTGCTCCAGCATTTGTTTGACTTTTGACTGCTTGCTTCTACCATTGTTCTTCGGGTCCTTCTTCTCGGTTTTACTACCCTCAACCTTGGTCTCCTTAGTGTCTGTATTCTTTTTCGCAGCCATGGCTTCCTTAGCATTCATGATCTTGACTGCCTTAGCCATCAATTCCGCTATAGTCCTAGGCGGATCCTTAGTCAAAGTACAGTATAACTTGTTCGGTAATAAACCACTCATTAGAGCAGTAATTGTTGTCTTCTCCTCATAGTCAATCACCTCAAGTTTCTCGTTATTAAAATGAGTGATATAATCCATGGTACTTTCTCCTGTCTTTTGTCTCACGCCCAATAAATGCATTACTCTCTTAATCGGCTTCGCTCTAAAGAAAAAATTTCCTATGAACAACTCCGCTAGTTGATGGAAAGTGGCAATCTGCCCCCGAGGAAGATTATTGTACCACATCTGGGCTGACCAGATGAGAGTTCCTAAAAATTCCCTGCACCTCATCTCATCAGGAACTGCGTAGATATCAGCAGCGGCTTGATATTGCTCTATATGGAGGGCAGGATCAGTTTTTCCATCATATTTAGGCATCACTACAGGAGCTTTAAATTTTGATGGTGCAGGAAAATCCACAATTGCCAGTACGAAGGGTGACCCTTGAACAAAAGTTCTTTGTAGAGGGTTTTTAGCCTTAAACATTTACCCTAACCTGTCTTCCAGGCTTCGGATATAACCTTTCCATCCATCGTTCCCGACCTCAGAATGATTTGTTCCTGCCACAGATCACGATGAGTTCTCCCCTTAGGATCTTTCATTGTGAGTTGTTGGTCGTGATTGGGTAGAACCTTCCCTTAGATCGGTTGGTCGTTGAGAATTCCTCGACGCAATCCTAGGAGGGTTTTTATTCCTCCTAGGTCCTAAATGATCAAAAGGAGAAACCATACTCAATCTCTCCAGAGCGCTAGCTCGCTCTGGGGTTAAAGAGACATTCCGTTGAGAATCCTTAGCTCAGACCGAAGAAGTTCGACCAGGTTGATATGAAGGATCATCAGATCTCTCAGTATGATAAGAAATAGTATGCCTAGACTGAGAAACATCTGGGAATAGCGTACGTCTGATTCTTGAAGATGGCATATGGGCGTTTTATTGAACATTTCGTTGTCCTGACTGAGCAGGCGCTCCATCTCGGACAGTTTGTATAAGTTGACGCATGGTTTCTTGCATGGCCGTTTACCCTTGGGCTAAGTTGTCCATTATGCCAGACAGATCTTGCATAATTGGTGAAGTAAAAGGGTTTGGAGGGACCCCAACAGTGTTTCAATTACTGGATTCTGGGTTTTCAGCCATAGATGATGAGTTTTTTGGTGAAAAACGCTAAGTATAGTCGTTTCCCACAGACGGTGCCAATCTGTTGATGTAAAAAACTAGATGCAATCTAATTTAATCAATCACAGATAAAAATGAATAAATAAGAAAATGGGTTTTTAAAGTGGTTCGGCTATGAAAATGGCCTACATCCACTGTTGTTGTATTGCTGACTATTTGCCTTGAATCTCGATGATTGGTTTACAAAGAGATCCCCAGTCCTCCCATTATGATAGGGTTACCATGTATTTATAGCCTTGAGGCTGTATATATGAAAATGTCATGTGCTGTCAATTAGTAGATATGTATATCTGTACAATAAGAATGCACATTAAATCTGACGTTAAGTAAATGTCTAGTTGACTTTTGATTTTCCTGGTTAGATGCTCTGCACGCTAAGTAGCTCGGACCGCCTGAGTTACTCAGTGCGTTTAGTAGCTCGGACTGCCTAAGTTATTCGGTGTGATTGATTTGCTCTGTATGCTAAGTAGCTCCGACAGCTAGAGTTATTTGGTGAAAGTATGTATTTGCCACGTAGGTTGACACATGTCTTCATTTAATTGATTCATGTCAGCTGACTAATTTTTGTATCAACAACATGCATGGATGCTTATATTGTTTCCCTTTAGTATTATGTGTTTTAAATATTGCCTAACACTAAAAATCATTTTTTTCCTAATAAAAAATTGGAGAGACTAATTAGGAAAAGTGAAACTAAATTTGATATTGTTTTTATTCAAATCTCTAATACGAATTAAGACTCAAAACTCTTGCATTATTAGATTAGAGATTGGGATTCCGTTATAATATACAGATGTTCGCAAGTTAAAATAAATCGTTTGAGTTTTATAATTTGAATTCGTCTCATAAAATCGGTTATATATGTGTATCTTGTAGGATAGAAATTTATTATTGCATACCCCCGAATTATGCATGTAGATGGAAATTATATAAGTTGTTGAAAAATGAATTGTTTAATTAATATTGTAATTAAAAGGACATGAATTGGATAAATAACAATCTTGTGATTGAATTAAAGAATTATTGTGATAGGATGAAAATATGCCTTATATGGTCATGAATTATGCTTATATTCGACACCTCGGGGATGACGGGATCGTTGGGGGTAGTTATTGCTTTCACCTTATTTTTGTTACTTGTTTGGTATGGGACTAGTAGGTAGGCCTTTGTTGTTGTTACCACTTTCTAGTATGGAACTAACGAGTGTAGATTTTTACGTAGGAGTATTTTCAAGGTGAGACTAAGTAGTACACTTTTCCATTGTTATGTTAGCCTAAGTGTGAGACTAGGTAGAAATTTTGATAGGTATTCTTCCTAAGTGGTACGCTAGGGTAAACTTGTGGTTTTGGTGATCTCTAAGCATGGGACTAGGGATGATTTAGGTTGGATTACCTAAAATAATGGGTGGGATTAATAGAGAATAATGATAACTTGATAATAAATTGAAGATTAATGCCTAAGATAATAAACGGGTATTAAAATTAATTAACTCGCGAGTATGTACAGGGCTAACAATAAGGGGCGAACTGACTATAGCGACGTAGGCGTTTGTTGTCATAAGGAGTATATGCAGGGCTAACGAAATTGGGTGAACTGGCTATAGTGACGTGTCATGTATGGATCCTCACGAGTATGTGCAGTGGTCACGAAATTGGGCGAGCTGGATATAGTGAGGAGAGTGTATGTGGTGTAGAACTTAAGCGGACCAGGAGTATGTCTAGAATTGTAATAGGATAAACTGGCTATACTAGTGTTGCATAAGTAATTTGGGTGTGTCAGGAGTATGTGCAGGACTCGTAATAGGGTGAATTGACTATACTGGCATTGCATAAATAAAATTGGATACAATAATTTAATTAATAATCGTGACTTGATAATTTCATGTTGTAATAACATAATTAGACTTGAACATTGGGGTTGGCTTAGTTATGTGGATCGATAGTGATAGTTTTTTTACTCACACACACACACACACACACACACACACACACACACACACACACATATATATATATATATATATATATATATATATATATATATATATATATATATATATATATATATATATATATATCGTTTAATTTAAAATACTCTATTGTGATATTTATCATGTATAATGCTACTATCTGGGTTTAGGGACCCTAATTGGGAGGAGTAGCTAGAATTCATGCAATGGTCTCTGACCCATTGCGTTGACTAACATTTCAGGTATAGTGATGGAATAGCTGCATATGATGGATTGAAGATCTTTGGAGTGCAGCTGGATCTTTATTTTTATCGCTTTAGTAGTAATTTAATTTATTTCCATTCAGTCGTTTTATTATGAGACTTTCATTTATAAATTTGGTGGGCCAATCGGTTCCATAGTTGTTTATGGTTTCAGTTAGGTATTTATAGTTGGATTATTAATAATTTGAGTTAGATTTATTTTGGACATAGCATGGTGATGAATTTTGATTTTCAATACATTTATTGGATAAATTTGAATTATATCTTATTGAATTAAAGTTTTTAACTGTTTCATATTGTTGTCACATGCTGAGAATGATATCTTAATTTATTGACACTTGTCGTATTTAGCGGCGGCGAGTGCCAGAGTGTGCGGTGGAATTGTGCTTATATTCGACACCGCGAGAATGACGGGACTGACTATACTGGTGACGCATAAATAATATTGGATAGATTAATTTAATTAATAATCATGAGTTGATAATTTAATATTGTGATAACATAATTGGACTATAACATTGGGGGTGGGGGGACTTAGTTTTATGGGTAGATAGTGGTAGTTTATTTTACTCACATGTTAGTATATTTATATATATATATATATCGTGTAATTTAAAATACTCTATTGTGATATTTATCTTTTATAATGTTAATGTTTGGGTTTACGAACACTAATTGGGAGGATTAGCTAGTATTCATGAGGTGAACTCTGACCCATTGTGTTTACTAATATTTCAGGTACAGTGCTAGAGTAGTTGCATGGGATGGATTGAAGATCTTTAGAGTGCAGTTGGATATTTATTTTTATCTCTTTAATAGTAATTTGATTTATTTATATTTAGTTGTTTTATTATGAGACTTTCATTTATGGATTAGATGGGCCAATGGGTTCCACAGTTGTTTATGGTTTTATATAGATATTTATAGTTTGATTATTCCATTTGGGTTTTAATAATTTGGAGTTGGATTTATTTTGGAGATAGTATGGTGATGGATTCGAATTTGCATGAATGTTTACATTTGTTGGATAAATTTGAATTATATCTTGTGGAATTAAGTTTTTAACTATCTCATATGTCTATCACATGCTGAGAATGATATTTTAATTTAGTGACGCCCGATATAGTTTGATAGCAATCGACGCCAGAGTGCATGGGGTGTTACAGATGGTATCAGAGCATGGTCTTAGGTCTCGTTGGTTTTGAGTCTGTTATAGCTTCTGCGTTATCGATATTTGATTCCATTTATTGATTTGTACTCTCTAAGATTTAGGGTCTAGCATACGCGCTAGTTGTGTTTTTTTGGAGATAGGAAGTTTTATTGGTTTCCCCATAGACGAACTTTGATAAAGGTTGTAACAAACTTTCACCTTTGGTAACCTCTAATAAAGTCCATAGACAAACTCTCCTAACTCCTGGTTGGAATGGGGAGAGGTTCTAAGGTACTTATTGTTTTCTTTCATTCCGTCTTTTCCTGTTGCAAGCCAAATGTGTTCGAAAATAAAGTTAAACATCAACTTCCATACGGGGCCAATAATAACTCTCATAAAGTAGGGAAAGTGTTCGGTCTTGATCTGAATGTCTTGCATATAATGCATCATGTCCCCTACACTTAGGTACATAAAGGCATGTGCCCCTTTGCATAAAGAACTTCATCCCATATAAAAAACCTGTGAGTAATCCCTTCCTTCAGCAACAATAGTAATAAGATCAGTCTTTGTTAACTCCTTGATTTGAGGTAGCAAATCACCAGTATCCTGGGAGAGCACAACAAGCATCGACAACCTTTTGTACTAAATTCAACATTATCTTGCAAACTCGGCTTCATACTCAATGCATTCGCAACCTGGTTTGCACTCCCGGGCTTGTACTACAACATGTAATTGAACATGGATATAAAATCTTGTCAATGAGCATGCTTTGTGGTTAATTTCTTCAAAGAATTAAATCAACTCGTGGCCACGTCATTTGTTAGAATGAGGAAATGACACCCCAACAAATAATGTATCCACGTATTAACACAATGAATAACTGCAATAATTTTTTTTCATGCACAGAGCATCGCCTTTCAGTATCATTCAACTTTTGACTTTCAAACACCACGAGATGACCATCCTATACCAGCAATACGCCTAATACAAAATCTGATGTATCAGGGTGGAATTCAAATGGCTTATCGAAATTAGGAAGTCATACAATTGAACTACTTGTCACTACTGCCTTCAATTTTTTGAATGCCTCATGGCATTCGTAAGTTTAGTTTCGAGCATGATCCTTCTTCAAAAGATTGATAAGGCACGCCAAATTCTTCAAAAAACCCTTAACGAAACTTTTTGTACTAGTTTCCTAAGCTAAGAAAACTTCTCAATTTAGTTAGTTTGGAGGGAGCTGGAAAATTATGAATGGCCTGCACTTTTTTTTACGTCCATCTTCACCATGCCGTATGAAATTAAATGACCAAGGAACATGCTTTTCTTTTTCCCAAACTTACATTTCTCCAGCTTTAAGTACAAACTCACCTCCCTCAACTTATTCAGGGATAAATGAAGGTGATCAACATGCTCCTCTATACTGTTACTATCTACAACTACATCGTCCAAGTATATAACAATAAAATCATCTAAATACTACCTAAACACGTTGTTCATCAAATTACAAAAAGTTGCAAGAGCATTAGTTAACTGAAAATCATTACTAAATACTCAAATGAACCATATCGAGTAACACATGTGAAGCCCTTATACTTTTGACTCACTTGAGTCTATATTGTATAAGTGCTCATCTAGTTTGGAAATTGTGACAAAATTATGTCCTCCCTAGAAACCAAAGAACCTCAGAAGTTGGTTTGCTACTTCATCTCTCTATCTTGTAATGATCAAGAACAAATTGCCAACACTCACACACAGTAGAATTTATTTATTGCATATCATACTGCATAATAATGTGTGTATATATGTTGAGTGTGTTTAAATCCCTAAGTTTGAATTTTAATAATTTTGTGGGATTTTATAAACATTTTTTAAATAAGGTTTTCTTAAATAAAACTTGATTTAAAAGTTTATGTGGTCAATCTGTAAATATAATTTGTTGGGTATATTGGCCTAATGTTACCTTGGGTAGAATCCAAAAGAGGAGTAAACCTTAGGGTGTGATTTTAATTAGTTTAAGACGCGCGTTTCATATCCTTTATTTGGCCAAAATTTATCTTCATCTGATTGGCTGAGATTGTGTTTCTTTACTGAGTTATAAACGCGTATGTTTTTAGCCCTTGGATCATTGGTTATCGACGATCTGCATGTTGTCTTGGTGGATCCCAGCACAACATTTTAAACCAATCAGGTATCGTTTAGGCACCGCGTTCTTACAACCCTTCGATCAAAGTCAATCTAACTTGACTTAATCCTGGCCCTTGGTTTTGATCCAGTCTCTCGAACCTTCTCTTCACACTATAAAAGGAACCCTATTCTCAGACTTCGAAGACTTTTGCCATTCTCATTTTTCTGAGAAATAGAGAGAGAAGAGAGAGAAGAGAGAAAACATAGAGAAGAGAGAGAGAGTTATAAACCCTAACCCTGTTCGTCAAAGCCTCTTCCATCCAAACACAAACACTTCTTCAAAACTCCTTCATATCCAAAACACTACCCTGAGTGTTCTTGAGTGTTTAGAGTTTGAGTTGAGTTTGTATTTGTTGCTGTAACCTCTTATTCGTTAGATCTTATTTTCAACTTAAACTATTACTTAGATCTACTTTCTGATTTCATAGAAATTTCAGATCTGAGTTATTCATGTTACATTACACTTAGTTTCATTCTTTATTTCTCATCTTGAGAAATATATTGTTGATTATTTTCTATAAAACGTTCGCTTACTTTGAAATCAATAATAAATGCTTTCTGTTTCTAGTTCTTGTAAAACTAAACCTTTGACCTAGTTTGGAATCTCACTTTGAGGTTTTCAATCTCGAAAAACTTTTCTAAATTCTGAGATTGATTAAGACCTTGACTGTCTTCCTAGCAAGGTATCCGTGGATTCTGGGATTCATTTAAAGGTCAAATAAGGTTCAAAGTTTTGTAAGAAGAAAGAAAAAGAAAAGATCACAGCATATAGTGTTACTGTAATTTGTTAGGACTGTTTGTACTTAATAAGTGTGTGTGTGTGTGCATGCATGTGTTAGAGAGCACCTCCACAAACACTTTCACCCTACAACACGAAAAGTGTTGGTAATAAGATCTTGTGAATAAGAGTCGACGTAAAGTGCTGGAACAAATCAGAAGTTAACAAACTGGGAGAACTACATCTACAATCAGAACTGCAGAGAAGTTATAAGGACACCAGAGGGTACATTCCTAAACTTATATAGGTCTGAGTTGTTTGCATGTTAGTTATATAGTTTGTAACTCATAAATTTATTTTAGTGGATTTTTCATTTTACTCCGTAGAGGGAGTCGTGGATGTTTCCTCAATTGGTGAGGTTTTATCACGTAAAAAACATCATGAACATAATCTTTCTACATCTCCTCATCTCATTCTTGGTTGTGCCGAGTTCAAGTTTTTTAAACTACTTTATAAACCTGTTATTCAAATCTTGAATAGATCTCGTACATACTGATTTGTTAAACACATCTTGTGTTCAAACAGTTTGATTTTTACGAAAAGAGTTTCCAAAAATACAGATCGGAGTTACTTAAATAGTTTATTTTTATAAACGGCTTTAGTAACATATTTTTCAACATGTTGTTTTCAACTCATCCATTTATGTAATCTTACATTGGTAGTGTCCTGAACGGATATCCATCTTTGTAAAATACTTGGTCTTGATCAAATGAGTGAATAACTCAGTCGCAATTGGAACTGGAGAGTTTTTCTTCCCCACAACCTTGTTCAATGCACGATAGTCCACACACATCCGCATCGAACCATCCTTTTTCTTCTAAAATAGAATAGGTGCCCCATAAGGCTCATTTTAAGGTCGAATATGTCCCCACTTCAATATCTTTGTCAATTACGTCCATAAGTCTTGTAATTATTTCGGAGTAATCCGGTAAGAAGCCATTGCAGGAGGTTTCACTCCTGGAAATAATTCGATCGCATGGTCCACACCCCGACGAGGTTGTAACTCTGGTGGATGTTTGTTAGGCAAAACATCCTTGAACTCCTCCATCACAGTCTTTATCGATCCATGTATCCTTTCTTGCATATTCTCATTTTCCTCACGCATGAATGCTAAATACGTAATGTCTACCTTTCTAAGACCATTTTTCACCTGTAATGCAAAGCACATCTCAACTCCGTTATTACACTTCGACAAGGGAACAAAATATGGATCGGGCACGTTACACTTCATCTCAATTTGAGCATACATTAATCTTTTTCCACTTGCTGGAATTTCTTCTCTACAAATGACATTGAGAAACTTAAAAGGATTAACATGGGGCACTTCTAGCACCTTTATCATTATCATCTTCAACAACTAGTGCGTTCAATTTCTTATTCTTCAGATGATTATTTTCCATGAGAAGACTTTCACAGATGAAGCACCATTTGTTCTTGGAGACTGCTTTATCCTTGAGCTGTTGAGCATTAGTATTGGTCGAACTAACAACATCATTTCCATTCTTCTTGTTCTTACATTTTTGTTTATTCTGCTCTTTGCCTTTGTTATTACCACCTTCCTTCTCCATTGAACAAGATTGCATCTTGTAATCCACCAAAGCATTAGTAACAACCTTTGCAATAGGTAAGTTTTTTATGCCTTGCTTACTCAACTTGGGCTATGCTAGTTTTAAAGACCTTTCATGAAATTGAAGAACTTATCTTCCTTAGACGTGTTCTTCATATCAAGCATTAAGGATGAAGATTTCTTATCATACTCCCTCACATAACTATTTTACTTCAGACGGTGTAGGTTGTCGCGAGCCTGCCAAACCGTGTTGTAGGGAGAAACTGCACCCTGATTTCAGCAACCAAAGAATCTCAAGAAATGATTTTAGGACATTAACTATCCACTATGCGATTCCTCCACCAAATTTTTTTATCACCAGAATGAAACATACTAGTGAGATCGACTTTCTCACCACCTGGCATTAGAATCGCTTTGAAGTAGTGCGACATATTCCAAAGAAAGTTCTCAACTTCTTTGGCATTCCGTCCAGCAAATGGTTGTAGTTTAGGTAACTTTATTTTTGGAAATGGTGAAGATGATTCCAACATTCCACCATTTACACTGTTTAGAGCCAGCTTAAATAAGTTGATTTCTCTATCAATTTGGTGCAGGTGAGATTGATGATCCTTTGCAATGTCGTCGAATTCAATATTGATGGTCACATGCATATCTACGGACTCACGCACATATTCATCCAATACTCATCTCATATTCTGCATCTCTACATGAATTTCATCAAGATATGCGTGTAAAGACACTAATTCAATGCCTTTCGGGTAAAATTTTGACGATTTCCTCAAACCGTGTAATACGTTCTCTTATTTCAGCAGAGCTTCCTTTGGCCAATTTCCCAGTAATTACTCAAATCTGGGCTCTGATACCTATTGTCACAACCTAAATTTTTCAATTTAGAAAATCAGAAATTGTAATTCGTTTGCATTGATTAAACTAGCAATTCAAACACAAACATGCAAAACACCCTCACATGAGTTTATAAGAATACACCCATAATTTATAAGAAAAACATCCCCAACCATTTAATATTAATCTCACATATACAAGAACTATACAAGATCATTTTCAAACTCTCATGATATGAAAATACACATGCTACATTGGAATAGTTAAGGTTACAATATGCAGTTGATAACCGCAACTACTAGGCCACGTGTTCACGATATAATGCTGCCAGCAAACAAGGAGGTTTCTCTAATAACTACTTTCAACAACTTCTATTATTTCATTCCACCCAGTGTCCAGAATAGTTTTTCATTCACTAGAATATGCAAAGTTGAGTTACACCTGTCTAGCACCCACAACTACCCGCACATGTTCAAATAAGGAAACCAACACCTTATTATACCCAACAATCTTTCCCATATTTCTGGACAATGTTTATGCACCATTTTACCCAATTAAGCTTGTAAATTCAACTCACGCTGCACTTGGGCTTGTAAATATTTTTCATTGTTTATATTTGGCACCAACCTATTTTGTGAAATTATAGGTGAATTTGAATCGTTAAAGACTCGTTGGGCAAAATTTTGATATATTTTTTGTAATTACTGAATGAAAATGTTAAAGGATATGGGAACAATTTCGGTCAAACTTCTTTATTTTATTGTGAATGAATTATATTATTGAACAAGTTTTGTCATATTTTTTTTTGTTTTTACTATTTTATTTTTATTTTTTATAAACTTTGACTTTTTAGCCCACCCCTTCGAGTAAACCTGGATCCGGCCTTGGGTGGACGTCACCTGTTTGAGAATTTCCATACAAAAATTAGGCCTCATTTCTCTTTTTAAGGATTAGAGATGGTATATCCCACACTTAAGTAGTTGATTTAATCATATCACAGGTATTATGTACACTATAAGTATGATTATGGGCTCTTTATAGGGGTGAAAATGAGGCGAATCGATTTGAGCTTAAGGTTTCTCAAACTTGGTTTGTAAATATAAATGAATGTAAAGGTATATTCAAACTTTTTTCATTTATCTTACGATTTTCTTTGATACGACATGAATACTGTGTATTTTTACCTTTTATCTTTATGCATTCTAGCACTTTTGTGTTCCTTATGCCTATATTTATGCTTGTTAACCAGACAACCCCTATTTTGTATGTTTATAAGCTTTATGAGGTATAATTGAGCTTTTATAGGGATTGTAATGCTTAAGGGGTGGATTGCTTGCTTTTTGAGAAAGTTTTGTCGTCTGACTCAACTTCAAGGGTAGTCACTTCATATTTCATCTCTGACTCAATGGAATTCCATAGAAGCGTATTTCATTGAGTTAGCTCTGTGTGGTCTCAAACGGTACTTCGTTTCGAGTCGGATAAAGAAGTTAGAGTCGTTTCCATTTGGTACCTTTTCTCCCATGTAAAGACCAAAGCATCCAAGAAAATAGGGCACCGGTCGACCGACCCCGAGCCCCCGATCGACCGATCTTTCAGATTTAAGCCTACGAGCAAGGCAAGGGACTTCAAACACTACACCCGGTCGATCGACCCCTTGGCCATGATCGACCGTTCCTCCTTGTTATCCGACAATTCTTTCTACATTATTTTCTTTCTTCCTTTATTTCTTTTGTGACTTAGTATATAAGTGGGGCTTTGTATTATAAGTAAGATATCATTCAACCGATTTTTGTATTGTAAGTTACTATTCATTTTCCCTTCCATTTAATTTATGATTTATTTCCTTTATGTCTTGCTTTGTTCTTCATTTACTTGCCTTGTATTTAGTTTTTGTTGGTTAATTAGTTATTTTCATTTGTTAACTAGGTTTATTTCTTGCTTTAATTATATCTAGTAGCTAAGTTAAAGGTTGGGGTCATATTTCCACCATTAATGGGTGTCGAGCTTTGAAATCTAGGTTTTGGGTCAAAACGTATTTAATTGAAACCTCGTGTATTAAAGTTGGAATATTAGGCGTTTAACTTTCTTTGTCACACAACATTAGTTTTTAAAGCGATATTGCAAAATTAATCCATGTGTGACCATTTTGATTAAGTGTTTAATCTTTCATTATTGAATTAATTTTCTTCATGATTGATATTTATAATTAATTGAATATGCTCGGTTAAATATTTTCGAACCGAAATCATTTTTACGCATTGTTTACCCCACGGCGGGGATGTGATCATAATCCCGTTTTATTGATCTTGTCTAGTTTTATTTCTCTTTTTACCCTTTTCCCCTTTTAACCCATCATCACCTTTTACACTTTTATTTTAGAAGTAATAAATCAATTAAAGTCTGTGAAACATTCCCTCTGGATTTTTGATATCCGGACTAGCCGCTATACTCCATTTGAGTGTAGTTAAAGTTTAGGTTTTTTGCATTGTTGTCGGAAGCCGATAACAACGATTGGCGTATCTACACGGATGCTCGGTTTCAACCAACATCAAAATGGCGCCATTGCTGAGGAGTGTTTCTTATAGATTGTAATTCTTTTATTATTTCTTAGATTTTTTTTCTTTGTATTTGTATTCTTTGTTTTGCCTTTCTTTTTGACTTGTGCTAAATTGTTTCGAGAATCTTGAAATTTGGCACCCGTCGCATTTTTGAATTGCCTATTTTGAAATGTCTCGCTAGAACTCTTTAGATAACCTTAATTGTTATGAGAATAGTTTACACTCCCAAGACTATGCTGGAATGCCTACAAATTCTTGAAAATGAATGTATTGAGCGGGAAATTCAAGAATTTGTAAGTAATCCCTCATCGCCTTGGGAAGGAACTTTAGGAAGCGGGGATCCTCTAGTTATGAGCAAACCTCTCAAGAAGATGTTATGTCTTTGTGTTGGTTTGATCATGAGTTAGCTTTTAAGGAATTTAATGACCAATTAGAGAGACTTAAAATCTTGGTCTTTAGAAATAAATGGCCAACTCGTTGAGATTATTTCTTTTTCACAAATCCCGGTTGAGGTTGAAACTTGCGTTTCATCTCCACTCCTTTTTAAGGAAGAAATAATCGAGAGTGATCCAAGCACTTTCGAATTTCAACCTCTTATTAATACCTCAAATTCTATCGAGGTTGAAGGTACTTCGTTTACTTGGTTTCCCACTATTATCGAACCATTAAATTTATCACAAGAATTGGTTAAAAGTCTTGAGGACTTTGACTCGATTCTTGAACGGGAATGTTATTTTGAGATGCTTCATCTCGTGGGATATTCGAGTGCACTTTCCCCACCTCTCTTTCCAATTGAAAAACCTTGGGGATGTGATTTTATTTTTATCGAGATCAATGTGGTCTTGTCACCCTTAGTATCCATATCCCCTATCACCCGCCTAAAATTTTCAATTGGTGATGATTCATTTCTCACGCCTTACACATGCCTTCCATTGTTCAAATGGAATTACTATTTTTCGATAGGCATGCACTCGGGTGAGGGTACACCATTAATCCCTCAAAGCCAAATCATATTTTGGGTGGACCCTAAAAAATTTCAACTTCTAGTGTATAGTTAGTTATAAGTTAAAATAGTAAGTTGTAAATAGTTAATTTTTTTCTTTCTTTCTTTTTCTCTCTTTTTAATTTTAGTCTAGTGTAATTAGTTAAAGTTTTTGTTATTCTTTTTGTTATGCTTGGTTTTAACATGGTTTGTGGATTCAATGGACTCGTACTTATCGGGGATCGCTCCAACTTTAGGTAATATCTTTCTTTTCCTCTCTTTATGTTGTGTTCTTAATATGCATTCAAGACAATGAAATATTTAAGTTAGGGGGTGTGGGATATTCTATAAATTCATTATTTAGTTTCGCTGATTTGATCACATGTTTTTTACTAAGCATGCCTTTTTGTAAAAAAATGAAAATTTTCAAAAATATTTTTTTTCTTTTTCTCCGTTGTTGGACGTTTTTCCCTTATTTCCAATGATAAATTTCAAAAATTACCGATCCAATAGACAATTCAACGATGCATGTTTTCAATTTTAGAAGTTCTTAGACTTTAGTCCTCAAATCTTTGATATTATGAATAACTTCATGAATTAAACTTTAATACCATGAGCATATGCGTTTTTCTTATTTTATTGATTTGGTTTAAGGCGTTTATAACTCAGTAATCTTTGTTGCATTGTATATACTTACACCAAGTGAGCTTTGGGCTTTTCTTCGTTTGTGAGTGTTATGCACTACGCTTTCCTCCTTCAAAATGTTAAATTAGACTGTAATCTCACTATTCTTTCATTTGATTGTTCATTATTTGAGTTCATTTATGAAATGTGTTATTTGAGCATGATTTTCAAAGTTGTTTTGAATCAAGAATTACGTAAACTTTAGGAAATTATCACAGTCCATCTTTGTTATATCACTCATATTGACCTTGACCTTACCTTATACGTTTTCCCTCATCAACCCCTTTGAGCCTTAATATAGCGATTCGATTCATAACCCAAAATCCCATAACCAACTCCACATTTGAGTTATAAACCATACATATTACCTTCCATATTTTGTTTGGAATAATACTCGGGATTAAATGATGTTATTGTTATGTGGTTGCAATTAAGCATGTGAGAGTGAGAAAAGTGAAGAAAAGAAAGAAATAAAAAAGAAAAGAAAAAGTGAAAAAGCAAAAGAACACAAAAGAAAAAGATTAGAAAAAGAAGAAAAGAAAGAGAAAGATAAAGTTTGTATATGATGTATATAATGTTCAATAATCCTTATCGCTCTCCAATTTCATATCTAATGCTTGTTATGGAAATTATTTTCCAATTTTAAAATTGCCCGTAATTTTCCATTATCTCGAGTTTTCATCCCCAAACACCTTTGAATCCGTACAGATTTCATTCATTTCTTAACCCTATGTAACACCCCGCTCAAAATAATAACGGGTGGCCAGCCCTATACTATATTAAATCAGGAGTTTCAGATGGTCCAGTCTCAACATCAACTGCCGGTACTATATAATATAGGACTAACTACCCGATATCATATAAGCGAGATGTTAAATAAATTAAAACATGCAACATACAACAAGCCAACACTATAACACTACTAATAAATGAGAGAAAGATGCAAGAAGTAACTATGATAAATGAAATGCTAGAATAAAATGAAATAAATAAATACAACTGAATATACCACAAGGAGATAAACCCGAATAAGCTGTCGGGTCACAGCCAATACAATAGCTGAATGGAATAGATATAAACATGTATATAAATATCCCTTGGGTACGAACCCGATATACAACATGAATCCTACCTAGAATTTTAAAGAAGTAGGAAGCGGCTACATGAAACATCCCGCAACAGTACGCACCTGTCACGGCTCCCAAGACTCTAGATAGAAGGTCATTCGGCATCCCTGCGGTAGGATACCTGGGGTAATATATATATATATATACAAGCAGGAGAGAAAAGTAAACAGGTCAGAGCCCGAATTGTGAAAATATTTAGCAAGTGTGTTAACCGTGCATAATAAATATCGGTGCACTTATTTCATAATTAAAGTGGAATCGCACTCTCGTGGAACCCCAACTCACCTCTCATTTAAAGGCGCGCACCTATTCGCGTCCTCAATTTTATTAGTTAAATTACCCCCATTTTTTATTTATTTATTAGGACAACCTAACTTATCATAGGCCTAGCCTATACCCACGAGATCTACCTTCCTATCATACCCCAAGAATCCACCCCCTTTTTAACCACAGATAAGTATTTATTTTCAATCATATGTGCCTTATTAGGCTTAGTGGATTCCGGTTTATACTTTAACCAATTATAATTTAATAAGTTACCCAACATACATTTGGGTTGAAACATATGATTTAATTTCTAATTAACATGCATACATAATTATTATTGACAAAACTTCTCTCCAATTTCAACGCTGCGCTGCATTTCGTGCGTGGGGAGTCTCGCAAAGCGAAATCCAAACAAGAAACCGCCCCGTTACACTACTCCTTGACAATGTCGATCCTAGAGATCCATAATGCCATACATACCATATGCTACTACTACTACTATTACTACTATAATATGAAAACATCTACAATCTCCAATAATATCCTTAGGATGATGTAACCGAAATATTCCTTAAACGCGATACATCAATCCCCCAATCATCTAGTACATCATAAGAATCCAAGATGTACTCCATAAAAGTCCATATCCTTTCATCTATAGGATATACATATATAAATATATATATAGGTATTTATTTCTCACATCATCAATCCAATAGCCAAGTGTACATACTACATATGATGTACAAGGCCATGCACGTAATATACCCGGCTATATATATCGCCGATAAACTGCATTAATGCTATCATCTTCCCAGTGCTCGGCTCACGTAGCGATACTGGGGCCACCATGGTGGGACTAAACGACACCCATCTCGTGGTAAACACAAGCACATGACGTCCCGGGAAGCGGTCATAGCTCCTAACCGGCAATGAGACGAAACATACCCACCATGTCTCATCCCAAAAATACATATATATATCATATAATAACACACGGGACGACTATGACCTGGGGAATATCCACACCCTGCTTTTCTAGCCAGGATGCTCACCCTCTACGCGCGCAACTTCCCAATGATAGCATAAGTGGGGTATGCTTAACCAAATAAGTATACATATCATTCACATGCATAATATATATACATCCATATGATCCAATCATATGATCAAATATTAAACCATCATATAAGGTTTAAATATCCATACCATGTATATCCATAACACAAAGATATCCATATATTCATATTCATACATAGATATATTTATATACACATATTCTCATATCCATATATCTATATATAAACTAGTTCTCATTCATATATATAAGATATACAAACTCGGCTATAAGTATACCTAAATCCTCAATATACAAGCCGTCACCACAAACTCATATCATTTACCTTGATATGTGAATACAATCCCTCACTTGAAACATATTCAATCATTTTTCCTATGATGAATAGTCTCCCAAAACCATATGTATATATCTATACATATATATTCAACATTAGGGTTATCACCCACAATTTTGTGTAGGAAACCATCACTACACATTCCATCCATATTCAAAAGTACATAGTTTCCTTTAGTACTATTTAACCATAGGCACATACATGACTTAATAGTCTAAAACCTCAAATTATTCCAACCGCGTTTCAAGTATTGGAATTTCAATGGTCATAACCCCATAATTTTGTGTAAACTATCCTAACTAGAATTTATGCTACCGCTTATTCTAGTCGATAGTACAATCCTAATCGTTCCCAATTTCACCTATGGTTCAAATAAATCTCAGGAACCCTTACTCCTATTGAGTTATCAATTGTTCCTTAGTCTAAACATTTCTAAGGATATGAAACCCCTCACTTTTTAAGAGTATGCGACCACTCTCTTCCATTTGGCCCCAAATTGTATCTTAACAATATCCTATCCTTATAAGGATTTGACATAAAGGTCGGCCTAGAAAATTTCACAACATACATGGATAATTCTTATCCAATTATTCCAAGAAGTCCCCACTATCATATACTAAGTGAGAGACCCCTATAAGTCTCCAAAGTATCTCTTACTTCATAAGAGAAAACCTAAAATTTATAAACCCAACCAAAAAGGGTAGAAATCATCCTAGAAAAACCTCATAAAACAACCCATTAAGGAAGCCCCTAAGGATAAACTCCAAAAAAAAGGGAAAGGACAACTCCAAATTTTGGGCTAAAAACAGGGGACCGGTCGACCGGTCCCAGACCCCCGGTCGACCGCGGGTCCAAATTTTGCCTACGAAGAAATGCAGTAGGCTTTTCCCTTAAGGCGCGGTCGACCGGTCCCCTAGGTGCGGTCGACCGGCCATACCAGTTATCTTGGCCGATTTTCCCATTTTCAGCAAAACCCACGAATTTAAACCTTAAAATTTCCATTCTAACCTCCAAATCTCTATCACAACATGATTCTAAGCCAATAAATCAACCTAAAGTTGATCCCAACCATTTATACTCCATTAAACCCATTTTTAAGCATTGATTTCAAGATTAAACCCAAAACTTTAGGTTTTGATATTAATACCCAAAAATCCATTCTTTAACCCACAAATTATGAAATCAAATACACAAATGACTTATTTAGCAAGATTAAACACTTGCCTTAGATTTGTAGAGGTTGGATTGTCCTCGATGTCGCAGTTTTGGGCCGGAATCTCCAAGCTTTCTTCCTCTCTCTCTCTTCCTTTCTTCTTCTTTCCTTCTTCTTTCTCCCTCTAGGGCTTTTTCTCTCTTTCTCTCAAATGAGAATTGGCTTCATCCGTAAGCCTCATAAACCTTTAAAACAAAATCCCAATTTTTAAATGTTAATACACACTTTAAATGACTCGTTTACTCTAATTCGAGTCAAACGGACTTTAAAATATTCCGGAGCCAAAATAAAACCCAATGACAGTCATTTTGACTATCTAGACCCTTCCGGGATCAATGGTACCCTTAAAATCATCATCCGGAACACTTTAAAACATCCTCTATTTTTTTGGACTTAAACTCCAAATTTTGAAATTCTCCAATTTAATTAGATTTTATTTTCCCAAAATTTAATTTCTCAGTCTCAAAAGTCTTGGGGTGTTACACCCTAACCCTAAGCCTATATTACAACCCTATAAAGTCCTATGAGATCCTAAGGTGAACTTTATTCGAAAATCATAATAGTTTTGATAATCTATGAAAATACATTTCGCCTCCTTTAATGACGGTATCTTACATTGAGATTACATATTTTTCATTTTATATATAGCGTTCTTCATTAGTGACATGCGCGTAACCTAGTTTCCATTTACATTTACTCTTTATGCCCGCATGTCCCGTGTTTTACCTCCCATTCACAGTGATTTCATTTGTTGAGTGTATACACCTGTGAGGATTGTTTTATATGGACTCTTTAATCCTTATCCGGTTTATAAAAGTCTTGCCAACTCATACCTTGCATATTCTCGCTCTTCCACTTTTATGGCTTCAATTCAACGAAGTTCATTCTATAATGTTAACAATACGGACTTTTATGTGAATTCATTCACTTTGCTAATAACGTGTTTGAATTATTTTTCATTACTATTGGGCTTGTTGCATGTGGTTGGGCATACTTTTTGAGGAAACTTTAATTTTTCTAGGTTTCGTCCCTGAAAACTCTCACGAGACAACACTCGTTCACTAGGTTAACCTAGGGGTTTAACGGCATATTGCATATGCTAAATGCAATCTTGTTCCCTATGAAAGTGGCATTTATATTTTATGCTTATATACGTTTTACACCGCCTTCTGTTGGTCTGTTTTTTTTCATTACTAGGGACTAGCAATGTTTAAGTTATGGGGTGTGATACGTCACGAATACTACGTATTTGTGCCCTTTATGTTTATACGTTCTAGCGCTTTTGTGTTCCCTATGCCTATATTTATGCTTGTTAACCAGAAAACTCTATTTTGTATGTTTATATGCTTTGCGAGGTATAATTGTGCTTTTATAGGTATTGGAATGCTTAAGGTGTGGATTTGTTGCTTTCGAGGAGTTCCGTCGTCTAACTCAATTCAAGAGCAATTTAGTCATTTCATACTTCATCTTCGGCTTAGTGGAATTCCATGGAAGCATAGTTCGTTGATTTAGCTTCGTGAGTCCGCGAAGGGCACATTGTTTCGACTTGGGAGGAAGAAGTTAGAGTCGTTTCCTTTTGGTACCTTTTCTCCCATGTAAAGACCAAAGCATCCAAGAAAATAGGGCCCCGATCGACGAGACCTGAGCCCCCGATCGACCGATCTTTCATATTTAAGCCTACGAGTAAGGCAGGGGACTTCAAACACTATAGCCAGTCTACCGTCCCCTTAGTCGCGGTCGACCGGTCCTCCCTGTTATCCGATGGTTCTTTCTTCTTTATTTTCTTTTTTCCTTTATTTCTTTTGTGACTTAGTATATAAGTGGGGCTTTATATTATTTGTAAGATATCATTTATTTTAGTTAGTTTTAGGTTTGCTCTTTGGGATCTTCTCTCTCTAGGGTTTCAACCAATTTTTGTATTGTAAGTTACTATTCATCTTCTCTTCCAAATAAATTATGTTTTATTTACTTTATGTCTTGCTTTGTTCTTCATTTACTTTCCTTGTATTTAGTTTTTATTGGTTAATTAGTTGTTTTCATTTGTTAACTAGGTTTATTTCTTGCTTTAATTATGTCTAGTAGCTAAGTTAAGGATTGGGGTCATATTTCCTTGTGCGGTATCGGCATTGTTAGCTCCCAAGAAGGATGAGAGTTGGCGTATGTTTGTGTATAGTCATGCCATTAACAAAATCACGGTGAAATATAGATTCTCATTTCCTAGACTTGAGGATATGTTGAACCAAACCAAGGGGCGACAATCTTTTCCACGCTAGACTTGAAGAGTGGCTATCACCAAATACGTATGAGACCGAGGATGAATGGAAAACAGCATTTAAGACTAAATACGGGCTTTACGAGTGGAGGGTGATGCCTTTGGCCCTCTCCAACACTCCATCCACATTCACGAGGGTGATGACTCAGATTTTGCACCCTTTCTTCGACAAGTTCGTCGTGGTCTACTTTGACAATATTTTGATTTAGTCGGTTCGAAGAGGAGCATATTGGACACGTGACCCAGGTTTTGGAGGTTTTATGAGCCGAATGTTTTTTCCTCTTGTTGAAAAAGTGTGCTTTCATGGTTTCATCGATGACTTTTATAGGTTACGTAGTATCAGGAGATGGCGTACGGGTGGATGACGCTAAGATTCAGGCGATAGTGGATTGGCCTACCCCTACTTTGGTGACTCAGGTTTCCATATTTCATGGGCTTGCCGAGTTTTATTGACGGTTCATAGCAGGATTCAGCACCATCATGGCCCCGACCATGAACTTAATGAGCACTTCTTCGAGCGTGGAGTTCAGGTGGACCTTCACACGCATCAAGGAGTTGATGATGTCTTCTTTTATCCACTCATTGCCAAACTTTGATCAGTTATTTTCATTGTCTTGCGATGCTTGCAAGATCGGGGTGAGGGCTATCTTGAGTCAGAATGCGAAGCCCATTGCATTTTTTAGCCAAAAGTTAACGGGAGCAACTTACACTATTCTATGTATGACTTGGAGTTCTATGCGGTTGTGAAGGCCATGAAGTTTTGGTCACCTTACCACTTACATAATGAGTTTGTGATCAAATCTGATCATGAGGTCTTGCGATTCCTTCATAGACAGCAGCGTGTTAGCGACAGACACGCCAAGTGAACTGCCTATCTTCAGTGTTACACTTTCCACCACCAGTACAAGCCTGGTAAGGAGAATCTGATAGCGGATGTATTTAGCTGGAGAGCTCATTCTTTGGTTTCGAGACCTCTATCCGATCGATGTAGATTTGGGTCCCATTTATGCTGCATGCCAGCAGGGCAATGGGGCATGGGTGAGTACCTACTACAAGATGGCTTTTTATATCATAGGACAACTTTTTGTATTCTTTTTTCCTCTCTGTGGGAGAAGATTATTTTTGAGGTTCGCGGGAGAGGCTTAGTAGGTCACTTGGGGAAGGCACACACCCATGCGTTGTTACGAGACCGTTTTTATTGGCCAACTATGAGGTGGTATACTAACGCCTTCATCAGGCATTGTTATACTTACCAGACGGAAAAATGGCAGCACTCCAATGTAAGTTTGTACCCTCCACTTCCGATACCCGAGCGTCCGTGGAAGGATGTTTTGATGGATTTCATTGTGGGCCTCCCCCGTACTTCCAGTGGGCATGACTCTATCATGGTAGTTGTAGATCGATTCTCCAAGATGTCTCATTTCATCCCGTGTTCTCACTTGACAGATGATTCTCATATCGCGTCCTTGTACTTTCGTGAGATTATCCGTTTACATGGCATTCCCCACAACATTACGTCTAATAGAGATGTACGCTTTACGGGGAATTTCTGGCAGAACTTATGACGCTTATTACGGACAGAGCACAGATTTTTGATTGCCTTTCATCCACAGATCAATGGACAGATCGAGGTGGTCAATAAGAGTATGGGTGACCTCTTGCTTTGTTTAACCTCCGAGCATCCCCGTAGGTGGTATATCGTGATTGGACAGGTCGAGTTGTTTTCAACAATGTCATTAACCGTTCTACGGGTTTCTGTGCCTTTCAAATTATGTTGGATCAGTCTCCCACTATGCCCATTAACCTCGTTGAGATAACACTGATAGTTCCTACATGCCCCTCCGTGAAAGAGTTTATGGCACTCTTGACTTCCATCCAGGTCGACGTCTGTGCTCATCTACAGACCACCTATTCCTCTTACAAAGAGGCAGCTAATGAGCATCGCCGTTTTATTTCCTTCCTGCCCGGCAATTTATTTATGGGGTACCTCCGAAAGGTGCGACGTTTAAGCAAATGCAACAAGCTCCTCATGCGACATTTTGGCCCTTTTCCTATTATTCAAGTTTGTGGGCCAAATGCCTATGAGGTCGACCTTCCTCCGGAGTTTCGCATGCGCTGCACCTTTAATGTGGCAGACCTTTCCCGTTTCTGAGGCACCCACCCCCCAACCATTCCTCTTCACTCATCCTCGACCCAATAAGTCCATTCCCATGTTGATCGTATTGAGGGTGTGATTGATTCCACATTTGTCTCTTCTGCATTGGGAGACTACAGTCGCTATTTGGTCCGCTAGGTTGGATGCCTTGACACGAAGGACTCTTGGATTACTGAGGCCATCTTGCAGCCTGTTGATCCCAATTTCTTTCGGCTGTACTCGGCATACATGGATTCCTCTCACGGGAGGGGAGAATGATGCAGGAGCATAGAGATATAGTCGTCTTTTTTTCATTTATTTTAATTTTTACCCTTTTTTACTTTTTAGTATAAATAGCTCTTGAGTCCCTCATTGTATTACTTTTGCTATTTTGAGATTGAGAGCTTTGAGAGAGAAATAATAAATCCGCTTCCATTTTCCATGTTGATGTTGTTGTTGTTGGTGTTGTTGTGTAGATAAGTTCATTTTTTATGCTTCCTCACCCTAGATTACCTCAAAGAGTTCCTTCGTCTTTTCCTTATTACAAGGGATAATGAGGATTCGATGGCAAAGGCAGATCATCTTTGGAGGGGGTCGGAATGATGTTTGGAACTCTAGATTCAGTCAGACTAGGAGTTAGTGGAGGTTGACATATTCTTTGAGAGGTTAGGGAAGAAAGGGATTCCTCCTGGGGTGTGGAGCCTTGAGAAGAAAAGGTGGTAGACAAGGTTTATTCTCAGTGAAATCATACTACTCATTGCCTCTGTATGTGTGTGTGTGGGGGGGGGGGGGGGGAGGGGGGGCTTTCTTTGGAAGCAATTGTGGCGGACAACGCTTGGGTCAAAGTGGCCTTCATAACTTGCAACCACTTGTGAAGGAGGAGATAGTACATCAACTTCTCTTGCATTGTTGGATGGCGAAAAAGTTTGTGGGATGTGGCCCTCCCATTATTTGGTCCCTCCTGGGCTATGCAAGCTTCGTTTGTGGAGGTGCTGGCCTCGAGTGGGGCAGTTGGCAAGAGAAAGCAGGCATTGTGGGGAGTTGTAGGTGTTTTGAGGTACGGTGATGCATCCAGATAAGCTACGGTTATATTTTGTTGAGTGGTCTTCATTTGTGGCTCAAAGATGACTTTGCATTTTTGTTTTCCTCTTTCGTTGAATTTTTAGATGAGTTTGGGCGGACAGAATCACCCTTTCGCGTATTTAGCCAGGCAAAGGATGTGATGCAGGCAACTCTTATTTTTGTGGACATTTTGTATACTCATTGTATCCAGGTTTCCGCAGTATTTTTCAATACATTATACTTGTAAAAAAATAATTAAAGAACGAATATTTTTATAAGAATTATTTCATAACTAAACTTTTAATTTAAATACTCTGAGGGCACTCTAAGATACTTAGTGGACAGTCTATACATGTCAGTGCATTTATTACGATTGAAGTGTTGAACGCAAAGATTGGGTATTGAAAAATAACTTTTCTTTTAGCAGACAGAAAAAATAATTATAAACAAACTAAGGAGTGCTGCGTTTCCTAATGCCCCTAGATGCTCTAATCTGCTTTCTTTGCTTCCTATTTGAAAGATTAACCGACTCCAAACATCCGCCTATAAATTTCTTCAAGTTTTGTTTAAAACCTTATTTAGTAACACGTTGATTTAATAAATCCCAATCTACAAAGATCAAAACCTTTTTTAAATCAACATTAGGTACGACTCCTTTCTTCTTCACTTTATATTCCTCTACCCCCTCATTTGCTATCAAAACAAGATCCAGATTTGCCTAACCTTCAAAAAACCCTAGGGGTGGTCAGACAGTTTTCTCCAAAACCTCCCTAGGCCACAAAGAGAGTATTTTAGCCAAAGTTTTGTACAAACTTGTTAACAGACTCAATGTCTAATGATTGCGGTAAATTCATCCTCTCACAGAGAAACTTTTTGACCTCTTCTCTACCTTGAATTTTTTTTTTCGTCCTCTCAGTCCATTGTGACCAAAACATCCAACGCTAGACCTCTTAAAGCAAGGCCAATGTATCAAAAGATGACTTTAAGTTCTCCTCATTATTTTTCGCAAAGGAAGAACTATGGAAGTTTTAAACACATCATATGTCTTCTCATTTGTAACATGTCACAAGCCCCTTTTCCCCGACTCTCACCTCACACTCTCTAGGCTGTAAAACATTAGCATGCTACTTAAGATCAACTCGTGTTCAATCGAATAAAAGCTTGTTGAAGATAGGCTTGTAGAATAAATAAATCAATATTAAACATATTTCTAGTCTTGTTACCTTATTAATCTTGGATCAATTACATATAATCATACTAAAATAGTATTAAAAATTCAAGCTACTCAAGCTCGACTCATTTTCACGAGATCAAAGCTAGTCAAAACTCTGCTTGTGAAATAAACAAGCCAAATTTGAACACATTATTAAGTCTGTTAATCTTTCCAAACCAAACTTCAACACCCTGCTGGCTCGTTTATATCGCTACTCCGCCCGGTTGATGCTGCTCCAAGTGGTTGGCCAAAATAGGTTTCACCAATTTTAAATGGTTAGCCAAAATAGGTTTCACCAATTTTCAATCTAAAATTGGAGCCATTTTGTCAAGATTTTAAATTTTCTTTATTGAGCATGATTTAGCCTCGGGCACCTATCCAGGCCTCCCAAATTTTTCCTTTTTTATCAAATTTTATTTGAAGATCATAAAGGAGAAAAAAAATCAAATTTATTTAGTGGGGTTACAAAAGCATTGCCTCCCGCCACTGGGGCTTAAATATGTGTAACGCCTTTCACACATTGCATTTTGATAGGTAAAACCCATTTTTACAGACAACTTATACTAACTTGCATTTTGATACTTTTGCTTGACTGAAGTGGTATACTTGTAAAGCTACGAAATGCATTGAAAGTTGTCAAAGTGGTATACTAGCAAGTTATCCTAATCATTCGACACTTCATTATGATGTGGTGTGTATTAAATAAATTTTACACATATATGACTTAGTTGATGCACAAAAGACAAGTAAGCGCTTGCTTTCTAGGGTTAATTTTAGCGATGAACAACAACAGCCAAAAGAAATCTTCATATAGGGGCCTTTAGTCTTAAGCATCTAACTTTTAACAATTTATGTGTGTGGTCCGTGATGTTATATAACATTGTGTGCGGTCCTTACAAAATAATATATGGCTATATTGACAAAACCCCAGTTCGATAATATGATAATTTGACTTTAAGCCCAGTTTTTACATATAATAAGACACAATACCTATTTCATGCAAATCGACAACTACAGACACAAATTTCATGAAAAACTACACATATTGAATGCAAATCGACATTTTTTTCCATGAAAATTAACAATTGGTGTTATCTCTATTTATTTGCAAATACTAGTCAAATATCATATTACCAAAGGTTTTTTTGGGTCAAAATAACCCTTCAAGGGAAACATGGTGATAAGTCCCGAGACCCTTTAGAGATTAACAATAAGGACAAACTAAAAACAGTTTTGTCAATAAGTCCACAGAAAATTGTATTTAGATTCTTATTTTCTAATTTTTATTGTCTTTATAATCAAAATATATGTTACAACACCGTCACTAAGTCAAAATTAAGAAAAAAAAAAGTTAATTTAGTGATTGAATGTAATTATATTACAGCATACACTTTTTTTTCCAAGAGTATACGTTTTTCTATGAAAACGTATCTAAATATTTTTATAATGCCCAAAACTATGAAAAAATAAATTTATATTAATTTAGTGTCTTAAAGTAACTATGTCCATTTGTTTATATTTTGGTATTATAGATTTATTTTACAGGTACTTGTATAAAAATGTAACTATATAGTACTCCCTCCGTTCCAAATTAAGAGTTCGTATTCGTTTTTTGTTATAGATTAAGGATACACTCAATCAATGGACAAAATCAATACTTGTTGTCTATCGTGCAATTTAGTCACTTGTTTATGTCAATAGAAGAAGAAAAGTGGACTCTTAATTTGGGACAATATAAAAAAGAATAGTGGACTCTTAATTAATCGAAAATATGATGCCCTTACAATACAAAGAACATAAATCCCCCAAACTTCAATGATACCTGAACTTCAACGAGACCATTAGTTTGGGTAATGACAACTTCAATTGTCCCATCAGGTTTCCTCTTCCACTAACCGCTCTCGACGTGCAAAGGCTCTCCAGAGTTCAATTTCAATGTCTTTTGAGAATATACTATCATAGGCTTCACAAACAAAAATATTTATCAGTTACATCATTAAAGCTAATTACCTCATTAACCATATACAAGGATATGATTAATTAATTATCGAGTAATTTCACACCGACACAAGTTTTTGATGACTCATTTTTCGGAGTTTGATTTTGTTAACACGCTTTAAACGGTTCAAATTTGTTGACCCGCTTTAAATAGTTACACTTTGGACCCAAATTTTAATGTCATCAGAAACCACTTTAAGAGTCGGTCAACAAATCTAAATTCCACTTTAAAAGTTAATCTTGGTGAACCTTGTACCCGATTGGTTGAAACATTAATTAGTGAGAAATGATGCCATGTGTGGATGGTGCATTGCGTCCGTGCTCAACAAAAATAAAGACATGAAATGTATGGCATTTAAAATTTCTGATTTTATAGTGGGAAACTGGCAGAACATGATTACATAAGTGTGGCATCTTTATACTGTGGCGTAGGTGTGTAGTGGGCTTGGCCGGGCTCAAGAAAGGGTCACCTCGAAAAAAAAAATAACAGGCTAAATTTTTAGGCCCCAAACATCTCAGCCCACCCAACAAAGTTAGCAGCCCAACCCATTGAACCTAAATGATCCACCTCAAACAAAAGAAAACCTATACGAACCAAATCACTCTTAGCATCTTTAGAAAGTAGAAGTTGCCAACAGACCCAAAGTTCCTTAAAAGTTGAAATACAAGTTGTTGGATTGAATAGTAGCCGACCAGATTGACTCCCAACAATTGACGCAGCCTACAGCAAGGTAATATTATTTTCAGTTTTCAAATCCATTTTTTATTTTCTTTTTTGTCTAATCTAAACATCCCTAAATAATAAATTTTAAAAGCCCTAATTTTTAAAACCTAAAAATTGAAAACCCTAACTTTTTCTCTATAATTTTTAATTTTTGTTGTACCATTTCTTGCCTATTGAAGATTTGATTTTAATTCAAACTCAATCATCAAGACTCAATCCACAAGTCAGCCCAACCTAAAACCCGTCTGATCTACACTTAAAATGAAATACAAACATCTATATCCACTTCTCTCCACACCCAAAAATTAGAAGAAAAAAAAACACTCACCTATTTGTTAATTAACATACTCAAAAACATTTGGTAAATACTCAAAAATATTTGTTTTTAAAGTAACTATTTGATAAATATTAAAAAATAACCTCAAAAAAATTTGGCTCGGGGACTCCCGCCTCGAACCCCCGAAAATCATTGTTAAGTTAGCCAATCCAGATCTAAAATCCTGGATATGCCCTTGTCTTTATGTGTGTGGAGCCCGAACTTAATTAGTAGGTTCACAGTTTGTAATGTTTTAACAAACTCCATTTTTTACTTTGACCTGTTTTCATTGTCATTCATGTATGGGTCCACTTAGTATCATTTAAAATACGAACAAATGCAACACATGAAAGGTCAGTGTCGCACAATAAAGTCGGAATACAGAACGGTAAAATTAGAGTTAATTACCTTGTGGCCTGAGTGAGAAAATTGGAGCTCTTCGCCATATGTGAAGGATGAGATGATGGGGAACCCACATTCTCCTTGGCCTCTCCAAGTGCCCAACAAGAATGATAATGGTTCGATTAAAAGATGAATATTTGACAGTGTTGTTGCTATTGTCTCACCGCCTCCCTCCATGTTTATGTTTCTTGGTTTCACCGTTTTCTCTTCATTTTACAACTCCCATCTTTTTCTAGTTTTTGTCAACGTAAATTGAAGTTGTCGGATACGGGGGCAGATTTGTCAAAATCCACACTCACTCCGTGAAAATAAATTAATTAGTTTTTTGGGTTTTAGGGCATGTTTTGCGACTATAATTCTATTTTTTGTGTTTAAATATAATTTTGATAAAAATTTATGTTTGGTAATTTATTTTTAAACACTGAATTGTAATATTTTTGTGTTATAATCAAGTTTTTCAGAAAATAGCAAAAGGGTGTTTTATAATTTTTGTTTTTTATTTTTCAACCGAGAATTATTCATTCTTAATATTTTAATACATTTATACCTTAATATATAATATACATACATAATACATTAATATATGTACAATTCTTATAAATAAAAATATATATGTACACGTACACAAAATAACGTATATTTATATTATTAAATTATATAATATACAAAGATCAATGTGTTAAATAATAATATGAATGGATACATGATACTTATATATAGTTTTATACATGTATTATTAATATATGGAATAATATAAAATATACATATGCTACATATGTATTAAAAAATATTATCAATAATTCACGTATGTATATAATTTTATTGTGAAGTATATATACATTATCATTATATATATATATGTGTGTGTGTGTGTGTGTGTGCGTGTGTGTGTGTAGTTAAACTCCTCAACATACCTCATTAAATATATATAAAAATACATGATATGGATCTTATAAATCAAAACACGAGATCCGAATATCTTTTAAGATTATTCGTGCACATATGCGACAACGTTTTTTAATTTTACACAAGTTTTAATTTGTCAATGTCATCTCGAGTTCTAATTATTTCATTCGATGTTTGAATTGATTCAATTTTGAAACCCAACTATTTTATATTTGAAAATACCTCATATTCATTATATACATACTGACACTTGTCATATATAGTCGTTATATTGGTTGGGTTTTTACCTTGTAAGGTTTTGAAGTAAAAATAGGCATTCCGATATTTTGTAGCAATGTCATATCCATCCTCAATGTGTCCCTAATTTTTGTTATTTCAAAGTCGAATCAAGCTTATATCATCAATTGTTAATATTTTACAGGATCCGTGAACGGAGTTCAACTCAGTGTTTTTTGATGATACAGTGTTTGAAAGAAATGAAGACAAAAAGGATGAGGTTGATCTTAATATTATTGTCAGCGAGCACATCTTAACTGATCAAGTTTGTTATATATTATTGTGTGTTTTATTACACACTTGTTCAAAAGTTGATTCATTTTCCATTTGTGTGTTTTGAGGTATTTTCTTCATGACACTCGTTAGTCAGTTGGGCTCAAAATCACAGTAGATCGATACAAACAGTTGTTGTAACTACTAAGTCAGAGGCCTCATCGACTTCATGGAAGGGTCATTTTCACTTGGGTGGTAAAAGGGGAAGAGTTTATAGGTATTACAAGATTCCAAATGTTGATGGAAAAAAACAAAAGAGAGATTCTTCCACAAAAAAAGTGCAATCAGTTTTGTTGAAGGGTTTTTGTTCCATTGGATGATGGTGTGAATGATTCAAGTTTGTAATGGTGTACACAACCACTCCCTCCCCAAACTCTTGTAGGTCATCCATATTCTGGTCTTTTAATCGCGAAAGAGAGGAAAACTGATGTCTCTTAGTGGTGTGAAACTTGGGTACCTCGTTTATTTATCTTGGCCCAGAGAAGTAGCGCGACTAGGCCCTATAAAAAATAAGGAAAGTCTGGCCCAAAATCTAAGGTCTCATAAATAACTAATTCAACAGAGACCCATTTAATCCCTAAAATCTCTCAAGAGATATTCAAGGGATTATGGGCCAACGTGGAAGTGCCCAACACCCTCACTCTGCGAGAATTACATGTATATATTAAACCCCTTGGCCCGGGGAAATGGGTATGTAATTATAAACACTGCCCTGAAGAAAAGAGAAATATAAAGAAGATAGCACCACTGTGGACGTAGGCCATTTTTTCGAACCACGTATATCTTGTGTCGTATGTGATTGTAGTTATTCTAGTTTGTGTTCTTTATTTTTTCGGGTGATCGGATTTGCTTATAATTTGTGTTGAAATTAATTGTCACCACAATTGGCACCGTCTGTGGGAAGCGATTGTTCTTCCTTTAAGAAAGCCCTCACCAACAAGAACCTAGAACTTCTGGTCACAGCAGTAATGCCCCTCAAGCAGGGGATATTCAAGAGCAACCTACCCCTCGTAGGGTTAGGTCTGAAGTTCGATGCTCAAACCCAAGGCCTCACCCAGAACGACAAGCCTTAGAAGAAAGCCAGGGACTAGCTAGGTCCACGCAAGTCTCTAGGCTGATCGACGCCTATGAGGCCAGGCTCCAAGAATAGGAGGAGGCCACTCGTAAGCAAGAAGCTGAGAATGCTCACCTCAAGAGGAGACTGGAGAAAATGGAGAGAGAACTTCATCGTAATACAAAGAGACATCATTATCGGGCTCCTAGCCCTCAGGCGAGCAGATCTCGCAGCCGAGGAAGGAGCCTAGAACGTGGATCTCAAAAATTTGAGGGACACAGGTCAAATAACGACTGGTCCGAGCACCAACAACCAACTCACTGTTACAGAAGCCCAGGCTGAGGAAACAACGATACATAAAATTTGGCCCGGAGAGAGATGGACCAACACCTAACACATCGGGGTGCCAGGTTGACCAAAGAGCAAGCCAAGCGAGCCCTCAGAACCCAGATGAAATCCTTTTTTTAAGGGAAATAGAGTAAAAAGAAGCCCCCAAGAAGTTCACAATACCCAGGTTCAAGATTTATGATGGAAAGACCATTCCTATCGACCACGCCAGGTAGTACAAGCAGGACATGACCATTTGGAACCACAAGGACGCATTGATGTGTCGTGTTTTTTTGTCGAGATTGCACGACGTGGCCCAAAAGTGGTTCGAGAAACTTCCTCAGAAATCCATCAGGAACTTCGAGTCCCTGGCAGATTTTTCACAGCTCACTTCATTACCATCATCTCCCATCCGAAGAGGATGGATGCCTTATTGACAATGAAGAAAAAGCCCCAGGAAAACCTCAGAGACTATGCGAAGAGGTATTGGGAACTGTTCCATGAGATCGAGGACTCCTCGAAGAAAGTCACCGTTATATCCTTTAAGATTGGCTTATCCAGTTCCTGCCTCTTATAGAAGTCCTTTACTAAGAAGGAGGCCATAACCATTGACGACTTGATGGCTCATATTGCAAAATATGCCAAAGTTAAAGATGTGACCCATCTCAATGAAGTAGAAAATGGTCGCACCAAGTTCGCCGGCAAGGGAAGTAACAAAATCGTGGGTCAAAATAAAAGAGGTAAGAATGGGGGCAAAAGCGACCCTAAGAATGGGAACAAGAGTGATGCCTCGAAGACATTTCAAGCAGTAAACACAGTTTTTAAAGAACTAATCTACAAGATTCTGGAAAAGATCAAGGACGAACCATTCATTAAGTGGCCCAGGAAGATGGGTGGAGACCCTTCAAAGAGAAAAAATGCACTGAGATGTGCTTTCCACAAAGAGGGTGGATACAAAACCGAGCACTGCAAAGCCCTAAAGTGTCACCTTGAAGAGTTAGCTTAAACTGGACATTGAAGCGAATTTGTGGAAAATAAGGCAGAGAAGGTAGTTACCAATGGAGATCAAAGGCCCGATAACATGCTTGAGGAAGAAGTCGACCATGAGTTTGCAGTAATTCATGGGGCGTCCGACCTCAAAAAAATTCAAGGAAACAGAGCTCAAATGGAAGTTGAAAATCTCACAACAGTAATGTGAGATTTTTAAATCGATCCAACTAAAACGCAAGCAGGAAAGCGTCGGTGAGCTGAGGACGCCGACTACAGCAAGCACATTATGTTCACAGATGAGGACCTGGTGGGAGTAAGAACCCCACATCAAGATGCATTAAGAACCCCACATCATGATGCATTGATCATTACACTCAGGATAGCTAACTATGACGTCGACAGGTTACTCGTCGACTAAGGTAGCTCATCCGAAGTAATGTACCTCGACCTGTTTAGGAAGTTGAAGTTAAATATCGCTGACCTAAAGTAAGCCACCATTCCTCTAGTTAGTTTTGTTAGAAAAGTAACCATCCCCTTGGGAAAGATTGTCTTGCCAGTAAGAGCAGGAAACATCTAAAAAATGATCGAATTTCTCGTGGTCGATATTAATTCACCTTACCAATCGATCCTCAACAGTGGATGGCTGGATGCGAGGAAGGTCGTCCCTTCTACTTACCATCAGAAGATCAAATGTGTGACTGAAAGAGGAGGAGTGGAGATCCATGGAGATCGAGCGATGATGAGAAAGTGCTTTATAACAGCCATACGTCCCAAGCCAAATAAGAAGGTTGAAAAAGTTATAAGCAAGGACGAAGAGCAGGAAAGGCTAATGCCCTCCAAATATAAACTAAGATATGGGAGACCAAGAATGGAGGAGACCAGGCTCCTCCCCTCTAAAAGAGTCGTCGAGGACCTGAATGAAGTCACAGCCAATAGCAATTCAAGTAAAAGAAAGTTCTTAATTGGAACCTCACTCACCGACCGCAAAAAGAGGGAATTGGTCACCCTAATCCGAAGTAACCTAGATGTATTTGCATGGAAACTTTATAAACTGCCCGTCATTGATCCGAACATCACTTGTCATCGGTTGCACATCGATCCAGCATTCAAGCCAATTACACAGAAAGCTCCCTGAAAACTCCAAAAAAAAGCCAAGGCAGTGGAGAAGGAAATTGAAAAACTACTGGACGCAGGATCCATATGGGAAGTCCAATTTACCAAATGGCTATCCAACCCAGTGGTTGTCCCTAAAAGCAATGAAAAGTGGAGAGTCTGCATCGATTTCACTGACCTCAACAAGGCATGCCCTGAAGACAGCTTCCCACTTCCAAAGATTGATCAACTGGTGGATGCCACTAAATCACACGAAAGAATGAGCTTTCTAAACGCATACTCCGGGTATCACCAGATTCCCCTATACGAGCCGGATCAAGACAAAACAACATTTATAACTAAAGTTGGGCTATATTACTACAAGGTCATGCCCTTTGGGCTAAAAAATGCAGGGGCAACTTACCAACGGTTGGTCATAAAAATGTTCAGAGGCCAAATAGTAAGAACTATGGAGGTCTACATCGATGACATTCTCATTAAGAGCAAGCTCAAGGATGACCACCACTTTGACCTATCAAAGACCTTTGAAATCCTCAGGAAGTACCGAATGAAATTCAACATGAGCAAGTGTTCCTTCGATATCCAGTCAGGAAAATTCCTTGGGTACTTGGTCACCAAGAGAAGTATCGAAGCTAACCCAGACCAAATTGATGCCATCGATAGGGTGCAGCCCCCCCTGTACGATAAGAGACATGAAGAAGCTCACGGGGATGCTCATTTCCCTAAATCAATTCATCTCCAAGTCATCCGAAAGGTGCCAGCCGTTCTTCTAGTTATTAAAGAAAAGCAAAAATACGGAGTGGAACGAGGATTGTTTGAGGGCTTTAGAGGAGCTCAAATCTTACCTCAGCACACCACCCTTGCTCGTAATCCGTCAAGAGAATGATTCTCCATACTTTTACCTTTCAATATCCAGCCATGCTGTAAGTTCTGCACTGGTATGTGAAAAAATAGGGATCCAACACCCAGTCTATTACGCGAGCAAGACTTTCTTGGACGCTAAATAGCTATACCTACCGCTAGAAAAGCTCGCCTCTGTGCTAGTGGTAGCCTCAAGGAAATTAAGACACTACTTCTAAGATCACTCGATCATCGTACTTACATCCCACCCTCTTAAAGTAGTTCTGAGAAAAGAAGACCTTTTCGAAAGACTATCAAAGTGGTCGATCGAGCTTGGAAGATTTGATATTCAGTTCCAACCGAGGAATGCCATCAAAGGGCAAGTCCACGCTGATTTCATTAAAGAGTTTATAGGAGAACACCCTTGCGACCTACCCCAAATGATTCATCAGAATGAAGTTCACCCAGTGTCAGGCGTCTGGAGACTATTCATTGACAGAGCCTCCAATTCCAAAGGGGCAGGAGTAGACATCATGCTGATTAACCCTGAAGATGCAATACTCGAGCAAGGAATCAGGATTGGATTTGAAGCCTCCAACAATAAAGAAGAATATGAAGCACTGATCGCGGGCCTACAAAATTTTGAATGCTAGGAGCAAAGCAACTCCAAGTGTTGAGCGACTAATAGTTAGTATCCAACTAGATAAATGATGATTTCAATGCTAGAGACGAGAGAATGGCAGCCTATCTTGCCACTGCGAAAGAATTGATGGCCATCTTTGAACAAGTCAGCATCTAGCAGTTTCCCAGAAGACAGAACAACCATGCCTTAAGCTCAGCGATCAACTCTGACTTGAGGAGGAGAATTCAGATTTATTTCCTTGTCCACCTAAGTATCAACCAAACCGATGACCAACCGAGCGTGGGGCATGTTCTCCATATTGAGACAACCTCGAGTTGGATGGACCTCTTAAGGGATTTATTGATACAAAATTTAGTCAGCTGACGTGGACCATATATATGAAGACACATGTCTTCCAGTGTGGTATTAATATATGTACTGAGCAACTTAAAGCACAGAGATACTCAGCGTACCGAGCAACTTGTTGGGAAGATTAAACGACCAAGACAAATTCTATGTTTATTCTTTACTATATACAAATGTATATGCCTGTTCAATAATGGCACATTACCTATTCACATAGACAGCCCAAGGGCTATAAATACATTGTAAATACCCTCGTGAAAGGGTAAGACAACATAGGCAAACATAATCGAGATCAAGGTAAAATACCTAGTAATACAAGACAGTGGATGTAGGTAATTTCATTAAGACTGAACCACTTTAAAAATCGTTTATCTTATTTCTTTAATCCCATTTATCTGTGATTAATTAATTACATCAAATCTAGTTTTTTACATCAACAGATTGGCGCCATCTGTGGGAAACGACTATACGTAGCATTTTTCATTAAAAATTTATCATAAATGGCTGATATCCTAGAATCTAGCAACATGAACAATGACGGGAGTCCTCCTAACCCTTCGTCTCCTCCAAATGTCAATGATATCATAGGAATTCTGAAAAACTTAGCCAGCGGACAAACGACCATGCAAGAAACTATACGACAGTTCGTCCAAATTGTTCAAAATGGATCATTTACCCAGTCGGGCCAATGAAGCATTCATAGAAGCATATGTCCATCGTCTTCACGATCAAGGCGTACTGAACTCCATCATACAGGGACTTCAAGTGATTCGTCCTATCACCCTAGACAAACTTCTCCTATAAGAATTGTGAGTTCTCAAGAAAATATCACTTTAATTCCAAAACGAACAAGCGCTCTAGAAAGGTTGAGCACAGTTTCTCCCTTCGACCGTTTAGGACCTAGGAGGAACAAAAACCCTCCTCAGATTGCGTTGAGAAATTATCAATGACCAAATGATTTGAGGGAAGGCTCTGCCCAATCACATCCAAATTCCAGGACAACAGCTCACACAGAAAGGTCCCAAGAAGGGAATTCTGTGCGCTCTGTTGCTCGTGCAAACATAAATAAATTAGAGGTTGGAAATGATGCATGGAAGGGATCCATTTAGAGATTAGAAAATAGGTTAGGGGAAATGGATAAGGCTAAAAACCCTCTCCAAAGAACCTTCATCAGAGGATCTCCATTCGTGCGGGCAATTATGGATTTCCCTATACCATCAAAGTTAAAAGCTCCCGTGGTCACACCGAAGTATGATGGAAAAATTGACCCTGTTCTCCACATAGAGCAATACTAAGCTATAACAGATATTTATGCAGTCCCCAATGAAATAAAGTGCAGGGCATTCTTTGGAACCATCATTGAATCCGCTCAGATATGGTACAACAACCTTCCTCGGGGACATATAGCAACCTTACATCAACTGGTAGAGCTCTTTATAAGAAATTTCTATTTTGGTGCAAAGCCAATCAAAAGGGTAGCACATCTATTGAGTGTAAGGTAAAAAGAAAGAGAAAGCACCAGGGACTATATCACTCGTTTTAATAATGAGAAACTGAAAGTCATTGACTATGAGGAGAAGATAACCATTATCGCTCCCATGAGTGGTCTTTTGCCAGATAAGCTGTACTACACCTTGGCCAAGGATCCCCCCAAATCCATGGATAAATTGATGGCTAAGGCAGCCAAAATAATGAATGCTGAAGAAGTTATGGCTGCAAAGAAGAATGCAGAGGAAAAAGTAGAAAATAAAGTTGAAGGCAAGTCGAAGAGGACAGATCACAAGCATATCGGTGGGAGCAAGCACTCGAAAGGTAAGGAAACATTAGAACAATTGAGGAAGTATATAAATTATACTCCCTTAAAGGTGGACATAAACCACGTTCTAGAGGAAATCAAGAACAAAGAGGAATTGAATTGGCAAGAAAAACTGAGATTAACTCTCGAAAGAAGGGATAAATCTAAGTATTGCGAGTTCCATAAAGATCATGGTCACACGACCAAGAAGTGTGTAGCTCTCCAGAATGAGATAAAAACACTCATTAGACGAGGAAAGCTGAACAGGTATGTTGAGCGACAAAATGGTGGGAAAACCAACAATAGAGCTCGATAAAGGTCCACATATCCTTGCCGACCAAAAGATAATAAGAAAAGAGATCGTGAAGATGACCCTGAAGATGACCCCGATCTCCTAAAAAAGCCAAGATATCCTGAATGTGAGGTATTTTCAATTTGTTTTGGTTCAATCGATTATAACATGATTACAGGTAGAGACGCAGTAGGGGTGATCATACCGCTGAAAGGAAAGCTTACCTCAATGAGGCTCAAGCTTGTTCCAACATACAATGGATAAATCTGGCAGAAGAAGATCGTCGAAGGAAGGTTAATAAAGATAAGTTGGTTATTGGTTTCTCTAAAAACGATCTAGAATGTGTTTTGTATCCTTGTGATGATCCTCTAGTAATCAAAATGAGAATGAAGGATGTAATCATTGCAAGAGTGCTGGTGGATAACGGTAGCTCGACAGACATCATGTTTTTCCCTTGTTTTGATAGTTTGAACTTGAAACTTAGTCAGTTTGAGACGTATCACAGACCCCTCATCGACTTCTATGGAGAAAAAGTTTTTCCACTTAGAATGATCAAGTTAGATATATTAATCGGCACCTGGCCCGCTTGCAGATCAGAGAAAGTGTGTTTCTTCATGATGTATAGAAATATCCAATCAGCTTATAATATAATCATGGGGAGAGTAGGATTGAAAAAGTTTGAGGTAGTTCCATCAACTTTACATCAGTGCTTTCCAACTTTGGGGTTGGAATTATGAAGGGCGATCAAAACGTAGCTAGGGAATGCTACTACTCATCTACTGAGTAAGAAGAACTGGAGGATGCCAGGAAGAAAACCACTACTTATCAAGTGGATGAATCTGATGACCCTGAGATTGAAACCTTAGACCCAAGAGATAAAATGGAGCTCGTTAAAGGCCAGGTCATGGAGGCAATGGAAAACATTATTCTGGATGACGAGCAACCAGAAAGAAAAAACTCAGATTGGTGCTTCAATTGATCCGATATTGAAGCAATAACTGGTGGCATTTTTGAAGCATAGAAAACAAGCCTTCGCATGGAGTCATAAAGATATACCAGGGATAGACCCATCCTTCCTATGTCACGAGCTCAATGTCAACAAATAGATCAAATCGGTGAAGCAACAAAGAAGAGTATTTAGTTCAGAGAAGAATCAGTCTATCCAATAGGAAATGGAAAAGTTATAAAAGGATTCTTTCATCGAAGATGTCAAATATCCTGATTGGTTGGCAAATGTTGTGATGGTAAAGAAGAAAAATAACAAAAAGAGAATATGTGTGGACTTCACAGACTTGAATAAAACTTTCCCAAAAGATCATTTCCCTCTACCCAGAATAGACCAGCTAGTGGATGCAACTTTAGGGCATGAATTACTAAGCTTTATAGATGCCTACTCCGGTTACAATCAAATTAAAATGAATCCAGAACACAGGGAAAATACCTCTTTTATTACTCCAAGAGGAACATATTGTTATAATGTTATGACTTTTGTTCTTAAAAATGCAGGTACTATATATTAGCGGCTGAAGAATAAGGTGTTTACAGAGCAGATTGGAAAAAATATTGAGGTATACATCGATAACATGTTGACCAAAAGTAAGAAGGTTGCTGAACACATAGATGATTTGAGTTAAACATTTGATCAATTATAGATATACCAGATGAAGCTGAACCCGACCAAGTGCATTTTTGGCATACAAGAGGGCATGTTACTCGGGTACATTATAAATCAATGTGGTATTAAAGCCAATCCTGACAAGATCAAAGCCTTATTGGAGTTACAGTCTCCAACCACCAAGAAAGAGGCACAGAGCCTTACGGGGCATATTTTAGCCCTCAATCGATTTGTCTCCTGAGCAACTGATAGATGTCTTCCATTCTTCAAGGTTCTTAGAAAGACCTTTGAGTGGAATGATGAATGTGATAAGTATTCTTAGAGTTGAAGAGATACTTTAGGACACTTCCTTTATTGTCCAGGTAGTAACGGGCGAAAAATTATACTTGTACTTAGCTGTTTCAAAAAGTGCAATCAGTTTGGCTTTGGTAAGAGTAGAAGGTGGAACACAAAAGCCTATTTATTATACAAACAAGGCATTCCGGGCAGCAGAGGCCAGGTATCCAAAATTGGAGAAGTTAGCACTGTCATTGATTGAGGCAAGTAGGAGGATGAAACCATATAGTCAAGCCCATACAATAGTGGTGTATACTGATATGCCACTTAGACAGGCTTTATATAAACCAGAAAAGTCTGGAAGACTGATATATTAGGCAGTGGAGTACGAAATTATCTATTAACCAAGATCCTCTTGCAAAGGGCAGGCAGTGGAGGACTTCATTGCTAAATTTACTTACCCAGATGTCTCCGATCAACAAGGGGTTAATGCAAAGAAACTCCAGGATGCTAGAGGAGCAACATAAAGTATCCCTGAGCAACTCCCTGTAGTGGAATTACCAGAAGGGACGACCACTGATCAACCAGAATCACCTAGTAAGGTGCAGGAAGAAAAGAAGAATAAGATATTTCATCAAGGGATTTTATCAGACCGAGCATTTGATGATATTATCCCTATATGGAAACTATATGTCGATGGATCTTCGTGTGCAACAGGTAGCGGAGCTGGAGTTATTATCAACAGTCCAGATGGGATAGATATAGAATATGCCATGCGTTTCCAATTCCAGGCTTCCAATAATGAAGCTGAATATGAAGCCATAATTGTGAGCCTCAACTTAACTAAATCATTAAATGCAGAGAAAGTTATGATGTTCAGTGATTCGCAACTAGTGGTGAATCAGATGCTCAGTCTTTACGCTGCAAAAGGGGAGTTCATATCAAGGTATTTAACTAAAGCTATGGAAATTGTATCCAATTTGGCAGCTATCCAAGTGATTAGGATACCAAGACTGGAGAAAACAAGGGCATATGCACTTGCTCGGTTAGCCTCAGCTACGCGCACCGAGCTATGAAGAAAAATCCCCATTGAATTACTTGCAAGCAGAAGTATTGATGGAGATTTTATGGTGAATTTTATCACTGCAGATATGGGACCTTCCTGGATGGATCCCATCAGGGCTTATATCGAAGAAGGTACTTTACCATTCGATCAACTTGCAGCCAAGAGGTTGAAGTATAAGGGTACCAAATATGTCTTGAGCCATAGAGTTCTGTACAGAAGAGGTGTGATAGCTAGTCTACAACGATGTGTTCATCCAGCTGAAGTTAAAGATCTAATAGAGGAAATCCATAAAGGATCTTGTGGAGATCATGTAGCAGGTAGAACTCTTTTATAAAGAATAAATACGCTGGGGTACTTTCAGCCAACAATACGCACTGATTGTACAGGTTACGCCAACAAACGCGACAAGTGTCAGCAATTTTCAACTATATGAATAACTCCTCAGGCGTTGCTAACACCAATCACTTCAACTTATCCATTCTCTATGTGGGGAATAAATTTAGTCGGGCCTCTACAATGACATGAGGAAGGTTCAAATATTTACTGGTCATTGTTGATTACTTCACAAAATGGGTGGAAGCCGAATCTCTCATCGATATGGCCTATAAAAGGGTCTATCAATTCATTTGGAAGAATATTATTTGCAGATTTGGTCTACCCCATGCTTTTATCACTGATCAAGGTACCCAATTTGACAATGACGAGTTCGTAGTGTACTGTCTACAGTCCAACATTCAAAAAATTCACTCTGCTCCAGGTCATTCCCAAAGTAACGGGCAAATAGAGGCGACGAACAGAACTCTATTGTGGTGACAATTAAGTTCAGCACAAATTATCAAGGAAATACAATCACCAGAACAAATAAAGAAAGTAGGGAATGGTAATCACACAACACAATATTTTACATAGTTCAGTAAGAATGCCTACGTCCATGGTGGTGCTCTCAGTATTATTTCTCTATACTCCAGGGAGTGTTTTACAGGAAAAATAATGCATGCCTTTTGCCCCGGGCTAAGGGTTTGTTATATACATGTTCATTTTTGGGGAGTGGGGGTGTTGGACTTCCCCACATCAATCCATAACTCCTAGAATATCTCCTTACGAGATTTTAGGAATAGACTAGGTCGTAACTGAATGAGTTGGGGCGTGAGGCTTCCAGACTTTAGGCCGTAATTTATTGGGCTACTCGTCTGGGCCAACGGTGATAAATCGAGGCACCCATAATTGCCCCTAAAGTTGTTGGACCAAAATTTGGGGCTCAATAATTTTAAATGATTTGTCACAATGACTATTTTGTAAATTGTGCAACACTTTTCAAGATCAAAGCGCCTTTTCTGAACTGATTTAGGCGCTAGCCTGCCTCATTGCCTGTGCGTTATGATTAGAAATATTTAAAAATCCTCTGTACAAGTCTTTTCTTGTTGTCTCTTCAAGTTTCTCCATATTTCTAAACGTCTCCAAGCTTCCGCTGTTGCTCTTTCATTCCCAGGTCTTCGTCTTCCAATTTGAATCTTCTTCATCGTCTTCGCTTGTGATTTTGCATCGTCCCAAGATAAGTTTTTACTTCGTAAGTTCCTCTTGCTCTTTCTCTTTACTTTTTCTGTTGAAATTTCTTCGCATTTGTAATTAGGGTTTGTATCTTTCAATGGAGAAAATAAGCAATAGATCAATATCCAAATTTAGGAAGTTCTATAATATTCCAAATTGGGTAGACATCGAGTGTGACCCTATCACCCATAATGTTAGGGAGGTTGAGGAAGCTCAATGGATTCACGTTCTCTTGTTGTCACAAGGGGGTCTTTCTTTTCCTCCAAGAAATTTGTTTTTGTACTTTTTTAGTTATTTCAATATTTTCCCTGGACACTGTTCACTACATAGAATAAATCATCTTTATGGCACCAATTTAGGGTTTGTTGGGATATGCTTTTGTTATTTTTTCTCACGGACAAGTTCTAGTCTTCTTTACCTCAAGGCCAGGAGTCCTGATAGGGTATTGGTAGTTAATCTTCCTGATTCCCACAAGGATTACTGGCATGAGGGTTTTATTGCTAGAAATTGGTAGTTTCCTCCCCACACTAACGGGTGAAGGTCTGGCAGGTTTGAGGTCCCCTTTGACGGGGAGGAGTACATAGGTAGGCTTAGTCTTTTCTCTGCTCATCGATCCTCTATTGATGTATGATTTTTCTGATATTTTTCTTTATTTCTTTTTAGCGAGGATAAAGAACTCAGAATCTGCTCTCAACGAGGTTCAAGCTGCTGAGTTAGTCAAAGCCTAGAATATCAGGGAGCTCTTGGCTGACGGTGAACACCTTTAATCAACGGCTTTTCTATTAGAATAAAAAACATTGGGTCGAGCTTTATTGCGCGACCTATGGACAACATCCCTGAGATAGACATTACTAAAAAGGCTGTTACCGATCCCATCCACTTGGTCAAGGAAGAAAGCAGCTTCGGTAAAGAGAGCGAGGGTGCTGACAGGGGCGGTGTGGAGGGTGGTTCCAGTAAAGAGAGATCCGATGGTGACGAGTCTTCCAGCTCAAAAGAAGTTTCAGAGGCTCGAGAGTTTTCGAGTGAATCGAGTAGTTCCAGCGAGGAAGATATGGTTCCTCCTAGGAAGAATCTGATTCGTGATGATGATGATGATGTGCTCCTCTTTCGCCGGTCGAAGAAGCAGAAAACTATCAGCAGAGGGGTTGCAATAGGTTCTCAGCCTGCTGCTCATGAGCAAGATAATTAGAAGAGGGAGGAAGAGCAGTTAAGAGAGAGGGAGAGAAAGGAGGAGGAGAGGAATAAGGAGGAGGAGGGAAAGAAGGTGGAAGAGAGAAAGATAGCTGAGAAGGAGAGGAAGGAGAGGGAAGAGGAAAAAAGGAGAGAGGAGGTTAGGACAAAGGTAGGGCAGGCTCTGGTTCCTGTATCCGCCTTACTCGAAGGGGCCTTTGTGTCCCTTTCTCCTCAATTGGCTCATGCATTGCTCGAAAGAGCAGTTCTACCGACCGATCATCAGAAAACGATGGGGACCGACCAGTTAGCTCTAAACGTGAGTCAGAGGCTAGCTTTGGTAAGTTTACTCTCATTTAACTATTCTCGTAATAATTTGATCTACGCTTACCTTGCTAATATTTCTCTTCTTTGCAGTTTGTGATTGACTTCACTGTCCTCTACCACAGTCGTGATGAGCTGGTAAAGAGGAATACTGATCTTGAGAGGAAGAATATCGAGCTGGAGGCCAGCTTGAAGGTTGTCGATGCTATCCAGAATTCGTCTGATCTCGCTCTATTTGAAGCCAACCGAATAAAGGAGGCGGCGATCAAGGATCTTGTGGAGTTAAGGCAGTCCTATGACCTGGTCTGCTGGAGCAAGTTGGTTGTAGTGGAGGAGAATAAAATGTTGGCGTAGAAGGTGAAGAAGGTGGAATCTGAGGTATCCACTCTAAAGGAAAGCTCGTATAATGCCAGATGGGATGCAATGTACAAGGATTTCGATGTTCAGATAGGCTACATCAGCCGACTGAACTTTAAGACGGGCTGGAATAAGGCTCTTTTGGCTGCTGGAGTGGATATCGATTCTCCATTGTTTGGCGAGCATGATCCAGATGCAAAGCTTATTATGTATGAGGCACCTGCCCCGGCTATTGACGGTGGTGTTCCTACTTCTCAGACCATTCTTGCTGATGCTTCTTTTACCCAAGGAATAGCAGTTGCTCCACCTGAGGGAGGTGTCCCTACTACTGCAGACGAGGGAAAATAACCGATGACCTCAAAGCAAATTGAGCTTGCTAGCTAGCCTATTCTGAGGAACTTCTTTGTATTTTTACTTTTTTGTACTGTCCTTCTGATTACTGATGTACTTGGAATTTTCCATTTTAATGAAATGAAAACACTTTCCTTTCTTCATACTGATTCTTCTGCTCTTTAATGCTTTTTATGGTTTGTAGTTGATTGATGTGGATGAGTATATACCTGCTATCTCTCAACTGGGAAGGATCCTCGGTTCTAATGTGAGCAATCAAGTTGTCCAAGCCTTTGTAACGATTTGTAAGTCCCTTAGGTCGAGGAACAAGAGCTTTAAAGATCAGTCCAAGCTTGTCGCCAAACTAACGGATATACTTTAGGAGATGGAAGAGGTTGGTGCTTCTGTTCAAGAAGGTTGGGCTAAAATTCTAGATGCTTTTGAGATCAATCAAGTCGGAGAAGTTATTCAACAGGAGAATGAAACTCTGAGGAGGGAGGTGTCCTAACTCAAGGAGCATGCGACGAGCATTGCACCTCAAGTTTTGCGAGGTTCCTCTTCATCGGCTGGTCCGCGAGCTGGCACAGCGCTGAGCGCCACCCCTCAAGTTTTGTGAGGTTCCACTTCATCGTCTAGTTCATGAGCTAGTACAGATGCCGGGGGTCCAGCGAGGGAGGTGGACGAGCTTCGAGGAGATATTAGTCGAGCATACGTGATAGCTGACGGGCTCCAAAGAGATGTCACGCAGCTAAGGCCTCTATTCAAGAAAGGTCCTCGATGAGTGTGGGATGATGGTTATGATCAGGGTTGGGTAGATGCTTCGACGAGGTTAGTAGAGTTTGAAGAGCTATCCTTTATTAGGGGATTATTGAATGCTCTCAGGGAGATGAAAGTCCCTAGGAACTCAGTCCTCTGGTAGCGTCATAAGATCTCCCCTTCGACTCTGATGCCTAACCCTTTTCGGAAGGATGACCAGTGTGTCCCCATAGATGCTATTCCCAGGAAGCTACTGGAGCCGGATGCAAATGAAGTAGAGTTGGATATAGCTCCCCACTTAGATAACGGTCGAAGAGCACAAGTATCTAATTACCTTGCTCGGAGACCTAATCCCCAATAGGATTTACTTAATTCATTCAATGTAACTCTTGTTGTAAATGCAGTTAAGTAATAATATATTTATGTTTTGGGCGATTCGCTGACTAAATATGCGTTGTATATTTTCTACTTCATTAATTTTTGTTTGATTATCTTGGGCTCTTCATTGCCGATTAGATTTGATGTGGGTAGAGTTATTTTATTGCGTGAGTCTCCTCCCAGTACAGTATGCTTATGAGATACCATTCTGTACTACTTTACCTTTTAGGTCGTGTCATCACACTCCCTTAGGCCTAAGTGAGGAAATGGTGAGGACACACCTGGTGTTGGATGTTCTATCCGATCAGGTTTTCTAATCCAAACATCATTGGGTGACCAATTCAATTTGACCGAGCTGCCTAAGGGTCCCCTGTAGGGCTTCATATATTGCCAGGGGCAATGCAAAGAGGTTGTTCGTGTTTCATAATGAAAACCTGAGGAAAGAGGCTCCCTTCTTTTATATACTGAGTAATGTGTCTATCGCTTGGAAAAGATGTGCAAGTTATAATGTTCATAATACACAATTAACAGTTTATGGAATGCTACTGCCAAATAATCATTTATTAATCAAACACAACAAAAACTAGTTACCAATTCAAGTAATGTGATAAAAGATCAATGAAGAGAAACTAGAAATAAAATTTCTTCAGGTTGGCCGCGTTCCAAGATCGGGGTATTTCTCTACCCTCTAGCATTTCTAAGTGATAGGCTCCTTGTAGGTCGTCTCTTGTCACCTTGAATGGTCCCTCCCAGTTTGGACCCAACTTGCCATCGGATGGTTTTACTGCACTGCCAAGAACTTTCCTTAGGATGTAGTCCCCAACTTGGAATGTTCTTGTGTTGACCTTTTTGTTATAGTGCTTTGCTAGCTGTTGCTGGTAGCTCACTAGTTTCACTAGAGCTAATTCTCTGCGTTCGTCAGCTAGGTCAAGTTCAGCGAGTAATGCTGCATCATTTTGGTCTTGGTCGATTAAGGTGGACCTCATGGTTGGGAGGGAAGCTTCTAAAGGGATGATTGCCTCCATTCCATATATTAGTACGAATGGGGTTTCCCCAGTTGCTCGTCGTGGGATAGTGCGGTAAGCCCATAGAATATGTTGCAGCTGGCTCACCCATGCCCCTTTGGCTCACTCTAATCGCTTCTTTAGTCCATCAATCACTGTTTTACTAGAAGCTTCAGCCCGTCCGTTGCTCTGAGGGTATGCCACAGCGCTGAAATGGTGTCTGATCCCGTGGTCGTTGCAGAAACCCTAGAATAGTCCACTCTTGAACTGGGTTCCGTTGTCAGTGATGATCGTTCTAGGGATCTCAAAATGGGTAATTATGTTTTTACAAGTGAATCTTATCATATCTGTGTCCCTGATGTTTTCCATGGGCTCCGCCTCAATCCATTTGGTGAAGTAGTCTGTCATGACCAACAGATACTTGCGATTATCGGCAGCGATAGAAAGAGAGCCGACGATGTATATTCCCCACTGTGCGAAGGGCCAAGGGCTGGTAAGTGATTTTAGGTCGCTGGCAGGTTGGTGAACCATAGGATCGTGTAGTTGTCATTTTTTGCACCTGCGATCATACATCCCAGAGTCTTTCTGCATGTACGGTCACCAGTAACGTTCCTTCATTGCTCGAAAGGCTAACGATCTTCCCCCAATATGGCTCCCACAGATTCCTTCATGAAGCTGGTGCAGGACTTGGTCGACGTCTTTCGGGTGAAGACATTGGAGCTAAGGGCCAGTGAAAGATTTTTTGTATAATTTGCCCAAAGGAGATAAGTGAAAGCGAGCAACTTTGACTCTTATCTGATGAGCGGCTTTCTTATCGTCTGGTAGTGCACCATCCTTCAAATAGTCCCTTAGGGGGTCCATCCAACTTAGTGCTGATTCAATCTGAAGAATATGGCCCATGTCTGGAAGCTCATTGCTCTGGTTGATGCTCGGCTGGGCGAGGAAGTCGATAGGGATTGTTCTCTTTAAGTCAGAGTTGATTACTGAACTCAAGGTCGCTAGGACGTCAGCATGATTATTTTGTCCTCCGGGAAATTGTTGGACACTGACTTCCTCGAAGTTGGACATTAAGTTCTTTTCCAAGGCGAGGTAGGCTGCCATTCTCTCATTCCTCACGTTGAAGTCTCCACTTATCTGATTAGAGACCAATTGTGAGTCGCCGAAAACCTGTAGTTGTTTTGCACCCAATGCCTGTGCCTTTTGCAGGTGATCGAGTGGAAAAATCGAGCATCCGTGTAATACGCTAGTCGTTGTTACCGACTTCCAATCTCAATACAAAAAACCTAAACTTGTAACGGCACTCTTAAGGAGTATAGTGGTGAGTCTGGGTATCGAATCCACAGGAAGTTAGGACGTGTGAACGTGACGACAAAGGTAAGGTAGTTTAATCCTAAAGTTGATGCAAAAAAGAAAAGAAAAGAAAAAGATGATTGATTTTTGGATTTTATCTATGAATTAACTAAATTCAATTAAATTAACCTACGCATGAAAAATTAACTAACTAAGAAGGAATTAATATGAATGAAGAAATGGGTTAAGAATACACTCCCCCAAACCCTAGTGTGTATGCCAGTACAAAATTAGTCATAAATTCGATAATTATTCAGACCCAATCTTTAATACTTCAAAGCATTACATATATGAGGTTTAAGCCCGCATCATATATAATCAAAGAATGAGTAAAGCAGTGTTACAATAGTTCATGCGCGTTGCATCCTTACGCACCCCGGTTACCTAGGGCAAACGTGGTCAAAAGGTCTACAATGGTTGTGAAACTATACAACACAATCTAATAACTTATTTAATTTAGAGGACAACTTTTATATCTATGCATACCACATCAGGTTGGGTTCATGCATCCCCACCCTTAAAAATTTAGCTTAACATGATTAAAATAAAAGAAAATTAAAACTGAAAGTGCAGGAATCCATAACTAAATCTAAAAAATTGAGAACATGACTTGAATTTGGATTGGATAACTAGAGAGAAACAATTAATTAAACTAACTATGAAAGCAGTAAAAACAATAAATTAAAATTACTTGCAATGGATGAATGATGAATCTTGAATAGTTCTTTGAATCTTGAATAGTAGCCAAACTTCAAAACTAGGGTTCTTGGATACAATAATCCTTTAAAAACTAACTAAAAATAAACCCTAACTACTAGCCTCCTACAACATGAAGTAAAAAAACTCTTTTTTCTTCCTACTAGGGGTTCTAAATCCTAAGAAAATATGAAATTATATGTCAAAAGGAACTCCCACCTCTTCCTTTCTTCATTAATCTAGGGATTGGCTTTTTATATTACCCAAATATGAATTTTCCAATGCCTCTCCACGTTTTACAACTAATAAAAAGGAATTATACAAGAAATTTCAAGAGTTGAAACTCTTTAGCTTCCAAAATTAATTTCAATTTTGACTTTCCATATCTTTTTATCCAGAGCTCCGATTTGACCGCCGTTTTTCCAGTGTTCTTGTAATTTAGATCTCTTCAAATTTCTAGTTTTCCCCACCATCGTAATATATACGTAAAATTATGAAAATGCCCTTCAACTCCCCGTTTCTTGGTTTCTTTCACTGTTTTGCATTCTCTTTCGCACTAATTTGCATAAAGTACCTGTAAAGTACATAAGAGATACACAAAATGCGAAAAACTTTCCAAAAGGGTTATTAGCATAAATTAAAGACAAATTCAAGCTATTTACAATGCACGAGATCATAAAAATACCAAAATTAAGGGGATAAATGTGAAGAATTTATGCCTAATCAAATCCACCTAACTTAGAACTTTGCGCATCCCGAGCAATGTAAGGGAAATGAGTTGACTTTTGAAATTACTTTTATTAAAATAAAATTCCACTTTCTCAGGCAAGTGATTTCATTGAGCATATGCAATAAGCCTTTAAACCCCTAGGTTACCCTAGTAGGACAAGTTTTGTCTCGTGAGGGTTTGTAGTGAATACACTCACAAAATTCTTTATTGACCCAAATAAATATCAAAATATTTAAAAATTGAACAATTTAAACTTTTTGAAAAATAATAACCATACAGCCATATTCAAATGTCTCAAACCATAGTGTCTGTGTGCAAAGCCAGAAATTAAACCTCAAATTTCCACCGATTGAGCATTACGTTACTTTTCGAAAATTCTTTTTGATTCAAATTCTTACGGATGCCGTCACAAACGAATCACTCGAATTGTGGTTGTTTTATCTCGGTATGCATGATATAAAGAGTAAATATAATGGGAACAAATTCACGCATACAAAATTCAAAAGAAGGAAATATATGGTGAAAAGATGTCATCATCGGATTACAGTTATTAGGAAACAGGAAACGTCATCTCTTAATTACACCATTTTAATCTCTTTTATTATTTTTTCATGTCTTGGCTCTCCATGCAGTAATTAATTTCGCCATTCAGACTCGGTTAGGACTTTTCAGGTTAAAAAGTGTAAAGGGTAAAAATGGAAATGGATGGAATGTTCGGAATTGGAAAATGTCCTTATAACGTCCATTTGTGCTTTTTCGAGCATTTGCTCATTTTTCTATTTCTTTCTCTATTTTCATTTTTTTCTTCCTATTTTTTTTTCTTACCCTTTTTTTATTACACACTTTGGACTTACTTGATGAATTTCCAATTTTTCACAATTTCGGGCTATTTGGGTTTTTTGGGTTATCAAACGAAAGGGAAATATTTTATTAGGCTCAAAATGGCTTGCAAAGGGATAATTTTTTCACAAATTTATTATGGCTAATATTTTTGGGTTTAAACATCAGAGGGCCTACTTCATTGTTCAAATTGCTAATCACATTACCATATGAATCTCGAGATTAATTAAGTTTAGAGATATATTTAGCACGAATTTCAAGACAATATTTCACACATTTCCCATAACCGATCAAATCAAAGGATTGAGATCATCAACGACTGATTAAAACGCTAAAAAGAACTTTGAGTTAATCATAAACTCATATTGATTTAGAAAATCATAAAAAATTGAAAGGCTCGAAATCTCACCAGGTTTGATCAATCTCCACACTTATTCGTTAAGTCGTCAATTTTCTTTCAATTTCCATCTTCGGTCAATTTTGGCTTAGTGCATTTAATTTTTACAATTTGAGACTTTAAATAGAATAAAGGTGACATTTTTGAAAAATTTAAATTTAAATTTTTATTTTTGAACAAAAATATTTTTGGCTTTTTTTAAAAAAAATTCAATTTTTTTGAAATTTTTGAAATTTTCTAAAAAAAACACACTTGGAAAGAACATGTGATTGAATCAATGAATCTAAACAATAAACGGGAAGAATATCCCACACCCTCTAACTTAAATGTTGCATTGTCCTCAATGCGAATCAATAACACAACATAAAGAGAGGAAAAGAAAGATATTACCCAAATGGAGCGATCCCCGATGAGTGCGAGTCCATTGAATCCACAAAACATGTTAGAACCAAGAATAACAAAAACTTTAACTAATTACTCTAAACTATAAAAAGGAAAAGGAAAAAAAAGAAGCTAATTATGTACAACCTATGATTTGAACTTATAACAAGTTATACACTAGAAGTCAAAAAATTTGAGGGTCCACCCAATATACAATTTGACTTTGAGGGATAATCGGTGTACCCTCATTTTCATGCATGCCTTCCAAAAAATAAAAATTCCGTTTGAACAACAAAAGGCATGTGTGAGATGAAAAAAATGAAATATCACCAATTAAATTTTTTAAAGGGGTGATGGGTGAAAAATACAATTGGGGTCCAAGAAAAATATAATCCCTTCCCAAAGATTTTTCAAGTAGTATGGGAAGAGGGGCACACAAAAAGGAAGAATCTATCTTGGAAACCAAATCAAGCAAAGATTCCTCATCGGTAAAAGTTTTAACTGTTTCAAAAGTTACAACCAACTCATGGGAATCAAAATTCAATTCATCTCCCAATTTTTTTTCAATTGGCACGGGAGGTAGTGCACGTGTAAGTAAATAACCCATAAGATGAAGAATCTCAAACAACCATTATCGTTCAAGAATTGGGTCAATGTCCTTAGGACTTTCATCTGATTCTTGTGATGGAGTTAATGATTCGATAATAGTGGGGACACAAGGAAATGAAGGATCTTCAACCTCAATAGATTTTGAAATATTTATAAGCGGTTGAGATTCAAAAGTACTTGGATCACTCTCAATGATTTCGTCCTCAAAATTTGTTAGGTGAAACGCAAGTCTCGACCTCCTCTAAGCTATCCAAATAAGAATTCATCTTCTTGCAAGTTGTTCGAGTTCTAAGAAAAGAGCTTCACGGTTGGTCGCGGCTTGGGTGAACAGAAGAAGGGACTCTTCTAAAGTAGGCTTCCTTGGTTGTAGCACCTCAAATTCCTCATTTGGTTAAAAACATTCCTCAACTTCAAAAATATCGGAAGAAAAATCCTCAATGGGTTCAAATAATACATCTTACTCTTGCTCCCAATAACGATTTTTTTCTCGATATGTTTTTTCAAGTCTTTTTTCTTCAAGCAATTCATTTTGATAAATTTGGATGGCCTTAGCACTGGGCTTGTATTTATGAGACTCATCTTTAGTGATATTGATCCAATTTTCATAAATTGTGAGTTCATTCTCCTCATCACTATTAGCATAACAATTGAAGCCACCAAAAGAGTTAAAATAAGACATTTCAAATTGGGCAATTCAAAAACGTGACACAAATATTTTGTTTTTGAAGTTCAAATTCGGGATTAACCAACCTAACCTAAAATCTACCTAATCCTCCCCGACAACGGCGCTATTTTGATCGAGTGGAAAAATCGAGCGTCCGTGTAATACACTAGTCGTTGTTATCGGCTTCCAATCTCAATACAAAAAACCTAAACTTGTAAGTACACTCTTAAGGAGTATAATGGTGAGTCTGGGTATCGAATCCACTAGGAGTTAGGACGTGTGAATGTGACGACAAAGGTAAGGTAGTTTAATCCTAAAGTTGATGTTAAAAGAAAAGAAAAGAAAAAGATGATTGATATTTGGATTTTATCTATGAATTAACTAAATTCAATTAAATTAACTTACGCATGGAAAATTAACTAACTAAGAAGGAATTAATATGAATGAAGAAATGGGTTAAGAATACACTCCGCCAAACCCTAGTGTGTATGCCAGTACAAAAATAGTCATAAATTAGATAATTAATCAAACCCAGTCTTTAGTACTCCAAAGCATTACATATATGAGGTTCAAGCCCCCATCATACATAATCAAAGAACGAGTAAAGCAGTGTTGCAGTAGTTCACACGCGTTGCATCCTTAAGCACCCCAATTACCTAGGGAAAACGTGGTCAAAAGGTCTATAATGGTTGTGAAACTATACAACACGATCTAATCATTTATTTAATTTAGAGGACATATTTTATATCTATGCATACCACATCGGGTTGGGTTCATGCATCCCCACCCTTAAAAACTTAGCTTAACATCATTAAAATAAAAGAAAACTTAAAACTGAAAGTGCAGGAATCCATAACTGAATCTAGAAAATTTAGAACATGACTTGAATTGGGATTGGCAAACTAGAGAGCAACAATTAATTAAACTAACTATGAAAGCAGTAAAAATAATAAATTAAAATTACTTGCAATGGATGAATGATGAACCTTGAATAGATCTTTGAATCTTAAATAGTAGCCAAACTTCAAAACTAGGGTTATTAGATACAAGAATCCTTTAAAAAATAACTACAAAGAAACCCTAACTACTAGCCTCCTGCAACGTGAAGTAAAACAACTATTTTTTCTTCCTACTAGGGTTTCTAAATCCTAAGAAAATATGAAATTATATGCCAAAAGGAACTCCGACCTCTTCCTCTCTTCATTAATACAGGGATTGGATTTTTGTATTACCCAAATATGACTTTTCCAATGCCTCTCCACATTTTACAACTAATAAAAATGAATTATATAAGAAATTTCAAGAGTTGAAACTCTTCAGTTTCCAAAATTAATTTCAACTTTGACTTTCCATATCTTTTGATCCAGAGCTCCAATTTGACCGTCGTTTTTTCCAGTGTTTTTGTAATTTATATTTCTTCAAGTTTCTAGTTTTCCCCACCATCGGAATATATATGTAAAATTACGAAAATGCCCTTCAACTCCCCGTTTCTTGGTTTCTCTCACTGTTTTGCATTCTCTTTCGCTCTAATTTGCATGAAATACCTGTAATATACATAAGAGATACACAAAATATGAAATAATTACCAAAAATGGTTAATAGCATAAATATAAAAGAAATCCAAGCTATTTACAATGCACGGGATCGTAAAAATATCGAAATTAAGGGAATAAATGTGAAGAATTTATGCCTGATTCCTTGCTTGAGGATTGTATCTTCTAGGGTAACGAGCACAATGCATACTCCTTCCCCCTTGGAGTTGGAGGATCCATCAACAAACAGTCGCCAAATACCTTCTGCCGAGTGATCTTCCCTCTTACCCACGATTTGCAGTTGATCACAAGGATGTTCGCCTGTAAACTCCGCGATGAAGTCGGCGAGGACCTGCCCCTTGATTGCATTACTTTGTTGAAACTGGATGTCAAATCGTCCAAGCTTGACCGACCACTTCGATAGTCTGTTGGACAGATTTGTTTTCCGCAGGACTGCTTTAAGGGGGTGTGACGTAAGGACAATGATAGAGTGTTCTTCGAAGTAGTGATTCAGTTTCCTCGAGGCTACCACTAGTGCAAAGGAGAGCTTATCCAGTGGTAGGTATCGCTGCTCGTCGTCCAAGAGGGTTTCTCACATAGTAGACCGGGTGATGGATTCCAGTTCTTTCGTATACCAGTGCATAACTGACAGCTTGGATGGAAACAACAAGGTATAGGTAAAGGGAATCGCTCTCTTAAGGTATCACGAGCAAGGGTGGTGTGATGAGATAATCTTTGAGCTCTTTCAATGCTTTTGAGCAATCTTGATTCCACTCCACTATTTTTCTCTTATTCAATAGCTGGAAGAAAATCTGGCACTTTTTGGATGACTTCGAGATGAATCAATTCAAGGCAGCGAGCATGTTAGTGAGTTTCTGTAGGTCTCTTATCATGCGGGGAGGTTGTATCTTGTTGATTGCATCAATCTGGTCTGGGTTGGCTTCAATGCCTCTCTCGCTAACCAAGTATTCGAGAAATTTTCCTGACTGGACACCGAAGGAACATTTGCTCGCGTTGAGCTTCATTCGGTATTTACTGAGGATTTCGAAGGTCCTTGACAAGTCTGAGAGGTGGTCTTCTTTGTGCCTGCTCTTGACAAGCATATCGTCGATATAGACTTCCATGGTATCTCCCATTTGGTCTTTAAACATCTTGGTGACCAGCCGTTGGTAAGTTGCTCCAGCATTTTTTAGCCCAAAGGTCATAACTTTATAACAATATAATCCAGCGGTGGTGATGAACGGTGTCTTGTATTGGTTTGGTGCATACAGAGGAATTTGATGATACCCCGAGTATGCATCCAGGAAACTCATTATTTCATGAGCTGCTCTGGTGTCCACCAACTGGTCAATTTTCAGGACAGGGAAACTGTCCTTAGGGCATGCTCTGTTAAGGTCAGTGAAGTCAATGAAAACTCTCTATTTCCCGTTACTTTTCGAAACCACTACTGGGTTGGACAGCCATTTAGGGAATTGAACTTCCCGTATGGATCCTATATCCAGTAGCTTCTCTACTTCTTTCTCCACAACTTTTGCCTTCTCGGGCACAGTTCATCGAGCTTTCTGTGCGACGGGCCTGAAATTCGGGTCGATATGCAACCGATGACAAACCACATTGGGGTCAATTACAGGTAGCTCGTAAGTTTTCCATGCAAAAACATCCACATTGTCCCTCAAAAGTATTGTCAATTCCTTTTTCTCTCAATCTGTGAGGGAGGCTTCAATCAAGAAAATTCTGTATTTTTTGTTGCCACCGACTGCGACCTCTTCCAGGTTTTCAATGACTCGCGCCGAGGGGAGGAACCTGGTCTCCTCCACTTCGGGTGTTCTATACTTTAACTGCTACTTTGAAGGTATCAAACCTTCTTGTTACTCAACCTTCTCTTTGGCCTTCTCGTCCTTCTTTTCTGGTTTTGGGCGGATGGCCGCTATGAAGCACCTTCTTGCCATCGCTTGATCTCCATGGATCTCCATTACTCCTCACTCAATCACGTACCTGAGTTTTTGATGGTAGGTTGAGGGGACAGACTTTATTGCATGTAGCCATCCTCTGTCGAGGATAGCTTGGTAGGGCGAGTCAATGCCTACTACCAGAAACTCGATCATCTTAGAGACACTTCCTGCCCACACTGGAAGTACGATCTTTCCTAAAAGGATAATTACTTTCCCAGCGAAGCCAACTAGTGGGACTGTGGCTTCCTTCAAGTCGGCAACTCTTAACTTCAATTTCCTGAATAGGTCGAGATACATTACCTAGGATGAGCTTCCCTGGTCGACGAAAAACTTATCGACGTCATAGTTTGCTCTCCGGAGTGTAATGATCAAGGCATCAAGATGTGGGGTTCTTACTCCCACTAAGTCTTCATCCATGAATACGATGTGTTTGCTGTAGTCGATATCATCTTCTCATCGACGCTTTACTGATTGTTTTTTCGCTGGATTGATTTGAAAAGATTGCATTACTGTCATAAGATTTTTCACTTCCATCCGGGATGAATTCCCTTGAATCTGCTTTAGATCAGATGCCCCATGAATCACCGCGAACTCATGGACATCATCATCTTCGATCATGTTGTTGGGCCTTGTGTCTTTATTGGCAGCAACCTTCTCTGCATTCTTTTCCACAAACTCGTTTAGGTGCTCGGTCTGGGCCAACTCTGTAAGGTGATACTTAAGAGTCTTGCAGTGCTCAGTTTTGTGTCCTCCTTCCTAGTTAAAAGCGCATCTCAGCGCATTGTTTCTCTTTGAGGGATCTCCTCCCATCTTTCTGGGTCACTAGACGAATGGATCGTCCTTGATCTTCGCTAGGATCTTGTATATTGGTTCTTTAAAGACAATGTTTACTGCCTCAAATTCTTTCGAAACATCGTTCTTTATTCCATTCTTGGATCCACCCTTTCCCCCATTCTTGCCTCCTCTTTTATGGTTTTATGCCTTGTCGTTGCCCTTGGCAGGGAGCTTAGCTCGACCATTCTCCCCTACATTGAGGCAGGTCACATCCTTAACTTTGGCGTACTTATCGATGCGAGCCATCAAGTCATCGATAGTTGTGGCCTCTTTCTTAGTCAAGGATTGGTGCAAGAGGCAAGAGCTAGGTAGGCCAATCTTGAAAGAGGCCACTGCTACCTGCTCTGAGCAGTCCTTGGCCTTGGTGAACAATACCAGTACCTTTTTGCAGAGTCCCGGAGGCTCTCCTGGGGCGTCTTCTTCATTGTTAGCAAGGCATCTATCCTCTTTGGATGGGAGCTGCTGGTAATAAAGTGATCCATAAAGAGCTCTGCCAGGGACTCAAAGCTCCTGATGGATCTATGAGGGAGTCTCTCGAAGCACTTCTGGGCCACATCATGCAAACTCGAGGGAAAGATTCGGCACATTAGTGCATCCCTATGGTTTCAGAGAGTCATGGCCTACCGATACTGCCTAACGTGATCGATAGGGTCAGTTTTTCCGTCATAGATCTTCAATCTCAGAATTGTGAGCTTCTTGGGGGATTCTTCTTCTTCTATCTCCCTTGAGAAAGGGGATTTCATCTGGGTCCTGAGAGCTCATCGGGCTATCTCTCTGGTCGATCTGTCACCCCGATGTGCTGGGTGCTGGTCCATTTCTCTTTGGACCAAATTTTGTATGTCATCATTTCCTCGAGCCGGGATCCTACAACGACAATCTGGTCACTGTTGCTCGAGCAAGTAATCATCTAATGCGTGTTCCTCGATCCTTTGGGATCCGCATTTAGGTCTCCTTCCTCGACTGCGAGACTTGCTCGCCTGAGGGATAAGAGTGAGGTATTGACGTCACCTGGTGCTACGATGGAGCTCTTTTTCCATCCTTTCTAGTCTACTTTTGAGGCGAGCATTCTCATCTTCTTACTTGCGAGCGGCCTCTCCTTGCTCTTGGAGCTTTGCCTCATAGGCATCGATCAACCTGGAGATTTGCGTGGACCTGGTAGGTCCCTGACTTTCCTCTGAGACTTGTCGCTCTGGGCGAGCCCTCTGATCTGAACGTCAAACTTTAGATCTGATCCTACAAAGGGATGGCTGCTCTTGGATATCCCATGCTTGAGGGGCATTTCTACTGTGACTAGACATTCTAAATTCTTTATTAGCGAGGGCTTTCTAAAAGCAAGACAATTGTTCCCACAGACGGTGCCAATTGTGGTGCCAATTAAGTTCAGCACAAATTACCAAGAAAAGACAATCACTAGGACAAATAAAGAAAGTAGGGAATGGTGATCAAACAACACAATATTTTACGTGGTTCAGCAAGAATGCCTACGTCCACAGTGGTGCTCTCAATATTATTTCTCTATACTCCGGGGAGTATTTTACAGGAAAAATAATACATGCCCTTTGCCTCGGGCTAAGGGTGTGTTATATACATGTTCGTTTTCGGGGAGTGGGGGTGTTGTACTCCACCACGTCAATCCACAACTCCTAGAATATCTCCTTACGAGATTTTAGGAATAGACTAGGTCATAACTGAATGAGTTGGGGCGTGAGGCCTCCAGACTTTGGGTCGTAATTTATTAGGCTACTCGTCTGGGCCTAAGGTGATAAATCGAGGTGCCCACATCTACTAACTGGGTTGAAAAATAGATTGGATGATGCTAAATTGGATCAATGAGTTGCACTCAGTGTTATGGGCCTATTGAACAACTCCCCGAACAGCTACTGGGAAATCTACTTACATGTTGGACTTTGGGAGTGAAGTTGTCATACCTGTTGAATTAGGATTACCTACTCCTAGAGTGCTTAACTTCAATTCCCAAATAAGTGATTTGATGAGGTGCTTGGACTTGGATATGCTCGAAGAAGTCAGAGAAGAAGCAATAATCCAAAATGCAGCTTATTAGCAAAGGACTGCCCTGCTCTATAATAAAAGGGTCAAGAAATTTGATCTCAAGGAAGGTGATTATGTGATCAAGAAAGTAATTCAAAAAAATAATAAGTTTTAAGCTAACTGGCACGGGCCCTATCCTGTCACAGCTGTTGTTCGACCTGGTACCTACAGAATAGAAACTCTTGAAGAGGAGGAATTGAAAAATGCTTGGAACGCAGAGCACCTGCGCAAATACTACCAGTAATTACTACCCATGTATAATTTATTTCAGTATGAATGAAAATCATGATTTCTCCATTCCCATCCTTCTATTTTTTTTCGGAGTACTAGTGCTACACACTACACACAAATTTTTTCCATCAGAGTTGATCGTCAATATCATAAAACACTAACAAAGTTGGTCGACATCAACAACCACCAACTAAAAGTTGGTTGGAATCAATATAAGCAATCGAATAAGGCAAGGCCTGTTTGATTATTGGTGACCCAAGTGGCATCTAAACTAGGCAAGACGATGGGTAAAATATCCACTGCCTAGGCACCAGGACAATTATTTATTTAAATGATTGTTACAACTAAGCAAGAACATGGGAATCCCATTGCTTAGGCATTTATGGGTGATAAGTCACTACAACTATGCAAACACATGGGACAAAAATTCCATTGTCTAGGAAACCAAAGCAACATAGGGCAAACTGCCCATTCATACATATATATTTAGTGACTGACAAATACAACATTGTTATAGTTGATCTCACGTTATAAACAAATATTGATAAGATAAACATCATATAATTAATTTATTTTCAAGGAAGCAAATTATAAAAAGATGATTTTTAAACAATCACTAATGAAATACCAATAGCCTATTCTACTGGTTTCTTTCCTTTAGATTTAGATACAAGACCCGTTCCAGCTAAAGGATCATCCAACGCATAAGAAAAATTGATAAAGTTCAAATCATGCAGCATTTTGGTGTTGCCCGTACTTGGTCGGTAAAACAAATGTGGAGGTCGGGATATCTCAAAATCTTCATGAAGATTGTAATCACCAAGGTATTTGGAAATCAAACATTAAGGAATGAAACTAACTAGAATCTAGCTTGAATGGAGGTACTGGTAGATCAAGCAATGCAGGGTCATACCAATCCCATAGTTGCATTCCTTCCTCAACTTTCGTCACAGTTAGAGCATTCATCCATCCATATTTACCCCCTCATTGTTTGATTGTTTCAATTTGGCATTAAGATGACACAAAACTACATTGTATCCCCCCATCCAGAACTCCCTGAGCTGCTTGTGAAATTGATAAGCCAATCGCTCAACATAATGATGAAGCCTCTTCACCAAACTTTCTTTATTCTGCAATGCAGAACTATGATTGGCAAGTTGTTCGGTAAGAGTTTGTATTTTTTAGGAGCCTAATTTTTTTCCTTCAGTTGGGCAGCTTGATTTTCTAAAGCTTGTTCGGTTTTAGTCTCCTCAAGACTACTCTGACCAACTCTTGCTCTACCCCGAGAAGAGGATGTAGGTCTGACTCTTTTCAAAACTTCTAATTCTTCTCTTAATAAAGCATTTTCAGTCTCCAAAAAGGAAAACCCTTCATCATTAACTGGGATCAGAGCTATAGAGGAAGACGCAGATTTTAACTATCTCATTTCCTCTCTCAAAGTATTATTTTCTTCCTCTAATAACTTAGCAATATTTCTGTTCAATCTCAAGCTTTAGCACATCTCTCTCTTAGTATGGGCCGAGATAAATTTGTCATAACCCCGATCAACGCTCAACTGTTGGTACCTCTTCTCGTAACCTTCATGCAGAAGATTAGTTGCTTCCTTATGTTGAAGTTGAAGTTCCTCAATCATTCCTTGAAGATCTTCAATCATTTCATAGGAAGGTACGTTACTTTCCATATCCCGATCAAGTAGACATTTCAAATACTGGTAAGCATCAATTACTTGCTCAGAGGCATCAGATCCAAGAATATTAATTATTTGTGCTTTAGTGAAATCTGCACGACCAGCTTTGAAGTAATTAGTACATTTATTCATCAACTCTGTATCATGAGCTGACAACAATTCATCCTGGCAATAAACTAGCAAGTAAAAGTAAAAATAGATCAATAACAGGACAATTATATTGAATAGTAAAGGAGAAATTCAAAATAATTAACAAAGCCCATTTTATTAATCATAAGAGAAGAGGGTATAACCAAAGGTATAAAATAAAAAGGAAAAATACAGAAAAGCAAGAAATTGATAAACAACTTTACACCTTCTCCTTATTCCCTACAACATCCTCAGATGGTTTTAAAGAAGGAATTGGTTGCTCGGTGGGCCGCTGGCGTTGCTCGTTAGAAGTTGTTGTCTGCTGAACTTGCTCGGAGGGTTGAGGGATAGTGGTAGCAGGTGTTTGTTCTATTATTAATAAATAAGATTCATCAGATCTAGCTTCGTCTTCTTCCTCTTCTTCAATAGCAGGAGGAGGGCCATGAACATGTCTCTGAAATAGTTCAGAGTCTTCAGCAACATTCAGCTCTTTCAACGCTGCAACCCATCCATCCCTAAAGAACTTCAAACTTGCATACTCCATTTAAGTAGAAGCAGCAGTTACAACTTTGTTCCACCCTTTGTCCCAGCCAGAGTTAAAGGACTTCTTCATAACAACTTTTCTCTTCGCCCTCTCCGATGAAGCAGTTTCTCTAAGAAGATTTTCAGCACATTTTATATTTTCCTCAAGATCTTTCTTACGATGTTCAGCCTCTTTAAGCTTGCCCTCAACTTCCACTTTGCTAGAAACGACAACCTTCAACTTCTCCTATGCCTCCTTAGAAGTATTTATAGCTTTTTATTGAGCTACACCAGCCTACTTGGAAGCTTCCACAGCTTTATGTTGAGCTGTCTCAACAGACTTAATTTTATTTTCCCAAGAAATTTTATCATCCTCGTACTTCTGTCGGGACTCCACCAAAGATTTTGACAACCCCATAAGGGCTTCTTCTACTCCGCTGGAAGAGGTTGTCGCTTTGATAGCTTCATCCTTCTCCAGGATATTATTAAAATACACCCAAAACTGCAAAAAGGAAAAAATCTCAAATCAGAATATAAACATTGCATGAAGAATCAGAATGATAGGTATACTGATACTTACTGATGCAAGATGTTTGGATGCCAAGTCAGTAACTTTCTCCCGAGGAGTAGAAGTCTCAGCAGCTCGAAAGTCAAAAAGAGTTCCAGACCAGATCAATTTCTTGGCCAAGCCAGGAGTAATGAGTGCTGGAGAACTAGCTCTTAAAGAAGGTATATTAACCGTAGTAGGTTGAGTAGCAACATCCACGAACTTCTCATCAAGACCCCTTCTCAATCTTCTCAAAGGACAGCTTCAATCAAAGGTGATGTCTCTTCTTGAATAACATCAACCCTTTCAATCAAAGGTGCTTCCTCTTTTGGAGCAATAAGGGGATTCTTACTGACCTCCTTGACAGTCATGACTACTCCTGTAGATGGATCAATATCCTTTTGCTTAGTCCCTTTAGCTGGGACACTTTCTTTGCTCTTTTTTGCCCCATCAGCACCAGGGACAACCTTGGTAAAGAGATTAGGCATTCTCCTCTTCTTCATCATCAGGTTAGCAATAGAAGTGCCCAAATCAGAGGAATAACAATTAAAGAAGATACTGGAGCCTGATCAAGATCAATCACCAAAAGAGGAGCAAAAGGCCAAGCAATAAAAGAAGAAGTGGTGTTCTTATATCTCAGCAAATAGGAAGCAGACCTCACGTGATCCCTAGATATTGCTTTATGCAAACCCCAGATAAATTTCAAATATTTTATATTAATATCACTCTCTTTTGGGGATTTTCTCTTGCTATCAACTGCAAAATAAAAAAATAAATGCCAGTGACACATTTTATCAAACAGAAGCAGAGCTAATTTTAAAAACAAAACAACCTATCCCATTACCATAAAGTGGATATCTAGGACCTTGGTACACGTCTTTCCCCTTTAGTGGGGGGTGTTGAAAATTTTTCATCACAACCCCATGTTCAAAATAATCCCTATTAGAATCAGGGAGATTGACCACTAAAGCTCTGTTAGAAAACCTAGTTTTTAAATAAAAGGTAGTGTCGCGGATGATCCATTTATAGCAGTACATAATTTCAGGAATCCCCAGACGAGTTGCATGAATTTGATTCAATCTATATACGCCATTAACTACCCTTCACATATTTGGAACTACTCTTGCAGGAACAATATCAAAATATTGGAAAAATTCCAAGCACATGGGATTAGGCGGGAAAGAAAAATCACATTCTTTTACAAAAATAGAGGGAAACCAGTGTTGCTCAGCTAGAGAAAATATATCGGAAGGGCAAGGAGGTTTTTCAAAATAACCCAAGAAGGAATCCCAAAGTTAGTCGTAAACTTATCCAACGATTCGATAAGATAAACCATGATGGCTAAAATAAAGAAAGAAGAAGGAAGAGGTCCTTACAGAAAATCAAGAAACCAACTAAGGCAGATGACATAAAGAACGATCATAAGAAGAAACGTGAAAAGACAAAGAGTTTGGAAGTCTACATGGCAAAAGGTAGAAGACAATCTGATTTTATCACCTTTAAATACGCTACTTTGGAAAACGGGAAAAGTAATGATCACAGAGGACGACGATTGCGTTTCCGACGGCTAATCAAGAAAAAAGATGCAAGTACCCAAGCGTTCGTAAAAAAATTTAAAATATTTACAAGTTTGCCACTTCGCGCTCAAAACTGTTAAACTAAGTGGAAAATTTTATAAGTGTTCAAGACCTGTGATCAAACAAGACGTGATAAACATGCCCGAGCAACTTTTGGGTATAATATTCCACACTCTCGTATCCAACTTCAACTGTGAAATATTAGGGGCTTCTGTTGATACAAAATTTAGTCATCTGACGTGGACCATTTATATGAAGACACATGTCTTCTAGTGTGGCATTAATATATGTATCGATCAACTTAAAGCACCGAGCTACTCAGCATACCAAGAAACTTGTTGGGAAGATTAAATGACTAAGACATATTCAATGTTTATTCTTTACCATGTACAAATGTATATGCCTGTTCAATAATGGCACATTACCTATTCACATAGACAGCCCAAGGGATATAAATACATTATAAATACCCTCGTGAAAGGGTAAGCCATCATAAGCAAACATAATCAAGATCAAGATAAAATACCCAGTAATACAAGGCAGTGGGCGTAGGCCATTTCATTAAGGCTTAACCACTTTAAAAACCTTTTGTCTTATTTCTTTATTCATATTTATCTGTGATTAATTAATTAGATAAAATCTAGATTTTTACATCAACAAGATTATCTAAAGGATGGTGCGTTACCAATAGACAAGAAAACTGCTCACCAGATAAGAGTCAAAGCTGCTCGCTTTCATTATCTTCTGAAGGAAAGTTATATAAAAAATCTTTCACTGGCCCTTACCTTCAGTGCGTTCATCCACTGGACATCGAGCAGGTCCTGTGTGAACTCCATGAGGGAATATATGGGAGTCACATTGGGGGAAGGTCGCTAGCTTTCCGAGCAATGAAAGAAGGCTACTGGTGGCCGTATATGCAGAAAGACACTGGATGCTCAAAAATGCAGAAAGTGACAACTTCACGCACCTATGGTTCACCAGCCAGGCAGCGACCTGAAGTCAATTAACAGCCTATGGCCTTTCACCCAATGGGGTATGGAAATCGTGGTCCCTCTTCCTACCGTAACCGCTAATCGTAAGTATCTATTGGTCGCAACAGACTACTTCACCAAATGGATAGAAGCAGAGCCACTAGCAAACATTAGAGACACGAACATGATAATATTCATATGGAGGAACATTATCACTTATTTTGGGATCCCTAAGGCTATCATCACTGATAACGGAACCCAGTTTGAAAGTGGCCTCTTCCAAGGTTTCTGCAGCGACCACGGGATCAGGCACTACTTCATCTCTATGGTATATCCTTAGAGAAATGGACAGGATGAAGCTTCCAACAAAACAATGATTGAAGGATTAAAGAAGTGCTTGGAGTGAGCCAAAGGGGCATGGGTAAATGAACTACCCCACATCCTATGGGCTTACCGCACCACCCCACGATGAGAAACTAAAGAGACACCGTTTGCACTAACATATGGGATGGAGGCAATTATCCCCTTGGAAGCTGGCCTCCCCACCATGTGGTCTACCCTGGTGGACCAAGGCCAAAATGATGCAGCATTGCTCGCTGAACTTGACCTAGCTGAAGAACAAAGGGAGTTAGCTCTAGTGAAACTAGCAGCCTACCAGTAACAACTAGCAAAGCACTACAATAAAAAGGTCAATCCGAGAGCATTCCAGGTTGAGGACTACGTCCTGAGGAAAGTTCTTGGCAGCATTGTAAAACCATCGGATGGAAATCTAGGACCAAACTGGGAGGGGCCATTCAAGGTGATAAAAGATGACCTATAAGGAGCCTATCACTTAGAAATGCTAGAGGGTAGGGAGATACATAGAGTTTCAAATGCAGCCAATTTGAAGAAATTCTACTTCTAGCTTTTCTTTTTTTCTTTTTTAACTCAATGCTGAAGTTTTCAATTCATTTCTGATTAATAAGACTTATTTGGCAGTGGCATTCTATGAAGTGTTGTTTTTTCTCAACTATATTACGATTCAAACATCTTTTCCAAGTTACAGGCTCCCCTCTTAACATATAAAACTAAGATCACGGGAAACATATTAAAGCAGGGTTAGTGTGTAATGACCCTCCTCAGGCATTCATCAGCAAACACGAATGACCTCTTAGTTTGCACCTGGCAATATGTAAAGACTTACAGGGGATTCTTAGGCAACATGGGCAACCCAGGTTGGTCGCCAACATTGTTTGGCTCAAAAATCCTGCTAAGATAGAACATCTAATACCGGGTGTATCCTCGCCATTACCTTACTTAGGCCTAAGGCAGTGTGACGACACAGTCTAAATGATAAAGTAAGGTAGAATGGTACACTAAAGGCATATGTGACGGGGGGGATACTCACTCATAACTCTATCAAGGTCATATTTATTCGACCAGAAGAGACCAAGAAAACTAAATGAGACATTAATAAAATAAGAAATAACACATGTTTAGTCTGCAAATCGCCCAAAACATAATTGTTTTATTACATAATTACATGTACAAAGAGTTACATATGCTAAGTAATTCAACCCCTAATGTGGACTAGGTCGCTGAGAGAGATAGTAATCTACTCGCGCTCTTCGGCCATCATCTAGGTGAGGTGCTAATTCCTCCTCAACTTCATCTGAATTTGGTTCCAAGAGCTGTCTTAGGACTGCATATATAGGAACCCATCGATCATCCCTTCTGAATGGATTTGACATCAATATTGAGGGAGAGATCTCATGACTATACCAAGGGACAGAATTCCTGGGGACTTACAACTCCCTGAGGGCATTCAACCACCGTCTTATGAAAGATAACTCTTCAACCTCCTTTAACTTTGTTGGATCATCAGTCCAACCCTGGTCATATCCATCAGCCCACACCTGCTAAGGGCCTTTCTTGAACAAATGCCTCAGTAGGGTGACATCTCTCTATAGACCACCAGCTATTACATACGCTCTGCGAACATCCCTCAGCATCTCGGTAATCTCTCTGGCTGAACCACTATCACCAGTCCCATCTCGTCGCCCAGTCGATGAAAAGGAACCACATAAAACTTGAGGGGCAATGCTCGAATAATTCTCCCTAAGTCGCGAAACTTTCCTCCTTAGAGCATCATTCTACTGTTAAAGGACCTCTCCAACTTGATTTATCTCAGGAGCATTCAAAAGCTTAGCCTTCAGAACACCCACTTCTTCTTGAACTGAAGCGCCAACCTCTTCCATCTCCTGAAGCCTATCTTTCAGCTTGGCAATGATCTCTGACTGGTCCTTATAGTCTTGATTCCTTGACTTAAGAGACTTGTATATTTTTATAAAGGCAAGGCAAACTCGGTTTCTCACATCAGGAACAAGAACTTTTCCTAGTTGAGAGGTAGTAGGAATATATTCCTCAACATCGATGAGCTACATACTATATAAGCATTGGAGAATAAATAAATCAGTACCCAAAAGGGAACATAACTTCATTTCATTAAGTAAAAAATATCCCAAGTACATCAACGAAAGAAAAAGATAATAACAGAGATAGAAAAAATAAAAAGGTCCCTAAGAAGACTAGCTGGCGACCTCAGTCTGTTCTGAGGATGCTGGTTACTTCCCTTTATTCACAGCAGTCCCAGGTGTACCTCCCTCAGATGGAGCAGTCACCATCCCCTGATCGAGGGGAGCATCAACAATAGTGGTAGGGATAGCTAGGACACCTTCATGAGCAGTGGGAGGCATCTCATACACAATAGGCTTGGGACCAAGGTCGTGATCACCAAAGATTAAGGAATCAATATCCACCTCAGCAGTGAGCAAAGCCTTATCCTTACCCTTCTTAAAGTTGAGACGACTAATATAGCCAATCTGAGCCTCAACATCCTCGTATGTTGTAACCCATTCAGTATTGTATGAGCTCGCCTTGAGAGTGGCGGCCTCATATTTCATTTTCTTCATCTTCTCAACAAGCTCTTTGTTCTTCTCGACCACCGCCAACTTGCTCGTACAGACCAAGTCGTAAGAATGCCTCAGCTCCTTCAGCTCTTTGGACATTGCCTCTTTTGGCTTATTAGATTTTTCCAAGTCGAGGTCGGAAGACTTCTGAGCAGTAAGAGAAATCTTTAGGCTCGCTTCCAACTCCACATTTCTCCTCGCCAGCTCATCGCGGCTGCGATAGAGGACGGTGAAATCAGACACAAACTGCAGAAAGAAAGAAAACACTTAGCAAAGAAGGTATTGAAAAGAACTGTAAGAGTAAAGAAGTAAGAAGAGACTTACCAAGGCTACCCCTGACTTGACTTCAGGGCTAATTGGTGAGTCCCTATACTTGACGACCTCTGGCGATCAGCTGGAAAGACTGCTCTCTTGAGCACCACCGGAGCCAATTGAAGGGAAAGGGCAATAGAAGCCTCCTCAGCCAAGGCAGACACGGGCACCAAAGACTGCCCCATCTTGGTCCTCACTTATTCTCTCCTCCTCTCTTCCTCTCTCTCCTTCTCCTTCTTCTTCCTCTTTATTTCTCTCTCTCTCTCACCAACGCCTCCTCTTTTTTCTTTCACTCCTTCTCATAAGCAACAGTCTGGGAGCCAGTGGTAGTATCCCCACTCCCAGACTTCTTCTTCTTCAACCTGAGAGCAAGCGCCACATTGTCTTCATCATCATCCTGAATTAAATTTTTCCTAGGAGGGGACAAAGTTTCCTCGCCGGAGTTATCTGAATCCTCTGAGTCCTCCAAAACCTCTGAACCCTCCTCCGAACTGGAAGATTCTTCACCGTTTGAACTCTCTTCACTAGAGTCACCTTTAACTTCACCTCTATCAGCCCCTACACTGTCTTCACCTCTTCTATGATGTCAATGTGAGGAATGCTATCCACAGGTCGATCGATAAAGCTGGACCCGATGTTCTTGTACTCTAAAAGAAATGCAGTTGATCGCAAATGCTCATCATTAGCCAAGTATTCCCTGATCTTCCAAGCTTTGATAAACTGAACAACTCGAATTTCACGAAGAGAAGGTTCTGAGTTCTTTGTCTTCGCTGAAAAAGGAAAAAAGAAAAAACATAAGAAAGACATTACACTAATAAAAAATCAATGAGCAGAACAAGAGCTATGCCTACTTATGTACTCCTCCCCATAAAAGGGAATCGTAGGTCCCCTATACATCGCCCCTTCAGTTTGGGGAGGGAACTGTCAGTTCCTAGAAATAAACCCTCTTGCCAATAGTCCTTGTGGAAATCAAGTAGATTGACTACCAATACCCTGTCAGGACTCCTAACTTTCCGATAAATGAGACCGGAGCTTATTCGAGAGAAGGAATAGCAATAACAAATTTCAGCAAGACCTAAATTGGTTCCATAGAGCTGATTGATCCTATGTACACCCTTGACAATATTCCAAACATTTGGAGAACATTGGGAAGGAATTATGTAAAAGTTGCTAAAGAAGTTAAAAAATAAGCGGTTTGGGGAAAGGTTAAACCCCCCCCCCCCCCCCCCCGGGACAACAAGAGGACATGAATCCAATGCCCGTCCTCAATATCTCGAACATTGCAAGGAACAGGAGCACATTCAACATCAACCCAGTTAGGAATGTTATAAAACTCCCTAAACTCTGCTATTGACCTATTACCTATCCTTTCCATCAGAAGAAAAAAGCCCTAGCAGCGATAAAGAAGAAATCTTAGTAAAAAAGAAAAGGGAAGAGTTGTAGACAATTTACGAAGTAGAAATCAGTTTGAGACGATGCAAGGCCACAAGCAAAGAAGATGGGAAGAAAACAAAGATCTCGAAGATGAAAGGAGAAAGCTGAAAGTAAGAAAATGAAATGAAAAGCTGGAGAAATCTTGAGAATGCAAGGAAGTTTGAAGCGACGATAGAAAATGGCTTCTTCAAAAAAATTCAAACTTTTTCAATGTTTATGCACAGAGAACGAAGTGAATCTGCCACCTAAATCTAATTGGGAAGGACGATTCATTCCCCAAAGCTTCTTGCAATTCATAAAAATTCCATCAAGGCTATTATTTAAAATTATTGAGCCCAAATTGTGACCCAAAATTTTTAAGGGCAATTGAGGGTACCTCGTTCATTTTTCTTGGCCCAGAGAAGTAGCCCGACTAGGCCTATAAAAAATAAGGAAAGTCCGTCCCAAAATCTAAGGTCTCATAAATAACTAATTCAGTAGAGACCCATTCAACCCCTAAAATCTCTCAAGAGATATTCAAGGGATTATGGACCAACGTAGAGGTGCCCAACACCCCCAGTCTCCGGGAATTACATGTATATATTGAATACCCTAGCCCAGGGCAATGGGTATGAAATTGTAAACACTTCCCTGGAGAAAAGAGAAATATAAAACAGAGAGCACCACCGTGGAAGTAGTCCATTTTACTGAACCACGTATATTTTGTGTCGTATGTGATTGTAGTTATTCTAGTTTGTGTTCTTTATTTTTTCTGGTGATCACATTTGATTATAATTTGTGTTGAGATTAATTTTCACCATAGAAACCTGTCGAAATTTTAATCACACTGAAAAGACGACATCAATCTAATGTATCAAGAATGACGAGGATTTATAATGCTAAAGCAAAATTGAAGACGAACGAGAGGGTGAACAGGAGTGCAATGCAACATCTAATGAAATTGTTGACCGATAAACATTGTGTATACTGGTATAGGCATAATGAGATTACCAGGGAAATTGAAGACTTATTTTTGGACCATCCTAAGTCTATTCAACTAGCCAAATGTTTTCCTTATGTTGTTATAGTAGATTGTACTTACAAGACTAACTGTTACAATATGCCACTTTTTGAGATGGTCGAAATATCCTATGTCGGTCATACTTTAGCTATTGCATTTTCCTTCTTATTCCAAGAGAAAGTGGATAAATATAAGTGGGCATTGGGACATTTAAAGATATTGTTTAATCCGACTTCTATCCCAAAGGTGTTCGTTACCGAACGTGAGTTTTCATGTATGAATGCATTACGAAATAAATTCTCACATGAAAAATACATGTTGTACATATCTCACGTTATGAGGAATGTGGAATTCCATGCAATGAGAAATATGGTGGGTGGGGATGTGCACCAGAAGTCCATTCGACACTGGGTCCCTCTTGTCGAATCACCTACCGATAAAGATTTTTCTAAATCGTAGACATTGATGAATGTGGATCGACTAGTTTCCTAATAGCATCAACTACATAACTAAAAAATGGATTACATTAAAGGAATGCTTCATCACTTCTTGGACTAATATGATTAAACATTGCGGTAACTGAATAACCAATTGTTATGAAGGTGTGCATGGAAAGTTGAAGAAATACTTGGAGGACTCGCATCTAGACTTTAACTTGTTGTGGACAGGGATGGATAATCTATTGGGTTTATAAGTAACGGGGATTGATAAAGAGTTTGAGACTTCATTTCATAAAATTAAGCATTCTCACAATATACCGATATTTAGGGTGTGCAAAAAAACAGACTGAAATGCTGAACCAACTGAACCGAATCGAACCGATGATTACAGGTGATTTATTTTTAAGGTCGGGCCAGTTTGGTTTAGGCAATATAAAAATCGATAATTTCGATTCGGTTTTTAGTTTGGGCCACATGAGGCTCGGGTAGAATCGAGTTGAACCTCTCTCTCTCTCTCTCTCTCTCTCTCTCTCTCTCTCTATATATATATATATATATATATATATATATATATATATATATATATATATATATATATATATATATATATATTTATATATATATATATATATATTTATAATCCTAACTGATCTAAAAGACACACAAAACACGAATCAAAAGGAAAACAAAAATACAAAACCCTTCTAACTTTTTTTCCCTCCGTCTCTCAAAAATTTTCAAGCCCTAAAATTTCTCAAATCCCCCCCTCTCTCTCCGACACCATCTCTATCTCTCTTCGACGTTGTCCCCCCCTCTCTCTCTCTCTCTCTCTCTCTCTCTCTCTCAGATGATGTCCCTCTCTCTCTCTCTCTCTCAGATGATGTTCCTCTCTCTCTCAGACTTGTCGCTCTCTTGCAGCCAGTGGTGCTCTCTTTCAGGTAAGTTTTTCCTTTTTTCCAGATCTAACTGAATTAAACTTTTTTTCCATTTCTAACTGAATGTAACTTTTTTTTCCAGATCTAACTTTTTTTATGATATTTATTTATAAAATTGATTTATAACTGATTGTTTTATGTAGTGTTGTTGAGATTTATAACTGGTTGTTTTATGAGATTAATTTATAGCCGATTATTTTGTGTTGCAAATATAACTGATTATTTTATGAGGTTGATTTAACTGAAATAAATATAAATGTTTTATGAGAATATAACTTGATTTATATTTATTTTTATATGTTAACTTTATATATGCTCATGTATTTCAGTTATATTTATTTATATATGTTAAATAAATATTCATATCATGTGAGTTTGATTTGGTCTTATCAAATGATTTGTGAGTCTGAATGTTAATAGGTTCTCACTTGTTAAAATCTTTTATTTCAGATTCTAAGAAAATCTTGTTTTTCTTTTTTTATGTAGTGTTGTTGGGCAGAAAGATGGCTCCTGCTGAGAATGTGGATGACCCAAAGTCTACGAAAGTGGTTGTGACGAGTAAAAAGTCATCTCCAAAAAAGGTAAATGGTTCTAAACGAAAGGCTGGGTTTTGGGATCATTTTATCGAATTAAAAGACTCAAAGACACCTAGAACTGCGTGTAATTATTGTGGGATGACTTATGCGCTTGTGATTCTAAGAACAATGGAACCCACAATTTGATAAATCGGATAACTAATAAATGCAAGGTCGACCAATATAATAATGAGGATAAAAAACATAAAAAAAGGTCATTTGAATGAAGGAAAGAGGAGGGGGTAACGGTTGTAATCTTGTGTCCGTTAATTTTATCGTTGAAGGTTGTAGAAAACGTATTGCTAAAATGATTATAATTGATGAGTTATAATTTAGGTTTATTAAAGGTGGGGATTTTAAAAGGTTAATTGATGAGTTCATTATTTTATATATTTTATACCCAAATTTAACTTTGTTAGTCCCATTTTATTTTATTTAATAAGTTCTTAGGATCATTTTATTAAAAAAGGAAAAAAAAAATGCAAGAATGATTGAATTCATATTTAAAATGGCAATTTTAAGTAAAAAATGGGCACTTCGATAATTTTATAACACTCTTGTACTAATTTCTGGAAAAAAATGCCAAGTGAAAATTTTGCATATAATGATGGAAGTTGGTGCTTATTGATTATCAACTCGAAAAACGCGCAAAAAATTGATTTTTACTGTCATTAAAAAAAGTTTTTTTACGCTTGTGAAATCGTAAAAAAAAGTCGGAAATTTTTATCCTCCGATTTGGATGAAATTCGGTATGCGTGTTCAGCAAGAAAAGATAGGAGTTTGCGAGTGGGGGAAAATTCAGTCCCTTACCTCGATCCAAATATTAAAGAGGTGGAGAGATAGCTTCCAACACTATTCAGTCAATCAGGGAGAGTCCCACCACAACTCAAATACCTCACCACTTGTCCTATAAAAAGGACCCTTGGGCTCATAATTTTAAGGAGGGATTTCGGGGAGCAACTTTGAGTGATTGTAATCAATTTGAGGGCCAAGTTTGTATCATTTTTTTTAGAGGATTGAAGATTATTATGAGAAGAAGTTTGATTTGTTAATGAAAATCTCTTCTTATTCTTGCAATATCTCTTTCATTATGGTAGCTTGATTCTTATACTAGGAGTAGGGTGAAGTTTATCATAGTTCGGTAATATTGTCACGTTAATTTGAATGTTGTTCTTTCCCTACTTGTGTTAATTGTTATTAAAGATTAGGTATTTATTTTAAAGCGACACGAGAGTGTATTTTAAAACCTTCAAGATTGTTTTGTCAAATCAAGTTTTAAAATTAAAAAATTGTAATTTTTGATGAATTACGTTTGCACTTTCATTGTTTTGATAGTCCTTGCTTAAATACATTTACGAACTTTAAAACTTGTATTTTCTAAGGGAATAAGGATTTTAGCCGTCTATTAGAGACGTTAAAAATATTTCAACATAACTTTCATATTTTTCGAATTAAACGCGATAAGAGTCTGTTCTAATTTGAGTTACAAAAAGGTAATAACAAAATTAAATTAGTGTGCAATATTAGTTACGTGATAAATGGAACCCGAATCCTAATTGTTTACAAATATCTTTTGTTACTCTCTTTTATTGTAGTTGCTTTATTTAGTTTTAATACATAATTATTCTCTACCCCATTTCATCTAGTTAGACAGTCACAAATATTTTGAAGGAAAATTGACAAGTCTCTGTGGGTTTGACCCGTACTTACACTCACTATTTCATAATAACCTGTGCACTTGCGGTATTTTTATAAATTGACAAACATTAATGAACTATGTTCAACTTAAGATGACAAAAATGTAACACCCGGTACTTTTGAATATTTATTTTTTAGCATTTTAAATTACATGTATACGCATAATTTAATTAAAATGAGAAATAATGAGAAAAATATTTATATGAGATTATATCTACTGATCTGATAAGTAAATAAAAACATGTCAAATGATATTACGTTGTAAGTGAGTAAAATCGATAGGTTTGACGATATCTCATTCGGGACGCGTGTGTGGGGTCGTGTTGGGAATGAGATGGGCAATTTATGTTAGGTGACTCGGATGGTGACTTTGAGTGTACCAATGATTCAGAATTGGCCAAGATGGTCAGAATTAGGTACTCAGGGTGGTAGTCGGGTTTCGAAAACTTTTTAGGCTAAATGGGATCCGTATAAGGGCATTTAAGATCATTTTACACATAACACTTAACCTAGTTTTGGGATTAGGATTATATCTAGGGAAGGTAGATTGAATGATCATCCATTCCACCATCCCAAAAGACTTAAAGTTGAGAGATAAGAGAAAAGAAAAGGAAGAACCTAAGTGAAAGGGAGGAAGATCATCCAGAAAGATAATTGGGGTAATATCGGGTGTAGAACTCTTGTGCAAAGAAGATTCATTGAGGACCTTACAAACTAAAGGCAAGTGTTTATCTTGCTTTCATGTTTTATGTTGTGCCAATAATTCATATCATAGTTGGTGTAGAAACACGAATTTTGGGGGTAGGATTCACATGTAAAAATAGGATTTGGGGAATGAATTTATAGATAAATAATTTTGATAAAAATCCCATACGAAATTTGAGATGTTTTATGTTAAAAAGATGTGATCTTTAATGGTTAAGGTGAGAATTGATGTAATCTTGAATTAGAATTAAGAAGTGAATTGATTATTGATAAATTATGTTGAATCCCATGAATTGATGTGTTATCGGATGAATTCGGACGTAAAAACATGTATCATTACGTTTAGAATTGATAGGAAGATGCTATTTATTGGTATTCATATGGTGTAAAGAGAATTTTGGAATCTCGTCAAAAATGAATCAGAACTCTGCCCGAAAATACACCGATTTGCCACTCGGGGTGAATCAATTGTAAGGCGAACCGGTTCCGGTCAAGGATGGGAACTGGTTCGGTCCTGCTATTTGGCCACCTTTGGTTATTTGGGTTTTTTCGTGGACCGTTTAGGGTTTGGGTTGATTTAGGGAGTCCGATGGGAGACCTAGGACTTCTGGAAAAATATGAGAGTGATTATATTTACCTTAGGTTAGTGGGGAATCAAATCCGAATACGAATGAACGGGTGTTTTGGGGTGAATAACACTCGGGTTATAATTTATAAAATCGGTTGGGATTTTGCAAAGAGCTAGGCTACGACCTAGATTAGAATAGATTAGTGACTAGAATTATGATATTTATGAGTTTATTATCAGTAAGTGAATACTTGAATATTCGGGAGTTGTCAACAAACTCGGGAATAGTGTATATATATATATGTATATATATATATATATATATATATATATATATATATATATATATATGTATATGTGTGTGTGTGTGTGTGTGTGTGTGTGTGTGTGAACATACCTACTCTATGGATGTTATCGTTGGAGGTTTTGCATAGTGGGCAGCCCACCCTGGCATGACCCGTAGGTGTTAAGTCGGTTCCCTAGGTCAAAGAACTGTTGCATGACCATTGTATGTGAGTTTAGAGTTTAGTGGGGTAATGTAGTATGGTTATGACCCACATATGTATATAGATGACGACCTCAAGTTATGTGTTTATGATTCGGGTTTGGTGGTGAGATTCCTACCCAGTGGCCTAAGAGTGTTACTTGACTAATAGTTGCAAAATGAGCCCTAAATGATGAAACAACCTATATTATCCCCAATCAATTAAAAATGAGGCCCATTTAAAAAAAAATATGTGCCGATATTTAAAAGTTATGAGTCAAATATGAGACCCATATTTGAAAGCTATGAATTAAATATGGATCGCATTTTTCGAAAACTGCGAGTCAAATATAAAGGCCATTTTTAAAAGTTACGAGTAAAATATGGGTTTTTTACATTTACTTGGAATTTTAATACTTAGTTGGGTAGAAAAAATAGGTTGGCCCAGCCCATATTTCGTCCGCCCATATTTGACTCAGCTCACATTTAGCTCAACCTATATTTAGCCTAACTCATATTTGGCCTCATCAAGTTAGGCCCAACCCATATTTTTTCCACCGCTATACGTGATAGGGGTGCACAATGAAACCGAAAATTCGATAAATTGAACCAAACCGACTGCATTGGTTCGGTTTGGATCATTTTTTTGCTCAATGGTTCGATTCCGGTTCTAGAAAAAAAAACCGTTACTTCGGTTCGGTTCTCGATTCCAGGAAAAAAACCGATCCGACTAAAAAATGATCCGAACCGAACCAATCCGGAACCGAACCGATTTATAATTACATATATATTTATTTTATATATTTAACACTTGTAATTTATATTTTTGTGATTACTTGAGTTTCTAACTTATGTTATTGAGGATCAAAATTAATTTTGACCTTAAAAAATTATTTATGAAATACATTAATCTTAAGATTTCACTAAGTTTGAAATATGACTTTGGAACCGAAACTGATCCGATCCGGGAACCGTTGGTTCGGTTCTGCATAACTGTCGATTCGGTTCCGGTTCCAAAAATTTGGAACCGACCCATCTCGGTTCAGTTCTCGAATTAGTCTCAAAACCGATCCAAACCGAACTGTGCACCCTGAGCGTCCTTGCGTTTTCTTTCTGTGCACAAACAGCTAGCAACGTACATCCCTCCAAATACCAAAAAAACATATATATAGGAATTGAATACTTGAATATTCGGGAGTCGACGGAAGACTCGAGAATAGTGTGTATATATATATATATGTAGAGAGAGAGAGAGAGAAAGAGAGAGAGAGAGGCTCATGTGCACACTAAGTTTGCACAGTGCTGGTGCACACCAATTTTTTTTAAAGCATTAAAAAAAATATTTTTGAGTTGATTTTTTTATGGGATATTTAAACATTTCAACCGTATGCATTTCAAGCTCTCGGTTTAAAAGTATGCATTTCTAGATTATTTTTCCTTTATATTGTTATGATCGATTTTTTATAAATTACTTTTTGTTTTGTTGGGGAACAATTTTTTTTCCGTATATATATATATATATATATATATATATATATATATATATATATATATATATATAGAGAGAGAGAGAGAGAAGACAATCAAAACACAATATATGCAACATAAAAAAAAAATAAAAAAACGCAATATACCACCAAGAACTGCTTGCCTCACTTCAGTCCCCATACAATATATTACCAAAGTTCAGATAGAATTTGATAAGATAGAATTTTGAATGCATAAATCCAACATCAACATACATTGAAATAAAATTAAAAAAAATGCAATTTACCTTAAATCTTCAAAGATCAAAACCCACTTATTCTCTAAACCAATCTGGATTTCCAATGCTTTGTAAAACTGAACAATGATGAATGATAGCACCATAATCCCTCTTCCTTCTTTAAATAGGGGGAAAAGAAGATGAGATTGAGGCGGATGGGTTGGTTGATACAGAGACAACTTCAGGGAGGATTAGGTTTAGCCAGATACGTGAGAGATTGAACGTGATGGGAGAGAGATTGAGGTAAATATGGCCGGAGAGTGCGGGTGGGAGAGAGAAAGTAGTGCACTATTTTTAACAAAAAAATACCCTCTCTTCCCCCCCCCCCCCCCCCCCTCCCCTAATTTTAGTGGCATTAGGTATAAAATGCCAAAAAAATACCACATTTATTTTAGTATTAATTAAGAAAAGCTCTATTTATGCGGCACATCAATATAAATGCTGTAAATTTTCAATACTTATAAATAAATGCTGGGAAAAGAAATTCTCTGCATTTAAAAATAATACCGAGAAAAAAGTGCCAAAAAAAATTAGTTTTCTTGTAGTGTTTATATATATATATATATATATATATATGTGTGTGTGTGTGTGTGTGTGTGTGTGTGTGTGTGTGTGTGTGTGTGAACATACCTACTCTATAGATGTTATCGTTGGAGGTTTTGCATAGTGGGCAGCCCACCCTGGCATGACCCGTAGTGACACACCCAAACCCAGTTACTTATAATTAAGTTTGAAAGTCAAAGTGAGTCAAATCATAATTACCTTAACCAAACCATCTTCAAGAGTATTCTTTTTCGTTAACAGCATGAAGCCATAAAGCCAATACTTTTCACATATTTTAAAGTGATTATGCTTATTCAAACTTGCTTCAAGGATAAGTAAAATTAAATTACCCCTTTTTCATTTGACCAAAATTATGGTTTTATGCATCCTTTGCTAAGCCAACCTGACCTCTTAGATTTGGCAGTGACATCATGCTACCTGAAACACATAACCATAATAACCGTGAGCAAAAGAGCCCAGTGAGTGCATCACTACTAAACTATTGCATAAAGTTAAATGCAATAAATCATATACATGTGGTAATACATAGGTACTTATCCGGATCATTAACAATCATGTATTACTTATCCGGTCCATTCATAAAGAATTGACCAACTTATCCAAATCATGATTCACATATCCTGTCTGCAATAGACAATTCTCCCCCATTCCTGGTCGAGGAGTAACCCCTTGTCTTTAATAGACAAATCTCTCCCATTCCTGGTCGAGGAGTAATCCCTCATTTCGGTAAACCGAAATGAACAAATTTATATTCAATCTTATTTTGAGCATATCCATAACCATGTATAATACATCTTACCAGTGAGTTATATTCATATCATATCCATAACGATGTGTAATACATCTTACGAATAAGAGATATTCATATCGTATCCATAACCAGGTGTAATACATCTTACCCATGAGTGATATTCATGTCTTATCCGTAAACATGTGTAATGAATCTTACCTATCAGTGATATTTAGATCATCTCCATAACAATATACAAATACTTCATACCAGTGAGTACACTCACATTGATAGTTTAACTCGATTTTCCCTTGCCTTTACCCGGTAGTTGCTCAATCATCTCTTCTTCCCTTACTATCATTCTTAAAATATTAGTTTCATCATAACAATATTAACAATTCAAATAATAACTTGAACATAACTCAATTCATAAGCATCATACGATTCTATTCAAATCATTTGTCACAAATGAAGTTTCAACCAAATTCACGTTAATATAATTTTCATATCCAAATCATAGACCAAACATATATTCATTTATTCTTGGTAATTCAATCCTTATCATATTAGTATTACAATACAAAAGACGGTACATCGTTTCAAGTCTCCTAGAGCAAGATATTCCCATTTCTTTACCACATAGCAAATCTGCCCTATAGGCTCTTTTATCGTTCATTCAACTTCGAGGATTTTTCATAATTTTTCTACATCATAAATTTATATTATATTTCACTCAACATCAGTAAAAATATTGAACAATACAAGATTAAAATTTCATAATTTTCAGAATTAATTTGCTATGTCAAGTAAGACATCAAACATATGGTATGCATACTTTCACCCTTGGGGCAGATTTCATACCCGAACTTCAAACTCTCACCAAAGATTCATTTCTTGGTATTTTAACATGATTTTTGGATATGTCATACATATATGAGTCCAGGTTAATCTCCAATTAGAATCAATCAATTTCAGTAAGTATAAAAAAAGATATGGAAGTTTGAATAAACAAGGTTTCTAAACAAAATAATTTCAAGGGTTTACACATTCAACTTAACTTAAACTTTCATCTAACCACACATATATATTAAGGGATGAAAGTTTAGTAAACAAATGATGATTTCTTATCATCTATAACAGTACTATAAGAAAAATAACAAGATTTTGCAGTTAGGATTACCTTCGGGGCTGTTACGTAATTTCTACGAATTTTTCTCCTCACTTTTTCTTCCTAACTTTCCAATTCTCTCTTCCTCTCAAGCCAAAATCTTTAATGGCTAAATGACTACTTTACCCCCTGTTCGTAAAAAGATGATATCTTCTCACTCGAATGCCCATTTGATGCACCATTTATTGTGTTACAAACCTAACTCATATGTATACAACTATCTAGTTTATACCTCAAGTCAATTATTATATTATACTGTTCAAAACTAGCCCTAAACGTGAACATTCCTACCGAAACTTCAAAATTTCATACTTGTAATTAATTCACTATTTCATGCTTTATGAAGGTAGGATTAGACTAAACATAATGACTTAACATTATATATACTAATAACATATTATCCATATCACATAAGCTAATCATGATTTAAACATAATTTATCATAATTATATTCGGGTTGTCACACGTAGGTGTTAAGTCGGTTCCCTCGGTCAAAGAACTGTTGCCTGACCATTGTATGTGAGTTTAGAGTCTAGTGGGGTAATGTAGTATGGTTATGACCCACGGATTTATATAGATGACAACCTCAAGTTATGTGTTTATGATTCGGGTTTGGTGGTGAAATTCCTACCCAGTGGCCTAAGAATGGTACGTGATTAGGGCTGTATTTTTTTTTTGAACTTTTCAATTTTTTCGATCCGAGTTTTTTTGAATTTGGAATGAAATTTTAGTTTGTCGATTTCCGATTTTTTCGAAAAAAATCGGATCGAAAATCAAAAATAATTCTGAATTTTTGATTTTCCGATTTTTTCGATCCGATTTTTTCGAAACTATGCCGATCCGATTTTTTTGATTTTTTTTCGAATTATTTTCGATTTTTTCGGAATTATTTTCCGATTTTCAATTTTTTCGATTTCTTTTCCGATTTTTTGAAAGTTTCCTATATCCCACATCGGTTGGGAGAGGGAGAGGGCTGCAAAATATGCTCTATAAAAGGAGAATATCCTCCTAACTTCTGCACAAATGAAAAAATGAGCCAAATCCTCATGTGTTTACATGTTGGGTTAAGCCATTTTCATTGCTTCTTTAAAATGAGAATTTTGAGTAATCGAAAACCCATAATTTATTTTTTTAAAATTTTGCAATTTTCGAAATTTTTGGATTTTTTAATATATTTTGTGAATTTTCGATTTTTGCCGATTTTTCGATTTTTTCGAATTCGATTTTTTTTTAATTTTCCGAAAAAATCGGATCGAAAATCGGAATAGTTATTTTATTTTCGAAAAAATTGTCTTATTGGATCGTTCAAACCATTTTGACCCACACACACAATTAATGGGCCCAAAATACATTATTTTGGATGGATTATGCCTTATAGAAATTGAACCGTCGTATAGAAATTGAACTGTCGCTGAAAACCAAGCGTCTTTGCCTTTTCTTTATGTGCACGGAATTCCCACAGCTAGCATACATCTCTCTAAATACCACAGCTAGCATACATCTCTGCAAATCCCCAAAAAACATATATATATATATATATATATATATATATATATATATATATATATATATAGGAATTGAGCTGTCACTTAAAGCCATCCAAGATAAGCCCTAACTGTCTTTGCCTTTTCTTTCTCTGCACAAACTCCTATGGAATTCCCACCGCCAAATCCCAAAAAAAGAGTGTTTCCTGGGGGAAGTTCTTCTTCCATGGACGCTGAGATGGTTGAGATTCCTCCACCGACTAGTAGACGCAAAGGGGTTATTCACCATGAAGTGATTGATGTTGACATGGATGAAGATTGTGGCGATGTCATGCTGATTGATGGAAAAGTTAACACAAATAAAAAGGGGAAGGTAGCTTTGGCCAATTTTTCATCTGGTGGTCCTGTTTCTGGTGCTCATGGTCCTGTTTCTGGTGGCACTGGCAATTATATTTCACATGAGCTACTGGGCAGTATGCAGTCTCCTTCTGGAATCAAGCCTACTAGTGGGTCTTATTTCCAAAACAATACTAAGCGTCAAGTTGGGATGGGTAGTTTTCATTCAACTTCTTATATAAACAAGTTACAACTTTTTAAAAAATTTGATACGGTTGAAGACCATTCAAACCATCACTATTTGCTTAGTGGTTCTTCATCGAAGCAACCATAAAAAAATTGGGCAAAGAAGATATAAGAGGAGTGGAAGATCCTATAAAAGGATTTTCCTGACATAATATATGTTAGGGTTTATGAGTCAAGGATGGATCTTTTGAGGGCTGTAATTATAGGAGCAGAGGGTACTCCTTACCATGATGGACTCTTCTTCTTTGATGTGTTCTTCCCTAGCAGCTATCCTAAAGTCTCACTGCATGTGTACTACCACTCTGGCGGACTTCAAATCAATCCTAATTTGTACAATTCTGGAAAAATATGCCTCAGCCTTCTTAACACTTGGAATGGTGGCAAAAAAGAGAAATGGATCCCTGGCGCATCAACAATGCTTCAAGTGCTGGTATCTATACAAGGGCTTATTTTAAATGCAAAGCCCATCTTCAACGCGCCTGCATATGCAAATATGAGTAGCTTGGTAAGTGGAGAGAAGATCTCCTTGCAGTATAATGAGAATACTTTTATCCTCTCACTGAAAACGATGGTGTACAGCATTAGGCGGCCACCAAAGCATTTTGAGGACTTGGATGTGGGGCATTTCTACAAGTGTGCTTGCGATATTTTGGTGGCATTTAAAGCATATATGGATGGGGCTCAAGTAGGGTGTCTTGTGAGAGGAGGGGTTCAGGATGTTGACGAGGGTGACAAGAGATGCTCACAGATTTTTAAGCAAACCTTGGCTGGCCACATCAAGTTGCCCGTGGAAGCATTCGCACAAGTCGGAGCAAAGGGCTGCAAGAGATTCCTCTCTCAAGCACAAATCAGAACAGGCTAGTGTCTTCTGCTTCTAAGGCTGCAAATTATTATTAGTACTGATGATAAAGCAATAAATTGCTTTGCAATGTAAAGACATTTCCTTGTTCGAAGTTTAGTTTCTGACCCGTTAATTTGGATTGAAATTGCATAATTTGTTATATTTATAAGCTTAGGAATCTTTATATTTATATTTATAAGCTTAGGAATTTTGCAATCTTTATATGAGTTACTATTCATAACACCATTGTCCAATATATATATATATATGTGTGTGTGTGTGTGTGTGTGTGTGTGTGTGTGTGTGTGTGTGTGATGTGATATGTATATATGTATATAAGAGTGTTACATGTATATGTGTGAATTAAACGAATGTGAGAGCATTGAAAATTATAAATACTGTAAAATTATAAAGCAATAAATTGCTTTGTAATGTAAAGACATTTACTTGTTCGAAGTTTAGTTTAAGTTTGGACTGAAATTGCATAATTTGTTATATTTATAAGCTTAGGAATCTTTATATTTATATTTGGATAACGGTGTAAAAAAAATAAAAATAAATTATATATATATATATATATATATATATATATATATATATATATATATATATATATATATATATATATATATATATATAATAATGCTCTTGTGCGGACTAGTCCGCATTTTAAGAATGATGCCTGGACATGTGTCACCTAACGGTGCGCCTAGAAATTATCGCCTAAATTATAGGCACACTCTCTCTCTTTTCTGGGCTCACTGTCAGGTGACACATGTGTAACAACCCTCAATTTTAGGAGGCTCATTTTATATTAATTTACCTCATAAGGTAATTATATAAAATACTGGTACTAGGGTAAAAATTAATTTTAGAAGTTAATATTTACTGGGATGTTGTATATTTACCGTATATGTAGGTAAATATCCTAATGTGGTGTGATTTATAGTGTCATATATATTAAATGGCACGATAGTTTAAATGATATTGGAACTCGAAATAATTTATAAAATTTTCGGATGCCAGTTTAGAGGGTGTAGTTAGTCTCGAAATGTCTGAGAAAGTCAAAATAAGTGCCATATTGTATTTTTGGGTTTCAGGCACTTTTACCTGGTTTTAGCCTAAACGCGTATTTGCGAGTCATTTTAATGTGGTATTAACCACTTAATGTGGAGACTTTAGACTTAAGACCCGATTTTAGTCTTGCCCCTTATTTCTTTTTCTCATTTGTGTCTTACCAAACAAGAGAGTTAGAGAGAAAGAGAGAGAAATGGAGAAAAAGAAGAAAAGAGAGAGATTTGAAGATGGAGGATTTGGGATTGCTTCTTCTCCAAATAAATCTGAGATATCAACCCTAAGGCAAGTTTTCTACTTGCTAATATGTGATTTAAGTTGAATAAATTGTGTGTTAGTTATGTATTTGCCATTATGGTTTAAATGTAGAATTTGTGGGATTTAAACCCTAATATTGATTTATGTTGAAGAAAATGTGGGATTTGATGGTTAATAATCATGTAGATTAGTTTGGGGTAGATTTCTGTTGTTGGATGTGTATAAAATGGTAGGGATTTGAGGTTTGGAGACATTTGGGTTTAAAACCCTTCGTAGCCATTTTTGGCAAATTTGCAGGTCCGAATCGATTCGGCCCTTTGGACGAATCGATTCGCTAAGGGAAATTTCCAGGTCTGCATAACCCGAATTGATTCGGGTTAAAGCTGAATCGATTCGGTTAATTGCAGAAAGTTGATTTTGTTGTCCGAACCGATTCGTTTTTGGGCGAATCGATTCGTTTTCCTGCTGTTTTTGAGTTGTTTTTATAACTCAATTTTTACCCCTTTTCTTTAGGGATAGGACCTAGGAACCTTCTTGAATGAAGTAAACTTAGAGTCTTGGAGTGTGAGATGAGTTAGATGTCTACCCTACATTAGGAATGGGTTTTGTGGGGACTTTTCCGGGGTTATTCCTATTGATGATAGGGCATTCTTTTCTTCTAGTTAATTATTATAAAACTAGGAGATGTAGCGTTATGTTTGGGAGATTTTTGAAGCTCAATTGAGTTATGTTAACCTTGGTGGTTCATAATAACACCATAAAGGTGTGTTTGGAGAATAAATTGAAAGTTCATTCATTCCTTTGAGGTATGATAGTATTGGGGTTTTAAAATAACACCCTAAAATGTTTGGAGGTAATTAAGAGTTTCAATTACTCCTTTGAGGCTGTAGCAATGATATAATTTATCGTATGGATCCGGATAATAAGTTATGTTATTTACAAAAAGTAAATGGTAATGGTTTCGGATAAAATGAAACTTATACATGGAAATGAAATGAAATGAAAATGGTAAATAAATGGTTTAAACACACCTCTCTAAATGACATCATAAGGGAAGTTCGCGCACGAGGTGATGACCCCTGACAAATTAACGCAGGTTGGATATAGTCCATAGGCCATGTGAGAGTTTATTGTTGTATATTTTTCTGCGATGGGTAGGAGATTTCGGGTGTGGTCTTGACTACCCCGCAGGCACATGGTCGCTTCCCGACGTCTTGCGATATAGGTGCCCAGGTTGTCTTATGATAGGCCCTGGAAGATGATGGTCATTTAGGGGCGTGCACAGTGGGGAAACCTGGACGGGCGGTCTTAGAATCGTTATATGTATATAAATATAACTATTCATCATCAAGTGGGACTTGATGGATTATATGCCATAAAGAGCATACTGAAGTGCCACAAAGAGCACATATAAATGCCACAAAGAGAATTTGAAAATGATTATTTTCCTGATAAGGAAAGGATTTTTACAAAAGGTAAAATTGAGATAAAATTTTCCATAAAGAGCACAAGATTGTGATTATATATATACTTCATGCTAAGGAAAAAATATATGAGATAATTGGTACATTCGATGAAGATTTTAGTTTAATGTTACTTATTTTATTGTTCTAGCTTAGTTTATGTTTTAAATTGTGTAGGTAGCTTCTTATTTCTCTTGCCATGATTCATCATTCATAACTGTCATACTCTTTATTCATTTGGTAATCATATAGAATCGGTCCCTGACCCGTTTACATTTCTTATTGCATATGCACCTTGTCTCCACTCAGGTACTCCTCCGCAAGGATGCCTGATTTGAATCCCTATTCCGATGTCCTCGGCGAGCCGTGATGCATTGCGGGTATTACGGGACACATTGGGTATAGACGTTTTCATTTTTGCATTCTAGTTAAGATCAAGTCTTTTATTCGGGCAAAGGGCCCAAGCTTTTGTAAATGTCTAATGAAATGTATTATATAAATTAATGAGTTTGTTTAAATGATGTTATAAGTTTATTGAACGGTAACATCTTTGGTCTTTTAGTGTATTCTTGTTATTATTATTTATGTATATCTTGGGGTCTTCCCCTATCTTTTCAGGAAATGGGTTGTTTGTTTCCTTTATTTACTTAAATTCAAAATTTTTGGCAACCCGTTTTCTGAAATATTGGGTGGTTATCCTGGATACTCTATATTTTTATGGTGATGCTAAGAATGATTCCATCTATGATTCCGTTATATTGGAGTATTGGGCTGGCCACCCCTTATTTTGGTGAGAGGGTTGTCACAACATGTCCGATCCGCATTCTTAAAATGCGGACTAGTCCGCACAAGAGCAGGACTGATATATATATATATATATATATATATATATATATATATATATATATATATATATATATATATATATATAGAGAGAGAGAGAGAGAGAGAGAGAGAGAGAGAGGTCCCCCAGTTTGAGGATCTGGATGAGGTCCATTTTTTTAAAATAGTAAAAAAAATATTTTGAAGCTTGATTTTTTTTCTATGGTTTTTAAACATTTCAGTAGGATCATAAAAAAATAATTAGCTCAAAATATATATTTTTACTATTTTAAAAAAATCGATCAAAGTTTGTCAGTTTTTAACACCTTAAAAACAACTTAAAAATTGACACAGTTTGATCGGTTTTTTTAAAATAGCAAAAAAATTCATTTTGAGCTGATTATTTTTTATGGTCCTACTGAAATGTTTAAAAACCATAAAAAAATCAGCCCAAAAATATTATTTTTACTATTTTAAAAAATTGGACCTCATTCAGAGTTCTCAAACTAGGACCTCACTTGATCCTTTCCCTTTATATATATATACTAGAGTATGCCAGTGCCTGAAGGCACAGCGAAATAGGACTCATTGGGGAAAAATATTATGATAGGACCTATTAGAAAATGTCCCCTTTAAAGAGCACTTATTTGCCAAACTCTCTTAAAAATATTGGGAAATTTGTCCTTTGTTTTTTTCGTGTTATATGATGTCATGTGACGTCGGGTTGATAAGTAATGTTGTCACATATCATTTTTTTATTCGTGTTTTCATGTATCATCATTTTAAATTGGATGTCAAAATTGTTAACTATTTTAGCTGTGTAATTTGACACTCTAAATGGGTCGTGTTCGTGTGAAAAAAATAACACAAAGTCATGTAATGTTGTGTTTGTGTCGATAAAACCATATTGTGTATGTGTCCAAAAAATTCCAAGGTATTGAATCGTGTATAATTTAAGTCAAAATTTATTTCACAACATAAAAAATGTAAACAATTTAAAATTTTTGGACATAATTTCCTTTGTTTATGACTATCCACCCTGTTTATGAAATAAAAAAAATAACCCAACAACAAATTAATAGTCCATAAGAGTACTAATAGTCCATCATGGACTTCATATAAACAAAATCATAAATTTAACTCAGTTCATAAAAATAAAACTAATACATTTAAAAAAATGTTTCAAAATTACACGTATTCTTTATTCGATGTAAAGTATTCGATGAAAAATAGAAAATAATATAGCCATAAGAAAAAGAAGACATGCTCAATTTTAAATCATAGAAATTAACAATTGAGTTTCCACGTAGTTGTTTGGCCCTGAATCAAATATTTCATGGGCCCCGTGATAGAATGGCACACGACGACAACGATTCCAAGCTTCTTTATCAGCTATTTGTGACTTAAAAGGCCTATTGAAGCACTCGGCCTCTAAATAACCAACAGTTGTGGCCTCAAAAAGAAAAACACTCATTCCCCGGTTCCCTTGTGGACCAAATGAATGTTTTGCCTTCACAACAGCATAAGAGCTGAAATAACCAAGAAGCTCTCGACTTCCCATGCCAAACCACTTGTCATTATCATCTTGATCGAGCCTCGTGTTCATAATGACCACAACCTGAAGTCAATAGCTTGGGATGCCTAGTAATTAAATGTTGAACTAACAACCTGAAGTATATGAAATAGAAAATAAAGCTTGCATCAATAACAGTGTGTAACTTGGAGAAGTAGAGTTTGAAAAATCTCATCCCAATCTCAACTTGAATAACATAGAACTAACAATGTGAAAATGCTTTAAATGGAAAGTATACTTCGTAAAATAAACATCCTTAACAAACTAGCTATTTGTACATACCATAAAAACATCCTTAACGAACCCAAACATCCTTGAAGCATGACCACGCCCGAGGTAGTAAAAATGCATCTCGGTTGTCCCCATGGGACTCTTGAAACTTGTCCCCGACTTTATTAAATTGCTCTGGGTCCCACAATCTGTGTGGCACCAATGTGTATTTGATAGGAAAAGTTGGTAAAAGAATTAAGAAATTATGTTTCCCCAGTTCTGTAGCCATAAATACTCACCAATTCTGTAGCTTACAATGTTAGTTTGCGCCTCATACTCAACTTTAACTTAGGCTTCCGGGTCAGCTTGGATCTTCGCCTTCGCCGCTGCTTCAGAGTGAGCTTCGAATTCGGCTTCCACTTTGAATTTGGCTTAGGCTTCGTCCATGGACTTGGCTTCATCTTCGTCTTGGGCCTCGGCCTCGGTATAGGTAAGCTCAACGTCCTGTTGTTTTGCTGTAATTTGTTCTTGTACTTTGTATTCATACATAAGGCCCTGGATCCTACCTTGATCGGCATAAGATTACCCTATCGGCTATAAAATTTTCTTGTACTTTGTACTTGTGCTAGGTGCTCTTGCTTTCTTAAAGCTTGAAAGCACTCCAGCTTTGTTACTGCAGTGTCGATCTGCATGAGGCATCTAAGATTCATTAGTAAAAACTATTTACTAAAAAAAATTCTTGACAAATTAATAAACTCAGCAAACAAAAAAGCAATAAATTTCCTAACTCTAACCTATCCAGATTGTACAAAAAAAAATGAAATAAAGACATGAACAACTTAAAAATAAATAGTAATACATTAAAATTTATACGTGTGACTAACAAATGCAGGTCATATATACTCAATACTTTGTACGCGCGACTAAAAAATGCAGGTCATATAGAATGGAGGAATGTGAGACTCAGGATGCAATATACTATCCAGAGGATCTTATAAGAATACGGATATTACATCAGAGATGTCATCATATAGTCCAATATGGTAACAATCCACTGGAGAAGCTGGCCTACTCATTGGTCATTGCATCCTGAAAGTTAAATCATTATTTTGAGGCCCATTCCATCACAGTAATCACATCCTTCCCTCTTAAATTTGTTCTGCTTAAGGCCGGCCTATTTAAACACATGTACAAATGGTCAATCGAACTCAAAAGATTTGATGTACATAATCATCTAAGACAAGCAATCAAGGGGAAGGTGTTGAGTGATTTCATAGATGAATTTATTGAAGAAAAAGCCCCTACTGGCCAACAAGTCGCCGACCAGTTGAAATATCGTGGTCTTGATCAATCTATAAAATGGATATTGTATGTGGATGGTTCCTCCAACTCTAAAAGGGATGGAGTAGGGATTGTGCTCATAAAGCTAGAGAGTGCCATGATCGAGAAAACAATCAAGCTAAGCATTGAAACCTCCAACAACGAAGTCGAGTACGAAGCCCTTATAATTAGACTATATAAGGATAATTTGATGGGAGAAAACCACCTTGAAGTATATTATGATTCATTGTTAGTATCCAACCAAGTCACTGGAAAATTCAATACTAAGGATGAGAGGATGGAAGCATACCTACCGGTGGTTTGAGATTTGATGTCGAAATTTAAGGAAGTCCATATTCGGTAGTTCCCCTGGGAGCATAATATCCTGGCATATACCTTAGCAGCCCTAGGCTTAACAATGGACTCAAATCTAAAGAGACAAATTGAAGTGGAATTCCTCGACAAACGTTAACCTAGCACTATGAAGACAATGGTTTCGGTGCACATTTTCACATTGGAAAATAGTCCGAGCTAGATGGATCTGATAATTGCTATCTAAAAAATGATACCTTACTAACCGATAGAAAATAAGCTCATCAAGTCATGGTAAAGGCTACAAAGTTCAACCTCAGACCTGGGGAAAAACTTTACAGAAGATCCTACACAGATTCTTAACTTCAATGCGTGCATCCAAAAAACATCAACTGATTTCTCAACGAACTACACGATGGGATATATATGAGCCATGCAGGAGAAAGGTCTATTACTTTTTTTAAGCATCAAAGAAGGATACTGGTGGTCATATATGCAGAAAGATGCAAATATTTACGCCGAGAAGCGTGAAAAGTGCCAAAAAAATCCCCCCACACTTCATCAATCAGCCAACAACCTAAAGTTACTAACAAGTCTATGGCCATTTGCACAGTGAGGACTGGATATTGTAGGGCCACTCCTAACTGCGCCAGGAAATTCTAAGTACTTACTAGTCAGAATAGATTATTTCACAAAATGGATTGAAGTAGAGCCACTCGCGAACATCAGAGTCACTAATATGATCAGAATTATCTGGAGGAACATCATAACATGCTTTAGAGTACCTAGGACAATCATTACGAAAAATAAAATGCAATTTGAAAGCGGACCTTTCCAAGATTTCTGCGATGTCCATGGAATCAAACAACATTTTAGTTATGTGGCCTACCCCCAAATGAATGTCCAAGTAGAGGATTCCAATAAAACGATGCTCGACGGCTTAAAAAGAGGTTGGAAAGAGAAAAAGGAGCTTGGGTGGATGAACTTCCCCATGTTCGCTGGGCATATTGCACTATGCCGAGGAGACCTACTGGGAAAATTCCCTCCATTCTAAATTAAAGGATGAAAGTTGTAATTTCCTTAGAAGTTGGTCTAATAACCATGAGGTCCATCATTTTCGAGAAAGGTTTTCTTAACGAAGTTATGAGAACTGAACTTGACCTGGCAAAAGAACGAAGGGAATATGCCATGATAAAACTAGCCTCATACCAACAATAGTTAGCCAAGCATTACAACAAGTGAGTCAATCCGAAGAATTCCATATCGGAGATTGTCCTTAGGAAAGTCCTTGACAGTGCCAAAAAACCTTTGGACGACAAGTTTGGACCTCACTAGGAGGGATAATTGAAGGTGATCAGAGATGACCTACAAGAAGGCTATCATTAGGAAACAATGAAGGGTAGAGAGATACTTAGAGCGTGGAATGTAGCTAATCTCAAGAAGTTTTACTTTTGAATTTATTTCTTGCATAGTTAGTTTTGGCAAATTTTTATTTTAGAACTTAAAGTGATCGCAATTTGATTTAACATATTTAATAAAAGTCTTAAGTGGATTAGTTAGTTATTTAGCATTATTCCAAAATGACGAGGTACATCAACGATCGAAATGCCGATCAACTTTAGCTTAGCTTAATTAGAATTATGAATTTGTTAAGTGCTTTTAAACTTAAGGTCTCCAGGTCGTCATTATAAAAAATAGAAAGACCTCATAAATTGCTCGAACCAATAAAAGACCTAATAAGGATCCCTCGGCATTGAGTGAAAAGACTTTGGTCGGATAAAATCTTGAATGGGTGGATAACCTTTAAACCAGGTGCATTTTTTCCATAGTCTGTTCTAGAACTAAGGTAGTGTGACGACACAACCCAAAAGGTAAGATAAGACAATAAAACACATGTTCGACATAATGGAATGAAAAAATACAAAAGGTTGATATTAAATAGATAAATTGTCACAATAAAAGTCATAGGTTACAAAAATATCATTTACAAAGGTAAAATTACAAAAAAGAAGAACATATTTTGATTAGCTGGTGAGAATAAAAGAAATAGCTCTTCATCGACTGTTGGCAAGATGAATGGGAATAATGTCTAACGGAACCTAGGTTTATTCATTACCACAGGTTGGATGACGATAAGCCAGATAATAATCTTGGTACATATACTAAAGTTGAGAGTTTTTAGGAACTTTCAAAACTTCTAAGGCATAGTCGACCATGCTTATAAGCCGCAATCTTCACTTCTTCTAGCCTAATGGGGGCATTCTCCCAATCTTCCTCATAAATATCTAACCACGTTGCTCAGAGATCCATTCTGAACAGTGTAGCTTAATGATGTCACGGCTAAGACCCATCACCATAACATGCACTTTTTGATTGTTGTCCTCTGCTTCAGATATTTTCTTTTTGAGATCATCATTCTGAATTTGGATAAGGGAACCAATATCTCCTATCTCCTTTGCCCCAGCTAGCTGAGCCTTCATAGAGTTCTCCTCCTCCTCCATGAGGGTTCCTAAGTCCCCTAAGTCGTTCACGTTGTCTTTTAGCTTGGCCATTAAGCCAGACTAGTTTTGTAGGTTCTAGTCAATTTTTAGGGCCTTGCAAATGGAGACAAATGCTCGGCGAGCCTAGGCACTTGCATCCAGACCAAGAAGGACATCTAAGTTTCCAGCAAAAGAAAGAATGTCCTCAACAACATTTGCAGTCTACAAAAAGTAAAGAGAAAATGAAGAAATATTCACCAAAAAGTCTAGATAATATTGCAATTCACAAAAGAAGTTTTTTTTATTAATAACACCGAAAGTGGGCAAAGACCTTAAAAACAGACATCAAAAGGAAGATACAAGAGCATATGAGATTAATCAACCCTAGACTAAGTTTCTTTGCTCTTCCCCGCTCCTCGCTCTCTAGGCCTTGCCCTTGGAAGCAACATCAACACTCTGATCGATCGGCGCATCTGTGGTGGCCTCCTCATCAGCCATTGGCGGAGAACTAGGATTATGCTCGATGAAGAATTCTGAGTCGATAGGGATATTAGTCCTCACCAACATAGCATCCTACACTTTCTTGAAGCTGGACTTCCTGATGTAGGCCAATGACACTTGGCATCCTCAAAGGTCTCAGTTGTGACAACTAGCTTATTTTAATACCGAGTGGGAAATCAGTTATTAAAATAAAACATGAATCTAGTATGGTTTCGTTCTTATCATCACTATCACAACAAGAAATATAAATATAAACGAATAAAAACCATACATCTAAATGAACAAAATTATCGACAGGCATAAATAAATAAATAAATGTGAACCGAATAAACCATCAACCACTAACATTAATCATCCAATCGAAATTAAACTGATAAATACTATATCTCTAGCATAAAGTAAAGTCCTATCCAACTACGAGTAACACGCCCAAAAGGAAATATTGGAATGCAAAGAATCATATCTAGATAAAAAGAGTTGGGTAGGATAAGTCAATCTCATAGCGTCCATAACTACTACAATGGCAAGAAAGATACATCCTTGTTGTCCCTGTTACTGCTGCACACCTGGGTTTTTTAAAAGAAAAACAAGAAAAAATATTTGCCCACGGGTCAAAGTCCGAAAATGTTCAAAAATATTTTTTAAGTAATTAAATGCTTTAAATTAATAAAACGCATAATATATTACTTTTAGAGTTTAGTTAACCGGCCCCACTAAGATGAGAATAAACATCACCTCTCATCTACAGTGCGCACCTAACGCATTCATTTTATTATTCTAATTATGCCACACATTCTAGCTAGGACAATAACCGTTATCTAAGCCCAATCCCACTTATAGTCACCATTATCTAGGTACATACTACCCTCACTAGCTATACGTACATAAATAATATCATAGCGACACAAGTGCTACAAATAAGTGTTCACTTAATACAATACCATAGCTACACTCGTGCTATAAATAGATATACACACTATATCATATAAATATACATATACCTCACTCGCTATATACATATAACCGTATCCCCAGAGCAAGTACCTTGCGAACACATCCCTTGTGTCCTAATAGGCTCCAAGCGTATCACGCATCACACTAAATCACCGAGTGGAAATCTCACCACTAAACCCAATCGTAAACATATACAAACGGAGGTGGTTATAAACACACGTCCGGGGGTTGCAACCATACCACATCACACCTAATTGGTCTCCAAACTAACAATTGTCCTCACATAAGGATAGTGGCCATGCAATAGTACTATGGCCTGGGGAATCAATCCAACACCTGCTGGTCAATGACAGGTGGATTTCCCACTACGCACAACCTCCTAGAGATAACACTATCGAGTATGTATGTTGAATATAAACAAGAATCAATCACACACGTGCGTGTACACACACACACACACACACACACACACACACACACATATATATATATATATATATATATATATATATATATATATATATATATATATATATAATCCACCCTAATACGTATATATATAATACCGACCTCTTATGCAATCTCACAACGTATTAGTCTCCCAAATCCCAAAGTCCGAACTGACTTCCTGATTATGCATATAAATGTTCATTTACTTGAATTTTTTTATTCTTCTCACTTGATCATATTTATCCATTGGCCTATGACACATACCAAGCCCTAGAAAGTATTCCCCAATAGTCTCACTCTATCCTCGAAGCCCCTTACTACAAAAAAAAAAGTAGTATTTAAAACTGAGGCTTTTGAGACGGCTAAAATTTAGTCCCTAAAGCATACCATTTGGGACGGATAAAAATAGTCGTCTTAAAAACTAATAGTTTTTAAGACCCCTATTGTTATCCGTCTTATAAATTGATACAAATGAGACTCCACGTGTCATCCGTCTTATAAAGTGATACAAATAAGACTGCATATTAATAGCTATCCCAAATATCTACCTTATGAGACGGCTTAAACATTTTTGGTTTCCCACCTTTGTGATTTTAATTCCCGCCTTCTACATAGAAACGAAACCCTTCTACATACAAAATAAAAAAAAGTAAAAGAAAACCAAGTAAATCGTGGTTCTAACTAGACAAAAACCTCACCTCTTACTCTCTTTTGCCAGCGCCTCTAAATTTTTCCCCGGACATCGCCGCTCGTGCTAAATCTCTCCTCTTCCCATGCAGATGGTAAGACGTGCTCCCTTTTCTTTTGGTTTTAGTGCGATTATGGTGGTGTAGGTTGTTACTTAGATAGGGTTTCAAAAATTAGGGTTAAGTGTAGATGGAAATTATGAAATTAGGATTTTATGGTTGGAGACATCAAATGAGTTTTGTTAAATATTGATTGTCAATTTCCTTGTTTGGTTGCTCTTAAAATGAAAGAACAGGTAATGAAAAAGTAATTTGATATCTTGTTGATGTAATTGGTTGGTTATTGAGATAGTTCAAGTTTTTAATATAGAAGAAGTTACTTATAGTAAAAGAATAATAATATTTCTGCATTATATCATAATTATGATTTTTCAATGGCAATCATATGTTTTTATTGATTGGTATTTGACAGGGCGATTACAAATTGTGTTACAGATTTTCATTAGCGTTTAGATATTTGATCTAATCTCGAGAATTCAAGTTATGATATCGTCAAATTGATACGGATAAAAGGTAATTTTATTTATTGCTTATTGATTAATATCATTAGTGTTTGCACTGGATTTGATTGATTTGTAGTGGTGATAGGAGGTTGAGGGTGAGCCAATTGAAAACCCAGATTTTTAATTGGTTGTTATACTATAGTTTTAATATTAATTTACGAGAATATTTGTATATTTTTTTGTGTGAATTTTAGTTAGAATTATTGATATGTTTGTTTGTGTTAATTAATTACTGTCCTTTGCAAGTAGTTTATGCCATTAGTTTGATATTTGGTGTTCGATTATGATTTTATTTTGTGATATATGGGATGGACCCAATTAATTCAAATATGTATTAGGGTTGAAAAAATCTCTATTGTTATCCTAAACCATATCAAATACTAAATCTTAACATTCAAATTACTAAGTGTTGGGACACAAACTCCAACATACGAAGCGCTACCCGAAACTAATAAATAAAAACACAGGCACTAGTTAGAAAAAAAACTAGTAAACACAAAAAGTAATCTCACGATCTTTAAAGAGTCTAAAAAGATAAACTTGATATTTCACGGTCCGAGTGGCACGAAATGACGCACGGATACACCAATGCCCACAAAAGTAACCTAAGAAAAGTGATCGTGTCCTCACTGGACTCTCATTCCGCAATTGAATACTATACCATTATTTTTAAAATTAAAAATAGGATTTAGGAGTCAAAAACTCGAATTGATAACCAAGTGGCCTAGAAAGAGGCACGAACACCCTAAGAGATACCAAAGTATCTCGTGGGAAATGTCCGTTTTGTCATAGGACTCGATTTTTGAAGTTGACTTGTAAACGTTCATTTTTTTAATTAACTATTGGGCACGCATTTTGGGATTAAAAGATATTTTTGGTTGACAAAAACCATAAATGAATTGGCATGGAAAGAGTCACGAACAACTACAAAGGTATCAATGTAACTTGAGGGAAGGATTGTGTCCTCACCGGGATCTTAGTTTCGAAGTTAATTAGTATATGCTTGTTATTTTGCGTGTTAAAAACTACAAATGTTCTTTTGCATGGAAAGAGTCACGAATAACTACAATTTAACTAATATATGCTTGTTACTTTGAACCAAAGCATGAAAAGAGTCACGAATAACAACAAATGTTATTTTGCGAGTTAAAAATGGGTTTTTGGAGGCAACAACTGAAAAATCAGCTGAAATACCCAAAGTCTTATTCAAGCATATTGTGGGAAGTGTCTATTTCCGAATTGAACTCTAGTTGCCAAAATTTACTAATATACGCTCATTTTATGGTATAAAATGGACTTTAGGGAGCAAAAACTCAACATCAATCAAGTGACCCCGAGAGAGGCACGTGGACCCCACGAGATACAAAATAACTTATGGGAAGTGTTTGTGTTCTAATCGGACTATTAATTTTTTAAATTAACTAGTAAATGATTGCTTTGGTGCTATAAGTTGGCTTTGGGGGTGAAAAGTTAAATCAACACTAAAGTGGTTCAGAAAGAGGCACGGATAGCTCCAACGGTATCAAATAACCCGAGGTAAGTGATTGTGCCTTCACAAGACTCGGTTTTTTAAAGTGACTAGTGGGAAGGGTCTGGGTAAGTCTAGATTTAATCATAACTCTATTAAAGTATGCATTGGTTTTACTCATTTTGAATGTGTTCTCTTCATTACTATTTTTTTCAAACACAGGGAGGACAGCATCAACCACTCAGATAGTGGCGGGCGGGTCATTGTTCTCCGTATTGGATCGTCCATATGATCTATACTCGGTGATTATTTGGAACCGACTACTGGAGACCATATTCGTTGTCTTCTTCCGCTCTATTCCTAATGTTAGGTTCCGACATGAGTGTATTAGGACTAAGGAAGGGGCCGTCATTTCAACCAATGCTAGGTCTTTTCGGGAAGTGAAAACTGACATCATCCGTTGGAGTATTAGTCATCAACTTATGCTACATCTCTCAGCTCCCTAGTTTTCATGCCATTCTCAAGCAAAGATATTATGACTTCATTGTGGATGACAAAGTTGTTCATTTAACTTCGTTAGATACGCCACCCGGGGTTGTAAATTAAAAATAAAAAGAGGTTCTACTTTTGCAGCTGAATGCCTATGTCATCATTTGGAGACTAAATTTATGAATTATGACCGCCATTGTGAGCGTCACCTACCTCATAACTGTGGAGAAAAGTGTTATCATAATACTTTAATTCCACAATGGCTTCAAGAAAAAAAATAGATTGGAAAAATAAAAATTCGCATGCTTTTACTAATGTTTAGAAGTAACAATGTCGCCACCAGGATTTTCGAACGTCATGTTCACACTCCTGCGCCTGGCATCATTATTTTGGATAATTTTATGCCCCCAACCTCCCAATGACAAGAGGATCCCCAATTCGTTTAAATGCATCTAAAAGCACCTCTGCACTTAGATTGCCATAAAAATTGCGTCCCCTCCTGCTCCATCTCCGAAAAACATCAGACAATTCCTTTGGCAACATACAAGTAATATCACCCCTCCCCAGAAGTTCAGTAAGTACTTGACAATACTCTATTACCGAGTTTACACAAAGTAAAGACATTATAAGTAATAACAAATAGCTTCAACACCCGCAGCTACATCAATGACTGATTTATGAAGCCATGGTATTGTGGCCACTTTATCATAAAGCACCTGACGAACTACGGCAACCCCAAAGTCATAGATTTCCCCTGAAGACGCATCAGTTAAAAAATTGGTACTTGGATTAGCATTTGAATGCTGATAGATAAGCCATTCGACAACTGAGGATTTTGTTATGAAAAAAATCCATGTTAATAGTATACCGAGATCAGAAGGTGCTCCACAAGATACAAGGAACAACTAGGTGAAATATAGTCAAATAATTAGTTCCAGTTGATATTATAACAATCTTCCAACGCTTTATGGAACATTCAAACTTGAGAGACCACTTTTTGGGCTCCACTAAAATTAACGTCTCCGCTAAGATTCTTAACAAAATCCCTCCAAAGGAAGTTCCCATTAAACCTATTTATAATCTTGTCACAAAGTTGAGTTGTTTTTCCAGATCCAATCCACATGATCACCACCCTTCCAATTTGCCCATAGGTGAGTTCACCCTTGATACTGATCTCTCCAATAATAACATCTTCAAGTAATTTCTTCAAAATATCAGTCCCTCTAAGATAAATCATTTTCTCTGCCATTGATTTCCGCCAGTCCAAAGGAAAAACATTTGACACACACGTATGAGATAGTTGAAGAAAGTTTTGCAACGACCTTGTATTACGGTACTTGCACTCGAGAAACTTGAAGTCCAGAAGAAATTTTGTTACCTCAAAGATATGAAGAAGACATGCTTTGGGAAAACACAGAAGGGTAGCTCATGATTGACAACTGATGGAGAGCTTTAATAGTTTCCAAGACCTTCATACCCACAGAAAGCAATTCCGATTACCAATAACTTTGAATGGCAGATACCAACTGTCGAGAATCAGTAGAAACCAACTTTCTACCACTTTTTCGAAGAAATCTTTCATCAATATTTCTCGCCCAATCAGCATCAGAGTTCAGAAACATGTAAACGAAGTCCTCCAACTTACTACTCAACTGCCTCAGCATACCAAAATAGTTAAAACAGAACTCCCTGTAATCCAAGTGATCTTGGGTTTCAAATCAAACTAAACACTCAAAGATATTCACATTTTTTTCTTTCTAATGGTTCCAAAAGTACACCAGAGTTTCAACAGAAACCCGGTTCTTTGAAATCCTATCTTCTGTGTGATTTACGATATTAACGGGCATTTCATCATTAAACTCATACTTTGAGGTATTTAAATGAAAATGAATGTCTAGAATTTTTTGAGCACGTATGATTTCTCCTCTCAGTCTTCTATGTTGCTGGGAAGCTTTTAAAGACTTACTCAAGTCAATCAAATTACCCTGCTCAATGTGACAAAATATCAACCTCTGTACAAATAAACTCATATAAATGATTTGTATCCTTCTTTATGAATGACTTAGCTCTCCCTAAGAGTGGTGCAATGTATACATGTTGAAAGTTGTCATTTATGGATTGAAAAATCACAGTCTATGTCCAAACAGACACCTCAAGTGTAAGGTTCACGAGAAGCGAGTCCAAAGAGGCTGCTGGCAGTAAGAATATCCAAACTACTTCTTGCCCACTGCCATGACGGTAAGGACTTTAGTGCGAACTAATCTACTAATTGTATCAACTCACTATATCTATCAATGTTCACAAGGTCTGACAATTGAAAATTAACTTTAAAGTTCCCGAGAAGACAACAAAATGCATGGTAATTATCATGATCATCGAGACCTACCTCTTATAAACTAACTAGTCATTGAAAAATAATGTTAAAATTGATCAGTTGAGTATCGTCTAGAAGTTGTATAGAAGGGAAGCTTGAATTAATTTTTAGTTGTTTAAAACCATTACCCTTCTTTACCAAACTCCCTATTTATGTAAGAGAATAAAAGTAAGTAAACATTGAGCAGAATAGTTAGGTTATAATAACTTTTTTTTCCTTCGTTGATTGTTATTATGTTACCCGTTGACAAAGAATATGATTTACTTGACCCTATGGAAGGGCTTAATGTTACTTATCTTTCTTTAGGAAGCGGATCACTTGTACTGGAATTCAAGAGGGGTAAGTACATTCAGACCAGTCTTGATATGAATGTAGTAAGTGGTGAAACATAGGTGTACAGTGATCTCGTTAATTGTTGTAGGGTACCCAAGTTGGTAAAGAAGTTGAACTATGTAAAACAGTAAGACTGACTTATTAGTGTTTTAAAACAGTAGATCATACTAAACATGCATCTTACTTTCACTCTCTTCAAACACCTATGCACGGAAAAGCACATGCACATATTAGAAGGGGTTGTGATCACATTGGGGATTTATTTTTATTATACATTCCTGTTCTATTTTTTCCTGTTACTGCTTCTTGTGATGGATTGTTGGTTTTCCATCACTTGTATTTGATTTTTGTATTTTCTTTAAATCCTTAGTGCGATTATATTGAGAAGTTGTATGCTTTGGGTTGCTTTGCTTGATATGTGCCATGATTAAGGTTTTTTTATGTGAATTGTGGATAGAGTTACCTCATCAAGTAAATTTCTTCTGCCCATATTAAGGTGCATGACCTGTTGATCCTCTGCTATTTGAATCTTATTACATAATTAGGTTCTCATTATAATTTCAAAACATCATTATTAATAAAGTAAACTAATACAAACTCACATTTTACATGTAATATAAGAATAACTAAGATTTGATTGTGATAAAATATGTGCTTTTGGTTGTGATAAAATAACTGAGATTTGGGGACTTGAAGAACTGAAGTCCTAAAATTATTTGGACATAAAGGGATGCAAGGTAGTTGAAAAATTACCAGATCCGTCAAACCTAACAAATTTAGAAGTATTAGATGTTTCTCGTTGTGTAAAGATAACTGAGATTGGGAGACTTGAGGGAATGAAAGCGTTAAAAGTCTTGATCATTGATGAATGGAGATCAATTGAAAGACTACCTGATTTGTCGAACCTTACAAATTTCAAAGAATTGAAAGCTATTGACTGTGTAATGTTGAGTGAGATCTGTTGAGGAGCTGAAATCCTTAGTAGTGTTAGATATTTCTGGATGTAAGTCAATTAAAAAATTACCGCATTTGTTTAACTTTACAAATATAAAAGAATTACATGCTTCTGGATGTGATAAATTAACTAAGATCAGAAGAGGGTTTGAGGAACTGAAATCCTTTGAATTGTTGGACACTAATGGATACAAGTCAATTGAAAAATTACTATATTTGGAAAACTTTCCAAATTTAATAACATTGTCAGCTTCTCACTGTGTAAAACTAACTCAGATTATGGAACTTAAGGAACTAAAATCCTTAATTTGCTTGTTTATTGATGGATGCAAGTCGATTGAAAGATTACCGAATTTGTCAAACCTTAAAAATTAAATGAAGATGTTTGGGTGTTCTACTACCTCTTGTTTTGTCATCTCTAGGTCTCGACGAGAGATCTCTAACTCGTTATTGTACTTTTATTATTTTATAAATTCTCTGCAGTTGTTTCTTTATGTCATGGTTCTTCCATCGTGTACTATTTAAGGGAGCCCCCATACAAGGTATGTAGGCATTTATAAGAACAATGGTTACCTTAGCGTTTTCATTTGTTTCTCTCATTTACTTCATTATTGTGTAGATATGTAACATGGTTGCTATTGTCCCGGAGATGGATAAAACTCCCTTTTAGGCATATCCTCATGTTAGGTTTTCCATGGTCCCATGAGATTCATGAGTTTAGATCTTACATTCACCTCATGCTTCCATTACCACAACAATTCAGACCGACTAGGTAATAATATATAGTTCATACATATAATTACTTTTATATATTGAGAGATTTTCAGGTGGAAAATCCCCTTTTTCAAAGTTAAATTTCCAATGGTTGTGGTGAAAATTTGCTATGGTGGTGGTGAAAATTTGTTATGATGGTGGTCATAATTTTTTGTTGGTTGGTTTATAGTATTCTTAGAATTAGTTTTATTGTTTAAACCAGGTTGGATACATGTGGTTTTCATGAATAAATAAAGGAGGCTTTGTCGATTTTTTTAAAAGATAATAGTATATAGATATTATGACGAGAATATACTATATTGATTCATTGTACATTGTATTGTTGACAAGTGAGATATTAATTTTGACATAATTGACACTAATTTTTTTTTTGCAGGTGATAATTTTTGTAGAACTTACAATGATAATTAGTGATTTTGGAGGTCGTACGCATTAAGATTGTGACATTACTTTGATAAAAATATATCGTGTTTTGGAGTATAAGAAGTTAATGTATTTTTTTTTATCAAGTCGAATATTTGAACTTAGTGTTATAATTTTTGTTTTGATGAATATTTGGAGATGATTGTAAGAACTTTAACTATTGTTGAATGAAAATTATTCGTTGTGTTGGTTCAAAATTATCTTATGTATTATATTATATGATTATTTGTTGTGTTTTGTTGTGTTGTTTTAAATGTAATTCAACTATATATTAAACTTTAACGATAGATTTTATTGTCCACAATATATTGGTGCAAAAATTTTAAGACCCCTTCACCTCTTTTAGGATGATTAAATTATCCCAAAAATATATTAAAGACGGTTATGTTACCGTCTCAAAAAGAGATTCTAAAATAGTAATCTTTTGAGACAGATTAATTTCCGTCTCAAAAGCACTCTTTTGGGACAGCTCTCTTGCCGTCTCAAAAGGGTCATATAAAATGGTGAGCTTTTGAAACGGATTTGCTCCCGTCTCAAAAAACTCTTTTGAGATGGCTATGGCGTCACAAAAAGTATTGATAACCCCCTATCAAAAAGACGCCCCCTAGCCGTCCCAAATAGAGTTCCAAAAAGTATTTGAGACGGATAAACCATCTTTTGGGACTGTTAGGCCCTCGTCTCAAAAGCTACTTTTTTGTAGTGCCTACGATCATTCTCCAAGCTCTAACGGATCAAAACAATACATAAAAAAATATGGGCAAGCTAGAAAACCGAACTGGTTCACTTGGCAGATCGAATCGTTTCGGCCAAGCAAATTGATTCACTCCCTAACGAATCGATTCGATTTGCTGGGTTACCAGTTGTCTTCTCCCTCGGGGTTTTTCATAAAAAACCTTCAATGGAGGTTCCAAGCCTCGAAAAACATCAAATTAATATCCTACACCAATACCTAACCAACCGAGAAGCATTTTAATTACAAAATACACCCGAATCCATAATCAAAATCCTAGGATTCCTAATCATTAATCAATTCTATTAAACCCACAATTAATCAAACTTGAATCTTCATTGATTCTAACATCCTATCAATATTCTACATGTTCATAATTGTAAACCCACAATTTAAACACGAATTTCTTACATATTACTCATCAATTACAATCAGATCACAACTTGAATATCTTCCTTTAGTTCTCAAACTTTCATCCTTTAATCTCAGATTCAGTCCTATTAATTATGAAGGTAATTAACTGCATACTTTTATAATTTAAAGAAATTAAATACATGCCTTTAAGAATCTGAATCCGTAATCTCATGCGTATGAATGGTTTGAATTCGGATATTAGCCATTCCTTCTCCTCATTCACACCCTAATCCTGTTTTTTAGGATAAACCTTAGGTGTGAAAAGACCTCTATACCCCCATATGGGTCATGCCATGTCTAAAAAGCTCCCGAAACCCAACTATAGCACCCGGGTACCTATTTCGGATCACTAGTGCACTAAAAAAGGTCATACGAGCAACCCAACTTCATATACACCAACATTTCTTTAACCAGGCCTGACACGTGCGTACAATACACGTCACCCACAAAATATACAAATCCACCGATGTAACTCTCTATCGACACAATATATTAGACCATCGCTTTTCACTCATACGCGACATATAATAAAATCACATAATAATAATAATAATAATAATAATAATAATAATAATAATAATAATAATAATAATAATAATAATAATAATAATAATAATAAAATAGTAATCCTTAACTCGCTAATGAAACCCAATTTAATTTTCCAAATTAAATTAATAACTAAATGCACATAAAAATTAAATAATAACAAAAGTACTGGGTATTACATGAGTACAGTCCTTGTCATAACTTGCCTCTTTGGCCTTCAGCTTCTTTTATTAAACGATCATGTTCGACCTTCATCTGGTCCTTATCGGCCTTCAGCTGATCACACTCATTGTTCAATGTGCATATGGCATCACTGGTGGACTTCTTGTCATACTCATAGGCCTTTTTGGTAGAAGCAAGGGCTTCCGAGACTTTTGCAAAGCTAGACTTTCATCGTCATTAATTTTGGACTGATCTAGACGGCGGCTATCCAAAATGGAAATAAAATCTACCACAAACTGCAAACAAACAAATAAGGGACATGTTAGTAACATAAAAAAGTATCCAACCACTTCAAAGTAGAACAAAAAAAGAATCCTTATCTTACCAGAGATAATGCTTAAGCGGCATGGAATGAAAGTTTCTCATAAGACACCTGTTTGATCTGCTCATGATCAGTGTCGAGCATAACTCCCTTCAGCAAATCGTATGACAAGGAGGAATTCTTGGCCACCGATATCACCTGTGAGGTCCTCCCATATGTGAGGTCATCACCCTTCTTGGAGGTTTAAGGGGGTATGAGGGGCTTGTCCTTCTTGTTCTTCTCTCACATTAGTAAGTCCGAATCAGTGGTCGAAAGGCCTTCTTATTCAGTCCTTTTTCAGGACATGCCTTGGGGGAAGAGGTACCAACATCATCATTATTGGTCATCAGAATTCTCTTCCCGGGGGCCATTGGATCCTTTTCCTCGACAGGAATGGAATCAACATCTAATTATTCAAAGGAAGAGGAGACATAAGCTTCCTCGCTTGGATAAAGGAAGTGGAAGATCAGGAATGTTGTCTATTGGATAAGTTGTGAAGCTGCCAGTAGAGTTCTTATACTCAAGCAATAAAGAGACAGATTGAGGATGGCCACTACCTAGAATTAGGGGTTCCCTCAATTTTTAAACTTTAAAAAACTCTTCTCTGTTGATGTGGGCAAGAAAGGGCTATTTCTTCTTCGATCGATATGCTCAGACAAAGAAAAGAAAAACCATTATCAGTCACCACATAATAAAAAAATCATGAAAGGCATAAAAGAAAAGTATTAACCTATATCACTACCCCGTTATGGGAACAAAAACCTCTAGTATTGTTTACCCTTTGAGAGATGAGAATGCTTCCAACTACGAACAATAAAAACCTGATTCCTGTATCCCTTATTGGAATCAGGAAGGTTAACTACCAGTAACCTGTCATCCTTCCTCGCCTTCAGATATAAAATTCCATCTGTCGTATGGAACCAGGAATAACAATACTTAATTTTTAGGATCCCTAGACTGGTCCCATATAGTTGGTTAATCCTGTGAACTCGTTTGATAATTTGCCATGTGTTGGGAGAATATTGGGTAGAAAAAAACATAAAAAAACCACAAAACTCTCGAAAAGGTTGACTTGGGGGAAACGCTATTCCCCCCTGAACCACTGAAAGAGTATGAATCCAGTGGCCACCATCAACCATAATGCAGTTTCTGGGCATAGGGGCACACTCGATTGTGTACCATGAAGGGATTGAAAAAGTTTTTTTCTAAAATCCTCCAAGTTTTTCTCATGAAAAATATAAACCATTTTCACAAAAGGAATGGATAAAAGAAGAATATGCAGCGAGTACAAGCAGAAAAAAAATGTGAAGATGGAAAAGCAAGAGGAGATGAAGAAAACTCACAGAATGAAGTAAGAGAATAGAAACTTCGAAGAGTTTTTTAAGCAATAATGAAAGGCAAAATAATGGCACAAACTTTGAAACAAGTGAGGAATGAGTTCCAACATCTTAATCATAAGGAACAATACTCAAGATTGATTTTATTGCTTCAATTTTTTACTTGGGCCAGCGTAACTATGCCGATTTCAAATAATCATGACCTTTTTTAAGCACGTATTTTAGGCTTTGGGTCTAATTTAGGCCCGTAGAGGATATAAAACTCTTTGGCCCATCTTTGATAAAGAATTTTATGGGCAATTGTAGGGGCGAAACCATGAGGGCCTAATTTTTAAAAACCCAAATAGGCCCAACACGCTGCCTCAGTCAAATCCAATGTCGCATGGATAAATACAAGAATGCATTACGTGGATAATTAAATACCGTATGGTTACCTACATTCTCGGAGCAGATGAACATGAATCACCAACGAGCAAATGAGGAACTAGGAAGGTTATTTTTACAACTCAGCTATTTCATATAAATATAAATCTCACCTCGGGGCAAGAGGGCGTGTAATTGTAAACATCTGAGGAATAATAAAAGCTGAGAAACCCCTCCGTTGACGTAGGTTGTTGCCAAAGAACATAAATATTGTGTGTTGTGATAATTTTCTTTACTCTTTCAATCCCTTTTACTTTCTCAAAATATTTAATTATGATTTCTTGCACTCACACTTGGTATTATCATTTATCTTCTTATTATTTATTACCATTGTGAAATTTTTTATATGAATCCTAAACATAAAAATCTAAACTATTATGCATATTTTTACTATCTCTACCCGACTTTTTTTCATTAAATTATTTAATTTGTACCTTAAGCTCTTTTATATCTTCACATGCATATACCATCCGTTTACTCTAATTATTTTTGTATGGTCTATTAATTATATTTTCATCCCAATCTTATCTTTATTTCAATATTTTGTGGATTTTCACATACAATTCTTTACGGCGCTTCTTTTGTTCTCCATAAATTTCTTATTGTAAAGATATTTTTATGTCGCTTAAAGAAAGTTCACAATTTTTTGAAGAGATTAGCTCTTTAGCACCCTTGCTCTAGATTAAGTAAATTTTATGATTTTCCACCACAGTTTCCACCACGAAGACATTAACTCGCTCATTTTTTATCGAAAAAACAATAAATTGAAGCATTTGAGTACAAAGGAAAGAAAATGTCAAACCAATTAATATTATAAGCAAAACAAAATTTAAAACTAAACCACTCCCTATTCAGCCTTTTAAGATTTAATCTTCAGGTAATCTAAGAGTTAGTTAACCCACTATTATCAAAGAACTCAAAATATCAACACATGAATCGACATTTGTAAAGAATTTGTGAAAATATCATGAATTCATGGCTGATATTTGAGTTAGATACAAAAGTAATTTTTTTTAATGAAGAATTATCAAAATATGAAGATATCATAAATGAATCAACAATTGTAATCTTCAGTTAGCTATTAATATCATATCCCGCCCCCTTTATGAGATTTGAAAATCATTAGGGTTAGGAATTTTATTGGATGAAAGGTGAGGGGTTTAACGGAAGCAGATGGAGATGAAGGCCAGTGGTCATTGAAAAATAGGAGTGGCTAATTTCATCCACCCCTAATGGGATGGATATGAAAATAATTTTTTCGGGTTTGGGTTTGAAAAATTATATCCGAGGCGAGTTCGAGTTTAGGTGTAAAAAAAATCCACCCGCTCTGTTTATACATATTTTAGCAAAAAAATATATAAATATATATTTTCAAAGAAATACCTTTATTTTGAGTCATATTTTCTCCATTACTACTCATATAAGTATGTAATAATGGTGGCATACTTATACATCATTTTTAATATGTAAAGATAGAAGTTGATTAAATTAACTAAATTTAATAAGCGAGTCAAGCCGAATCGGTATCATAAATATCAATTCAGAGCGAAATAGGGTTTTAATTATAAAACATGTTTCAGATTCGAGACGAGACAAATTTGATAGTTTTCTAAACGAGCCGGGTTTGAGTTTTGTGAAACCCCATCACATTACCGTTCCCACCGAAATAAATAGGGATGAAAGCCATTGGGTAGAGAGGACGAGGTTGGTGAGAAGAAGGGTGAAATTTGGATGATAAATTTTGACTTAGAATATTAATTAGTTTGACATTTTTTCCCTTTATCGTGTTATTTTGTAACGTAAATATAGTGTACGGACTAAATAACCTAAATTGATAAGGAGAGCCTTATTAGGGCTGACAATTTTTTACACGATAACCCGTTTACGGTAATAACCCGAAATGATCCGAACATGACACGATTAACTTGTATAGATTTAAGAGTACGTAAAATTTATAATCAAATCAAAATCATCGCGACTCGAAAATGACATGATTAACCCGAATTGCCAGCCTAAGCATTATGTACTAGATTGATATAAAAACGTTAATAGATATTTCCTGCCAACATTAGTCTCTCTAGCATGTAACCCGCCCGATGCGCGGGTGCATTATAATTAATTACAAAATATCACAATAACATGTAAAGAAAAATATATAATAAACAATATTTACTAAGATCTTATATGCTTGAAATCCTAATTTAATGCCTTGAAACTCGAATATTTTTAGTTTTAAATTGTTAAAATTGGGGATCTCGAACACATCCTTAATTTTCTTTGCATGATACAATCTAAACCTAATACCTAATTAGATGATCCAACAATCAAATTAATAAAACATAGTAGTAGACATAAAGAACTTATGGCATTTGGAATGGAATCTTCAAATAAGTGAACTAGGTATAGTGAATAGATTACATTAAAACCAACATAATTACATGTACATAATCAATTAAAGTAAACATAATAAGATCATAAGCAAAGACTCCACCCTTATGAATCCCAATATGCATGTATATTTTTTGAAGGTACCAATGACTGATATGCAAAATAGAATTTTTTATACATCCGACACCAAATCTTGGAAATGAGTTATCCCGTAGAAAATAGTAAAAAACAGAGAGGAGGAAAAGATCATAAAAAATGTAGTCAGTAGGGAAAACATAAATAGATAAATGTGCATTATCATTATTAACATACATAAATAAATAAATACTATGTATACACTTTGAGCTGACACAAAAAAAAAGGAGAGATGCAAACTCAAGAACTTGCAATCCAAACCCCCACTAATTTAGAACCCACATGAAAAAATAAAATCAAAGAATTTACTTGAAAGAAAAGAAAGTTACAGAATAACACACAACAAAACCCATATCCTAGTCAACCAATAAACTAAAATATGATACAATACAAACCTTAAAAGATGGCCTCAAGTATGTAGATCTAAATTTGCGTTGGATTGAAATAAGAAACCAAGTTAAAAAAAATGCATTAGATTGCGAGTGTATGGTGACCACGGTGAGGCGGGCAGCACATGCATTATATCAACAACACAACTTAAATAACATGCACATTAATATATGTATGCTGAAAAAAGAACAAACCTCATAAGAATATATGGGAAGTAGTGGCGGACCCAAGATTTTTCGTCAGGGGGTGCGAAGATTATTGACGAATGCAAGGGGTTTGGGGGTGGGAACCCCTGAGGCGATTTTTTTGTTTTTACCTTTTTGCAATTTTTAAAACCTAAAAATCTTGAGGTTAATATCACCAAATTTTTGGGTCCTACTTTGTTTCTGGACTTTTAAATGCCTCAACATAATATTGCCCTAAATCTGAAAAGATACTCTAAATTATGTTTCAACAATTAAAAATACAAACAATGAGCAAACTAATACAGTAATCAAACAATCCAATGACCCAATATTTTTAACAATCCAACAAACAAATATATTTAAGAAATTTAATGTTTAAAGTTTAAACTAATTTCGCAATGTTTTTCTAGAAATTGTATTTAAATTTTAAAATATTTAAACTTTTTAAACTAAACATTTAACATTTAAAGTTATAAACATTTACCATTTAAAATTATTAAACTAAACATTTAACATTTAAAATTTTAATTTACCATATAAAATTGTTAAACTAAATAGATATCATATAACTATTTAAACATTTCAACATTGAACTATTAAACTAAACATTATCATATTTGAGAAATTGAAAAAAAAAAAGCAAAAAAATATTACCTGTAGGAGGGGGCGGACTGCAAAAATTTTTTTTCTTTCTATTACTTAGATCTGTAAATAAACAAACTACACCATCAACTCTATGAGTACCCATGAAATCAAACAATTTTTCCAAAAAAATAATACACACACGAGAGTTATAAACAACAATATTAATTGAACCAAAGAAACCCTGTTTTCACAAACCCAATATGATTGTTTTGTCCATTGAACTTTAAAAACCCAAATGCATTATTTAGCATAACTATTGGAAGGATTTTTTTAGAACACAATCTAGAATTCTTCCAAAATCATAAACAACTAAACTGGAAGTCAAATAACTAGAAACCAAATCCCAAAAAAGATCCATGACTGAAAAATATCCAAAACAATGCAATGAACACTAAAAATGGTCATTCTCATCAAAAGCAATTAATAATCAAAAAGAAAAATTGAAAGTACCTAGTTGTACCCTTAGGTTCTTCCCATAGTACCAAATCGATACATTACACTATGGTTATTGAATTAGCAGGTCACAAAAAATAACATATTTTCTGCGAACATCATAAAAATAAATAAATCAAAGGACCAGCGAATCAATCTCGAAAAAATTAAAAAAAAAAAACTCCAAAAGCATCAGAGGATATAGGTGGCTAAATCCCAATAAAGAGATCACTGGAAATATGATGTGGTGCTAATGTCTGTCAATATACGGGAATTGGCGCCAAAAAATTCTAGAGACTCGGGGCCGTGGAGGATTACTCTAATAGAAAGTGAAAGTGTTTTCAATTAATCTAAAAAGAGGGAGCTTTGTAAACCTTGCTTTTGAAATAATTGCTACACCATTCAAAATGTTACTGAAAAATACCCATTCTAAATGTGATACAAAATCATTCAAAACAAACAGATTGAATAGTTGTTGAAATACAAAACCGAATAAAAATCGTAAAACATACCTCGGTTTTTGAAGCGAAAAATATTAAAATTACAACTGCAAAAAAAAGAGAATACTAAAAAGAGTGCAAAATCTATTGTGGGGAAATACTCAAAGAATGTAAACTTAGGCTTATTCTTCGAGATTCCATTGTGGGGGTTCGGGTCCGGGTCTGGCCAAATATGTACATTTGTTTTATATTTATTTTATATCATCCCCCTTATTTATTTTTTAATCTTAAATTAAAATATTTTGTAATGCATTATAGAATATTATTAGTATAAATAAAACATATATTATTTATATTTATTATATACATAAATATATATATATATATTTTTATATATATTACTTACATGTTATATTGATAAGATATATTTATAAATATATATAAATTTATAATATATGTATATATATTTAAAAAATAATAATGTACAATCCGGGCCGGATCTTTGGATCCGGGTATTGTATAAGATCCAGACCTTACTCGTTTAATAAATGGGTATTCGGATATTCAGGTCTTCGGGTCTCGAGTCCAAAAAAATATGCGCAGACCCTACTATACGGATCGGGGTTTGGATGTAGGGGGAATATGAAGTAAATGGGGGAGGGTAGAGGACGTATATGAAATAGGGAAGGGCATTAGGAGCTTTATTTTATAGACCTTTGGTTTTCCAAGTCTTAATTGTAAACGACACCTTAGAGTTAAATGTAGGGGGAAGATGAGCAGGACATGAAAATAGGTATAGATTCCTAGATTCCTGGGTTATTCAGAGAACGTATGGTTTGTTTGAGAAATCAACCGGATGAAACTAAAGGAATACAAGAGAAATAAAAAAAGGCACCATTAATTAAAGAAACAGAAACAAGTGAGTGGACCGTCCGTTTAAAAAATCTTGGAAATTGTAGAGCCAAGTTAACATTAAAGCCTCATCATATATAAAAGGTCTCCAAGATGAAGAGGGATGATGAAAAGCGTAAAAGAGAGTAGGAATATTTTGGTCTACATAGCTTCCTGGGTTATTCATTTAGTCAACTTCGTGAAACCCACCCTCACCATGTCTGATGTTCCATCTGATGTGCACAAAGAAATCCTCTCCCGATTACTCATAAACTCTCTTCTATGTTTCAGGTGCGTTTCAAAAACATGGCTTGCTCTAATTAACTCCCCATATTTCATTAACTTACACCTTAATCAATCCATAAAAAAAAACTCCAACATCACTATTACTTATAGAGTTGGTCAATTATATTATGTCGACTCTGATTTACTTGACTCCTCAATTGAACTAAACCACCCTTTAACGGGTGATGATGACACGACTCAAATATTGGGTTCTTGAAATGGGTTGTTATGTTTGGCTAACATAGAGAGGAAACTTGTGTTGTGGAACCCGTCAACCCGAAAACATGTCGAATTACCGGATACTAAGACTAAATTGTTAAGGGGTTTTGATTTTTGCAGATGTGTGATTTGCGGGTTTGGTTATGATCATGTGAATGATGATTACAAGGTGGTGAGGGTGGTGCAATTTGTAGGAAAAAGTGGTGATTTGTTTTGTTGTGATGTTAAGGTTTATTCATTGAAATTGGGTTTGTGGAGGGGAATTAAGGATTTTCCTTATTACCTTTGTTATAAGGGGTTTCGTGGTGCGTTTGCGAGTGGTGATTTGCATTGGGTTGTGTGTCGAAATCCGAAGTCGGATGGTGAGAAGTTGATTAGTGCTTTTGATCTTGGGACAGAGGGATGTAGGTTAGTGCCACTCCCGGAAGATTTGGATAAGGAGTTGCATGTGAATGTGGGGATGTTGGGGGAAAGTCTTTGCTTGTTTACTAATTTTTCGTTGAGGGAGGTTGATGTGTGGGTGATGAAGAGTTATAGGGTGAATGAGTCTTGGACCAAGTTGTTTTCAGTTTCGCAATCGAATGATATAAAGTCGTTTGTGTATTTAAGACCGGTAGCGTATTCGAAGAGCGGTGATCGAGTACTTATTGAACAAGATGATGGCGCGGATATTTGGTGGTATGACCTTAAAAAGAAGAAAGTAGATAATGTTGGGGTGCATGATGGGGCGAAGTTCTATGAGACAAAAGTTTGTTTAGGAAACCTTGTTGAGCTCAATTGCAGTGATGGAAGTCATGGGACGAAGGAAATTCCACAGGAGAGGTATAATAATTAAGTCAATCCCCATTTTCCCCATCTAATATCTTTATTTTTCTTAACTTGATATTGCTTTGTCATAAACAATTTTGATTCTTTGTCATCCATGTATTACCTTGATGTCATTTTATCAATCAAATGTTGGACAGTGTTTCTCTCAGAAATGATTTCATATTAAAGTTGATCAAACTTGAACTGGTGGTACTTTAGGAAACTCGAGCAAATAATTTGAGTAATTAGGAGTAGGAAGGGAACATGGTAAGTTCATAATATCTTTCTACACTTACTAAAGTTGGTTTCTTTGGGACTTAATTTTCCATCATGCTTAGTTTAATTGTGTTGGTTGTGTGGCATTTTCCTTCTCAAAGTAGAGAAGAGATTACGATATCAAGTTGATATAAGAGGAATGAATACTGTTTGGAGCCTTTACGAAGTTTTTTTCCCCTCTTCTACTGCCAACTTTCCATTTAAGTAGACACCTTTTTCTTATATATATGACAATAATTTTTTCCCCTCTTAGTTTGTTGTTGACTTGATCTGGCATCATTCACTGAGTATCTGGTACACAGAATGTTCTGAGAATGGAAAGAATCAAAGTCAATTAAAAAATCGCTTCTTATTAAATCTAACTTTTTTTCTTTTTCTTTTCTATTGTTGTTGGGTAAATAAAGACAGGGTCAAGAATGTTCAGTTATTGTTCAAGGCTTTTGGTCTGTATGTTAGCATGCTTACGTCCCATTCTAATCAAAGCATGGTGATGTCACGTTTAACTCTCTGGATTTATGTTCAACTCTATATGGTTGTAGATTTTTGTTAATGAATTTTTTTTACTTGACAGTTTTTCCATATTTGATTTCTTTATCAAGATTGTCAAAAAGTATATTGTGGCTTTGATTTCTTTCCCAATAAAAAAAGGTCGTATTCAGTGCACAAGGCTTCCGCTTAACTGCAGGGCTTGGGAGAGGCAGATGTCGGCCGGTCTTTACCCTATATATGGAGAGGCTGCTCCCATGCCTCGAACCGAGACCAAACGTAGTTTGGGCGAGGGCACTTGACATCGCACAAAAGTACGACCTCTTGATTTATTTCTCAATATTATCAAAGAAGTATATTGTGACTTGGAAGGATCCAGTTAAGGCCCAATGGGAGCTCGAGCCCTCACTCAACTTGATTAACTAAAAACACATATATGCTATAAGAAAATTTTAAATTTGTGGGAAAAATAAAAATAGTAATAACCTTAAGGTAGCTTATGTTAATTCAAAGCTTGTTACGTGGAACACTAGTTGATTAAAAATTGGGTGGAAATTTATATTTTTGGGTTATGTTTTACTAAACTCGACAAGAATCATTCTGACACAAACATAATATGTCGTGTCACTTTTGATCAATTTCGTGTCATGTTAACACGTAGTTTCTCAAATTGTCGCTCCCATTAGAAGTTGAAAACTCCTTTCTTACCCAACTTGCTTCCTACTAACTGGGAGCATGAATAAAAGTGAAATGGAAATTAATATTGTCTATCTATTCAAATGTTAAATATTTGAGTAATTATATGTTAGATTTTATAAAAATAACCTCGAGAAAATTGGCTCAGCGGATCCCGCTTCTAAACACCCTAAATTCGTTATTCATTATTCCCTCACTCACTTCATCTCCTTGTTCCGTCCCTCTTATGTTTAGCACAATATTCTTGGCGCGGGATTGACCTTAAGACCATTCGGTGATTGAAAAATATGTCATTATTTTATGCCGGATTAATTTATTTAGTTTTTCATTAATTAGTTTTTTCACCATTTTGTGGGATTCGATATTCAAGGAGGGGCTTTAGTACCGACGCACTCGAGTAAGAAAGGTAATGGATGATTCTTATAATGTTGGTTTAAGCAAGGGGCAAGCGTAAGGAGCGAGGCACTCCACCAAGCAACCCTTTTTGGGATGCTTGGAGGAATTGTATTGGAGGACACCAATTCATAATTCTACCTAGGACCCATGAAGCCTTGGTTGCTCGAGCCGTGACTTGATTAGGCAACTCTAATGTAAAGCATGGCCAAAGGGACTCTGACAGAGCGTTAAACGTCTTCTCACAACCTAGGCGAACGAGTGAATTTCCTCCACTAATAAGGCAAGTGAGAAATTGACAACTGAATTGTAATTAGTGCGAGTAAAACCCTTATATTGAACCAGTAAAAACAAAACAACTCACCACCCTTGACCATTACTCAAGCTAAAATTAACTTTACCCATTTTCTTTGCATATTGCATTGGTGTTTTCTGTCACTCTGGGTCTTTTCACGCAACACGTGATGCTGACATGATCGTTTTATAAAAGTAGCACACAGACGCGTTAAACGTAGACCATTATTCATATTTTTTGTATATTACTAAAAGGAAAATAAAGTAATGTTGTTCCAATAGTTTAAAAATGTTATACTTTCATCCCTTTAATTAGAATACATTTCAACTAACAAAGGTTGCATTATGTGCCCATTTTTCATTGAGGTTATAGTGTAGTGTCCTAAAATGAGTTTTAGCATGTGCTATAACATATCTCAATGTATCAGGAAAAGAATCACATTAAAATACTCTATAGTTGTGTTTAAAAGGTGTCTCAAGATGTCGGTGTCCAACATGTCGGACACGGGCACATGACCTCGAGGATAATGTCAGCACTTCATAGACTCCGGGTGCTTATTATATCGCATCCTTCCATTTAATCTCTCAAGGATCTCAACATATTTACTTGGACTTAACTAAATTTTTCATTGATATGTACTATGTCTGTGTTGCTCCATTCTTTAGGTTCTCTCTTTGGCTGGTGAGATTATTCAGGTAATTTCAAAACCCTTTTCAACCTCAAAACTTCTTATACATTCGTTGTTTAGGGTTGCCTACATATTCTAGGTTAATGTAATGGATCGCTCACATGTCACGAATTTATATATAATCCTACTCCATCTAACTTTTAGCATCTTTTGTTATTTTAACCATTGGTAGTGTTTAAGCGTACGATAAAATGCTGCCTTTTTCATTTTACAACTAACTTTTTCCACATTAAAGGCCAACTTACTCCTCCTTTTCGTTTGTTTTTCTTTTCTCATTGGGGTAAGAAATTCAAATCCTTAGGCACTCCAAGGATACATTAATTGCCAACTGTGTCTTTTAAAATTTATAACATATCCGCATTTTCTATTTTGTATCTTTCTCTTCATTATTTTTTTGTTGTATTCTAAGCATTATTTTTTCTGTTACTAGTTAAAAAGAACAAGAAAATCATAAACCCCTGTAACAACTCCCCCTGAATAAATTGGTAAAAATATCAAGGATCTGTCAAATGCCATTTAGGTAATTATACTTGTGTAAAACATACATAACTTATTTTTAAAATTTATATGGGGTCCATCAAAACATCAAATATAATGTGAATGTAATTTATACATCTCTGCTATAAACTTAATATAAAGAAGTAAGGGTGACAAATTTTAACACGACTCGAAAAAGATAAGAAGGTAATGAGTTGATGAGTTAGGATTGGAAATACTTGACATGAACCCGAAGATGACACGACCCCAACAACACAATTAATAAACATGTCGAGTTAGTGTCAAACACAAATAAATCGAAAATGCTACAAATAAATTTACTTATACTATGGAAAATGCATCGGATAATTTTTTTCCGGTATCTTAGTTTGCTAGTTGACATGATGGGTTATACTTGTCGATTTAGCGTTGACTAATACTGCACAGGAATCTGAAAATGAGACTATACACATGAATTGCAACCACTATGAAGGGGAATGTCCAAAAAATGTACAATTTTCTCCTCAAAACTTGTATTATAGTTTAAGAAAAAACATAATATGAAAGATTGAATGAATGACTTCCTTGCACTTGATCTCAAAAACTAAACATATAACATTGAAAACTCCAATGAAGCAAATTAGAAGTAAGAAGTAACTCTAGGGTATAAAAATTACAAAAAAATAAATTAAACTAACCACTGCAGAGCAAAGTGATGTTGTAAAGAAAGAAGGATATGACTAAAGAAAAACTATTATAAAATAAATCTAAAAGCAAAAGACATCTAATGACCAATGAAATTATGATGTAGAGTAAGAAAATATTAAAATTTGCTTTAGATTAAGGATGCCCTTCATGATAAACCTGCAATAATTTCTCTCTCCTTTTTTTTTGGAAAGAGATTTATTTTTGTGAAGATATAGAATAAATAGAGAAACGAACAAGTCCCAAGAGATTACCATTGAAGGTTTTGCCTTACTAACATAATATGGGCGACGCAGTTATTAACTTTACATTTGGAGTTGGTGGAGCGCGAATAGCACCACCCAAAATATTGGATGTAGTGTGGTGCTCATGGGTTGTCAAATTTGAAAATTCCTAGTTAAACTGAGATACTGCTGGTGAGCAAAGTCCTTCAATGTTATTGTAGTAGTAGATTGGTGACAGTTTCGGTTTTAGAAATTGTTCCCAATTAGATTCTGGTTTTTCTAAGCATTCTATTATTGGTAGATGTTTTGCTGAATTTTGAGATTAACTACATTAGGCTCTAAGCATCCATAGAGAAAACACATTTGTCCCCATCCAAGAACGGTTGGGGTCATTTCAAATTTTAATGGTTGAGATTAAGTTAGTTTTTTTTTCTTTTTTTTAATAAAAAAATTTGTTAACATTATTTTTTAAGTCTCTTAATGATTAGACATTAGTGCTTTTACACAAACTCTCTTCTTTTTCATTTTTCTACGTTCTCTCAACCAAAACACTACCATCATTATTATTACAGGGTGTTTTTATTTACACCATCTTTTCATTTTACCCACCCCAATTTTAAAATTTTAATGTTTGCAAGTTCAAATTCATAAAAAGACAATGATATCCTATTTTATACACCCCGACACAATTAAATACGTTCAATAAGTCTTTCTATCTAAGGCTTCCTATTTGTTTCAGTTGTGATTTTATAACTTCCTTCTATGTGATTTGGTGCCATTTTGTTGATTCAATCTGTAGCCTCCTTATATACACAAATCTATTCCAAATTTTGAACTTCAGTTCAATTGCAGTGTTGGTGATTGCTCCAGGGATCATGGTCAACGCAGATTTTTGATTGTCTCATCTCATCATTGATGTTTCGAATCTAACCCTTCATCTTCGTTTAGTGAATGCCTCCAAATGAACAGCAACACTATAAATTTTCAGTTCTTTGAATATGTTAGCAAGAGTTAACATGACCATTTTAATTTTCGTTTTATTATGAGTTATGACCCTCAAAACTATGAAGATTGGATGGAGTACTAAAGTGCATATGCTTATCTGTGTATGATGTGGTTTTGATAATATAATTACATACACTAGAGCACTGAACTAAGAATTCCTTTTCTCAGTAGATGCGGAATCCTTTGTTTTTATATGGTCATGAGAAGTTTGCAATGATAACAAGTTTATTGATAGTGCTTATGTCATGGGAATAATGTATTGGTGATGAAGATTGAAGATATGGATAAGCTTCGATGTTGCTCATGTGATGTAAATGTGATGTAAACTACACATTAAAATGCTTTTTAAAAATATCTAACACACACTTTTAAAGAGAGAAGTACTATTTTCTATTCAAAATTCAAGTTCTTTACAAATGATGACATATACGGGTATTTATAGTTGTGTATGGAAGGTTCTAGAGTCAATTCTATAAATATTTACAAGTGGGTGTAACTAACTAACCAATTAGATATGCTCCCACTTATTAGATCCTTCTAGAATGTTCTAGAACTAACAAAATATCGAATAAGTACAAAGTAACAAAAAGTACAAAATATAATTGACTAATTTGCTCCTTCTCATTTTCATCAAAATAAGTAAAAAGGTTGCCCTTAATTTTTTATTACCTCCTCTCTTTGGTGGATTAGTTGAATTTCAACCCATTAATGTGAGTATAACAAAAAAGGGGTTATTTTTAGTATATAACTAGAGTTGTAGTCCTAAACTTGACTTAACATGTAACATCTAATAAACGAACTCTTTAATCTATTACAATATAGTAAATCGGAGGACTTTACTATCTCCTAAATGTGCCATGTGTCATGTTATTAGAGTGTTCTCATTAAACCCCAAGTCCCCTCTCTCATCTCGATTCTTATTCTCACTGTGTGGCGAGTTCTTTTAAACAAATTGCATCCTTAAACCAAATGAAAACAAAAACCACCTGCATATGTGGTTGTATCAGGTTTAATCACTGCATTTCTCTCTCATCAGCATGTAGAGATGAATGTTACAGATGTGGTTGAGATTATTAGGCAACAGTTCTAATGAGGTTTTAAAATGTGGTACTTATAGAATTATTGATTCAGTTTTATGCAGATTTGAGGGAGGCTGAAGAAGAATTTGGGTTTCAAAATGAGGGCGTACTTATAATTCTTTGTCAGGTTGGTGTGTTTGAGAAAATATTGAAGATGGTGCAAGAGAAAAGAGATGTGTTTTATTTGCAAAATTCAGATGAGTTGGTTTCTTCCCTAAATTGGGACCACCAAATAAACTTGTTATCTCATCAACCTCAAATTTATAGATGAATGTGATGATGGTGATAATTTTATTCTTGATATTTTCTATATTTTTTCCTCGCCCAAGGGAGTAACCTCTCTATATACGGAGGTAAGGCTAGCCGACAACTGTTTGGGATCTGTATCTCCCTAACCTTCACTACACTAAAATGTTAATTTTGTGACTGCCTTTCTGTGACTGCTAATGGGGGTGACAAACCTATCACTCCCAGGAGCAGTCACAAAATTATTTATAACTCCCATTAGGGGTGATAAAATCAATGGGTAATAAAAATTTTGAGTTAATTAGTTTGTCACCGCTAATGAGAGTCACAAATGTTACCATATAATTAATTTTTCACTCCTATAAGAAGTCATAAAATTTATAACAGTCACAAACAGTCACCAATTTATAACTAGACATTTATGATTCTTATGAGCAGTTATAAACTTATAACTGTTATGAGGAGTCACAAATTTTAGCATAAGACTTAATTTATGACTGCTATTAGCAGTCACAAATTTATAACTTCTCCTAACAATCTTAATTTGTGACTGCTCTTAGTAGTCACAAATTTATAACTTCTCCTAGCCGTCACAAATTTTTGCACAAGACTTAATTTCCTCCTATTAGGGTCAGAATTTTTTTGTAATACTTTATTTTCCCTCTTCTCTCTCCTCTCTCTCTTCTCACAACTCCTGCCCCTCTCTCTTTCATTTTGCTTGCGTAAATAACTGAACGAGAAGAACTGAACCTCACTATGAGTTTTATGTTTTTGCTTTCGTTAATCAATGTGAATATTTAGGTTTTGATTTAGGTTTCGTGAAGAACTGAATGAATGATTAAGTTTTATGTTTCGATTTATATTTCAATTTAGTTTTATGTTTTTGCTCTGAGATGCCTTTTAGGTTTCGATTTAGTTTCGTGAAGAACTGAATGATTAAATGATTAAGTTTTAGTTTCGCTGCGAAGATTAACGAATGAATGATTAAGGTTTCAATTTAGTTTTTGATTTCGATTTCGAAAGCCATTTTGATTTAGGTGTTGTGAAGAACATTTATTTAAGTTCGATTTCAGTTTGGACCCAAAAATTTAATGATATTACTGAATGAATGCACAAATCAGTTAAGAAATCTTTCGTAATTCAAATTTTGATTTATTTATGATATTCACTGACAAACATTTATTTAAGAAATCCTTTATAAATATTACTGAATGAGTGATTAACGAATCTTTCCTAAAAAAATTTGATGGGTTGAGATATCGTTAAGTTGGTTCATACTAAATAAATAGTGGAATATTTATTTATGTTTAATTTTAATCGTTCGATATGTATTAAAGTGTTTATTGAATTAACTTTGTGATTTTTTTCATGTCACATGAACCCTACAAATAATCATATTAAAATTACATATATAGAGTTATTCATATCTAATTTTGTGATATGAATGTCCACTTTTATCTTAGACTAGTTGGTGCACGCGTGCAATGCACGTGTCACGTGTGAACAGCTTATGAAAATTCATAGGCCATTAGGTGAATAAGCAAGTAGTTAATGAGCTTATTACTCTTGAGTTGCTCACAACTCTCTTAGAAAATAGCACAAGCGACATCATAGGTGTAGTCGTTGGTTTAGTCATCGAATGTGGGTCCATTCTTGAGGACCTTTGTCCCCGAGCTTTGCATGGTAACTCGTATGTAGAGTCATCGCTATCTGTTCTATAGTTATTCGAAATTTTTTCACCTTTTGTTTTGAATAAAGAGTAATAGTTAAACATAATCTACCTGGCATGGAACTTGAACTTGTTTCTAACCAATATGCCTAGCTACAGAAAGCCAATTCATGGAAGCGCAACAGTTGAATTTCCTTCTCGTACATTTGCCTAGATGGACCAACCATTTTGGGATGTCATTTTATATGCACAGTTACCTAAAACGAGTACCTTTAGTCACATGTGATGCCAATTAAGCACGGATACTTCGTTAGAGTACTCGTAATAGTATGGAATACAAATTATATTTCAGTATACATGGACCCTATCCATACACCATACGTATCCGCTCATTATGACTTCTTTTTTATTTTCGGGTACCTCATACTTGAGGAGGTATGGAGAGAAGATTGGGAGATAGGGAGATGTTTCCCTGACATCGAAGACGAAGCTTTCGATCTCCTCCTCGACGAGCTCCAGCACAAATCTTGTATGTCAATCAAGGTTGTTTAATTAATTTTACTTTCCCTCATTATTTCTTTCTATATCCACTCATTCTGCATTTGTTATACCTACTGTTCAAATTCATTAAGAATTGGTAAATAGGTATGTCTCATTAGTTAAGTTAGTGTATAGTATAAAAATAGATTGTTGGATTCAATTACATACTAGTCTGAAGTAAGCAATTAGAAATTTTCCAGATGTCTAATACTCATCTTGATCCATTCTGTCAAATTTATTGTGTAGATTTACGATATTGGAAAGATAAATGCACTTGGTAGCAGCATAAATATATGTAATACTTGTAGTTTCTATAAGAGTTTTTATCAAGCTAGCAAATCTAATATGAATATCTGAAGGATGCAGTTTATAATATTGTTACTGACTCATCTCTTAACTATGTTCATGCCGCAATATGTTTGGTTTTATTATTTCACTATTCATTAGAGAACTCTCTGTTATACTTTATCTTGAGAAAAATCTAATCCTTGGTGGTGCACACGTCATTTGGTCAGGTGATTGTTCAAACATCGTTGGGCAAGGAAGAAATGAAACATGCAATTCTAACCGGCACCAACAAAGTTGCATAACACTCTTTTGCTCACTAGCTTTTGTATAGAAATATTCCGTTTTGACAAGTTGAATAGTGGTACGTATTGCGGGCGTGGGTTTGCCAAGTTAAATAGTGACACATATTGCATAACACGCTTTTATTCCGTTATTTATACTCGAATGTTTGTAACATATGGGAGTTAGATATAAATTTAATATTGATTGTTCTTTGGGGTTGCAAATTGTGTTTTTGGGTTGTGTTATGCCCCAACCCGACCTGGCCTATTAAAACACAAGTACATTACGACTTCCTATTTTTTTACTTGACACGGACACGACTCATATAAAACATAACATGATTAATAATTTTCACTCCCAATAAGCCAAATAGGACACGAATAAGAACATGAAAACACAATATGACAGAAATAGCACAACAGACGAGTCATTTTTTTTACACGAGTACTACTCGATTTCGTGTCAAAAAATTCCAATACAAACACGATTTATCATGTCAATTTCTTGGTGTTTCCAAAATCGCCACCTCTAACAGTTCTTGTTGATCCATTGATAGGATTCTAAAATTCTATCTCCTTATTCTGTTGATGCATGCATGTAAAGTAAATATTTTGTCTAAGTTGTGTAGAATCAGGTAGGGTCTGCAAACAATTGAAGAATATTATGTTTGTCTTTTGAGTCCTTAATCCTGGCAAGTTGTAATTATTGAATGTTATATGAAGTTCCTTTTCAATAAATTTCTTTCATGTTTGAACTCTGCATTTTTTTCCTTGTCCGTCGTAATGCAGATCATTGGAGATAAAAATTTGGAGGATAATGATATCGAACCTGCGCCTAAGCTCATCGAAGTAGTGTTTTAAAACTACAGGGGACAGGTATACCATTGGGTTGAGCTATATATTCGAATCACAGTTTAGTGGTTGCGAATAACTATTTGGTTCTTCTTCTTATCATGTTTTGATTTTATGTTCATATTTTCCTAGCATTCACAGAAGCTGTAAAGGAAGAAGATGCTCCAGCTCATGGATCGAGAGTACACCAGTAAGTAGACCATACACTTAATTTTATTTACAGGACTATATGAAGAAGATCTTGTGTGATGGCTAAGGCTTACTTGGATATATATATATATATATATATATATGCTTTGATAGATGATGTCATGTGTTTTAACTATCTTCTGATTGAGTGATGGTTATTGTGCTTATCTTTGTTTTTTTTAAAAACTCATAAAGACTTTGAAGGAGAATTAAAACGAATATACGTGGAGAAACGTCATCGTAAAGCTTGCTGAATCGTATGGTTTTTGTTGGGGTGTTGAGCGAGCGGTCCAGATTGCTTATAAAGCCATAAAACAGTTTCCTAAAGAGAAAATTTGGATCACTAATGAAATTATTCACAATCCCACTGTTAATAAGGTATACAACTCACCTGCCCCAACTTGTAATGCAATCTATAACTTCAATTTTAATTATTGCTTACCCAGGAAGGTTACAAATTTTGTGCCTATGATGACAACAGACCGCCATAGTTAATTATTAGAAATGATTTCCTATTCAAGGGCACAAATTACCGTTTCTCGGCTGCCTTGTGCAAATTTTTTACTTTTGTTTTATGAAGCCAAATGAATTTTCAGGACTTATAATTTTGATATGTTATTTAATATTTCGTTCTAGTATCAACCAAACTATAATTGGCACATACATTAAAAGTTAAAAGTTGGCAGTGAAACAGTTGATTGGTTGTGATGATTGAAGTTCCTGGTCAGGTTTTTATTATTGCTAGATAGATGGACCACTAGGTACATACTGATTAGTAAAAGTTGACTTTGTTATGCTAGCGGTTAGAGGAGATGGAAGTTATGGATATCCCCATCGAGGATGGGAAGAAACAATTTGACGTCATCGACAAGGGTGATGTTATGATTTTTTCTAATTTTGGAGCTGCAGGGGATGAGATGTTGGTTTTGAGTGACAAAAATAAACAAATAGTCGACACAACTTGCCCATGGGTGTCCAAGGTACCTTTTCCAGAGAATGGCCAGTTGTTAAACTGATTTCCTTGCCTGTGTTTTATGAACTTGATGTTTTGTGTTCCCTTCTCCTGATATCGCATCTTGATTGATCTCTATGAAGGTTTGGAATACTGTTGAAAAGCACAAGAAGGGAGAGTATACTTCAATCATCCATGGTAAATATTCGCATGAGGAGACTATAGCGACTGCGTCTTTTGCTGGAAAGTATATCATTGTGAAGAACATGGCCGAGGTATGATTAATTGGGTGAAGTTCACTTAGTTTTTCATTTCACAAAAAATTTTCTCAGTGAACTTTTCTATCTGGTCCCTCACCGAATAGCAACTTTATCGAAATTAAACCTTATGCCTAATCTGAAGGCATATGGACTACATCTTATTAGATAAAAGTATCTAGACTAGTTAAAAAAAATCTCAAGGCACCTAATGTTGGAATACTCCTCTTTTAAGACTTTCCTACTACTATTAAGAACACTGGATATACTTCATCATCACTTATACTTGTTCATCTTCACTTTTACTTGATTCAGGCAACGTACGTTGTGATTACATTCTTGGGGGTGAACTTGATGGATCTAGCTCAACCAAAGAGGCTATTATGGAGGTGCAGTTTGTTTAGATTATTCAAAATCTGTTATTAGTAATAGTTACTAATCATCTAAGGCAATAAGCTAATCCTGCATCATTTTGGTTTGCCTGCAGAAATTCAAATTTGCAGTTTCTGATGGTTTCGAGAAATTTGTGAGTGGTCCCCGTAACAATTACTTGAGGACAGTCACTCACAAGCTTCATTTCTTTCTTTATCTAGTTAAACTAATATTTTCAAAATGCTAGCCAGGTTTTATTTAAGCAGTGAAATTTAGTCTTCTTGGGTGAATAAACTGTTATCAAGATATTTGGGTTGTTCCAAGTTAATAAAATATTAAAATGTATACAAATAGAATGTATATTAAAATGTTTATCAAAATGTTAAGGAGGTTATACTAACTGTAATGTATAACATTCTTGTTATCTCAATAGTATAACATTCCAGTTATCCCAGTAGCCATTTACTCCCTGTGTAGCCGCATAGGCACTTGATGTTTTGCAGGACACAGTCTAGGTAGCTGATTGCACCTATTGAAGCTTTGTAGGACATAATTTATTATCCTTAATCATGTGAGATTGAGCCATTTTTTCAAAATGAAGTCTTTGTTTGGATATGCAGTTTTTTATATTCGTTCCTTGTCCATATACAGATATGTATTTAGATGTTACCATAAATATTTGTGTTACCATTTATAGGAAAAAAATTATTCCTCCTACTTTGAGTTAAGATGCGCTTTAGTAGTTCTTTTGTGAAGTGACATTCCTATCCTGGTTTTCTGTTGAGGTTATTGTAGGTTCTTGAAGGACAAAGGGTACTTTCGGCTAAAGGATAAATTTTGACCACCGCGACTTACCAATGATGTCGGGCATCCTTCTAGTCCTACACATTTCAAATCTTGGCTTCAATGTAGGGAGGTTCATTTTGTTAACAAATTTTAAGCTTCAATGTATGGTATGTGTATCTCGTTAATTTTATTATCTCATCTGATCTCATTAAGATCTGATCACATTCTCATGTTTTGTTTATCGATTGTTGTTTGGTTTTGGGGTTTAAGCGTGTGTTTGTGTGTTCGTCAGCCAGCTGATACATGTCACCAATGCACACTCAAAACCACTTAATTGTAGTAACACACTCTTAAAGTTAGTTTTATTTTAAACAACATACCAAAAGCCAGATCTTAATGCTCTTCTATTCCTCACAGTAGCCTATAAATTGGTCTACCAACATAGTGGCCTATACCTTTTTTTGAACCAAGCTATTTCTCAGGAAATGATATCCTTTATAATGTATCTGGATGGTTATATTTTCTTAATTGCAGAAGACGCTGTCAAAGAATGGCTGATGTTGCTTCTACTTCAGCTAAGAGCATTGTTAAGGTTGTTGTTGGAGAATTCAGTCAATGCGATACTGCAAAAATGCTGAGTGGGGAAGATTAACCAAAGCACTTCCAAATGCAAAAAATGTACTGGACACTCGTGAACTTTTTTGACAAAGCTCCTACGGTTGATAATGATGCATAAGGCTCCCAATAGTTTCATTTTTTAGTTTATTTTTTATTCGATGTTCATTATGTATTTGGAGCCCGAGATGGGTTTATTTGATGTTAAATTTATTTGAAATGTCTGAAATACAAATGAAATTTATCGAATTATTTAAGACTTTTATAATGTCGGCATCAATTTTTTTAGATTTGTTACATGTCCATTTCATTTCATCTACTCCTCTATTTTATTTCAAGTTTTTTATTCTACTATTTTTTTTAAATATAAAGATTTTGGTAACGGTTCAAAGGAGTGGCACATTTAACAAACTTAACATTTTTAACTACTGACAGCAGTCATAAATATTTGTAACGGCTGACAGAAGTTACAAATATTAGAATTGTAACTGCTGGCAGCAGTTAGAAACAACAGTTACAAATTGGGGTCACCAGTTATAACCCACGTAGGGGTTATAAAAATTTGTGACTACTGTTAGGAGTTACAATTTTTCTTTTGTCATCCCCTAAATTATGATGGCAAATAGCAGTTATAAAGGTCGTTTGTCACTGCTAACAGCACTCACAAATCTCTCATTTTGGTGTAGTTCTTATAGTTAAATGAGAGCTTTGTGCACTGGGTACGACCATATTTTAACTGCCTACCTTATTTTCTTCTTTAGTTTGTGAAGAGATGAAATGTATGTGAGAGAAAAAAGAGTGAGACTATAGTAGTTTAAGGATGAATAAGAAATACTTTTTTTTTCAATAAAACCAATCAAGAATCCAAATGTTAGTTCTATACAATTTATATCCTTTTTATATGTATGTTTACATTTTGTGTCTAAAATTTGCATTTTTGTACTTTTTGTGCCATTTACATTCGTGGCGCTTTTCAACATTTTTGTGACTTTTTTTTTAAAAAAGCATCACAAAAAATGAAGATGGGACCCAAAGTGCATATGTAAGACTTTGGATCCAAGCCAAACAAGAATAACTGGTGGGTCCCAAAACACAAATAATTCTTACACGAGTGATAGTATCTTTAGGTTAAATGGCTCATGTCCTCCCCACCTTTCAGTGAGATTAAGTACACAATGTTACATTTGGAAAATGAATTTAATTTTATTTTAAATTCTATGGTATACATATTCTTAGTAGGTTATACATATTTGTAATTAACTTTTTATGTATCAATTTCCACAATGTTCCTCATCTACATGATTAAAAAAATGCAAACTTCTCCAATACAAAATGAAACTTCCATCTCTCCAATATTCAACCTGATATGTAACCATATGAATGAGAAAACTATTACATGAATTTGGGTAGTAGATGTTTCATTATTAAATTTTCTAGTTTGTTGTTTATTTTTATCGAATTTCAAATGCATGTTAACACTTGAATATATATTGTGACATTGCCAAACTTAGCAACTCAACACAAAATGATAGACACTCGCATGTTGTCTTAAACAAGTCTGAAATTCAATTTTTAGAAATTGTGAAATTTCTTACTACCTCAACCTCAAATTAGTAGTCAAATTTGAAAATGACGGGTTTTAAGGATGTTGTAGCGCCCCAAGGAGCCATGTTGTAGGCATCATTGCATATCCTTTTGATATCCCCTTTTTTTCCGGTAATGAAACACACATCACACCAAATATATATATATATATATATGTGTGTGTGTGTGTGTGTGGTAAAGATCAAGACTTGTTCACCATCATGTAATTTGGTTATTACTCCATAAAAAGAAAGTTGACTATTAATTTAGGATGCTATAAAAATAAAAACACGATTATTGATTTGGAACGAACGTAGTAATATTTTATATTTGTACACTCGGGAAAAAACTCTTTGGTGCCAGGCCGACATCCTTACCAAGTTGAGGCTAGGAAAATTAACTTGACCCAAATTTTGTAGGCAAGAAATATTTTGGCGTCCGAGGTCTATATAGAGGTCATGGAGCAAGAATTGTGTTCTTCTGGAATATTTTAGGCCTATGACAATCATGGAAAAGTTGTCATATTTTAGGAAAACCTAGGAAGATCCCTAACATTATAATATAACCTATGTCGCATACCACAAAATAAAAAATAAATAAATAACCTCAAACTTTTAAGCCTCATACCACAACAAAATATAAATAAATAATCCTGAACATTTAAATGGGATAGAATGGGTGTACATAAAAAAAAACATTTGGAGGATGATTTGAGGGATGTTTTTAGTATTCATATCATTACTCATTCTAAAAAAGGAACTCAATGTTGTGTGGGAGAATTTCATTATAATAGGGTCGTTTATTAAAAATTAATGTCATTATGATCTTATTTTTTTCTTTTTTGCATTCGAGGGCCGTAAATATCTGACATTGGTAATGAACTGTAACAACCCTCACGTATGATAGCCCATTTTATATTTATTTACTATGTGTAGTAAGTAATTATAAAATGATGGATGTTGAGTAAATATTAATTTAATATGAAAAAGGTTAATACTTACTGAAATGTTGTATGATTACCTGAGGAATAGGTAAAAATATCCATGTGGTGATTTATGGTGTCATAAGATATAAAATGACATTTTGGTTTAATGAGAAACCGGAACTTAAAATGAGTTATAAAATTTCCAAATGATAATTTGGAGGGTGTAGTTAGTCCCGGTAGGTGCGAGACAGTCAAAATAAGTGCCATATTGCATTTTGGTATTTCGGGCACTTTTGACTGGTTATAGCTTAAATGTGTAGTTGCGATCCATTTTATCGCGTATTAGCCATTAGAGTGGGGCATTTTAGACTTAAGCCCCGATTAAGTCTTGCTAGCCTTATTATTTTCCCTCATTTCCCTTAAAACAAAATTGAGCCCTAGAGAGAGTAGAGAGAGAGGAAGAGAACTTTGTAGAAAAGAGAGATTGGAGCTTGGATTTTGCTTGCATCTTCCTCAAATCTGAATTTTCTACATCTAGGCAAGTTTTCTACTTGCTATTACACGATTAAAGAGGGATAATTAGTGTTGATAGTTATGTAATGGTTATGGCTTAATAAAGTTAGGTTTCTTTGTTAGATTTATGGGTTTTGATATCTTTGGAAGAGATTTGAATATTAATTAGTATGGATTAATGTTGTTGGAAGCATTTATGATCATTTGGTATCAATAAATGTGGTTGGTTTGGTTGGAAGTTGGTTTTTGGGTTAGCTTGGAAATAGAAAGTTTTGGTCTAGGTCTGCAATGATCGGTCGACCGCGGTTCTCAGACCGGTCGACCGGGCCTTCGGGAGAGGGCACACTGCTTTTTTTCAAAGGCATAAATGTTGAGGCGCGGTCGACCGCGTTCCCCTTACCGGTCGACCGGCCCTGCCGAAGTGAGCTTTCTGCTTTTCTTCCTAGGCAAAAACTTGAGACGCAGTCGACCGCGGTCTTGGGACCGATCGACCGGTCCCCTATTTTTTTCCCAACATTTTACTTTTGCTTTTAAATCTTTTCTTTTCATAGGGACTTAGGAACCTTCTTGAATGAAGTAAACTTTGGCTTTTAGAGTCCTAGTTGAGTCTGGTTGTCCCCCTAGAGTGGAATGGATTTCACTTGGGGTTAAGTCCAAAGGGGGGTTGTTCCAAAGTGATGTTTAGGCATCACTCTTTTGGTTACTTCTTAATAGGAGGATAGGGGTTGTAGGCCCATGTTTGGAGACTTAAGGGCTTATCAAAATTTTATAAACTTTGGGGACTTGTAGGATCATAATGATCATTTGAAGATTTAGTCGGGACTTGTAATTTGAGGAATATTAATGGCGATATTCGAGGGGAATTAGGTTCGCATAATATGAACCCAAATGCTTAATGATGATAGGTTCAACTAAAATGGACCCAAACTGTGTTAATGATGATTGGTTCAAATAAAATGAACCCAGTTGTTTAATGATGATAGGTTCGAATAAAAAGAACCAAACACATGGATATTTGAAATGGAATTTGGTAATGGAAATTGAAAATGAAAATGAGATTAAAATGGTAAATGTTAGTTTACTGATACACACCTCTCTAAATGACATCATAAGGGAAGTTCGCGCGCCTGGTGATGCCCCCTGGCTAGTGAATGCAGGGTGGATATAGTCCTAGGCCGTATGCGGGGTTTTTATATGTTTTTCTGCGCTAGTTAGGGGATTCCAGGTGTGGTCCTGAATTTTCCGCAGGCATATGGCCGCTTCCCGACGTTGCGTTATGATCCCAGGTTGTCTTGTATAGATAGGCCCTGGAAGATGATGGTCATTAAGGGGTGCGCCCAGTGGGGAAACTCTGAGGGGCGGTCCTAGAATCGTTATATGTATATGAATATAACTTTTCAGCATCAAGTGGGACTTGATGGATATATGCCATAAAGAGCATGATACGTGCCATAAAGAGCACGGGAATGGGATTAATGAGATATGTGCCATAAAGAGCACTTGATATTAATGGTATTCCTATTAAGGAATGGAAAGATGAAATGGTAAGATAATTAACTATGGAAGTTAATAAATGGTTTTATTCCTATTAAGGAATACAAAAGGTAATGGAAATTTGATAAATGAGGAATGGTTTTAAATTTAAGTTATTACTTTTCTTTCTTTTATGTAAATGACATTTCATTTCATCATTTAGTTAAATTGTAATGTAAATTTATCATCCTTATCATTCATGCATAACTGTTCATTTCTATCATGCTTTTTATTTCTTCTGGTGATGATATAGAACCCGGCCCTGACCGGTTTACTTTCCTTGTCATGTATATGATTGTATCCGCTCAGGTGCTCGCCCGCAAGGACGCCAATTTTGATGTTCCCATTCCTTTGCTTTCGACGAGCTGTAAGATTTTGCGGGTTATTACAGGACATTGTATTAGACGCTCTCATCTTTGTATTCTAGATATGATCGGGTCTTTTCATCGGGCGTGTGGCCCAAACTTTTGTACTTGTTTAATGAATGTATTATGTAAAATATTTAAATTATGGTACTTCGTTGTATGTTGCTGTGGATCGACAGCTTATTCGGTCCTTTTGTATACATTCGTCTTAGTTGTATTATACATACTCTTATGGAATTCCACTTACTTATCAAATTTGGGTTGTTTAAATTTAATTTTCTTAACTGGTTTTAAATTTTTAAACTTTTCAGACAACCCGTTTTCTGATTTATTGGGTGTTTTTCCCGTATACTCAGTTTATTTTTGTTGATGCTGAGAATGATATCCATCCATGATCCCTGTTATGTTTGAGTATCGGGCTGGCCACCCCTTATCTCGGATCGCGGGTTGTCACATATGGTATCAGAGCATCAGGTTCTAGAGTCTTTAGTATCTATGTGGATTCGTCACGTTCTACCGTAGCGTTCTTTGATATAGATCCTAATGTTAGGAATGTGTAGTTGTCTATGTTTGCGATCTTCTGCAAGATAGATAGTTTTAAATAGTATTTTAACTCTATTGTTACTTCATCTTAAATGCCGCCTAGAGAGGTCGCCCAACGAGACGAAATAGAGTCGTAGAAGAGGAGGTAGATTCTCCACCGCCGCCACAAGGGACCGTTAACGCTGCGGATGTAGCAAACATAGTAGCTCAAGTGGTTAACACCTCCATGACCGCAGAGGTCCAACAATTTGCCACAGGTTCAACAATGGGCTCACGATGTTCAAGCTCCCATGGGACTTACTCCGTGAGAAAGGGTTAGAGAGTCCTTTCTAAAGGGAAATTCCCCGAAATTCTAGGAAGGCATGGATGTTATTGAAGCCAATACATGGAAAGAGAATAGACAACACCACCTTCGAATGATAGAATGTAGCGAGGAAATAAACAAGTACTTGTCATTTTTAAGCTAGTCGAATCTGCGTTATACTGGTGGGAGATGATGACCACACCAGAGCAGAGAGACAAAATGACGATCACTGAGTTTTGGGCTTTGTTCGATCGTGAGTACGTTCCTCTCGCAGTTCAAAAGGGAGATGAGAAAGAAGCTCCAGGATGTTGTGCAAGGAGAGAGATCAGTGGTGGGGTATGAAGCGGAGTTCACCCGGTTAGCGAGTTTTGTACCGGATGAAGTGGCTCCGGAAGATCTCAAATTTTATGTGAGGTCTAAACTGGAGAATCCAGCTGCAATTGTTGGGTAATCCAGCTTTACAAACCTTTGGTGAGGTTATAAATGCAGCCCCACCCCATTGCCATGAGCATCGGTTGGATAACATGGGATTTGAGGAGGAACATTTCCCTCATCCCATCCTTCGGGTAGTAAGCAGAAAGAGAGGGACCCTCGACAAGGGGTTTTGTCTAAGACACAATGTTTTGGAGGGTTTATTGCGGGTGGCAATAACATTAGGTACAGTAAGGTGCTTTTCAATAAGTAGGGTGGGGTGGTCATGGAGGTAAAGGCCATCTGGGCCAAGGCACTTCCCAGTTTAGAAATAACGGGGGTTGAGGTCGAGAGGATATGAAGGGACGGTGATTCCTTTGTAGGGAGGCAGGTCATTACTAGATGGAGTGTCCTCGGTTGTTTGGGGGTCAGTTTCCTAGGGCTCCGCAGCAGCCACATGTTTAGTTTATACCTCAGGTACCTGATCCGGTTGTTCCCATGCAACAGGGACAGTTGCGGTATGGGAGAGTTTATCAAATTTGGGAGGTTATACTTCCTCCAGCTTCATTAGCACCGCCCGCTATTAAGAGTAAGATTTTATTTCATAGGTACTTGAGTTATGTGTTATTCGAAGCGGGTGTTACGCGCTCAATTGTTTATGAGATCTTCTCAGGCTACAGATTTGATAAAATCTGCTGAGAGTAATTTGACTAGCGTTGAGTTTTCCACGTGTGATGGTTCGCTTGATTCCTTATTTGTAAACATTTAGGGATTTCTGGTGGTACTTTGTGCTTTGAGGCCGATTTACTCGTCCTTGACATGGTCGGGTATGATGTGATTGGTATGCCCTATCTCCACGACCGACATAGTTGAGTAGTAGCGTATAGGAGGGTATCCTTGTTTGGATTTCGCTTTTGCGGGATGCTCCACGCGTGAACCTCGACGACGTTGGAAGTGGAGAGATGTTGTTCTTGCTTCTTTTATTTTATTTTATTTTATTTTATTTTATTTTGCTGGTGGAAAGGTTTAGACGAGAATCACGTAGAAGAGTGATTAATGGCTATTAAAGTGCGAAATAGAAGCTCTATATGCAGTTCTCTCCTCTGATCGATGCGAGGGAGACTGGGATGCGAAGTCGAATTAAGACTTCGGGTTATGCCTTGATAAGAAGGCTATTTGAAAAGGTATATATATATATATATATATATATATATTATGGGGTATATAATTATAAGGCTTTATTAAAAGTGAATGTTTGATTTGTTAAATCTTCAGTTATTTAAATGGTAATGTATATAAGTAGAATCTTTTCGGTCCCGAACAAGTGTCTTAGACCTGTATATCTTGATGACCGACAAAGCGAGGTAGTAGTCTAACGGGAGGGTTCCTTATTTGGATTTCGCTTCGGCGAGACGTCCCACGCACGAAACCGAGCAAATGTCGGGAGTTGAGAAAGGTCTTGGGTACTAGGGATATACTTAGTATTATGCGTATACGACTTAGATAGGATATAGTATAGGTAGGTAGACCTTAGGATTGTTTGGACATAAGGCCTTTAGTTTATGTGACGTTAGTTGAGGAGGGTTGTCGGGAGTTTACCACGAATAAGTTGTGTGTTAACTCTAAGAGGGATTGTTTCCTAGTAACGAGAAGTGTGAGATTTCGAAAAGTTTGGTTGGTTAGGCCAAAGGAGATGAGGCCTCTCGTAGTTAGAATGTTACGTTGCCACTCAGCTTTCGTAAAGAAGGGTGAATTGACTCTCACTCCTGAGCCCATGTTGTTAAGCTCGAGGATGAATTCTGTTAAATAGCCTCTGCCAGAATGGGAAGTAATAATACTGAAGCATAGACTTGTTGTTTATGTGACTCATAAGTTTAAACTTGTGGGAAGTATTATCCCATGCATGAAAAAAAAATCATCGTGGGGGTGATCACCATATGGGAAAGAAGGTACTACTTCCTGGGCATAATTTAAACCTTCGTACGAGCAACATTTTATTGCGAGATGATGTAGGAGAGACAGGGGTGGTTAAATCCACATACACAAGATGTTGATTAAGGGAACGTAACCCTACTCTATTGACTTTGAGGGTGGGGTGCGTTTCCATAAGAGAGTTTTTTTCCCGAATGAATGGACTTAAGAAAGGCAGATATGGTGGGATCTTGCGGTTCTAAGGTTTCATTACATCCGGGTAACGACATAATGTGTCAAGTTATGCGCCGCCAGTAGTAGTGGCCGGGCATAGTGAGGTTGTTGGACTGCATGGGGTGCCTTTCATTTTAGTTTCCGACTGAGACAAGATTTTTATTTCCCACTTGTGGCAGGTTTCCAAGAAGCCATGGGAACCAAATGGAGGTTAAGCACTCCTTATCATCCTCAAACGGATGACGAGACCAAAAGGGTAAACCTTATGTTGGGGGATATACTCCTTATGTGCATGCTTGACTTCAAGAATAGTCGGGAACAGTGTCTCTCTCTAGTCAAACTCGCTTATAATGATTTACCTCGATTCGCTATCGGGATGGCGCTTTATAAAGCCTGGTATGGTAGGTCTTGTGGATCTCCCGCTTGTCGGTTAGAGGTGCGAGATGATAAGTCTCTCGGACCTGGAATAATCTGAGGTACTTCTTCGAATATTGAGCTCATTCGGAATCGCATTCGTATAACCAAGATCGACGAAAGGGATATGTCGATGCGGGGAGAAGACATGTGGAGATTGAGGTCGATAGACCAAGTGTTGGTGCAAGTATCACCTATGAATGGCATTAAGCATTTCGAGTAAAAGTAAAACTTGCACCGTGTTACGTTGGACCTTTCCTATATATGATAAGATGGGTCTGGTAGCCTATTAACTTGCTTTAATGAAACATTTGCAGCAAGTTCATAACGTGTTCCATATCTCTCCTGTATAGTAGTACAAGAGATGTGATTGGTGCCCTTAGGCACATTTTTTTCGAAGTAGATGCAACTTGATGTTCCTTATGAGGAGTAGTCGGTTGCTATTTTAGAGCAGGGAGAGTGGAGATTGAAACCGCCGGTAGTACTTTGGTTAGGGCGTATTGTAATTATCCTAGTGTCGAGGAATCGACATGTGATCACGAGGATGACATGCGGGAAAAGTATCTGCATTTCTTCTTGCGAGGTATGCCTAAATTTTGGGGGCAAAATTCCCTTATAAGGGGGGGAGTATGTAACAACCCTCACGTTTGATAGCCTATTTTATATTTATTTACTATGTGTAGTAAGTAATTATAAAATGATGGATGTTGAGTAAATATTAATTTAATATGAAAAAGGTTAATATTTACTGAAATGTTGTATGATTACTGTAACACCCCGTAATTCTGCTTAATTAGGAAAATACGTTTGTTTAAATTACGTGAGTAGAGTAATTTAATTTGATTACGTGAGTAGAGTAATTTATGTGATTTATTACCACGTTCGTTTAAATTACGTGAGTAGAGTAATTTAAAGTGATCACGTGAGTAGAGTAATTTATGTGATTAATTACATTTTATTTAAATTACGTGAGACGAGTAATTTAATGAAATATTATGTTAATAAAGATGAATATGATGAGTAAAAAGTTACTAAATGTGAATAGTAAGGTTTTAATGTTTTTAGGTACGATTGAGTGACTATATGGAGGTACCGGAGTTATCTCAACTGAGTATCGCGTGTAGGACAAAAATTAAGGATGAGAGTAGAAAAATGTTTAAGAGACTCAAATGATAATTTAGAGTCCACGGTTGATTCCGAAAGGGTCGAATTAGTCAAAATAGTATACCCGGGGGTACTAGTTGAGTGCCGGGTCAATTTTGGGCTAAACCGGGACCATTCGGGGGCATTTTGGTCTCTTTACAATTATGGGAAAGATGACCTACGAATTTTGAAACCCTAGATCAGATTATAAGAGTGGTGGCTAGGGTTAGTCAAATAGAGATACACCGTAGCCATTAGAGAAGAGAGAGAGGGGCCAATTCCTAAGGCAAAAGAAGGAAGGAGGGATCATCCTAAGGAAATTTCACCACAAAGATTGTTGGGAAGGAGGATTGAAGTATCAATATCATCAACCATCATCAACAACCACGAAATCAGACCCTACAAATCATAAGGCAAGTGGTTATTTACAAAATAATTGAGTTATAATACCCATAATTAAGCTTTAGGAAGAACATGATTTTTATTATATTCTTGGGAACAAACAATTGATTATGATCCATGATTGAGTAGGATCTGCATGTAGAAAGTTTTTGGATTACCAAGCATGTTTATATCATAGAAATATAGATGAAAAATTCGTGAGAAAATCTGGAAATTGGATGGAGGATTTAAAGAATGCATGTTTAGGGTTCTTGAAGATTAGTGAGATTTTTAGTTAATTTGGCCAATATTTATAATGATTTTGTTGTTTTAAATCGTTAGTAATCATCCCAGAACATGTAGGAATGATTAGAAATTGTTGGTATGATTACGTACGGGTATGATTTGTTGGGTCGGATTTGTACCTAATAAATTATATAAAAAGTTTGGGTTAAGAGGATATTACCTAAATTAATTATGTTAGGGTCGATGTGACATTCCGAACTAACATAAAACTATTATATATTTGGGGTTGATGATAAATGCCGAACCAAACTTGTAACTGGTGTCGCGATGAAAGAGTCCCGAACCAGAATATGTGTATATATTTATATTTTTAGATAGTTCGGGTCGATGGATTATTCCGAACCAACTTTCACTTGGGGTCGACGCATTATTCCGAACCAGGAGTCCTTTATGTGTAACAAAAGGATATGTTAGTGGTTAACTAAGATTAAATACATTGTTATGTGATAAAATGTATTCTTTGTGCACTATCTATTAATTTAAAATAATAGATAATGAAATGAAATGTAAATGTCTTAGTAATAATTTATAGCGTGATGAAATTATTACAAGAATAAGGACAACGGACAGTAAATGAGTTAAATACGGTTATGGGTAGTGTAACTAGGTAGACTAAGTATTATCGATAGTTATGTACTACGCAAGAGAGGTGAGGAAGATCAAGGGAGTGTGCGAAACCTTAATATGTGTAATCAATAACTTAATAGTGATAACTGCTTGCAAAATATTTTCAAATGTTTTGTTTAAGAAGGATAAAATTTGGCACCCGTTTAATTTCATTTAGGTGGTTAGTAAATTGAAAAGACGATCGACACTGATACTAAGAATGAACCATTTAAGAAACCTGTTTATATTTAAATAAGGCTTGATCACCCAAGGTTTAATTAGGCGGGGTGTCACAGAGGGTATCAGAGCATCAGGTTCTAGTGTCCATAGGATCTGTACGTCTTACTACGATTCAGCGTAACGTTTGTTTGTATTAGATCCCTACTATCAGGATTGTTGATTCAAAATTTCCATTGTTGCGATATCTTACTTCTGCTCTTAAATATTGTATAAACTGTGTACTTATACAATTTGAATCTTATTTCAGATGTCGCCAAGGAGACAGAGAGCAGAGAGGGCTGAAGCCAGAGAAGAGGTGAGGGAGGCTCATCAGGAGCCGCAGGTACCGATACCACCACCCCCACCCGAGTTAATCTCCACTACTCAGGTTGCAGTGATAGTGGCTCAGGCAGTCGAGACAATAATGAGGGCAATGGCAGCCCACTTTCCTCAGCCCCAAGTACCTCCCCCTGTGGCACCGGTAGTGCAAGTTCCAGCAGGGCCATCTACTTGGCAACGAGTCAGGGAGACATTTCAGAAGGGACACCCACCCGAGTTTCAGGGCAGTACTGATGTAGTGGAAGCATGCAACTAGAATAAGAATATCCAGTGCCACTTGCGCATGATAGAGTGCACCGGGGTACAGGAACAGATGCTAGCCACTTTCCGTCTGTCAGGAACGGCCCTACAGTGGTGGGAGTCAGTTACCACCACCGAGGAGAGGGATACTTTGACTATTTCTGAGTTTTGGGTGCGGTTTGACCGCAAGTATTTCCCTCCAGCAGTAGAGTCAGAGATGAGGAAGAAGTTCAGCGAAGTGGTTCAGGGTGATCGCTCAGTTGCTGACTACGAGGAAGAGTTTACCCGCTTGGCCAATTTTGTGCCAAACGAGGTGAGCAATGAAGAGAGAAAGAAGTCCAAATTTATGGAGGGCCTAACCTGGAGAATCATACAGCATTTGATTGGTAATCCGGCGTTGGTAACCTACACAGATGTCGTCAATGCCGCTCTACTACACTGTCAGGATCACCGTTTTCATACTAAGGGAAATAAGAGGGGTGAGCCTAGACAACCGGGCAAGGTGGATGGAGGAAGTGGCAGCAGCGCATCACTGCAGCAAACAGCGGGTCAGATAGGGCAGGATTCCCAACAGGGGAACTCTGCCAAGAATTTTAAGCATGGGAGGCATCGCTTTGACCGGAAGGGCCAGCAGGGTCCTCAGCAACCAGTCCCTCAAGGTCGACAGGGCTAGGGTAATCAAAATGGGGGACAACAAGGCCAAGGACGACAGGGCCAACGTCAGGGCCAACAGGGCCAAGGACAGAGACAGTTTCAGGGTCAGTGCTTCACTTGTGGCCAGCAAGGTCACAAGAGAAGAAATTGTCCACAGCAAGATAGGGCACAACAACAGGGTGCCCAACAGGGGCAATAGGCACCATTATCCCCAGCGGCAGTACAGGCCCCACAGCCAGGGAAAATGCAGTACGGGCGTGTGTTCAACATTCGTGATATTCCATTTCAGTCGTCCCCTCCAACACCGCCGGCAGTTGCGGGTTTGTTTCCTATTCATGGGCTTGAGGGAAATATTTTGTTTGACACGGGGGCATCGCATTCGTTTATTTGCACTATATTTGCACGGGCAGCCGGCCTATTAGTGATAGAAGATACTCATCTTATGTGTGTGGAGTCACCAATGGGTAGTGGGTCCCTTATACACTTGATTTGTAAGGGTGTGGACATTATAGTCGGGAGATTGAGTCTAGCGGCGGACCTCCTGGTGCTGGACATGGAGGGATATGACGTCATCCTAGGCATGGATTGGTTGGCACATAATAGGGCAATGGTAGATTGTTATGAGAGGGCCATTGTCTTCTCCATTCCGGGGCAAGAGATGTTCCTTGTGGCAATGCCGCTTCCCGAGGGAGGATTGCGAACTCATTTGTATTATATTGAGGAGGAGACCTCACATGGAGTTGTCGTTTCTCTGGACTCAATCCCAGTTGTGAGGGATTTTGAGGATGTCTTTCAGGAGATACCAGGGTTACCTCCTAGCAGGGAGATAGAGTTCGTTATTGATCTAACACCGGGGACGAGACCTATTGCCAGAACACCATATCGCATGGCTCCTTCGGAGATGCGGGAACTGAGAGAGCAGATTCAGCAGCTATTAGGACAGGGTTTCATTCGACGGAGTACATCGCCATGGGGTGCGCCCGTGTTGTTTGTAAAGAAAAGGGATGGTTCACTTCGTATGTGTGTAGATTACAGAGAGCTGAACAAAGTGACGATACGTAATAAGTATCCATTTCCGAGGACTGACGACTTGTTTGATCAATTGAGAGGGGCTGCATACTTCTCGAAGATCGACTTGAGGTCGGGTTATCACCAATTGCGCATTCGTGAAGAGGATGTACCTAAGACCGCTTTCTTGTCGCGGTACGAGTCATACGAGTTCAGAGTGATGCCTTTTGGGCTAACTAATGCGCCGGCAGTATTCATGGATCTCATGAACAGGGTATTCAGGGAGTTTTTGGATCAGTTTGTGATTGTGTTCATAGACGACATTCTAATTTACTCTTGTACAGAGGAGGAACACGCAAAACACTTACGATTGATCCTACAGACATTGCGGAACCATCAGTTGTACGCCAAATTTGAGAAGTGTGGATTTTGGCTTCGTGAGGTTCAGTTTTTAGGCCACGTCGTATCTAGCAGGGGCATTGTTGTTGACCCGAGTAAGGTATCGGCGGTGAGGGAGTGGGGGCAGCCCATGACACCGACAGAAATTTGCAGTTTCTTGGGATTGGCTGGTTATTATCGTCGCTTCATCAAGGGATTCTCAAAAATTGTCGGACCGTTGACGAATCTGACTCGGAAGGGAATTCCCTTCGTATGGAGTGACAGTTGCCAGTTAGCATTTGATGAATTAAAAGACAAGTTGACATCAGCCCCCGTTCTTACCTTGCCTAGGAGCGGAGTGGAATACCGAGTCTATACCGATGCTTCCTTACAAGGACTTGGGGGTGTGTTACAGCAGGAGGAGAAGGCCATAGCTTATGCATCACGAAAGCTTAATCCACATGAGAAGAATTACTCCACCCATGACCTCGAGTTGGCAGCGGTTGTTTTTGCATTGAGGATTTGGAGACACTATCTTCTGGGCGAGCAGTTCACGCTATTCACGGATCATAAGTCATTGCAGTATCTATTCACTCAGAAGGACCTGAATATGAGGCAAAGAAGGTGGCTTGAATTCGTGAAGGACTACCAATTTGATATACAGTATCATCCTGGCAAGGCTAACATGGTGGCAGATGCGTTAAGCAGAAGACCTACCGGGGAGTTAGCAGAAGTTTGGAAGGCGAAGTGGAGTGAGCTCCGACACGAGGATGAAATGGCGAGAGCATGCTTGGGAGTTCTATCTATCACTTCCGAGAACGTTATGCGGGTAGTAAGGGCATAGGAAGAAGACCCATTTTGTCAGGACAAAGTACGGCAGTTACTGGCCAAGGGGGCAGAGTTCTACTCCATCAGTTCAGAGGGTGGACTACATTTCAACGGTAGGCTGATAGTACCCGAAGATGATGATTTGAGACATGCCGTTATGACAGAGTCACACGGGTCAAAATTCTCGGTACATCCAGGTGGGGACAAAATGTACCAGGATATGCGACGAGTATATTGGTGGTCAGGTATGAAATGAAATATTGCATAGTTTGTCTGAAGGTGTGTTACATGTCAGCTCATAAAAGTTAACCATCAGAGACCTTCAGGGATGTTACAACCACTAGAGATTCCTGTATGGAAGTGGGAGAGCATCTCAATGGACTTTATTACCGGGTTACCCACCTCCCAGAAGGGCCACTATTCCATATGGGTGATAGTGGATCGTTTGACTAAGGTCACCCATTTCTTACCGGTTCGTACGGATTATGATACTATGCGGTACACGCAGATATTTATTTCAGAGATTGTTAAGCTGCACGGAGTTCCTATTAATATCGTGTCGGACCGAGATAAGATATTTGTGTCACACTTTTGGCAGAGTTTTCAGGAGGCCATGGGCACCGACTTACGGTGGAGTACGGCTTATCACCTACAGACAGACGGCCAGACGGAAAGAGTAAACCAGATGTTAGAGGACATCCTGAGAATGTGTATTCTAGATTTTGGGGGAAATTGGGAGCCATATCTTCCTTTGGTGGAGTTTGTGTATAATAAATCTTACCAATTCACTATTGGCATGGATCCATTCGAGGCGCTTTACGGGAGGCCTTGTCGTTTAGCCGCTTGTTGGTTAGAGGTGGGGGACAACAGACTTTTGGGGCCAGAGATGATACAGGAGACTTCATCCAAAATAGAGTTGATTCGAGGACGTATTCGAATAGCCCAGGATAGGCAGAAAAGTTATGCTGACGCCGGCAGGAGACATGTGGAATTAGATGTGGGCGACCATATGTTAATTCGATTATCTCCTATGAAAGGGGTTACGAGGTTCGGCAAAAAGGGGAAGTTAGCACCGAGATATGTGGGGCCGTTTCCTATCATTGAGAGAGTGGGATCGGTAGCTTACAGATTGGTACTCCCAGAGCATCTTCAGCGAATACACGATGTGTTCCATGTGGCGTCGCTAAAGAAATACAAGAGGAGCGAGAGAGCCTTCTGGCACATTCCACTGGAGGAGATCGATTTGCAGCCAGATGTCTCGTATGAAGAAAGACCAATGGCTATCCTGGATTATAGTGAGCGCAAACTAAGATCCAAGGTGGTACCCTTAGTGCGAGTACAATGGGGACATCACAATATGGATGAGTCCACTTGGGAACGGGAGGAGGATATGCGAGAGCAATATCCAGAATTATTCACAGCAGGTACTTTCTAATTTCGAGGACGAAATTCCTTTTGTAAGAGGGGAAGTATGTAACACCTCGTAATTCTGCTTAATTAGGAAAATACGTTTGTTTAAATTACGTGAGTAGAGTAATTTAATGTGATTACGTGAGTAGAGTAATTTATGTGATTTATTACCACGTTCGTTTAAATTACGTGAGTAGAGTAATTTAAAGTGATCACGTGAGTAGAGTAATTTATGTGATTAATTACATTTTATTTAAATTACGTGAGATGAGTAATTTAATGAAATATTATGTTAATAAAGATGAATATGACGAGTAAAAAGTTACTAAATGTGAATAGTAAAGTTTTAATGTTTTTAGGTACGATCTAGTGACTATATGGACGTACCGGAGTTATCTCAACCGAGTATCGCGCATAGGACAAAAATTAAGGATGAGAGTAGAAAAATATTTAAGAGACTCAAATGATAATTTAGAGTCCACGGTTGATTCCTAAAGGGTCGAATTAGTCAAAATAGTATACCCAGGGGTACTAGTTGAGTGCCGGGTCAATTTCGAGCTAAACTGGGACCATTCGGGGGCATTTTGGTCTCTTTACAATTATGGGAAAGATGACCTACGAATTTTGAAACCCTAGATCAGATTATAAGAGTGGTGGCTAGGGTTAGTCAAATAGAGATACACCATAGCCATTAGAGAAGAGAGAGAGAGGCAAATTCCTAAGGCAAAAGAAGGAAGGAGGGATCATCCTAAGGAAATTTCACCACAAAGATTGTTGGGAAGGAGGATTGAAGTATCAATATCATCAACCATCATCAATAACCACGAAATCAGACCCTATAAATCATAAGGAAAGTGGTTATTTACAAAATAATTGAGTTATAATACCCATAATTAAGCTTTAGGAAGAACATGATTTTTATGATATTCTTGGGAACAAACAATTGATTATGATCCATGATTGAGTAGGATCTGCATGTAGAACGTTTTTGGATTACCAAGCATGTTTATATCATAGAAATCTAGATGACAAATTCGTGAGAAAATCTGGAAATTGGATGGAAGATTTAAAGAATGCATGTTTAGTGTTCTTGAAGATTACTGGGATTTTTAGTTAATTTGGCGAATATTTATAATGATTTTGTTGTTTTAAATCGTTAGTAATCATCCCAGAACATGTAGGAATGATTAGAAATTGTTGGTTGTGAATATGGTGGACTATCATGAAAGTTAGATAAATAAAAATGGTGAAACCCGTAGGAAGAAGATGAACTGGGTGTGTCACTGCTTGATCGATCGATCGACCCTTGAATGTCGATCGATCGAGCAGTCGATCAATCGACCATACCCTTCGATCGATCGACCCTGGCTGGACTTTAGAGAAATTTGCGAATATTTCTTTTAATTACCGTCGCTTAATGGGAACCTTAGAAATGATATTTTACCTATGAGGGGACTTTAAAATTACCTGTAGGTGTATCATTAGATTTATTCACATATGATTGAGTGGGAATTTTGGAGAAATAGACTGACGGAAGAACGAGCGATTTAGCCATAAGTTGCGACTGTGAGAATTAAATTTCGGAGAGAATGAGATTTAAATTTCAGAAAAGAAATACCAGTAGGTTAAATATTAACTTAACTACTCAATTAAGAGAGGGGTAACTAGGGCCCTTAGAGTTGCGTGAATACTCGAATAAATACAATGATGAAATAAATTGTAATTTATAAGTATGGTGAATATAAGTAAAATATATTACGTACGGGTATGATTTGTTGGGTCGGGTTTGTACCTACTAAATTATATAAAAAGTTTGGGTTAAGAGGATATTACCTAAATTAATTATGTTAGGGTCGATGTGACATTCCGAACTAACATAAAACTATTATATATTTGGGGTTGATGATAAATGCCGAACCAAACTTGTAACTGGTGTCGCGATGAAAGAGTCCCGAACCAGAATATGTGTATATATTTATATTTTTAGATAGTTCGGGTCGATGGATTATTCCGAACCAACTTTCACTTGGGGTCGACGCATTATTCCGAACCAGGAGTCCTTTATGTGTAACAAAAGGATATGTTAGTGGTTAACTAAGATTAAATACATTGTTATGTGATAAAATGTATTCTTTGTGCACTATCTATTAATTTAAAATAGTAGATAATGAAATGAAATGTAAATGTCTTAGTAATAATTTATAGCGTGATGAAATTATTACAAGAATAAGGACAACGGACAGTAAATGAGTTAAATACGGTTATGGGTAGTGTAACTAGGTAGACTAAGTATTATCGATAGTTACGTACTACGCAAGAGAGGTGAGGAAGATCAAGGGAGTGTGCGAAACCTTAATATGTGTAATCAATAACTTAATAGTGATAACTGCTTGCAAAATATTTTCAAATGTTTTGTTTAAGAAGGATAAAATTTGGCACCCGTTTAATTTCATTTAGGTGGTTAGTAAATTGAAAAGACGATCGACACTGATGCTAAGAATGAACCATTTAAGAAACCTGTTTATATTAAAATAAGGCTTGATCACCCAAAGTTTAATTAGGCGGGGTGTTACAATTACCTGATGAGTAGGTAAAAATATCCATGTGGTGATTTATGGTGTCATAAGATATAAAATGACATTTTGGTTTAATGAGAAACCGGAACTTAAAATGAGTTATAAAATTTCCAAATGATAATTTAGAGGGTGTAGTTAGTCCCGGTAGGTGCGAGACAGTCAAAAGAAGTGTCATATTGCATTTTGGTGTTTCGGGCACTTTTGACTGGTTATGGCTTAAATGTGTAGTTGCGATCCATTTTATCGTGTATTAGCCATTAGAGTTGGGCATTTTAGACTTAAGCCCCGATTAAGTCTTGCTAGCCTTATTATTTTCCCTCATTTCCCTTAAAACAAAATTGAGCCCTAGAGAGAGTAGAGGGAGAGGAAGAGAACTTTGTAGAAAAGAGAGATTGGAGCTTGGATCTTGCTTGCATCTTCCTCAAATATTATTTTTCTACATCTAGGCAAGTTTTCTACTTGCTATTATATGACTTAAGAGGGATAATTAGTGTTGATAGTTATGTAATGGTTATGGCTTAATAAAGTTAGGTTTCTTTGTTAGATTTATGGGTTTTGATATCTTTGGAAGAGATTTCAATATTAATTAGTATGGATTAATGTTGTTGGAAGCATTTATGATCATTTGGTATCAATAAATGTGGTTGGTTTGGTTGGAAGTTGGTTTTTGGTTTAGCTTGGAAATAGAAAGTTTTGTCTAGGTTTGCAATGACCGGTCAACCGCGGTTCTCAAACCGGTCGACCGGGCCTTCGGGAGAGGGCACACTGCTTTCTTTCAAAGGCATAAATGTTGAGGCGCGGTCGACCGCGTTACCCTTACCGGTCAACCGGCCCTACCGAAGTGAGATTTCTGCTTTTCTTCTTAGGCAAAAACTTGAGACGCGGTCGACCGCGGTCTTAGGCCCGGTCGACCGGTCCCCTGTTTTCTTCCCAAAATTTTACTTTTGCTTTTAAATCTTTTCTTTTCATAGGGACTTAGGAACCTTCTTGATTGAAGTAAACTTTGGCTTTTAGAGTCCTAGTTGAGTCTGGTTGTCACTCTAGAGTGGAATGGATTTCACTTGGGGTTAATTCCAAGGGGGGGGGTTCCAAAGTGATGTTTAGGCATCACTCTTTTGGTTACTTCTTAATAGGAGGATAGGGGTTGTAGGCCCATGTTTGGAGACTTAAGGGCTTATCAAAATTTTATGAACTTTGGGGACTTGTAGGATCATAATGATCATTTGGAGATTTAGTCGGGACTTGTAATTTGAGGAATATTAATGACGATATTCGAGGGGAATTAGGTTCGCATAATATGAACCCAAATGCTTAATGATGATAGGCTCAACTAAAATGGACCCAAACTGTGTTAATGATGATTGGTTCAAATAAAATGAACCCAATTGTTTAATGATGATAGGTTCGAATAAAAATAACCAAACACATGGATATTTGAAATGGAATTTGGTAATGGAAATTGAAAATGAAAATGAGATTAAAATGGTAAATGTTAGTTTACTAATACACACCTCTCTAAATGACATCATAAGGGAAGTTCGCGCGCTTGGTGATGCCCCCTGGCTAGTGAATGCAGGGTGGATATAGTCCTAGGCCATATGCGGGGTTTTTATATGTTTTTCTGCGCTGGTTAGTGGATTCTGGGTGTGGTCCTGACTTTCCCGCAGGCATATGGCTGCTTCCTGACATTGCGTTATGATCCCAGGTTGTCTTGTATAGATAGGCTCTGGAAGATGATGGTCATTTAGGGGGGCGCCCAGTGGGGAAACTCGGAGGGGCGATCCTAGGATCGTTATATGTATATGAAGATAACTGTATAAAGAGCATGATACGTGCCATAAAGAGCACGGTAATGAGATTAATGAGATATGTACCATAAAGAGCACTTGATATTAATGGTATTCCTATTAAGGAATGGAAAGATGAAATGGTAAGATAATTAACTATGGAAGTTAATAAATGGTTTTATTCCTATTAAGGAATACAAAAGGTAATGGAAATTTGATAAATGAGGAAAGGTTTTAAATTTAAGTTATTACTTTTCTTTCTTTTATGTAAATGACATTTCATTTCATCATTTAGTTAAATTGTAATGTAAATTTATCATCCTTATCATTCATGGATAACTGTTCATTTCTATCATGCTTTTTATTTCTTCTGGTGATGATATAGAACCCGGCCCTGACCGGTTTACTTTCCTTGTCATGTATATGATTGTATCCGCTCAGGTGCTCCCCCGCAAGGACCCCAGTTTTGATGTTCACATTCCTTTGCTTTCGACGAGCTGTAAGATTTTGCGGGTTATTACAGGACATTGTATTAGACGCTCTCATCTTTGTATTCTAGATATGATCGGGTCTTTTCATCGGGCGTGTGGCCCAAACTTTTGTACTTGTTTAATGAATGTATTATGTAAAATATTTAAATTATGGTACTTCATTGTATGTTGATGTGGATCGACAGCTTATTCGGTCCTTTTGTATACATTCGTCTTAGTTGTATTATACATGCTCTTGTGGAATTCCACTTACTTATCAGATTTGGGTTGTTTAAATTTAATTTTCTTAACTCGTTTTAAATTTTTAAACTTTTCAGACAACCCGTTTTCTGATTTATTGGGTGGTTTTCCCGTATACTCAGTTTATTTTTGTTGATGCTGAGAATTATATCCATCCATTATCCCTGTTATGTTTGAGTATCGGGCTGGCCACCCCTTATCTCGGATCGCGGGTTGTCACACGAACCCAAGATTTAAACTTTAAGGGGGGAAAAAATGTATGTAATTTTTTTATATTCTATAAATTTTTAACAAACTGACCACTATGACGATTTTTGAAATCTATTTAAAAAATCAAAAGATTTCTCAAATCGATCCAAAAATTAGGACTCCAAGTGGCCCTCGCTAGAGGCACTTCAAGGAAGAACACGATCGACGTCCCAAATGGCTCATACATCCTGGATCAATTCGGTGTATTATTTTGGAGTTGTGCAATGGTTCTTGTGATATTATCCCATTCTTATTCATGAATAATACAATTATATGTTCATCAACAAAAGGCGAAAATAAAGAACTCCAAGATTTAGTTAGCACACAATAGTGTTTATCAGAAAATTAAATTTTTATTAAACATGAGCAAACAAATAAATTTTCCTAGGAACCAAATATTATTTACACCTTAAGAAAAAATAAGGGAAAAGGATAATTGTAATAAAGTTAAAATTCAGTATTTGAATAGCCAATATCCAATTGCCTTGTGAAGGGAGAAGATAAATACAACAAATTCTGTTGAACATTAATAGCTGGAGTTTCTTAAAACACATTACCTCTATAATATGTATACTGCCACATTAATTTTGAAAAGTTTGGAGGGGGCATGGCCCCCTGTGCCCCTTGCGAGTACTAACCTCTAATTTCTACATATGTGCTGGGAATTATCCTAAAAAACACAGTATTACACAAAGAAATTACAAAAAAAACACCTTCACTCGCTGCTCCTGTTTTTTTATATATCTTAATCAAATTTGGTAACCATTGAGCTAAGGAGCTAAATAAGAGAAACAAAATGACATGAAATATATAACTCAAATATTTAATTAAAATGATCCTCCCAAGCCTTCAAATGGTATGAAAATATTAAAACAATGTTGCTGATAGATTCACTTAGATAGTTCAATCCCACATGTGTTTGGATAAACAAAATCATTGGCCATCAAACAAACAGAACATGCTGTAGAATCAAAACTTTAGGGTCAAATTCAAAATGGAATGGCAATAGAAAAAGGTACGTACAAATAGTCTCATACTACTCTTCCTCAAAGTTAAACAGGCATACATTCTACAGATAGTAAATTGTTTCTATATAAAACAATGTCCATTTAATGAAATATTAACACTTAGGCAAACAATTTTACGCTGAATTGATAAAAAATTTGACCAAAGCCTGAAGAAAGCATTACAATCGATAATGACAATTTGCGATATCCAACCAACTGTATTTTGATTAGTCATTGCTCTTGAACAAAATCCACACTAACATTATAAACAAAAATTCCCTTAATAAAGTTATTTTTTTAAAACAAAAACCCTTAATTCTGGATGCATTTGCAAGGAATTGAGATTTTATGTTCTTTGGAACATAAAATTTTGAAAACTCTTAATGGAATTTTGAGCACAAAATTTAGTTACTTCTAGGAACGTATATGACCAAATATTCAGATTAAACATTGAGCTAAATAATTTGACAATGGGATATCATAAACATAAAAAATACCCTCACAATTATGGTTCATAACTAAGGAAATACTTATAATTATTTAGCAAGTACAAATCCAAGCAACTTAATATGATTCCCTTTGCACTATTGGGAAGTTTATTACTTTAGTATCTAAAAGAAGAAGAAAAAAGGTAATGTCTATATCGAAACACGGGAAAAAGTTACTTGAGATATCAAAAGCAGAGACAATCCTTCATGTATAAGAGTTCCCCAATCTTCACATTGGTAGCAGATTCAAGTTTTCCCAAATGCCTTAGTGAACACTAAAATACCTATTGAGATTTTTGCCCCTTGTCCATCTTTAAGTAGATATCATACCACTTCTTCTTCGTCTCGTCCCTTATTATTGCTTCCACTACTGCTACACTTAATTGGCGAAACACTTGTGTAAGATGCTTCTACTTAACTACTTTTCTTAAAAAGCACCTCAATTGTTTGCATTTCTTGCGCTAATCAACTAGACATCTCGTTAAATTATGCCAAAACCGCGTAGTATTCAGTTTCAAACTTGGATATTTCCACCCTTTTCGATAAGATTTGAGCTTTGACACGTCTAAGATTCTCCTTTTCTTCCGTGTAACGTGCACCACAAAGAGCTTCGATTGTGTAGCTAACACTTTTGAAAAAATTATCACCATAAACAATAATTACATGAGTGCCTGCTTCGAGTTTAGTTATTTCCAATGGCTGAAACGTGTCTAGTTTTTTTAAGAACGTAACGTTGGGATCAAGATCCTTCAATAATTGGTCAAAGTGGTAAACAGGGAAATCGAGAAAATACATACCGGTAGACGTAACCTTTCCTGTTTTTGCACTATACTCCTGTAGGGTAAGGCTTAATCAATCATTTTCCTCTTGGTCGAAGTACAACAACTTGAATTTTCTTTTGTCCACTGAATGGACTCGACACACCAATCCGGATTTTGCTTCCTTCTCTGTTATCGTAACGGAATAAAAGTGAGCACATTGCTTTTCAACCTTACTATAAACAGGTTCCCCCAGCGAGAGTGGACAGACATGTACCATGCCATTTAATGCATCCTCTAAGATGACGGATGATACAGTGGCTTTTATTCACACGCCAAGTTTAGTACAAAGTGATATAAACATGGTATTCATGGTTCCCAAACTTGAAAGATCGAGCTCCAAATCTTGGGTTTCAGATTCAACGATCTCAAAGACATTAGTGTTGTATAGATGTCGTTTATTTGGATCAGACAAAATGTTGTACGAAAATGTGACCTCACTAAACATATTAGCTGATTTAGGGTCATTTGCATTCTTGTCGGGATGGTACTTCAAAGCCATTTTACGATACGCACTCTTGATTTCCTGATCCATGGAGTTTCGCAGGACCCCAAGAACCTCGTATGGGTCTCTTTGATGTGGATTTGTCACATTATTCTTCTTCAATTTTAAACCGTTAGTTGCCATTTTTGGTCAATGTATCTAACAAATGAGAGAAAAAAGATTAATAACTATAGGGTAACTCTAGTCATTAGTGTGCAAATCAATTTTTTTTTGTATCTCATTAGTTTGGCAATAATAAAATCACATTTGAATGTCATGTGCATAAGAAATAAACATAGTTATAAAATCATAGTGAAAGCTATAAATATATAAGACAATGAAGGTAACTTTTAAAAGAAAAATATCATAAATAATAAAATATGTGGCATTAATTCGAGGAATATTCCGTGATATTTTACAATATACTTGTAGTACAAAATTTCCAGAATGAGAAGAAAACACATTTTAGATTCATGATGAGGTGACATGTATGCTAGGCTTGCTAGGAATATGACCATACCAACTTGCCTCAAGGATCTACCAGATTGAGATCTAAACATACATTCAATTAGAAACTACGAAAAAGACAATTTTATTTTGACTAAAACTTCAGTTAAAAAATATGAAGAATACTAATTTATATTGACATATTTACTTTCGTGGGCCTTTGGAAGTTTGTGTACAATAAAAGTTTGGTTAACAAATTTACAATCCCAGTTAGCACAAGGAAGTCTGTAATTGATTATTTGACAGAACATTAGAGAAAAATTGAAATTTGACCCTCCATAAAAAAAGTCCCTTTTGATAAAGGTTTTTGGCAAATGGTCACGTCCACTATATATAACAGCTCATATTTTATTAGTTATCATGAAACAGTCTCAAAGGCTTTAAACAACTACGTACGGTAACTTTCGTATGGCACGCTTGGTTATGCAAAATTTTTAATTATGTAAATGTATCAATTTGAAATTAATATATTGTCAATATATTCATTTCAAAATGAATTAAATTTTATATTTTATATTTTTTTATATGTTAATTTTTGCAATAAAAACATAATAATAAGAAAATTCGCATATGAGGCCATTTTAAATGGGCTAATATACAATTTTAGGCACAACCAAACGGGCCCTAAATATCCGAACTATTACAAGTGATTTCCAATGTAAGTTCATTATCCCAAAATTTTCCCAAGTTAACTTATCAATTTTTTCCCAAGTTGAATAACAAACAAAACTATCCTTTTTTCTCAAAACATCTATTGCTTGCATAGATCAAATTCATTTGTATGTTTTTTTACTGAAGCTGATGAATGCACAACGAAAGCGATTTGCACACCAATAAAATAGGGTTTGTCCTCTCATTATATTCCAAAGTTAGCTAAAATGTGGAACGCCTTGATGCATGGTAAGGTTAATTGTAGGGGTACGTTGTACACTACAATGTTTGGTGCACAGTACTTTGGGGGTAGTATTATTTGGGACGCTATTCCGGATTGCGGTTCATAGTAACTATCATTTGGATTGTTTTAGGTACCATATAATCTTTATTATTTAGCACTTAGTATTGAGGTATTTAGTTTTTTTTTTAAATATACTCACAATGGAGAATATTATGTGAACTTTGTAGAATAGATTAATTATTTCTTGTTATTTTCTTCTACTCTTCAAAACAAAAGTGGGATGCAATTGGAAATAACCCTAACAGGATTGTGTTTATGGAGTTTGTCCCTAAAGGATCGAGGCATAACTCGTTTAAGGAGAGTCTGGACCAGAGTTTATATAGGGTCTTTGGTGGTGGGTGACAATTGTACTCTACTTTTATGAATTATTACAAATATATTCCACTTTTATAAAGTCTTACAGTTATACCCCTCCTACACACTCGTTCTCATATAGAACCTCAATAGCATTTTAATAATAGAAAACAATATTTGCAACACATCAATTAAACACAATGTTTTTGACAATCCAGTTTCATGAACTAACACAAAGGAGAATTCAAAAGGGTAAAATGTAAATCCAATAACAATTCATATAACGATACATATTTTTTAAGGGCATTTATTCTTACGCCCTTACCTTTCAATTATAAACTTTTCATTCATATTAGAATTATTTATGTCTTAGGCCACAATACATTATATTAGCAACAATACACATTCATATTACAATCAGGGACGACACACAATCACATAAAAAATCAAGAACCACACCCACCTTAAGGCCTTTTCACAAGTTATCTCTATTTTTTACAACTTAAATTCTGTTGAATTAAAGTAGAGGGTACTATACTAATGAACAAAAACCAAAAATATATGGCATATCTAAAACAGAAGCTGAACTTTGAAATGGTAATTTAGATCAACGTAGTGTAAAAACTAAGGAAGAGATACTTGAAGAAAACAAGGGTTGGGTGTGAATAAGAAGCTGTAGATCACAAACAAAAAAAACACAAGAAAGTAAACAATCATGCAAGTATATATAGAGAGACATGCATAAAAAACGTTAAAGTTGGGGTAAAAATACAACCAACCTTTCATTTCTCGCTTAATGCAAATCCTCTTGGCTTTCCTTATAACTCTTTTATATCTCTTAAATGACACTAAATAATGCTCCAGTTATCAATCTTACATCTCTACTAGCATCAAGGGTGAAGCTAGGATTCCTCGAAGGGGTGGGATAAAATTAGTAATGAATTCGATAATTTTTGTCAATGGGGCGAAAGTCTCGACCAATGTCCGAGGTTCAGGGCGATTTCCCAAGAGGAGAAATTTATTATGTTTTTGTATCTATTTATCTATGTTATTTTTTATTTTCCAGCAATTTTTTAACCTTTACAAAATTTGAGATTATTTTTCAATAATGTTTTTGTCATACCCCGTGATTTTAATGACTTTTAAAATGGGTTATATTTTAAATTAATGGATTAATTGTATTTTACTATAAATTAATTCATTTGGGTTTTATCCAAATTGTGGATATTAAAAATGGATGATTTTGAATGTTACTTAAAGATATTTAGGTAATATATGAATGTGATGATTAATGATATTGCTGTGAGATATTAATTCAGTAATTTGGATTTTTAGTCGGACGCGGTATGGGACGTGTCGGGACTAATTTGTTTAAATTAAAAAGGAAATTTATTTTCTATCGACCTTATAGTCATTTCGACGGTGTCGTTACGTTCGAAAGGTTTGAAATAGTCAGAAAAGTCTATTTGGATGTTGAATTTGGGTCTCGGGTCATTTGGAAATGAATAGACAACCCAAAAGGGCATTTTAGTCATTTTTATAGGGGGATGAATAGTGATTTAGGATTTTGTCCTATTATAAGTATTTGGAGATTAAGTGTACGTGGTTTATTCATCTCTTCTACACAAAATAGAGAAGTCATCTTCCTAGAGAGAGTGAAAGGTTGCTTGGGAAGAGAAAAGATTTCTTGGAAGGAGGAGAACTAAAGAACCAAAGGTCACCACTACCACCCACCATCGGAAGTTGGACGGAGAAGGGAGAACCACCTGTGATATACTACAACAAAGGATCAGACCTTCATTAGAGGCAAGCGTTTGATATTTGCAATCTAAGTTTGTATATTGTCCATGTTAGAATAGTTATAAAAAGAGATGATTTTTCATGTTTGGAAGATGAAAGGATAAAGTTGTTAATGGATTTCTGGAAATTGAAAATATATAGGAATCAAACTCATGTTGTAGGTAGTTAGTAATCCACGAAATAATCATAAATCTTTTGAAGAAATTATTAAAACCACTGATGTGTTCTTGAAGATATTATGTTGATAATTTTCTGGAAAAATAAGATGAACATGTGCTTTTAATTCAAACTCTTGATGATTATAGGATGTTTAGAGCATTATAAATCATTCACATATGTTGATATATCATGTAGTAAGGATTATAAGTCATTTGGGTAGTTATTATGAAGGTTTGAATGATCCAAATTGATGAAACCCATAGTACAAGAAATGCAGAAAAACTGGGCTGGTATATGGGCGATCGATCGATCGACCCCCTGTGCCCAGAATCTTTGAAGTTGTTCCTTTTTAATGTTGTTTCTTATCCCAAACCTTTTGTATATCTTTGGTGATTATTAATTGGATATTATGGGACTTAGAAAAGATCAGTAGGCCCTACATAAGATTCGAATTAATTTGATTGGGATTTAATTGATTAGAATGACGATAATTATATTGAAAGAAATTTCGGTTGCTAGATTCATGTGTTGGATTCTAATTGGTATTCATGAGGATTAAGGATAGGTATAGTAGGGGAGATTTAATATAACACATGGGTAGCCTTATGGTTATAATTTGAACATCAAGGACTGAGTTTAAGATCATTATTGACTGTGAAAGGACTCAGAGTAGTACAACCACTTAGTGGTATGACTCCTGGATAGAGAGGGGAGTTCAGACTACATTTGGTTCAGAGAGGGGATGAGGTTACCCAGTTTTCATATTTGAAGTTGATGGACCTCCACGGCCAACAAAGTTAAGTAGTAGTGTAATTGGAGGGGTTCCTTGTTTGGATTTCACTTTGCGAGACGCTCCGCGCATGAACCTTAACAACGTCGGGAGTGGAGAGATGTTATAGGATGCGAGGATGTTGATTTTGTTGAGAAGTCATATAGTGTGAATGAAACATTATAGACTTTGATCCATGTGATGATGATATTTAATCCTAGTTGATAGAGGATGTGTTTATGAGAGATTTGAAACTATCGGTTATAACCCTAATTAAAGGAGAGTTTAATTCGTGGTAATTTGGGATATATGACGATATGGACCAGTAGGATATTAGTGATTTCTTACTGAATATATGTTGAGGAAAAACCTATTTAAACCTTGAGTAATGAGTGAGGCTCGGGGATAATTGAAGTAAAGTCATAATATTTTAATAGTAACAATTTGAGAGATATAATGCTACGTATGGGAACTATCTTAGGGTAATGTGAGTACCTTGTTGATATTATATTATAGGCATAATAATGCCTATTTGATTGATTATTGATTTATGTGTATGACATACCTAGCTTACTTGCTATCAATGGGGAGGTTTTCACGTGAGGGCAGTCATATCCTGATGAATCCATGGGATCTTTAATTTATCGCTCAAGAGCATAGGTCTATGAAAGACTAATCGGGGAGTTGATAAGTCCGATGACTGTGGGTACGTAGGTATGTGCGTGACCCATGGATACGAGAATTATGTTCGCCTCCAGTATTTGTGTTGATGTTTGTGGTTCGTGAAATCCTTACCGAACCTTTTGTCTCCTATTCGGAGACCAGCGATGAGGGGACATGATAGAAGAGTAATGCATAGCACCGCAGCTGTGACTCGGGGTGCCGTATTATATATGTATATAATGAATTAAATGAATGAATGGATATATTGTGGTTAAATCATCTACTCTGTGATTATTGTAGATAACGGTGAATAGAGAAAGAGAACGGAATTAAGTTGATGAATGTTTATTCTTATAGAATTGAAAAGCTTAATTCATATTAATGAGAAACGATTCATGTTAATGAGAAACGTATATAAATAATTATATGACGTGTGATATGGGACATACGGGGTTATGATACGGGATGGAATTATATTATGGAAGCTAGTGAAGAGGAGCCATTAACTAAGAGGTTAATAGGAAATGTTAAGTGTGCACTCTATATGAGAGGTTAGAATAGCAAGTGAGAGTTGGATACTAACATGTACATAATAAATGCTTTATTGCACTTGTTAAATACTTGCTATTTTAAAAATCATTTTTACATCGGGCTCTCACCCATTTCCTTGCATATTCTCTTTTCTATTGTACCTTCTATATCAGCTGTCCAGCAGCAGGGACGCCAACCTTAGCGGATTACGATGAGCTATGGAGCTATGGAGTTTTGCTTAGATGCCTATCTTCATTTGATTCACAGTATACTTATAGTTAGGGCATGTCGCCCAAAGGAATTCAGTTATCTCCTCTATCTGACTCAAATACTCTTGTATACGTGTCATTTTAATACATTTACTATTGTTGGGATTACTGTATTGGATCATTATGTGGGAATGTTTATTCCAATTGCATTTAAATTCTTTTGAGTTATCTGTTCAGTTCTTAATGTTGTAGAATAATGTGTAGTTTTATTCATAAACTGAAAATGTTTTTTGTTGAAATTAAAATTTGTAAACTTTTTAACACCATCTTAATTGGGTATTGGGTGAGTTGTAAATGTTTTCGACAGTGATGCTAAGAATGAGCCAACTATATATTCTGTTTTAATTTGGTATGGGACTGGCCACCCAGTATTTAATTAGGCGGGGTGTTACAGGTGGTATCAGAGCATCAGGTTCTAGTGTCCTTTAGGGTCTGTACGGCTTACTGTGATTTCATCTTAGCGTTCTTTGATATAGAGCCCTATGTTTAGGATTGTTGATTTCTTTGGTAAGATTCTGTATATATTAGTGAATCTTATTTGCGCTCGGATGGGTTCGTACAAGAAGTATGGCAGATGAGGGCCATTGGATGGATAGCAGAGATCGTACTTAGGAGGTTATGAAGTATGTTCGAGTATGATGACCGTAATCGAGATCACCCCTATTATGGAAAATTGAGGAGAGTCAACAGTAGAAGTTCTAAAAATGTAAAAATTGGGTGTGGTACCCAACGAAGGCAATATATTCAAAGACTTGGACATATAGTGGAGTGTGGTTAACTAGAACTGAAATTTGGGGTAAAATTTTTCTTGACTCGTCGGAGCAAAGTTATAATAGTGGGAGTCAACAACCACCACCCCAAGTGAGGGTATGTTTTCTATCTAAGGAATTATGAGGCACATACTAATCTTTGTAGCGATTAATATTGTGTGGGCAGAAGGGTTGCTAAACTTAGCCTATAGCACTGTTATTTACGTAGACTCGCCGAGGGGAGTGGGACACCTATATTTTTCATGTCATCACATGGGTCTGATTTTTATCATGGGATTACTTACTTTGGGCATGTCCGAGCATGATGTGACTGTCGGCATGGATTTACTTGTGGTATATGAGAGCGTATGTACTACTACTAGCCAGCATCTTAATCTGTAATAAGAGAGTAGATGAGTAGAATTTTTAATTGCAATCAATAAAACTTGTAGAGAGGTTATAAACTATTGACTAAGAACCTGAGGAATTTCGATGACCGACTACTTGAAGTAGTAGTGTATCGGGGGGATTCCTTGTTTGGATTTCACTTACAAGACACCCCACGCATGAAACTAATAACCGTTGGGAGTCGAAATAAGTTAGGTCTTTAGGATATGAGTTTATAACCTTTGCGATAAATATTATAATGAAAGTTATACGATAGGGTGTATGGGCTCCCTGGATGGTTGGATTGTAGTAGTTTTCATTATTGTGAAACAGTAAGTAGTTGTGACTTCAGGATTTATCTGTCTAAATATGTGAGGATCATTTTTCCCAAGCTTTGTCATGAGGATGGTATAGGGAAGATTGGGTATAGTTTTGATTTGATTCAGTTAGAACTATATGGTGAGGCTTGGCGTGTAACATCGATGGGGATTTTTGATAACGTATTGTATGGGCGGTACGATATAGATTTCTTGCAATGTGAGATTTATACTCGGAGTTGAACTTACCAGTATGATTTATCTTTCTGAATTTCTGGACGAAATTCTGTTATAAGGGGGGAAGTATGTAATACCCCGTGATTTTAATGACTTTTAAAATGGGTTATAGTTTAAATTAATGGATTAATTGGATTTTACTATAAATTAATTCATTTGGGTTTTATCCAAATTTTGGATATTAAAAATGGATGATTTTGAATATTACTTAAATATATTTAGGTAATATATGAATGTGAGGATTAATGATATTGCTGTGAGATATTAATTCAGTAATTTGGATTTTTAGTCGGACGCGGTATGGGACGTGTCGGAACTAATTTGTTTAAATTAAAAAGGAAATTTATTTTCTATCTACCTTATAGTCATTTCGATGGCATCGTTGCATCCGGAAGGTTTGAAATAGTCAGAAAAGTCTGTTTGGGTGTTGAATTTGGGTCTCGAGTCATTTGGAAATGAATAGACAACCCAATAGGGCATTTTAGTCATTTTTATAGGGAGGATGAATAGTGATTTCGGATTTTGTCCTATTATACATATTTGGAGATTAAGAGTACGTGGGTTATTCATCTCTTCTACACAAAATAGAGAAGTCATCTTCCTAGAGAGAGTGAAAGGTTGCATGGGAAGAGAAAAGCTTTCTTGGAAGGAGGAGAACTAAAGAACCAAAGGTCACCACTACCACCCACCACCGGAAGTTGGCCGGAGAAGCGAGAACCACCTGTGATATACTACACCAAAGGATCATACCTTCATTAGAGGCAAGTGTTTGATATTTGCAATCTAAGTTTTTATATTGTCCATGTTAGAATAATTATAAAAATAGATGATTTTTCATGTTTGGAAGATGAAAGAATAGAGTTGTTAATGGATTTCTGGAAACTGAAAATATATAGGAATCAAACTCATGTTGTAGGTAGTTAGTAATCCACGAAATAATCATAAATCTGTTGAATAAATTATGAAAACCATTGATATGTTCTTGAAGATATTATGTTGATAATTTTCTGGAAAAATAAAATTAACATATGCTTTTAATTCAAACTCTTGATGATTATAGGATGTTTAGAGCATTATAAATCATTCACATATGTTGATATATCATGTAGTAAGGATTATAAGTCATTTGGGTAGTTATTATGAAGGTTTGAATGATCTAAAGTGATGAAACCTGTAGTACAAGAAATGCAGAAAAACTGGGCTGGTATCTGGGCGATCGATCGATCGACCCCTGCCTTCGATCGATCGACCTCCCCAGAATCTTTGAAGTTGTTTCTTTTTAATGTTGTTTCTTATCCCAAACCTTTTGTAGATCTTTGGTGATTATTAATTGGATATTATGGGACTTAGAAAATATCAGTAGGCCCTACATAAGATTCGAATTAATTTGATTGGGATTTAATTGATTAGAATGACGATAATTATATTGAAAGAAATTTCGGTTGCTAGATTCATGTGTTGGATTCTAATTGGTATTCATGAGGATTTAGGATAGGTCCAGTAGGGGAGATTTAATATAACACCTGGGTAGCCTTATGGTTACAATTTGAACATCAAGGACTGAGTTTAAGCTCATTATTGATTGTGAAAGGACTGAGTGTAGTACAAGAACTTAGTGGTATGACTCTTGGATAGAGAGGGGAGTTCAGACCACGGTAACGACCCTCGATTTTGAGAACCTATTTTATATTTATTTACTATGCGAAGTAATTATATAAAATGTTGGAATATGGAGTAAATATTAATTATATGAGGTAAAAGTCAATATTTGTTAAGATTGTTGTATATTTACTGTATGTGTAAGTAAATATCACTATGTTGCGTTTCTAGTGTAATGTGCATTAAATGACATTCATGGTTTAAAATGGAACCGGGATTTGAAACGAATTATAAAATTTCCAAATGATAATTTGGAGGGTGTAGTTAGTCCTGAAAGTTGCGAGACAGTCGCAATAAGTGCCATATTGCATTTTGTGTTTCGGGCACTTTTGACTGGTTTTGACTCAAATGTGTAGTTGTGAGTCATTTTAATGTCGTATTAACCACTTAAGTTAATAATTTTAGACTAAAGGCGCGATTTATGTCTTGCCTTTCATTTATTTCTCTTAAGATCATTCATTAACCTAGAGAGAGGAAGAGAGCTTCGGAAAAAGAGGAGAAAAGGAAGAAAATAGAGAGATTGGATCTTGGATTGCTTCTACCACAAAGAAATCTGAGATTTCTTCTTCACAGAAAGTTTTCTACTTACTACTATGTGATTTAAGATGAGTAGATTGTGTGATATTTGTGTATTTGAAATTTATGGATACAAAATGGAATTTATGGTGTATGAGCCCTAATTATGGTTTTAGTTGATGATATTGTAGATTATAGTCTTGGTTAATTATGTAGGATGATTTGGGATAGTTCGATGATGATGTTTGTGTGTAAAAATGGAAGATAAATTAGTTTTGGGGAAAAACTAGGGTTCATAACCCGTATCCCCCTTCTTGGCCCATCTGCAGGGGTGAATCGATTCGTCCCATTAGGCGAATCGATTCGCTAAGGGGACAGTTTCCAGGTCTGGGTACCCGAATCAATTCAGGTTAAGGCCGAATCGATTCGTCATTTACTGAAAGTTGGGTTGGTCACCCGAATCGATTCGCTATTTGGGCGAATCGATTCGGTTCCTGCAGTTTTGAGTTATTTTCTTTAACACAATTTCGATCCTTTTTCTTTAGGCTTAGGACCTAGGAACCTTCTTATATGAAGTAAACTTAGAGTCCTAGAGTCTTAGTTGAGTTTGGTCATTACCCTAGATTAGAATTGGTTCATTTGGGGTTCATTCCGAGGGTGCATAAAGTGATGTTTAGGCATTACTTTTCTTTTTGTAAATTATTAAGGAGTCGAGGAGTTGTGAGGTCATAATTGGAGACTTTAGGGGCTCAATTGTGGTATTTAAAACCTTGTGACTTGTGGAAATATTGTGATCTATTGGAGAATAATTCGGGATTTAGTATATGATGAATACTAATGAGAATATTCAGTGATTATAGTTTCGGATAAAAAATGAAACATGTACATGTAGAAATGGAAATGAAAATGAGATTAAAAGATAAATGCTAATTTATTTTAACACACCTCTCTAAATGCTATCATAAGGAAGTTCGCGCGCATGGTGATGCCCCTGGATAATGAATGCAAGGTGGATATAGTCCTAGGCCATATGAGCGATTATGTTATGTTTTCTGCGCTGGTTAGGAGATTTCGGGTGTGGTCTTGACTATCTCGCAGGCATATGACCTCTTCCTGACGTCTTGCGTTATAGGTGCCCAGGTTGTCTTGGTGATAGGCCCTGGAAGATGATAGTCATTTAGGGGCGCGCACAGTGGGGAAACCTGGAAGGGCGGTCTTAGAATCGTTATATGTATATGAATATAACCATTATGTATTAAGTGGGACTTGATGTTTGATAAATGCCAAAACGAGCATATAAAAGTGATTATATTCCTGCTAAGGAATGGAATGCCATAAATAGCATATGATAGAAATTGTATTCCTGATAAGGAATGGAAAGATGAAATGAAAGGGTGAAAATGATAAAGGCTTTTAATTAATAATGTTGCTTCATATCCTCTTGTATAATTGAATTAAATTTATAATCATTTAAATTATCTTAGTCTATAATATGAGGTTAACATGTTAGATCATCATCTTTATCATTCATGTTTAACTATTCATAACTGTCATACTTTTTATTCATTTGGTGATCATATAAAACCGTATCCTGACCCGTTCATATTTCTTTTTGTGCATGTATCTTGTATCCGCTCAGGTGCTCCGCCTCAAGGACGCCCATTTTGACTTTCCACTCCGTTTCTTTTGGGGGAGCCGTAATATTTTGTGAATGTTATGGGATATGTTGTTAGAGGCCTCCATTTTTGTAATCTAGTTATGATTGGGTCTTTTACTCGACCGAGTGGCCCAACTTTTGTAACTGTCTAATGGATGTACTATGTAACTTAATTAACTTGTTATAATTGGGTTTGTATAGACTATTGACCGACAGCATATTCGGTCCCCTTATTGTATTCTTGTTGTGTATGTATTATAAGTCTCTTAGGTTTCCACTTTCTTTTAAATTGGGTTGTTTAATTTCCTTCTTTAACTTATAAAACAAAATTTTTGACAGCCCGTTTTTTCTAAAACATTGGGTGGTTATCCTGTATACTTATTATATTATCGTGATGCTGAGAATGATTCCATCCATGACTCCTATTAGATTGGAGTATCGGGCTGGCCACCCTATATTTTGGTGAGCGGGTTGTCACAGATGGTATCAGAGCATCAGGTTATAGAGTACTAGGATCTCTGCGGACTTGCCACGTTCTACCGTAGCATTCTTTGATATATAGCTTAATGTTAGGACTGCTTTGTTACTTATGGTTGTGATCTTCTGCAAGATAGATTGTTTTTAGATAGTAATCTAACTCTATTGTTTCCTTATCTCAGATGCCGCCTAAGAGAGGTCACCCAGTGAGACGCAATATAGTTGTATAAGAGGATGTTGGTCCTCCCCTGCCGCCAGAAGCAACTATAAATGTTGCCGACATAGCGAACATTGTATCCCAAGCGGTTAATGCTGCCATGATCGCAATGGTTCAACAATTGCCACAAGCTCAACAACGGGCTCAGGATGCACAGCTCCTACGGTACCCTCTCCGTGGGAGAGAGTTAGAGAGTCCTTTTTGAAGCGCCATCCCTTGGAATTCGATGGTGGCTCTGATGTTATTAGATCTAATCAGTGGAAGAAGGATATGCAACGCCATCTGCGTATGGTTGAATGTAGTGAGGAGAAGAAACAATTCCTTACTACTTTCAAGCTCGTTGGATCTGCGTTACATTGGTGGGAGTCGATGACTACACCAGATCAGAGGGATACTATGACTATCAATGATTTCTAGGCTTCGTTTAATCAAAAGTACTTCCCTCCTTCTGTTCAGAGGGAGATGAGAATGAAGCTTTAGGATGTGGTGCAAGGGGAGAGATCCGTGGTGAAATATGAATAGGAGTTCACCCGGTTAGCAAGTTTTGTACCGGACGAAGTGACTCCAAAAGAGAGGAAGGTTTCGAAGTTCATGGGAGGTTTGAACTGGAGGATCTGACAACATTTTCTGGGTAATCCAACTTTGCAGACTTTTGGTGAGGTAATGAATGCGGCATTGCTTTATTGCCAAGAACATAGGTTGTAAATGCAGAGTAGCAAGAAAGCTACAGTGATGGGGCAAGTAGGAAAACCTGGAGGCAATGGGATTGGAGGAGGATCATTTCCCTCGTCCCAATCTTTGGGTAATAAGCAGAAAGAAAGGTATTCCTAGCAAGGGGACTTGTCAAAGAGGCAACGTTTTGGTGGGTTTATTGCGGGTGGAAATAACAATAGTCAAGGTCAAGGGGGACCACAACCGCAACAAGCAGGTAGAGGTGGAAATGGAGGTAGAGGCCATCCGGGCCAAGGACTCGGGCAGTTCCGAAATAATAGGGTTCGAGGTCAGGAGAACCTATCGAATCGGTGCTTTCAATGTGGAGAGTCGACCCATATCAAGAGGATGTGTCCTCACTTACTTGAGGGACAACTTCCTAGGATCCCAAAATAGGTTCAGTTACCACCACAAGCACCTAATTCAGTTGTCCCTCCACAGCAGGGTTAGCTACAGTATGGGCGTGTTTATCATATTCAAGATGTTATGCTTCCTCCGGCTCCGCCAGCGCCGCAGGCTATTGAGGGTAAGTTTCTTATTCAGGGACACATGGGTCGTGTGTTATTTAATACGGGTGCGACTCACTCGTTTATTTATAGAAGTTTTTCTCAGACTACAAAGTTGATAAAATCTGCAGAGAGTACCTTTACTAGTGTTAAGTCCTCTATGGGTGATGGTTTGCTCATTTTCTGTGTTTGTAAACAAATAGTAATAACTCTTGGTAATTTGTGCTTTGAGGCCGATTTTCTCGTCCTACACATGGTCGGGTATGATGTGATTTTGGGTATGGATTGGCTAGTGAAGTATCATGCGATAGTTAATTGCTATGGTAAGAGTATAGTTTTTGTCGTTCCGGGGCAAGAAATGTTTTTAGTGGTTATTCCTCGCTTAGAAGGAGGTACTAACACTTACTTGTATTACATCGCCAAGGAGACTTCTCGGGATGTAATTATTTCCTTAGATTCTATTCTGGTCGTTAGAGATTTCCAAGATGTGTTTCGGGAAATACCGGGTTTGCCTCATAGTAGGGAGATTGAGTTCGTAACTGACTTAGCGCCGGGAACTCGACCGATTGCGAGAGCTCCGTATCGTATGGCTCCTGTTGAGATGAGGGAGTTAAGGGACCAGATGCAGAACTTGATAGAGCAAGGGTTTATTAGGCGTAGTACGTCGCCATAGGGTGCTCCGGTGTTGTTTGTGAAGAAAAGAGATGGCTCTCTCCAGTTATGTGTTGACTACAGAGAGTTGCATAAAGTCACCATTCGGAACAAATACCCGTTTCCTCGGATTGATGATTTGTTTGACCAACTTAGGGGAGCGTCGTACTTATCTAAGGTAGACTTGAGGATGGGGTATCACCAGATGAGGATACGAGAACAAGATGTGTCTAGGACTGCTTTTCTGATGAGATATGGGTCCTATGAATTTTTGGTTATGCCGTTTGGACTAACCAATGCCCCCACCATGTTTATGGACCTCATGAATAGGGTATTTCGGGACTTCCTGGACCAGTATGTCATCGTGTTCATTGATGATATTCTAGTGTATTCTCAGACAGAATCCGACCATGCTACTCATTTGAGGTTGGTCCTGCAGAGATTAAGGGATCACCAATTGTATGCTAAGTTTGAGAAGTGTGGGTTTTGGTTGAAGGAATTTTAGTTTTGGGGTCATATTGTGACGGCCCAGGGTATTTCTGTAGACCCAAGAAAAGTGATTGCAGTGAGGGAGTGGGGTCAGCCCACGACGCCTACCGAAATTTGTAGTTTTTTGGGTTTGGCGGGTTATTACCGTCGGTTTATCAAGGGTTTCTCCAAAATTGCTAGCCCTTTGATAAATCAAACTTGGAAAGGGTTACGGTTTGTATGGGATAATTCTTGTCCGTTTGCTTTTGATGAGCTCAAGGATAGGTTGACTTCTGCTCCAGTCCTTTCATTGCCAAAGCCGGGTTCGGAATATTTAGTCTTCACTGATGCATCTCTACAAGGATTGGGAGGTGTACTTCAACAAGAGCGACGGGCTATTGCTTATGCTTCTCACAAGTTAAAGTCCCATGAAAGGAATTATCCGGTTCATGACTTGGAACTTTCCGCAGTAGTCTTTGCCTTGAAGATTTGGAGGCATTATCTCCTAGGGGAGAAGTTTAGTCTTTTCACGGACCATAAATAATTGCAATATTTGTTTTCGCATAAGGATTTAAATATGAGACAACGCCGATGGCTAGAGTTCATGAAAGATTATCAATTCGACATTCACTACCACCCAAGCAAGGCGAATGTGGTAGAGAATGCTTTGAGAAGAAAGCTCGAAGGGGAGTTAGCGGAAGTATGGAAAGCAAATGGAAGGATCTTGGCCAACAGGATGAAGCTGCTAGGGCATTTATGTCTGTAATGACTGTTACGCCTACTATTGTGACAAGGGTGGTTGAAGCCCAAAGGAGGGATAAAGGTTGTCAAGACCACATACACAAGTTATTGACCGAGGGAGCAGAATCCAACTCTATTGGCTCTGAGGGACTCATTGTCCCGGATGAAGGGGACTTAAGAAGGGCCGTAATGGCGGAATCTCACGTTCCAAAATTGCAGTGCATCCGAGTAACGACAAAATGTATCAAGACATGCACCGTCAGTATTGGTGTCCAGGCATGAAGAGGGATATTTATGAGTTTGTGTCCCAATGCACCACTTGTCAATTGGTTAAGATTGATCATCAACGACCGACCGGTTTGTTACAACCGTTGGAGATCCCGATATGGAAATGGGAGAGCATATCAATGGATTTTATTACAGGCTTGTCAACATCGCAAAAGGGTTATGATTTTATTTGGGTTATCGTTGATCGCTTGACGAAGTCGGCACACTTCCTACCGATCCGCACCGATTACAACATCGCTCGTTATGCCTGGTTGTTCATTGAGGAGGTTGTTAGACTGCATGGGGTTCCCTTAAATATAGTTTCCGACTGAGACAAGATTTTTGTTTCCCACTTTTGGAAAAGTTTCCAAGAGGCCATGGGAACCGAATTGAAGTTAAGCACTTCTTATCATCCTCAAACAGATTGGCAGACAGAAAGGGTCAACCAAATGTTGGAGGATATTCTCCGTATGTACGTGCTTGATTTCAAGGGTAGTTGGGAACAATATCTCCCATTGGTCAAATTTTCTTATAATAATTCGTACCAATTCACTATTGGGATGGCTCCCTATGAAGCTTTGTATGGCCGACCTTGTAGATTGCCCACTTATTGGTTAGAGGTGGGGGATAACAAGTTCCTTGGACCTGAAATGATTCTGGATACTTATTCTAAAATTGAACTCATTCGGAATCGCATTCGGATAGCCCAAGATCGACAAAAGAGCTATGCCGATGCGGGTAGAAGTCATGTGGAGATGGAGGTCGGGGACCAAGTATTGGTGAGAGTGTCGCCTATGAAGGGCATCAAGCGTTTTGGGAAAAAAGGGAAGCTTGCACCGCGTTACGTCGGACCTTTTCCTATTATTGCTAGGGTGGGTCCGGTGGCATATCAACTTGCTTTACCAAAACACTTGCAGCAAGTCCATGACGTGTTCCATGTCTCCTCTTTGAAGAAGAACAAGAGGTGTGAAGGTGCCCTTTGGCACATTCCTTTTGAGGATATTGAGTTGCAACCCGACATTTCATATGAAGAACAACCGGTTACTATTTTGGAGTATGGAGAGCGAATATTGAGATCGCGGGTAGTGCCCTTGGAGGGCGTAGTTAGTCCCGAAAGGTGCGAGACTGTCGAAATAAGTGCCATATTGCATTTTTGTGTTCCGGTCACTTTTGACTGGTTTTGACTCAAATGTGTAGTTGTGAGTCATTTTAATGTGGTATTAACCACTTAAGTTAATATTTTTACACTAAAGGCACGATTTATGTCTTGCCTTTCATTTATTTCTCTTAAGAGCATTCATTAACCTAGATAGAGGAAGAGAGCTTTGGAGAAAGAGGAGAAAAGGAAGAAAAGAGAGAGATTGGAGCTTGGATTGCTTCTGCCACAAAGAAATCTGAGATTTCTTCTTTAAGGCAAGTTTTCTACTTGCTACTATATGATTTAAGATGATTAGATTGTGTGATAGTTTTTTATTTGAAATTTATGGATCGAAAATGGAATTTATGGTGTTTGAGCCCTAATTATGGTTTTAGTTGATGATATTGTAGATTATAGTCTTGGTTAATAATGTAGGATGATTTGGATAGTTCGATGATGATGGTTGCGTGTAAAAAAGGAAGAGAAATTAGTTTTGGGGAAAAACTAGGGTTCATAACCCGTAGCCCCCTTCTTGGCCCATCTGCAGGGGTGAATCGATTCGGCCCATTAGGCGAATCGATTCGCTAAGGGGACAAATTCAAGGTCTGGGTACCCGAATCGATTCGGGTTAAGGCCGAATCGATTCGTCATTTACTAAAAGTTGGGTTGGTCACCCGAATCGATTCATTATTTGGGTGATTCGATTCTCTTTGGGGGAGAATCGATTCATCCCTAGGGCGAATCGATTCGGTTCCTGCAGTTTTGAGTTATTTTCTTTAACTCAATTTCGATCCTTTTTCTTTAGGCTTAGGACCTAGGAACCTTCTTATATGAAGTAAACTTAGAGTCCTAGAGTCTTAGTTGAGTTTGGTCATTACCCTAGATTAGAATTGGTTCATTTGGGGTTCATTCTGAGGGTGCATAAAGTTATGTTCACGCATTACTTTCCTTTTTGTAAATTATTAAGGAGTCCAGGAATTATGAGGTCATAATTGGAGACTTTAGGGGTTCAATTATGGTATTAAAAACCTTGTGACTTGTGGAAATATTATGATCTATTGGAGAATAATTCGGGATTTAGTATATGATGAATACTAATGAGAATATTCAGTGATTATAGTTTCGAATAAAAATTAAACATGTACATGTAGAAATGGAAATGAAAATGAGATTAAAAGATAAATGCTAATTTATTTAAACACACCTCTCTAAATGCTATCATAAGGGAAGTTCGCACGCATGGTGATGCCCCCTGGCTAATGAATGCAGGGTGGATATAGTCTTAGGCCATATGAGCGATTATGTTATGTTTTCTGCGCTGGTTAGGAGATTTTGGGTGTGGTCTTGACTATCTCGCAGGCATATTGTCGCTTCCCGACATCTTGCGTTATAGGTGCCCAGGTTGTCTTGGTGATAGGCCCTGGAAGATGATAGTCATTTAGGGGCGTGCACAGTGGGGAAACCCGGAAGGGCAGTCTTAGAATCGTTATATGTATATGAATATAACCATTCTATATCAAGTGGGACTTGATGTTTGATAAATTCCACAAAGAGCATATAAAAGTGATTATATTCTTGCTAAGGAATGGAATGCCATAAAGAGAATATGATAGAAATTGTATTCCTGATAAGGAATGGAAATATGAAATGAAAGGGTGAAAATGATAAAGGCTTTTAATTAATGATGTTGATTCATATCCTCTTGTATAACTGAATTAAATTTATAATCATATAAATTGTCTTAGTCTATAATATGAGGTTAACATGTTAGATCATCATCTTTATCATTCATGTTTAACTGCTCATAACTATTATACTTTTTATTCATCTGGTGATCATATAAAATCGGGCCCTGACCCGTTCATATTTCTTATTGTGCATGTATCTTGTATCCGCTCAGGTGCTCCACCGCCAAGACGCTCGTTTTGACTTTCCACTCCATTACTTTTGGGGGAGCCGTAATATTTTGCGGATATTACGGGATATGTTGTTAGAGGCCTCCATTTTTGTAATCTAGTTATGATCGAGTCTTTTACTCGGTCGTGTGGCCCAACTTTTGTAACTGTCTAATAGATGTACTATGTAACCTAATTAACTTGTTATAATTGGGTTTGTGTAGACTGTTGATCGACAGCATATTCGGACCCCTTATTGTATTCTTGTTGTGTATGTATTATAAGTCTCTTGGGTTTCCACTTTCATTTAAATTGGGTTGTTTAATTTCCTTCTTTAACTTATAAAACAAAAATTTTGACAGCCCATTTTTTCTAAAACATTGGGTGGTTATCCTGTATACTTATTATATTATCGTGATGTTGAGCATGATTCCATCCATGACTCCAGTTAGATTGGAGTATCGGGCTAGCCACCCCATATTTTGGTGAGCGGGTTGTCACAACCACATTTGGTTGAGAGAGGGTATGAGGTTATCCTGATTGCATATTTGAAGTTGACGGACCTCCACGATCGACAAAGTTAAGTAGTAGAGTAATTGGAGGGGTTCCTTGTTTGGATTTCTCTTTGTGAGACGCTCCGCGTATGAACCTTAACAACGTCGGGAGTGAAGAGATGTTATAGGATGCGAGGATGTTGATTTTGTTGAGAAGTCATATACTGTGAATGAAACATTATAGACTATGATCCATGAGATGATGATATTTAATCCTAGTTGATAGAGGATGTGTTTATGAGATATTTGAAACTATCGGTTATAACCCTAATTAAAGGAGAGTTTAATTCGTGGTAATTCGGGAGATATGACGATATGGCTAGTAGAATATTAGTGATTTCTTACTGAATATATGTTGAGGAAAAATCTATTTTAACCTTGAGTAATGAGTGAGGCTCGGGGATAATTGAAGTAAAGTCATAATATTTTAATACGTACGATTTGAGAGATATAATGCTACGTATGGGAAATATCTTAGGGTAATGTGAATACCTTGTTGATATTATATTATAGGCATGATAATGCCTATTTGATTGATTTTTTATATATGTGTATGACATACCTAGCTTACTTGCTATCAATGGGGAGGTTTTCATGTGAGTGCAGCCATATCCTGATGAATCCATGGGATCTTTGATTTGTCGCTCAAGAGCATAGGTCTATGAAAGACTTATCGGGGAGTTGATAAGTTTGTTGACTGTGGGTACGTAGGTATGTGCGTGACCTGTGGATACGAGAACTATGTTCACCTCCATTATTTGTGTTGATGTTTGTGGTTTGTGAAATCCTTACTGAATATTTTGTCTCCTATTCGTCGATCAGCAATGAGGGGACATGATAGAAGAGTAATGCATAGCACCGCAGCAGTGACTCGGGGTGCCGTATTATATATGTATATAATGAATTAAATGAATGAATGCATATATTGTGGTTAAATCATCTACTGTGTGATTATTGTAGATAACGGTGAATAGAGAAAAAGAATGGAATTAAGTTGATGAATGTTTTTTCTTATAGAATTGAAAAGCTTAATTCATATTAATGAGAAACGATTCATGTTAATGAGAAACGTATATGAATAATTATATGACGTATGATATGGGACATACGGGGTTATGATACGGGCTGGAATTATATTATGGAAGCTAGTGAAGAGTAGCCATTAACTAAGAGGTTAATAGGAAACATTAAGTGTGCACTCTAGGTGAGAGGTGAGAATAGCAAGTGAGAGTTGGATACTAACATGCACTCTAGATGAGAAGTGTGCACTCTAAATGATTTATTGCACTTGTTAAATACTTTCTATTTTAAAAATCATTTTCACATCGGGATCTGACCCGTTTCCTTGCATATTCTCTTTTCTAATTGTACCTTCTATATCAGCGGTCCAGTAGTAGGGACGCCAACCTTAGCGGATTACGAAGAGCTATGGAGCTATGGTGTTTTGCTTAGACGCCTATCTTCATTTGATTCACAGTATACTTATAGTTAGGGCATGCCACCCAAAGGAATTCAGTTATCTCTTCTATCTGAGTCAAATACTCTTGTATACGTGTCATTTTAATACATTTACTATTGTTGGGATTACTGTATTGGATCATTATGTGGGAATGTTTATTCCAATTTCATTTAAATTCTTTTGAGTTATCTGTTTAGTTCTTAATGTTGTAGAATAATATGTGTAGTGTTATTCATAAACTAAAAATGGTTTTTGTTGAAATTAAAATTTGGAAAGTTTTTAACACCAGCTTAATTGGGTATTGGGTGAGTTGTAAATATTTTCGACAGTGATGCTAAGAATGAGCCAATTGTATATTATGTTTTAATTTGGTATGGGACTGGCCACCCGGTATTTAATTAAGCGGGGTGTTACAATTTTAACTACAAGTAGCAATTTTTAACCCTTACATATTTTCTTTTTCAATTTGGGAGGGGTGGGCTACAGCCCTGGTGGGCCCACTCCTGGATCTGCCCTTGACTAGCATGGATCCCGCGCGATGCGCAGGCATAAATGTAACTGCGAAGAAATGTTAATACAAATATATTATTTACAATTTATTATGCATATTTTACAAAAAAATGTTGATAAATTAATCATATTCGTTTATTTTACATCGCATGTGCGATGCACGTGCAATATACAATAAATAAATATAATGATAATTATAAAAAAACGAGTATATGCCATAAACTAAATATCTTATTTTAAAGTCATTACAAAAGGTTATATTTTTTTATAAATAAAATTTCTATATTATTTTTGAATGTTTTTATTATATAAAAACTATTGTTTAGAAATAAAAGCTTTAAAAAAGGTATGTATTTTATATAAAAAAAAATATACATATTTTGTTTGTTTTTAGTTTAAAATGCCATTCATAGCTAAAAACTTATAGTTATTTTTATAAATAAAATGTTAAAAATATTTTTATAACCAAAACCTTTTTTATTTATATAAAAAATAATTTTGAAATTTTGAAAACTTTTTTTTATAGAAAAAAATGTTATATAAATGTAGTAGTATTAGTAGCATTATGTAATGTAATTTGGGTGTAAAATACATTTACATGTGCTCAGATCAAGATAAAAAAACATGAAATAATCATTTCAATAATCAGATCCGGAGTGAGACAAATACATCAAATTAAAATACATAATTTGAAACTATATTGATACACACTGAATCCAAAAATCTAAAGAGAAAATAGAATTTTATTACATACGTTCATACTATGTATCTACGTTTTTATAAGAAACCAAAAATATATTATATAAGTACCAACTCAAATCTTCTTACAAAATTATTAACTTTAACATCATCCAAAAATTCATTCAGAAAACAAAAACCAACAAACATACAAAGCAAGATGCAAGCTCCCACTATAAAAGTCCAGTACTACAGTTTTGAGTATACCTTCCTCCCCAAACTTAAATGTCAAACTAAAATAACAATACCTTTATCAACCATGTTCCACAACTGCTAAAACCATACACAACAAAACTTTAACATAAAATTATAAATACACAACCACATTATCTGAGTCAACATGGCCATCGTTTATTAAACTTTGTCCGTCATAACCAGAATGTGTGAGAAAAATGCACCACAGTGTTTGTCTGCGAAAAAGAATAATTAAAAAGAAAGAAAAATAATCGCTGCTTTATAGAGTAGATAAGGAGGTGAAGTATAACATCATTTGTAATGGAATACTCTTTTGTTATTGCAGTGTGAATGGCCTTTGAATGGGTATTGCGCAATAACTTGTTTGAATGGTTCATATTAGCTCATGTGAATGTTTGAATTGGTTATATCATCTTTTGAATTAACATGTTCTCTAACAATGGGTTCAGGTTATATAAAATGGAAAGATCATAAGAGGACCAGGTGAGAGAAAAAAGGAAATGAATGAGCGAAGGAAACAAAGTGGTTAAGCATAAATGTGCATTGGAGAGAGAGAGAGGAAGGGCGAGATTATGGGTTTACTTTACACCCTTTAGGAAGACCAAATGTTACCTTGAGAGTAGCACACCTATTAACTCCACCATATTAATTTCTAATTCTATCGTTTTTAAAGTATAATATAGATTATCGTGCAACCCGCGCAATGCGCGGGCGCCTTGTAGAATAATTTTTTGATAACTTCTTATCTACATTTCTTAAACTATAAATTAAAAATTAATACAAAATGAAAGGGTAACCAATGTTTATATATAAGTTGGAATAAACTACAAATTGATCATTCAGGTTGAATTATTAAGACTCGATGTAATAAACATGCAAGGTGATATCACTTCACATTACACTTTTCCGTCTATCTACCTGAACATCTTAATGTTGTAAACAAAATGATTTTTCTTAATGCATATATGGTAATAACATTATATTATCTAAAAACAGCAATACCAAGATCTCTATATATTATTATTAAAATACTCTCAATCACCACATATGATCCCATTTCAATATTTAATTGTAAGTGAGGTTGAATCATAATATTTTATTCAACAACAAACATTTAAGAATATTGAAAGAAATTAAGGGAAAAAAGTTAGGTCGAATTACAAATTTTTATAAAATTGCAGGCATTCAAGAACAATGAACGAAATGAAGGGAAAAATTTAAAACACTCAAATTTTTTAACAAAACAAACATTAAAAAGTCATTTAAGAGAAAACTACAATATTTGGGCCGTAATTTTCTTTATTGTGGCATCAAAATGTTATCAACACACAAAAATAGAAATAAACACAAACATATAAACAGATGAGACTAAGATATTGTCGATAATGGATAATCATTGCATGAGAGGATTAATTGACTCTTCACATATGAAAAAAATAGATAGAAAGTTTGAAAACTTTACAGTGCCTATTTGTAAAGCCTTATGTGAGAAAGCCTTATGTTTTCTTATCTTTTTATTTGAATATCCTTAAATCACAACAATATAAAATATGAATAGTGAAACAGTAAATACGTAACTTATTATCAATGACCCCCATAAAAACACATGGAAAACATAGAAAATGATCAAAACTAAAAGCACAGATGCAATGAAAAACCCAAACCCAAGTTCCATGTTTATAAGCTTTGGTGCGTCCCTCTCGTATTTAGCAACCCTCCTTCAACGCTTCAAAAACAACCTATAAAAAAATTAGTTAGTGTTTTTTTTAAATGAAGGTAATATTTTTATAGTATACATACTTATATATTGGCAAAAGTAAGGTGTTTATGGAAGATTCCAGAGGTTTATATGGCATGCTTGGAGAATAAGTCACAAAGGACTCCGAGAATGGCCTGAACTCATTTTCAGACTCAGAATGACCATTAGATCCTAGATTCGTCACAAAATCAGAACCCATTTCTCCGTCCAATTCTGTAACAATGACTTTAACTGATGTTGAGACTGTTGCAAGGTGAAAATTTCAGGCTACAAAGAAAAGAAAAGGTAGTGAGTCGAAGGGCCTTGTTTTCAGGTGACCTTCTTTTTCTTGCAGTTGAGTTGAATGGTTAGGGTTTGTGGTGGTGGTTGTTATTGCGTTGGAGATGGGTTTTATAGGGTTAGGGTTGTGGTGGAGGTGTATGGTTTTTAAAGGACCCTTTAACTTCCTCCACTGCCTTTTTATATTTCTAACATACCCCTTTGTGATAACCCGCCTACCAAAATAATAGGTGGCCAGCCCAATACTTTCATAATCACAGGAATCATAGATGGTCCATTCTCAGCATCACTGTCGATTAAAATAATAGTACAAGATAACCACCAATTATTTTAGAAAACGTACTGTCAATAAAAGAAAATTTTGAAAGTAACAAAAAACATTTAGTCAATCCCATTTACGAAAACGGTGGATATCAAAAATCGATAAATGAAGAATGACAATAACATAAATAATCACCGAATAAGCTGTCGGCGAACAGACCAATACAAAAAGTTAAATCGAGTATTACATTTTCAATATTTACAATATAATAAATGAATACCACGCTTGGGAAAACACACCCGAATAAATAAACTGAACATAACTAGAGTACAATGGGAAGAAACGTCTAAACAATAACCTACAACATCCGTAATATGCCATAGCTCCATGACAACCGGAATGGAAATATAAATACAGGTGTCCATGCGATAGAGCACATGTACGGCAAGTAGTATGTGCAGAAACAAAGAAATATAGATATGGGTCAGGTCCCGATTTGATATGATTCCCATGTGAATAAAATGCATGACAGTTAAGTGCGTAATTCTCTCGCAGTTAACAATAACATTTCTCACCCCTCAATCTAAAAGCAACCTAGCGCAACAACAATGATGATGTTCTAGTTAAACAAAGAACAGAAGGCTAACTTCTCTCCAGTCTCAACACTATGCCCTTATTCGTACATGGGGTGTCTCGCAGAGCGAAATCCAGACAAGGAACCCCCCCGATACACTACTACTAAGCAAGGTTGATCGTCGAGATACATTAGACCCTGTCCTAATTAATCTAAGTACTAAAGGTTAACTTCTCCCCAGTCACAACGCCATGCCCTTATTCATGTGTGGGGTGTCTCGCAAAGCGAAATCCAAACAAGGAACCCCCCCCCCCCAATACACTACTACTAAGCAAGGTTGATCATCGAGATACATTAGACCCTTAGCACAATATTATATATATACATATAATTGAAAGGTCTCATCTACTGCTACTAAAGGATACATAATTATATCCATTCACCATCTAATAACATAATTCCCATTTCTTTCTCTAAGGAGATATATAAATGGTACAACATTTTATCAAATGTTTACCAATCAATTTCATCATATACTAATTCATTTCATAGTTTCATTCCTTATCAGGAAACATAATCATAGTTTTATGCTCTTTGTGGCATTTTATCTCAATTATACATTTTGTAAAAATATCTTCCTTATCAAGAATATAATCATCATCGTATGCTCTTTGTGGCATTTTTGTCGTGCTCTTTATGGCACTTCCTCATGCTCTTTATGGCATTTCATTGTGCTCTTTATGGCACCCATCAAACATCAAGTCCAACTTGATTTAGAATAGTTATAATCATATATATATATATAACGATTTTAAGCCCGCCCGTCCGGGTTTCCCCACTGTGCGCGCCCCTAAATGGCTATCATCTTCCAGGGCCTGTTATATAGAAAACCTGGGATCCTACCAAACGTCGGGAAGCGGCCACGTGCCTGCGAGATAGTCAAGACCACACCCGAAATCTCCTACCCATCGCAGAAAATATACAATCACAAACGCTCACATGGCCTAAGGATTATATCCACCCTGCGTAAATTTGTCAGGGGGCATCACCACAATGCGCGAACTTCCCTTAACATAGAGATTTAGAGAGGTGTGTATCCATCAATTAACATTTCTGAAAACCATTACTTTTTCGTTTTTGAAAACATCCAATTTTACATTCTCAAATTCATTTGTACTTATTTATTAGTACCACATTTCATTTTATGTATTTCTTATTCTTAACATAATATTTTGTTAATGACTTAACACCCGAAGTGCCATCAACCTCAACTAGTCCCCAAGACTTCAATGCAATATCATAAACCATTAAAATGGATCTCCGCCAAGGAGTGTCTCCCAAATGTCCCAAAATTTACATTTTATCCTCAATTTATCTTTTGGTTAATCTCCTATTTCATTCGGATATCAACCTATGCAAACTAGCCCTCGGGGTAAGCCCAAACATCCCATTAACCTTAGGACATTAGTCTACCCAAAAACCACCCTCTTGGACTCCCCATACTTCCCAAATGAAGGCCCTAAACCTTGGACCTAAAAGAAAAAGAGATAAAAATCAAACTAAGAAAATCTCACAAAAACAGGGAAACTGAATCGATTCGCTAACCAGCCGAATCGATTCGGTTAGAAAAACTGACTTTTTGCAATTATCCGAATCAATTTGGTCTTAACCCGAATTGATTTGGTCTGCCAGACTTGTAGCCTACCCCTTATCCGAATCGATTCACCCCTAGGGCTGAATCGATTCGGTTCTGAAATCTTGCCCAGTTTGGGGTACGGGTTGTGTGAACCCTAAAATCCCAAAACCTCAAATCTTTGATTTTATCCAACACCAACAACATTTAATTCTCCCAATTTGTTTCTACACCTTTAATAGCTAATAATTTATCCTCAAATCAAATCAAAACTAAGATTTAAGGGTTTAATCATCAAAATCAACAAATACCCATTTATGGGTTTAATCTCCAAAACCTAACTATACATGCAATTTATCACATTAAATCAACATCTTGCATGTAAGAAACTTGCCTTGAGGTTCGTAATCTCTGATCCACTTCCGGTAGCAATGGAAATCCGGCCCAAATCTTCATTTCTCCCTTTTTCTCTCCATTTCTCCCAAGCTCTCTCTTCTCTCTCTCTCTCTCACCCCTTTGGCTTCTAACACAAATGAAGAAAGAAAAGGGGTGGAGGAACTTAAACGGGTCTTAAAACATAAATTCCCTCCTTTAATTGCTAATACCCATTAAAATGACTCGTATCCACTTAATTGAGTCATAACGCATTAAAAGTTCCCGAAACTCCAAAATACAACTTGGCACTTATTTCGACTATCTAGACTATTCCAAAAAGAACCGCACCCCCTATTTTGGCATTCAGAGAAATGTGAACTATTTTATGTTCAAATTTTATTTTATTTCATTAATTATACTAGAAATTAAATATGAGTCATAAACGTCATTTTACATACAACGACGCAATATATCACAATATAATGCCATTTACCTTCTCATACGGTAAATAGACAAAACATAGTAAATATTATCCCTTAATATCACGGGAAACAATATTTACTCCAACTCACCCTATTTTATAGAATTAGCCCGTCAGGCAAAATAATATAAAATAGCCGCTCAAAAGCCTGGTTTGTTACATACTCCCCCCTTAGAAGGGAATTTTGCCCTTAAATTCAGGCATATAGTATAACCATATAAGGGTATACCATAATAAACTATCGTTCTATCATTCCTAACAAAACCCCTTGGTAAAATGGCGTCCCTATTGGACTCAGACTAAGGTTATCACTATTCGATCTCAGTCTACATCCTAAGTGCTCTACATAGCACCCAATCATTCCCCACGAACTATCGATCCTACCTTTCTACTTCGGAAGGAGATACCTACCCATATTGGCACCATACTTTAAAAAAAACGATCCGAAAAATTGTACGGAGGTTTCGATCCCTACAAACTACTACTCCCATCCGCATTTCCTTAGCGAAAGGTGATATTCAATCGATAGCCCCTCACGAACTCCAACTTCTTGCTCGTGAAAAGACAAATTTTCTGCCCAGGAAGCAGTGCCTCTATTCCTTAAGGCGAATACTACCGCTAAGACTATATATCAAGCGGGGAATAATACTTCTCATAGAATTTAATTCTGTGAGACGCATAAATAATGGTTTCATGCGCTAGCATTAATACTTCCCATTCCTGGCAAAGACTCGTTCGTTAAATCCACTCTCGATCATAACAAAATGAGTGCAGGAGTAAAGTCAGCTCATACTTCAACTCCTCTAAAGATAGGTTACCGACGTAACGCTTTATCTAAATAAGGCCCCTCCTTCTACGGCCTAACATTCCGAATCACTCAAGCACCTAAAATTCCTCTTTCTAGGGACTAAATCCCACCTAGAGTTAACCCACAAACCTATTGGGGTCAACTCCTCATCACCTCCCTAAAACCATGCTACATGCCTTAAGGGCCTTACGTACTAATAATCCTAAAGTCAATTTATCTATCCTATTCTAGTCCTATAAATATAATCCTAACTAGATCCCTAGTGTCCAAGACCTTTTTCAACTTCCGACAGTCGCTCGATTTCATGCGTGGGATGTCTCGTCGAGGCAAAATCCAAACAAGGAACCCTCCCGTTACACTACTACCTTGCATCGTCAGTCGTCGAGAAATAATTGTCGAAGACACATGATCGGGATCACTAAAATCCTAATTCTAAGTCTTACCAGAGCAACAGAAAAATAAAAAAAATTAACTGATCTAGCACTTACTTTCTGTAAGGCACTACAAATACTTTATCCCAATATACATACATACATCTTTTATATATGGCCTTCTTATTAATGCATAAACACAAGTCTCTATTCGACTTTCATATCTTAGTCTTCCCCACATCGATTAGAGGAAAACTATCATAGTGCTCATATATCGCACATCAACTTAGTCCTTTAATCACTCATTTACGTGATTCTTACCTAAACCTTTCCAACCCAGCATCTCAAGCAACATAAAAGTAAAGAGAGAAAAAGAAAATAATATGAGACATCTCTCCACTTTCAACTTCGTTAACGTTCATGCGCGGAGTGTCTAGCAAAGCGAAATCCAAACAAGGAACCCCTCTGACACAATCCCCTTAACTTGTTGGTCATGGAGATCAGGCAACATCATGCACAAGCAAAGTAAACAAAGCAAGCAAACAATTAAGAAAAACGAAAAAAGCAAGACAAATAAAAAAATGAAAACTACCTACACACCGTAAACCATCTCTATAAAGTCTCAATCCTATATCTAGGTGAGATATTATTGAATAACTAGCTCTTATCTAGAAATAGAAATAAGATAGCCTCGCAATTTATTTGCTTGCTATCGCACCAACCAAACCAAGAACATCTCTACTCGTATATTACATATAATAGAAGTAGCACACACCACACATATCATCACTCGCCCCATAACGAGTGAAAGAAAATATGGAACTTCCCTATCATGGAAGCCATGCAGGTATAGTTACTATAAAAATATCGATACTACCAAAAGCTCGATATACACACCCGAATCTATGGTAAATACAATACTATTACATCTTATCAGAAGGAAATGCTCCACCCTCAACTACGGTGGAAATTTCTGCCAACATTCATGCCAATCTCCGGCCACTACCAATGGTTCCTAGACAGATCATTCTAGTCTTAACCGAACCAAACTAATTCCATCCCAAGCTACCCTATCGATTTCTCGCATAGTTCCCCTAACTTCTTCAATGAAGGAATCATTCTACTAGCCTCCCCGTCCTTAGTTCAACAAGTCTTCCCCGGATGGATGCCCACTGATGGGGTCTCCTGAACACCACTTCCCTTGAAGTGTTAACAACACTTACTTGTGAGCCTATCATTCTATCGAAGGGCTCTCTCTCTTTGGGCAAAACTTCCTGCACCGCCCTACTTTGGCGACCACCATTTTTGCCACTTCAGCCTTATTCCTATGCATGAGAATATTTTCCTTCCGCTCTTCGCACCTGGGCACTTCTATGCACTAATCTAGGCCAGACTCTCGGGCCTCATATTCTCACCAAATGAGATTTCACTTCTCCGATTCGTCCGAACTTCAACATGTGGTCCTCATCAAGGGCTTCTCAATCTTTAGATTGACATCACTTGGAATCCCAAGTTTAATACTACACTCGACTGGCAGCGGTACATGGAAATTCATCTCTACTATACTTAGTAGTCACAGTTGTAATAGAAAAAAATGCTATAAAAGGGATTGACCTCTAAAGCGGCCCACGTCCCTGACTACACCTTACAGCTCTTAGAAATACCGTCTCGCCACGCCTTCACGACAATCTCCCTTGATGCCCATCATTTGACGACTTACTAGTCTCACACGATCGCGCAAAAGATTTTCGGTGTTCTCATAGCATAACAGAAGAACGAGACTCACAAGAGAAATCAACAATCTTAATCTTAAGGCTCTATATCAAATCAGAAGTAACGCTAAAAGCAAAATACATCCACACAGATTCCTAAGGACTCTAGAACCTAATGCTCTGATACCATCTGTGACAACTCGCCTACCAAAATAATAGGTGGCCAGCCCAATACTCTCATAATCACAGGAATTATAGATGGTCCATTCTCAGCATCACTGTCGATTAAAATAATAGTACGAGATAACCACAAATTATTTTAGAAAACGGACTGTCAATAAAAGAAAATTTTGAAAGTAATAGAAAAACATTTAGACAATCCCATTTGCGAAAACAGTGGATATCAAAAATTGATAAATGAAGAATGAGAATAACATAAATAATCACCGAATAAGTTGTCGGCGAACATACCAATACAAAAGGTTACACCGAGTATTACATTTTCAATATTTATAATATAATAAATGAATGTAACGCTTGGGCAAACACACGCGAATAAATGAACTGAACATAACTAGAGTACAATGGGAAGAAACTTCTAAACAATAACCTACAACATCCGCAATATGCCGTAGCTCCATGGCAATCGGAATGTAAATGTAAATACGGGTGTCCATGCGGTAGAGCACCTGTACGGCAAGTAGTATGTGCAGAAACAAAGAAATATAGATACGGGTCAGGGATCGTCGAGATACATTAGACCCTTAGCACAATATTATATATATATACATATAATTGAAAGGTGTCATCTACTGCTACTAAAGGATACATAATTATATACATTCACCATCTAACAACATAATTCCCATTTCTTTCTCTAGGGAGATATATAAATGGTACAACATTTTATCAAATGTTTACCAATCAATTTCATCATATACTAATTCATTTCATAGTTTCATTCCTTATCAGGAAACATAATCATAGTTTTTATGGTCTTTGTGGCATTTTATCTCAATTATACATTTTGTAAAAATCTCTTCCTTATCAAGAATATAATCATCATCATATGCTCTTTGTGGCATTTTCATCGTGCTCTTTATGGCACTTCCTCATGCTCTTTATGGCATTTTATTGTGCTCTTTATGGCACCCATCAAACATCAAGTCCAACTTTATTTAGAATAGTTATAATCATATATATATATATATATATATATATATATATATATATATATATATAACGATTCTAAGACCACCCATCCAGGTTTCCCCACTATGCGCGCCCCTAAATGGCTATCATTTTCCAGGGCCTGTTATATAGACAACCTGGGATCCTACCAAACGTCGGGAAGCGGCCACGTGCCTGCGGGATAGTCAAGACCACACCCGGAATCTCCTACCCATCACAGAAAATATACAATCACAAACGCTCACATGGCCTAGGGATTATATCCACCCTGCGTTAATTTGTCAGGGGGCATCACCACAACGCGCAAACTTCCCTTAACATAGAGATTTAGAGAGGTGTGTATCCATCAATTAACATTTCTGAAAACCATTACTTTTTTGTTTTTGAAAACATCCAATTTTACATTCTCAAAATCATTTGTACTTATTTATTAGTACCACATTTCATTTTATGTATTTCTTATTCTTAACATAATATTTTGTTAATGACTTAACACCCGAAGTGCCATCAACCTCAACTAGTCCCCAAGACTTCAATGCACTATCATAAACCATTAAAATGGATCTCCACCAAGGAGTGTCTCCCAAATGTCCCAAAATTTACATTTTATCCTCAATTTATCTTTTGGTTAATCTCATATATCATTGGGATATCAACCTATGCAAACTAGCCCTCGGGGTAAGCCCAGACATCCCATTAACCTTAGGACATTAGTCTACCCAAAAACCACCCTCTTGGACTCCCCATACTTCCCAAAGGAAGGCCCCTAAACCTTGGACCTAAAAGAAAAAGGGCTAAAAATCAAACTAAGAAAATCTCACAAAAATAGGGAAACCGAATCGATTCGCCCCTTGGGCCGAATCGATTCTCCCTTGCGAATCGATTCGCTAACTAGCCGAATCAATTAGGTTAGCAAAACTGACTTTCTGCAATTGTCCGAATCGATTCGGGTAACCCGAATCGATTCGGTCTGCCAGACTTGTAGCCTACCCCTTATCCGAATCGATTCGGTCTTGAAATCTTGCCCAGTTTGGGCTACGGGTTGTGTGAACCCTAAAATCCTAAAACCTCAAATCTTTGATTTTACCCAACACCAACAACATCTAATTCTCCCAATTTGTTTCTACACCTTTAATAGCTAATAATTTATCCTCAAACCAAATCAAAACAAAGATTTAAGGGTTTAATCATCAAAATCAACAAATACCCATTTATGGGTTTAATCTCCAAAACCTAACTATACATGCAATTTATCACATTAAATCAACATCTAGCAAGTAAGAAACTTGCCTCGAGGTTCGTAGTCTCTGATCCACTTCCGGTAGCAACGGAAATCCATCCCAAATCTTCATATCTCCCTCTTTCTCTCCATTTCTCCCAAGCTCTCTCTTCTCTCTCTCTCTCTCCTTTGGCTTCTAACACAAATGAAGAAAGAAAAGGGGTGGGGGAACTTAAACGGGTCTTAAAACATAAATACCCTCCTTTAATTGCTAATACCCATTAAAATGACTCGTATCCACTTAATTGAGTCATAACGCATTAAAAGTGTCTGAAACTCCAAAATACAACATGGCACTTATTTCGACTATCTCGACTATTCCAAAAACAACCGTACCCCCTATTTTGGCATTCGGAGAAATGTGAACTATTTTTATGTTCAAATTTTATTTTATTTCATTAATTATACTAAAAATTAAATATGAGTCATAAACATCGTTTTACATATAACGACGCAATATATCACAATATAATGCCATTTACCTTCTCATACGGTAAATAGACAAAACATAGTAAATATTATCCCTTAATATCACGGGAAACAATATTTACTCCAACTTCCCCTATTTTGTAGAATTAGCCCATCGGGCAAAATAATATAAAATAGCCGCACAAGAGCCTAGGTTGTTACACCCCTCCTCTCCCTTCCTTTAAAATATAAGAAGATGAATGGTTTTGTTAAATAATAACATTAATTAAAATTGTCCACGTGGTGCTCTGTAGATGCTACAAATATCGTCACCGGGTTTTGCTGTCAATTTTAGTTATAGACTATAATTCATCAAATCATTTTCCCCTCTAGAAAGTTTTGCTAATTGGTTAATTCTGCCCATAGGATTTTGTGAGAGGTTTTGTAGCCCTTAAACCACTAAAGTTCACTTTTTATGTCAATTTTTAAAATGCCGTTAGGTTAATCAACATGGTTTATCTACGGTGTTTAAAATGAGCTGACCAAGTTCGGTCAATGGATGAGCTAAGAAACTAACACTTTTCCTTTGATAAGTTACTGAGGGTGCACTCAGTGGCGGAGCCAAAAAATATTTTTTGGGTGGGGCAGTGCGATGTACAAATCATTAATCCTTTTCGGGGATTCGAGAGTAGGAGCCCCCGAGCCGAATTTTTTAGGGTTATTTTTAGAATTTTTACAAATATTCAATTAATAATTTCCATTTGTAGATAATTATAATTAAAATACAATAACGTATTTGATAATAGCACCAATTCACATAGTATGTTAATAAAAAAAACCTAAAATAAATCAAACTCCTAAAATAAATCTTTCGAAATAGGAGGTCTTAAACTATATAGGAAGGAATTAGTCCAAATTAGAAAAATCCTAAACAACAACGAAATGAAATTAACTCAAACCATAAAATATGTCAAACCCTTAAAATAAATAACAACAAATTAATTCAAACCATAACCTAAAATAAATAAAAATAAATTGATTCAAACCCTAAACAACAACAAAATAATCCAAGTAATCAAAGTGGCCAAGTGGGTGTGAGTGTGTAATATTTTTTTAAGGAAATATTATAGTTTTTTACCTACAATTTTAAAACTTATACCCATATATTTTTTCAAAAAATCAATTCTCGGTGTGGGCACTTGATCCCCCCAGCTACAAAAGAGCTCCTCCCCTGGGTGCACTTCGGTGTGGGTAATGTCTAATTGATGGTGTGGCTAACATATTTTAATGAATATTAAGTTTGATGCATTTTTAAAATGAGATTTTAGAAAACTATTTATATGTTTTTGATTGTGTGTTATACATTTCATCATATATATTGCTGAGATTTTTAGTCTTAAACCTAATGTAAGCTATTGAACATAAATATTGGTATTGGGTTTGACGATGAATTAGGATTTTCATTTTCTATTCATTTTAAATTATTAATGGAGAACATGTAAACTTAAATAGTGGGTCGGGCACCTTTTAGGTTATATCTCACAATTTATAAATTGTGTGTGTGTGTGTGTGTGTGTGTGTGTGTGTGTGTGTTGTGTATTTTGAAGTACAAAACAAGGAATATCAGATGACTTGGTAGTAATATAGTTTGATTACATCAAATGATTACAATAAACTTACATTCATGGTGGAATTAAATGTAGTTATGATGATGTGTTTTTTAATGTAATAAGAGGGGCAATATCAAGGTGGAAGGTTGGCCTAGGCTAAAATGTTTTAATTTTTTTCATTTCAAACAATTATTACATTATTATGGATGAATTGAACAATATTAGTAACTTGTTCACTTTTCGTTTACCAATTACCTCATTCTTACTAGGTTCATTTAACTTTCTTCAGGATCCCTCACTTTTAACACATCTGCTTCACTTTCAAAGTTATTAAGGAGTGCAGAATAAAAGGCTACCAATATCCATTTAGTTTTTGTTTCTGCCTTTTTTAATACTTTATTACATGCCTAATTTTCCTTACAGATTAAATAATTACACTCCATCTTAGTTCTGGAGAAAAGAACAAAACTACTTTGGATCACTGTGTAATGCTTTTTAACTATATTGGGTTTCTTGCATGTCTTCAATCCTATCAAATGAGTGGGTATAACACACTTTACCATTTTCTTCACATGTATAGTCTCTTCATATAGTAATTATTAGGATGATTTTTATAATGTTTACAAATATACTCAATTGTAATATTCCTTTAAATTATGGATACATGGAAACAAAGAGAATATTATAAATTAAATTACGCTTTTCATTGATCAATTTTCATAATTCTCTTATTTGTTAATAGTTTATCAAATAAATTATTAATGAGGCTAAAATCAACCATGATTTGCCACATGAACTTAATAATTTATCACTACCCTTTCTCCTCTAAAACCACGTATGATAATGATGTTTATTTTTTCAACTCTCCATTTCCCAATACATCTCCTCCACTCCTCTAAAGCCACTCATATTTAGCCTAGAGGGTCAGCATATCTCACTCATCCCAAAAATCCTACCTCCCTTTCTCTTATCCTCTCTCACCCCCCAAAACCCTCCTGCCTTATGACCTTTGACCTCCAACCTCCGACTGCTTGCACTTGGAAACGATATCAGAGCACTAGGTGATGAGAAAAAATGAAAGGAAGGTGTCCATGTTCCATATTGGGACAGTAACTCATGCGGCTTCTGCAGTTTTGAGTTGCTTTAAAGCTATTGATTTAAATATGAAATTCAATAATTTTAGTTTGGGCAAGGTGAAGATAAATTATAATGATTTTAATTAATTCTTTTCTTGCTTTTGATGTAGAAAGTGAAGGGATGTATAGAATATGAAATATGATCAAATAAAAATTTATGGCTTCAAAAGCTTATATATGTTATACATTATTCCATCACAAAATATCGGAATATGTTTGTCATATAGTGCCCAGTGAAAGATACTACAAATTGGTGATGTCTTCTTTGTTGATTTTTGCACTAGTACTTTTACCTTCATCCGCCTGTTGTTAGTTGTTTTTTCGGACCGAGGCAAAATAAAGATATGGGTAACATACTTTGGAATGCCTTGTTATGAGATTACCTTCAAAGGAAGATTACTTGATGAAAAATGATTGAGTCCCAAATATCTAATAGGCCTTAAAATAATTACTTTCTTGTTCAAAATAAACTCCGACAGCAATGCATAAATAGAATATTTCAGGTATCTTAAATTGTAGAATGCAAATAAAGGAGCCATTTTTTCCAAACTAAAATTGTGAATGAGAAACTTCTATTTAATTCAAAAATGTTGCAAAGGTTTTGGAGATTTGGGTTTACAATGGGACTACAATTTGGGATATATATATTCTCATTTTCAGTAAATTACACTTTTTTGTTAGACGACACTAGTGTCATGTTTTGAGTGTGGTATACACTGAATTATATATCAGTCATTTTATGATGGAATTTTGAAACGTTTTGCTTTTCAATTGAACTTTTCATACTAAATTTTACTCTCGATGTGTTATTATTACATTTTACATATCATTTTTTATTTTTTATATAGTCTGTGTGATTTTTACTTACCAATATTATATAGAGTTTATATATTAAGGCATAAGTTACCTAACATTTCGGTTGTATTCCTAGGTCCCCACTAGCGTATAACATTTTTTTCGTAATAATGTGAGGACGAAACCCATTCGTAATGGCTTTCGTAAATGAGTTGAATAATTTATTTATCAAGTAAGCAAATTCTACTTGATTTGGAAACTAGTATACATAATGTATAAGGTAGATTAAATTTGTAGAGGAGTTGTATGTAAACATATGATATAGTAGGTTGTATGTAAACATATATTGCATTTGGATTTCATCAAACATTTGATGAATGATTCTACAAAAATGATATATGTGCCTTCAATCATAAGGAGATTACATAATCCTTCAACATTTATGAATACTTATTGTTCTTTATTAGCATCATTATGCAATCTCCCACGCATTGTGCGAGTCTACATGCTGGTACCACACTAAAATTTAAGTGGACAATTGTTATTTACCACCACATCATATATAATATTTTTTCAAACAACTAAAGGGCCAATCATTTATTTTCCAAAACTCTCCCAGAGCTCCAGTATCCTCATGTTCTCTTTTGGGTCATATATCTTCCCGCACAAATCCAATAAAACCTCTAAAAACTTAATTTTCTCATTCATATTTGTCATTACATTGATAGTAGATCACCTTCTGACAATTTTTATATATTTTTTAGCATATCAACCCATATAAACTATGAAAAATCATCAACAAAATGGTGTTGGTTTTGGGACTTCAACATCTCATCAAAGTAGTCCCAAATGTCAATAAGAGGTATAAAACTTTAGTTTTGAACTCATTATGCATTTTTGTTGATTTAAATGTATCTTGAAAAAAATGACAGTAAAATAATTACAGACCATTCGGTATAGGGATACCGACAACGAAGAGTTTTTTTTTGATATCTTGATACCGAATTATATATATATATATATATATATTGTGAAATGTTCATTAGTCACCTCATCCCCGAATATGGTCCGTCTTCGTCGTCATCAATATATTGAATTGACATTTTTTATGAACAAATCTTCATTCGTTACATTTTCACTGAACTTGGTCATTAAAGGTTGGTATCTCGATACCGAATCTATTTAATTTTTGTGCATTAGCTTTTATTCGCCACCTTATGGACAAAAAATGTCTGTCGCATTCAGTAGACTAATAGTGAACAAACATTTTTTTATTGAATAAATATTAACTCGCCGCATGATCCCTGAACATGTGCATTAATGTTTGATGTCGTAATTCCGAGTGAGCTAGTATTCATTCGTTACCTCTACCTTGATTGCAACTGTCAACCCTCCTTTTTGACTTTTTATACCAGTATAGACTTATAAAGAGTTGGTTTTGGATATTCATCAATAATCCCAAATTTGCAATTAAATCACGCGTTAATATTTCCCAGGATGTATGGATTTAGTTCAACTGAGTTCCTTTTTACAAGGCAATTTTTGAAGGAGATGAAGACAAAAAAGGACGAGGATGCTCTCAAAATTGATGTTAGCCAACATTTTTTACAGATCAGGTTTGTTCAATTACACTTAATCGAAGTTGATGTATTCTACACTTAATTGTTTTATTATACACTTAATAAAAGTTGTTATATTTTGTTTCAGGTATTTGCTACCTGACAAGTTGGTTGATTGGTATCAAAATCAGTGCGCTCATATTATGTTTTGTCGTACCTCAATTTACTTTTTACGTTTCCAGGTTGTTATCTAATTTACTTTCTTATGTGCACTATAATCGTTTTCAATATGATTTGGTAACTTTTTCAAAGGGATTTGATAACTTTTTCAAAGGGATTTGATATTTATAAGGGAGATTTTTAGTGACTCTAAATGGCCTAATATTCATTATTGGGTCCATTTTTTATAGTTTAATTGAAAAGTGTTGCAGCTATTATCTTCGTGGTTTTTTCTCTCTTTGTTTTGTTTAATGACTTATAGAGATGTTCCTTTGTCCAGTAAATCACCCATTCAAAGTCAAGGATTTGATAGAAATGTATTAGAATTGGCATGTATTGGGAAGTTTAAAGCAATGTCACTTAGTTGACCTCTTCACCCATCCCGCTGACTTTATATGCCTGAAAGAACTTAAAGAGAAGAATACCCTTTTGTGGTCTCTTTGTCTTCTACCATATGTTAATAGAACTGTATAATCCTTCGATTTTTGGACGTTGTGTTATGAAGTTTGATAGTTAAAATAGCGTGTTTCTAAGGGCACCAAAACTTTTATTTCAAAATATCACGCACAAAAAAGAATTTTTTTCTAAGTGCCACCACATCATATATATATATATATATATATATATATACACACACTATTTTCAACACAAAATACCACACATTTCTCTCTCTACATTATACTCCAAACTCTCTATTTTTCTTCTTCAACCAACTATCTTCAACATTATTAAATAACTAGGGTTAAAATCCCTCTTTATCTTCTTTAACAAATCATCTTCAACCAACCATCTTCAACAATATTAAATAAGTAGGGTTTGTTATTTAAATATTCAAAAATCAATGGATGTTCCCTCAAAAGACAATGACAACACCTCAAAAGCAAATAAAAATTTCCCAAATCACACTTTTCTTCTAAAATTTGGGTTCATTGTATATATATTTGTTATTCATAGGGATTGAAAATATGAAAAATCACAGAAATCGTTCAGTGGTTCAGGGTCAGACCCCAGAAAACGATGATAATTTTTGGGGTGATTATCCCGAATCAAACTTATTTTTTTTTGAAGAAAAATTTTCCTTCAGGATGATTATACCGAATGGAATGCATATATTCGGGGTGATTATGCCGAATTAAATGCATATATTTGGGACGACTATGTCGAATGGAATGTAAATGTATATTGTTTGAAGCAAAATTTTAATTCGGGATGATAATACCGAATGGAATGCATGTTTTCGGGGTGATTATGCCCAATTAAATGCATATATTCGGGATGATTATGCCGAATGAAGTTTAAATCTAATTTTGTATACCATATTTGGTTCGGGGAAAACATGACTAATGTTGGATCTTTATTCGAGGTCTTTATACCGAAGCACTGGGTTATCAACTAGGGTTTTGAACGCTAGGGTTTATTATTTATGTGATGTTTTCTCAACATATGAAGGGTATTAAACGTTATTTGCACAAAAAATTAACACATTATTGTTGTTCAACATGTTTTTAATATCTTTAACATGTTTTTCAAAGGTCAAATAATAAAGATGACATGAGCATAAAAATGAAATGGGTATTTTGCTCGTCACTTTAAAAACTTTTGGAATTCAAATGAATATTTTGTTCAATGTACTTTAATCTTTAATTAAAGTAGAATGAATTTGAAGATGAAAGGTTTGGAAGTTAAAGATGAAAGGTTTGGGGGTTTGAATGTGTAAAGAGATAAAGGAAAAGTGTATAAATAAATGTTAAAACTTTAAATATGTGGTGGCCATCTATGTGGTGTTGGGAAGTAACTATTGGATTTAAGTGGTATCTTGTAGTAAAAAAAACTTGTTGTATTTTGAAGAAAAAAATATGATTCCCTTAAAAACACCCTTAAAATAATTGGGCATTAGTCAATTGTGTTAATGTAGTTGTAATAAATTATTTCCTTTAATTCCCCCGCTAATTTGTGAACTTTATTGGTTATGAGATTTAAGGGTCAAAATAAAGTTTTACATTATTTTATAGGCGTCGTAGAAAAGATTCCCCGTAAATTTTGGGGTGGACAAAAAAGACTTCTCAACTTCTTTTATATTGATGAAGTTTTAGGTCACGCCAAGATAATCTGAGCTGCGTGAACAAACTCTGAGCGAGAAGATCTCACAGTGGAGAAGGTCAAGTTTAAAAGATATTATTCATTTATTAAGGTTCAATTTATGCCTACATATGGAAATGTTTTCTTAAAGATATTTTTGATAACCCGCTCACCAAAATACGGGGTGGCCAGCCCGATACTCCAATATAACAGGAATCATGGATGGAATCATTCTCAACATCACAACAATACAACAAGTATACGGGATAACCACCCAATATTTCAGAAAATGGGTTGCCAAAAATTTTGTTTTATTATGAGTTAAAGAAATCATTTAAACAACACAACTATAAAAGAAAGTGGAAACCCAAGAAAATCTATATTACATCCACAACAAGTATACAATAAGGGGACCGAATATGCAGTTGGTCAATAGGTACATACAACGTATTCAACAAGTTTAATTTAAGTTACATTATACATCCATTAGACAGTTACAAAAGTTTGGGCCACACGCCCGAGTAAAAGAACTGATCATAACTAGAGTACAAAAATAAAAGCGTCTACACAAAACATCCCGCAATATCCGCAATGTATCACGGCTCCCAAAACACTGGAAATAGGAAAATCAGAACGGACATCCTTGCGGCGGAGCACCTGAGCGGATACAAGATTCATGCACAACAAGAAATATGAACTGGTCAGGGCCCGATTTTATATGATCACCAGATGAATAAAAAGTATGACAGTTATGAACAGTTAATCATGAATGATAAAGATGGGAATCTATCAATATAATCTCAAGGCATAAACTAAGACAATTTAAATGATTATAATTTTCATTCAGTTATGCAAGAGGATTTAAATTAATATCATTAATTAAAAACCTTCATCCTTTTTCACTACTTCATTTCATCTTTCCATTCGTTATCAGGAATATAATTACTGGCATATGCTCTTTGTGGCATTTATTATACATCAAGTCCCACTTGATTAAGAATAATTATATTCACATACATATAATGATTCTAAGACCACCCGTCCGGGTTTCCCCACTGTGCGTGCCCCTAAATGACCATCATCTTCCAGGGCCTATATACCAAGACAACCTGGGTACCTATCGCAAGACGTCGGGAAGCGGCCATATGCCTGAGGGAGAGTCATAACCACACCCGAAATTACTTCTCCATCGCAGAAAAATATACAACAATGCTCATATGGCCTAGGACTATATCCACCTTGCATTCATTAGCCAGGGGGCTTCACCTCACGCGCGCACTTCCCTTATGATGGCATTTAGAGAGGTGTGATTAAATAAGTTAGCATTTATCATATTAGTCTCATTTTCATTTCCATTTTACATGCGCATGTTTCATTTTATCCGAACCATAATCGTTGAATATTCTCATTAGTATTCATCATAAACTAAGTCCCGAATTATTCTCCAAGAGATCACAATATTCTACAAGTCACAAGGTTGTATATACCTCAATTGAGCCCCTAAAGTCTCCAAATATGGGTTTAGAACTCCTAGACTCCCAATAATTTACTAAAGAAAAGAGATGCCCTAACCTCAATTTATATACCCCCAGAATGAGCCCCGTTTAACCCATTTCTAATGTAGGGTAGTAACCCAACTCATATAAGACTCTAGGACTCTAAGTTTACTTCATACAAGAAGGTTCCTAGGTCCTAAGCCTAAAGAAAAGGGTTGGAATTGAGCTAAGAAAAATCACTTAAAACTGCAGAATTACCGAATAGATTCGCCCTGGCCGAATCGATTCGGGCGAATCCATTCTGACCACACGAATCGATTCGAAGAGGAAAACCTGACTTTCTGCATAATTTCCGAATCGATTCGGACAGGACGAATCGATTCGGACAGGACGAATCAATTCGATCCACTCAGACCTGCACACTGCCCCTGTGGCGAATTGATTCGCCCTGGTCGAATCGATTCGCCCCTGCGAATTGTCCAAGTATGGGTTAAGGGTTATGAACCCTAATTTCCCCAAATCTCATTTCTTCTCCAACCAACCTCATTAATTCAAACCATCAACTAATAAATGCATCTAACTATCATCAATTTACACTAATAAATATATAAATCAACTTCTAAGGGTTCTAAATCTACAAATCCCTCAAAATCCAAAATTTGATAAACTATAACAACTACACAATAATCAATACCATTTATTCATCTTAAACCATATATTAGCAAGTAGAAAACTTGCCTTGATGTTGGAATTTCAGATTCTTGGAAGATGAATGCAAGATCAACTCTCCAATCTTCAATCTCTCTCTTTCTCTCCAAAGTTCTCTTCTTCTCTCTAGATTAACAAATGCACTTAAGAGAATAAAATGAATTGCAAGACTAAAATTGTGCCTTTAGTCTAATATCCCAAATTAGATTGTTAATACCATATTAAAATGATTGGCAACTACTCATTTAAGCTATAACCAGTCGAAAATGCTCGAAACATAAAAATACAATATGGCACATGTTTCGACAATCTCGCACATTTAGGGACTAACTACGCCCTCCAAATTATCATTTGTAAATTTTATAACTCATTTTAAGTTTCGGTTTCATTTTAAACCATAAATGTCATTTTAGATCTTATGACGCTAGAAAACACAACATGGTGATATTTACTTACACATGCAGTAAATATGCAACAATTTAGTAAATATTAACTTTTATCTCATTCAATTAATACTTACTTCATATTCCAACATTCTATATAATTACTTCACACCGTAAATAAGTATAAAATAGGTTCTCAAAAGTGAGGGTTGTTACATACTCCCCCCCTTATGAGGGAATTTTGCCCCCAAAATTCAAGCGTACCTTGGAAGAAGAGATGCAGATATTTTTCCCGCATGTCATCCTCACATTCCCACGTCGATTCCTCGGCATTGTGATGACCCCATCGAACTCGCACCAAGGGAACCACTCGAGATCTCAACCCATGTACCCCATGCTCTATGATAGAAACCGGTTGTTCCGCATATGAAATGTCGGGTTGCAACTCGATATCCTCCAAAGGAATATGCCAAAGGGCTCCCTCACACCTCCTATACTTCTTCAAAGAGGAAACATGGAACACATCATGAATTTGTTGTAGGTGTTCCGGTAAGGTAAGTTGATACGCCACCGGACCTACCTTGGCAATAATAGGAAAAGGTTCCACATAGCGCGGCGCAAGCTTCCCTTTCTTTCCAAAACGCTTGATAGCTTTCATAGGCGATACTCTCACCAACACTTGATCCCCAATCTCCATCTCTTCATGCCTTCTATTAGCATAGGCATAACTCTTTTGACGGTCTTGAGCTATTCGGATGCGATTCTGGATGAGTTCAATCTTGGAAGAAGTATCCTGGATCATTTCAGGTCCAAGGAACTTATTATCCCCCACCTCTAACCAAAAAGTGGGCGATCTACAAGGCCGGACATACAAATATTCATAGGGCGCCATCCCAATAGTGAATTGGTACGAATTATTATAAGCAAATTCGACCAACGGAAGATACTGTTCACAACCACCCCTGAAATCAAGCACACACATTCAGAGCATATCCTCCAACATTTGGTTAACTCTTTCTGTGTGCCCATCTATTTGAGGGTGATAAGAAGTGCTTAACTTCAATTCGGTTCCCATAGCCTCTTGGAAACTTTGCCAAAATTGGGAAAAAAAAGTCTTATCTCGATCGAAAACTATATTTAAGGGCACCCCATGGAGTTTAACAACCTCCTTGATAAATAACCGGGCATAACGAGCGGTATTATAATCGGTGCGTACCGATAGGAAATATGCCGACTTAGTCAAATGATCAACGATAACCCAAATAGAATCGTGACCATTTTGCAACGTTGGCAAGCCCGTGATGAAATCCATCGATATACTCTCCCACTTCCACACCGGAATTTCCAACGGTTGCAACAAATATGTCGGTCGTTGATGATCTATCTTGACCAATTGACAAGTAGCACATTGGGATACGAACTCAGAAATATCCCACTTCATGCCTGGCCACCAATACTGAAGGCGCATGTCTGGATACATTTTGGCGTTACCCGGATGCACTGCAAACATGGAACCGTGAGATTCTGTCATTACGGCTCATCTTATGTCCCCTTCGTCTGGGATAATGAGTCTCCCATGAAAACCTACCCCACCCTCAAAGCCTATAGAGTAGGATTCTGCTCTCTCGGTCAACAACTTGTGTATATGGTCCTGGCAGCCTTTGTATCTCCTTTAGGCTTCAACCACCCTTACCACAATAGTGGGCGTGACGGTCAACACCGACATAAATGCCCTAGCAACCGTGTCCTCCTGACTCAGCTCCTTCCATTTTGCCTTCCATACTTCTGCTAACTCCCCCTCGGGCTTTCTACTCAAAGCATCCGCCACCACCTTCGCCTTGCCCGGTTGATAGTGGATGTCGAATTGATAGTCTTTCATAAACTCTAGCCATCTGCGTTGTTGCATATTTAAATATTTCTGTGAAAATAAATATTGCAGCAATTTATGGTCCATGAAAAGACTAAATTTCTCCCCTAGGAGATAATGCCTCCAAATCTTCAAAGCAAAGACTACTGCGGCAAGTTCCAAATCATGCACCGGATAATTATTTTCATGGGGTTTTAGCTTGCGAGAAGCATAAGTAATAGCCCGTAGCTCTTGTTGAAGTACACCTCCCAATCCTTGTAGAGATGCGTCGGTAAAGACTAAATATTCCAATCCTGACCTTGGTAATGCAAGGACTGGAGCAGACGTCAACCTATCCTTGATCTCATCAAAAGACGACTAACAAGAATTATTCCAAACAAACCTCACCCCATTTCGGGTTAAATTTATCAAAGGGCTAGCAATTTTGGAGAAACCCTTGATAAACCGGCGGTAATAACCCGCCAAACCCAGAAAACTACGAATTTCGGTAGGCATCGTGGGCTGACCCCACTCCCTCACCGCAACCACTTTACTTGGGTCCATCGAAATGCCCTGGGATGTCACAATATGACCCGAAAATTGTACTTCCTGCAACCAAAAACCGTACTTCTCGTACTTGGCATACAATTGGTGATCCCTCAACCTTTGCAGGACCAACCGCAAATGAGTAGCATGGTCAGATTCTATTTTTGAATACACTAGAATATCATCAATGAACACGATGCAAACTGGTCCAGGAAGTCTCTAAATACCCTATTCATGAGGTCCATAAACATGATGGGAGCACTGGTTAGTCTAAAAGGCATAACTAAAAATTCATACGACCCATATCTCGTTAGGAATGCAGTTTTGGACACATCTTGTTCTCGTATCCTCAACTGGTGATACCCCGTCCTCAAGTCTATCTTAGAGAAGTACGATGCTCCCCTAAGTTGATCAAACAAATCATCAATCTGAGGCAACGGGTATTTTTTCCGGATGGTGACTTTATTCAACTCTATGTAGTCAACACATAATCGGAGAGAACCATCTTTTATCTTCACAAATAACACCGGAGCACCCCATGGCGACGTGCTTCGCCTAATAAACCCTTGCTCTAGCAAGTCTTGAATCTGATCCCTCAACTCCCTCATCTCAACAGGAGCCATACGATACGGAGCTCTTGCAATTGGTCGAGTTCCCGACGCTAAATCCATTACAAATTCAATTGACCTACTAGGAGGCAAACCAGGTATTTCCCGAAAATCTTCAAAGTCTTTAACAATCGGAATAGAATCTAGGGAAACAACTACATCCCGAGAAGTCTCCTCCGCAATACAATACAAGTAAGTGTTAGTACCTCCTTCTAAGCGCGACATAACCACTAAGAACATTTCTTGCCCCGGAATGGCAAAAACTACTCTTCCCATAGCAATTTACTATCGCATGATACTTCACTAGCCAATCCATACCCAAAATCACATCATACCTGACCATGTCTAGGATGAGCAAATCGGCCTCAAAGTAATACCCCGTATTTTCATGGCTTTTAAATTTAAGGATTTATTAAATTTAATTGAGATAAATTAATTTAATTTTAATCCGAAATGTTGTTTTAAATATTTACTAGCGTGACAAGAGTTAGTAATTATTGGGAATATATTATTTGTTGCATATTACTGGATGAGTATAGTAATATATGAGATTTATTTTTATAATATTGTCACGTGTGAATAAAATGACAATTGTGGAAATTTAAGTCGGGACGCGCCTGTGTCGTGTCGGGACTAAATGTGGATTAATAAAAGTGAATATTTTATAGGTTATTTGTATGGTCGTTTTGAGTGCGCCAACGCGTCCGAAAGGGTCGAGATAGTCAGAAAAGTATACCCGGGGGTTTGATTTGGGTCTCGGGGCATTTTTAGGCCTAATTAGTACCCCGGGAGGGCATTTTAGTCATTTTGTATTTTAGGGTTATTAAACCCACGAAAATTAAAGGGGTTATATCAGATGTTTAGGTTATCTCCTAGGGTTAGATAACTCAAAACACTAGAACGGCCATTGGAGAGGAGAGGAGAGAGATCTCAAGGCATTCCAAGGCTCAAAACTCATCCGTTTGCACCGCCGCCACCGCCAACGCGTAGATCGCGGGACGGGGAACATAACCACACCAAATTCGGCACCAAACTAGAACACCGAAAATCTCAGGCAAGTGTTTATCTTGCTTATTTCGTTGATGCATTTTTCATATTGGTTTAGGAATGATTAGGATGAATTGTATGGAAGAAAAACCCAATTTGAGATAGGAAATTTTCATGTAGTGATGATTTATATGATATTCTGGAAACCCTTTGTCATGTAAAGGATTAATAGTTCGATTAAGAAAAGAGTTCTAATCAGATACAAACACAAAAAAAAATTATTCCGGACGATCGGATCGTTGGAATTGGATGAAATTTTACAGATAATTAGCTGAAGACGAGAGGAAGCTACAGAAAAAAATTTAGCTCGATCGGACCGTTCAATATTTTTTAATATTTTTTTTACTAGATAGTTTTATGTTTTGAGGACACTTAGAGATAATAAAAAAATTCAATTAAAACTCCATTTTAATTCCGATTTCGAAACCGTTTGAAATTCTCATCTTTGAAAATAAAATTCAAAATCCTTTAATGTAAGGCGAAATCTATATTTTTGGGATATTTTGCATTATATATTAAAGGGGAGAGACACGTAAGAGAGAGTTGCGTTGGAACATAAATAGATATCTACTGAATTGTACATTTGGAAGAATAGAGTCCATGAGGGTTATGTAGTAAGTTGGAAAAACCCTTCGAATTAAAGTTAGAAACGAACCATTATACTTGATAAATAATATTGGGAAAATAAGGATAAATGTTGTGAATGTGGGTTATTGGATAAACCTAAATTGATATAATAAAAGTGGTATATTTATATGATTGTGTATGCATATATTATATACTTGTGAAAATCATGCCCGCGCTACTTGCTATCCCCGAGGTTACCGCGTTGGGACGATCTTATCTCGTGTGCCTTATGGGGGATATTGACTCGTACCCTAGAAGATAGGAATCCTAGGTACAGGCTATCGAATCGGTAGTCACGGTCCTAAGAGACGTGAGGGTATGTACTGACCTCTTGGACTCGAAAACTATGCTTCGCCTCAATATTGTTTATGTATGTATTTATACAGTTCGAGAGTGATTCCGAACTTGTATTCCCTTTAGTACGATTGATACGGGGATTGGATAGCAGAGTATGCCCGCACCATAGTTTTTATGTGGGGTGCTGTTATGATATATATATTATACGAGTAGTTAATATATATATGAAACTCTGAAATCTGGAACTGCCTACTGTGATTTGATATGTAGGACATGGTTGATGACTCAAATTATAAATAATTTTTTTGAGAAAGTATAATGTAACACTGGAAAACCTTATTGATTAATAAAGTTAAAAGGAGAACCTTGGTTACAAATTGAAATCTTACGTTTTAAATACTTGTGTTGTTCAGTTGTAAATCCTGCAAATAACCTAAGATAAGTTAAATCATTGGGGAAAGATAGTGTGGTATATGACGAGATAGACCATTGGGAAGGTTAGTGCGATAGGTGTGCACATTAGAAGAGAGGTGAGAATTTCTCAAGAGAGTGTCGCACTAATATGTTGTTGCATTAGCCTATAATCAATTTAAATACTTGCTAAACGAATGTTTAAATCATATACACTATCGGGCTCTGACCCGTTTCTATTTCCTTTTCTCTCTTGTATATATATGTATGTATTACAAGTGCCCATCCACAGGGGCGTCTTACTTAGGATCCTTTGTAAGGAACGTGCTGCAGCTTAGGTGGGAGTTGCAGGCCTTTTGTTTAGACGACTTCATCCATTTGATTCTACTCCTAGTTCAGTTTTATCCAGCAGGGGCATGTGTCGCCCTCTTTCTATTATTTAGTTGGTATTGTCAGAGATTGAAATTTTTACTTTCAGTACCTTTATTTCGGGATTTATTACTGTCAGGATGTTTTCCTTTAGTGTTGTAAATGTTGGGATTTATTATTGATGATTAAATTCGTGTGTGTTCAATTCTATTTTTATTCTTAATGTGTGACTCTTTAGATGTTAATGGTTTAAGGTTTTATAACCGGATTTAATAAAATGAGAATAAGGTTTTGAATGGTTTTGACACTTAGCTTAATTATTTAGGGTGTTTAAATTGGAAAAGTATTTTTACGACAGTGATGCTAAGAATGAACCAACTGTTCACCTTGATTTTAATTTAATAAAGGAGTGATCGCCCGGTATTTAATTAGGTGGGGTGTCACAGGTGGTATCAGAGCATCAGGTTCTAGTGTCCTTAGGATCTGTACGTCTTATTATGCTTTCAGCGTTGCTTTGTTTGTTATAGAGCCCTATGTTTAGGATTGTCGATTCCTTTGACAAGATTTCGTTCTCCTGGTATAATGTGTATACACTAGTGGATTCTAATTTTATTCGGATGTGTGCGTGCGCCGAGAGATGATGGATGTCAGAAGAGGACCGTTAAGCGTACATCAGGAGGCAGGGCTTAGTTGAGATTATGAAATATATCCGAGGATGATGACTGTAGTCGAGGTCACCTCCATTATGGCATGAGAAGCCACGACTAGAAAAGCGACTAAGGTGCATCAATGATTTTCAAATGCTGTTATAGTCAAATGAGGTGCGAGGGTAAACTTACCCAACGTATTACAAAAACGTGTAGAGACTGTCAGTGGGAAATTTTAGAAACGCGAAAATTGTATGTGCTTACCAAAGGAGGTAAAGTATCCAAAGGCTTAAATATAGGACGGAGTGTGACAAACTGAAAGTGAAAATTTAGAGAAAATTTTCTTGGCTTTCGGGACGAAATTATAATGGTTGGAGTCAACCACCAATTTTAGAAGTGGAATGCTATGCCTATAGGAGAACCTTAGGTACAGTGTTGACCGTATGTTCCTTCCTCAACTGTTCAGGATGAGAAGCAAACATGGTTCTGAACTCATCGCAGGAGGGCATGACAGAAGTCCAATTGTGGATATGAATCCTAATCGTTAGCAAATTTTGTATCGAAAGAGGTAGATACTAGTGGAGGAAACGACTCCAAGTGGGAGACCAACTTGTAATAATAGTTGATAATACTCGAGGAGGAAATTCTGATGGACGACCGATTCAGAGGTTGACAATGTCATATTTTGTCAATATAGATGATAACGCTTCTTTTTGGGGAAAGTTAAAGGAATCGAAGAATTTAGTCGAGAATAAGACTAAATACAACGGTGGTGGTATAGCACCACAAAAGGATGTGGATACACATCAGGAAAACCATTTAAATGCTTCAGATAGTTAAATTCTTACCAAGTGATGGTAAATTCAGTAAGTACTATTATAGATAGTAACATGATCTTTATGGCCTAAAAATCTAAGGGAACAACCGGGATGGCTAACAGGAATCGAGTCTACTAAAGTTTGAGAGAAGGACAATCCTCACCTGGTTAGTAGGACAGGTGATAAGTGGATTATGTGTTGAGGTATTTTGGTGCGGAGTGAAATTGCTCGCGATAATATGTTCCAAAGTGAGAAAAAGGGACAAGAATATGGTGCCTAGTAAAGGACGAAGATTAAAAATAATTTTGTTTTGGTTTGGGCAGACGTGTTAAGTCCGAAAACCATTTGTGCAGTCAAGACGATTGCCAGGATGGAAGTATAAGTTGTATCCTTAGAGGATGCGGCGTGTTTATGTGACACGAGCGAGTCACCATATTTTGTTCATTGCTAGATTAGCATGTGAGACGAGTTTAATGCATATCATTATAAATGTTACCGTTATGTGAATATTTTTTCCTTAGTATAGCGGGATTTTTCTTTGGTGCTATCCGCGGGGGATGAATGAGTATATTAACAGTGTTTTATACTTTATTGAGGTTACTCATTGTAGTGATGCGATACACGAGTATGATATTATCTTTGATAAAATGTTATAGAAATGGGTAGTATGATAGTGGGCATTTATTGCAAGGCTATCGGAGTAGTTACATTAGTGCAACACATTTTGTTTTGGCGAGGCTCTACCTGTAAGAAGGTTGGACTCGCACTTATATTATCTATCCTAGAGACTTTGGAGGAGATAGTGGGCTCGAGATATTCGATACCAATGTATGTATAGACTTTGTCAGTATGATTCAGTATGTACCGGTATTTACCGTTGAGAGAAAGGACTTGACTCGGTATTATGTTTAGCACTCCGAACATAGTGATAGGAAGAGTGCAGTGTTATATTTATCCTTAAGAGATGTGGGAGTTAAGAGTTATACCCCTAATGTTAGAAAAAGGAAATTTAGAGAATTTCGATCGTATGTATCCGAGGTTTATAGAATGTAATTACCATCAACCAATACGGGACGATAGTGAAATTGGTGAAACGTTCTTTGTTAAGCATAATTACGGGAGAAATTGTAACATTTCTGTCAAGGGACGGAATAAAGGGGTACATACTATGGACGGACGACCTAACGGATTTTGATAATCGACAATGCTAGGTAGTAGTGTATCGGGGGGGTTCCTTGTTTGGATTTCGCTTTGCGAGACATCCCACGCATGAAACTTAGCGTAAGGTTGGAAATAGGGAGACGTTTGGCCACTATTCCATGAGTTCGGTACCCTGGTCGAAATGGGATCAAGTAATTATGTATGTAAGTTGGAAGTTAAATTTTGTTTTAAGGTCATTGGAGCCGGATTTTTGTGCTAGGAAAGCATTGAAAGTTATCCCCACGAGTTGAGGGGTGGAACGATGATAAGGAGAATTTAAGAATTTTGATTTCTAGGGTGATTGAGAGTACCCAAATGTCATAACCGCGTACATAACACAAGGTGAATAAAGAGTTGGAATGATTTTTAGCATGGATTATCTGGAAAGAACTTTATATTATACAAAAGAGATGACCTGTAATTATTTTGATGAATAGAGCGTTAGTGATTTATTTTGGTTGTTGTACCTATTTGGGAAAATTGTTGTACTTATCTGAGGAAGGTTGAGAATTATTATTCCTCTTTTATTTTCATGGAATTTGAATGCCCTATTTCTTCTATTCCATTGAATTTAGTTATTCCTACAGATGAGTAGCACAACGTTCGCTCTCCCAGGGCGGTCGGAGTGTTGCAAAAATGTGGGCATCTTGGTTAACTACAGTTAAAATAGTCCGAGTCAAAGGGACGTGGTAATAGACGTGTGAAATATATGTTTGTGGGACTAGTATAACGAAGTGGAAGTGATAGAGTGGATTAAACGTCACATGAGGGGCGATAATCCATACATAAGTGTGTAATCAGAATAGCACGCCCTAACTTGATTGGAAGGCTGTGGGAAGCCATTCAAGAATTGGTATTCCTTGAATAGAGTAGAATTTAATTGTTATGAAGCACACCCGGAGCGGAGTTGTTATTAGTCAAAGTTTGAGAGCGACTTGCGCATACAAAGAGTAATGATGTTAGTATAGTATAAGAGATCCAGAAGTGCGCTTCGTGGAGAGAAGAGCACGGGTCGGAACTTTCGTCATACTCCAAGGAAGGAAGGGGCATATTACGTGTCACTTAATGTGAGACATTTCAAGGGAAGAATCGATGTTTAGCGAAACGTAGTGAGTAGTCTCTACATGCACTGCCCATAGGTAAGGTTTGGTTGAAAGAGGAGAATCAACCAAAGAATTTTGTGTTTATCAAAAATTCCTGAAATTGGAAGAGGTTGGTAAAGTCGGTAAAGTTCTTGAATGGGATGCCATCCTCAAAACAAGATCAAGGGTTTATCCCGAACATGTGAATTAAGTCCCGAGAAGGAAGTGATTGATATTCCTTTGGGCTGGCTTACAATATTAACTAGTATGTCCCAGACTTCCTTTGAAAGGAAGGATCGCGCCAGTGCATGGTCCGGCGCAGTATAAATTTCTGAATCAGGATGAGATTGGTGAATCCCACCTTTGATATGGGATTTCTGGAACCAGCGGAGATAAGATTTCGTTTCGAGTAGGATGTATCATCCTTAGCAAGGGAATAAGCGCATGGTGATTAAAGATTAGTGGAGCCACGTGAAGGAGAATTTGGAATCTTGGTACGATGATTTCAAGAATGCTCTGTAGAAGCACTCGTACCTGTTTATCGCGTACGAGGTACTTATTAAGGTTTTGTTATGGAAGAACCTCGACTATTCTCCTTCTGTATGTTAAGAGGAGAGTAGATAATCAGAATTTTTGGATCAGTCGAGAAAATATCCGATAACTATGGTCGAATTCCACGACTGTTTAAGGCAGTCAAGAGTGGTCAAATGTTTGTATGATCTTCTCAGAATGGGACTTTTGTGTATGAATAAATCCGAGTAGTTGTCATGTAGTGAGGTGCGACCTCCTAATGATAGTGAGATAATGGAATTTATAACGTATAGACGTAACATATTCAAATGTTGTGAGTTGGGAGTGCAATGTGAAGTGTCTCCAATGAGAATGTAAAACAATGTTGCTGTGAGGAAAAAGCTATAGTGATTGAGCGCCGTACTATGTAGATAGTTTGCGTACTGACAAGGATATCCAGAATTGTGCTACCTGGTAGGCCTTATTTTTCGAATTTCGGGACGAAATTCCGTTATTAGGGGGGAAGTATGTAATACCCCGTATTTTCATGGCTTTTAAATTTAAGGATTTATTAAATTTAATTGAGATAAATTAATTTAATTTTAATTCGAAATGTTGTTTTAAATATTTATTAGCATGACAAGAGTTAGTAATTATTGGGAATATATTATTTGTTGCATATTACTGGATGAGTATAGTAATATATGAGATTTATTTTTATAATATTGTCACGTGTGAATAAAATGACAATTGTGGAAATTTAAGTCGGGACGCGCCTGTGTCGTGTAGGGACTAAATGTGGATTAATAAAAGTGAATATTTTATAGGTTGTTCGTATGGTCATTTTGAGTGCGCCAACGCGTCCAGAAGGGTCGAGATAGTCAGAAAAGTATACCCGTGGGTTTGATTTGGGTCTCGGGGCGTTTTTAGGCCTAATTAGTACCCCGGGAGGGCATTTTAGTCATTTTGTATTTTTGGGTTATTAAACCCACGAAAATTAAAGGGGTTATATCAGATGTTTAGGTTATCTCCTAGGGTTAGATAACTCAAAACACTAGAACGGCCATTGGAGAGGAGAGGAGAAAGCTCTCAAGGCATTCCAAGGCTCAAAACTCATCCGTTTGCACCGTCGCCACCGCCATCGCGAGACGGGGAACATAACCACACCAAATTCGGCACCAAACCCTAACACCAAAAATCTTAGGTATGTGTTTATCTTGCTTATTTCGTTGATGCATCTTTCATATTGGCTTAGGAATGATTAGGATGAATTGTATGGAAGAAAAACCCAATTTGAGATAGGAAATTTTCATGTAGTGATGATTTATATGATATTCTGGAAACCCTTTGTCATGTAAAGGATTAACAGTTTGATTAAGAAAAGAGTTCTAATCAGATACAAACGCAAAAAAAAAAATTATTCCGGACGATCGGATCGTTGGAATTGGATGAAATTTTACAAATAATTAGCTGAAGACGAGAGGAGGCTACAGAAAAAATTCAGCTCGATCGGACCGTTCAATATTTTTTAATATTTTTTTTGCTAGACAGTTTTATGTTTTGAGGACTCTTAGAGATAATAAAAAAATTCAATTAAAACTCCATTTTAATTCCGATTTCGAAACCGTTTGAAATTCTCATCTTTGAAAATAAAATTCAAAATCCTTTAATGTAAGGCGAAATCTATATTTTTGGGATATTTTGCATAAGGGATAATGTAAGTATATATTAAAGGGGAGATACACGTAAGAGAGAGTTACGTTGGAACATAAATAGATATCTACTGAATTGTACATTTGGAAGAATAGAGTCCATGAGGGTTACGTAGTAAGTTGGAAAAACCCTTCGAATTAAAGTTAGAAACGAACCATTATACTTGATAAATAATAATGTGAAAATAAGGATAAATGTTGTGAATGTGGGTTATTAGATAAACCTAAATTGATATAATAAAAGTGGTATATTTATATAATTGTGTATGCATATATTATATACTTGTGAAAATCATGCCCGCTCTACTTGTTATCCCTGAGGTTACCGCGTTGGGACGATCTTATCTCGTGTGCCTTATGGGGGATATTGACTCGTACCCTAGAAGACAGGAATCCTAGGTACAGGCTATCGAATCGGTAGTCACGGTCCTAAGAGACGTGAGGTTATGTATTGACCTCATGGACTTGGAAACTATGCTTCGCCTCAATATTGTTTATGTATGTATTTATACAGTTCGAGAGTGATTCCGAACTTGTATTCCCTTTAGTACGATTGATACGGGGATTGGATAGCAGAGTATGCCCTCACCATAGTTTTTATGTGGAGTGCTGTTATGATATGTATATTATACGAGTAGTTAATATATATATGAAATTCTGAAATCTGGAACTGCCTACTGTGATTTGATATGTAGGACATGGTTGATGACTCAAATTATAAATAATTGTTTTGAGAAAGTATAATATGACACTGGAAAACTTTATTGATTAATAAAGTTAAAAGGAGAACCTTGGTTACAAATTGAAATCTTACGTTTTAAATACTTGTGTTGTTCAGTTGTAAATCCTGCGAATAACCTAAGATAAGTTAAATCATTGGGGAAAGATAGTGTGGTATATGACGAGATAGACCATTGGGAAGGTTAGTGCGATAGGTGTGCACATTAGAAGAGAGGTGAGAATTTCTCAAGAGAGTGTTGCACTAATATGTTGTTGCATTAGCCTATAATCAATTTAAATACTTACTAAACGAATTTTTAAATCATATACACTATCGGGCTCTGACCCGTTTCTATTTCCTTTTCTCTCTTGTATATATATGTATGTATTACAGGTGCCCATCCACAGGGGCGTCTTACTTAGGATCCTTTGGAAGGAACATGCTGTAGCTTAGGTGGGAGTTGCATGCTTGTTGTTTAGACGACTTCATCCATTTGATTCTACTCCTAGTTTAGTTTTATCCAGCAGGGGCATGTGTCGCCCTCTTTCTATTATTTAGTTGGTATTGTCAGAGATTGAAATTTTTACTTTCAGTACCTTTATTTCGGGATTTATTATTGTCAGGATGTTTTCCTTTAGTGTTGTAAATGTTGGGATTTATTATTGATGATTAAATTCGTGTATGTTCAATTCTATTTTTATTCTTAATGTGTGACTCTTTAGATGTTAATGGTTTAAGGTTTTATAACCGGATTTAATAAAATGAGAATAAGGTTTTAAATGGTTTTGACACTTAGCTTAATTATTTAGGGTGTTTAAATTGGAAAAGTATTTTTACGACAGTGATGCTAAGAATGAACCAACTGTTCACCTTGATTTTAATTTAATAAAGGAGTGATCGCCCGGTATTTAATTAGGCGGGCTGTCACACTTGAGACCTTGGCCTGAATGGCCTCTCCCTCCATTTCCACCTCTACCTTCTTGTTGCGGTTGCGGTTGCTTTCCACCTCGACCTTGCCTATTATTATTTCCACCCACAATAAACACACCAAAACATTGTCTCTTTGACAAGTCCCCTTGCTGGGGATCCCTTTTTTCTGTTTATTACCCGAAGATTGGGACGAAGGAAAAGCTCCTCCTCCGGTCCCATTTCTTCCATGTTTTCCCGCTTGTCCCATTACTGTATCCTTCTTACTACTTTGGACATACAATCGATGCCCTTGGCAATAAAGCAATGCCGCATTCATCACATCCTCAAAAGTCTGCAAAGCTAGATTGCCCAGCAAATGTTGTCGGATCCTCCAGTTTAAACCCCCCATGAACTTTGATATTTTTCTCTCTTCCGGAATCACCTCATCCGATACAAAACTCTCTAACCGGGTGAGCTCCTCTTCATATTCCGCAACAGATCTCTCACCTTGCACCACATCCTAAAGTTTCCTTCTCATCTCCCTCTGAACTGCGGGAGGGAAGTACTTCCGGTCAAATAAAGCCCAGAAATCATTAATAGTTATGGTATATCTCTGTTCCAGTGTAGTCATCGACTCCCACCAATGTAATGGAGATCCAACGAGATTGAAAGTAGCAAGTACTTGTTTCCTCTCCTCGCTACACTCCACCATATGCAGATGGCATTGCATATCCTTCTTCCACTGATTAGCTCTAATAACATCAGAGCCTCCATCAAATTATGGGGGATGGCCCTTTAAAAAGGACTCTCTAACTCTCTCCCACGGAGAAGGTCCCGTAGGAGCTTGTGTATCATGAGCCCATTGCTGGTGAGCTTGTGGTAATTATTGAACCATGGCGGTCATAGCAGCATTAACCGCTTGGGCCACGATATTTGCTACATCAGCAGCATTTATAGTTCCCTGCTGCGGTGGCGGTGGAGGAACTACTTTCGATTCTACGACTCTATTGCGTCTCGCTGGGCGACCTCTCTTAGGCGGCATTTGAGATGAGGAAATAATAGAGTTAGAATACTTTTCAAAACAATCTATCCTGCAGAAGATCGCAAACATAAGTAACAAAATAGTCTTAACATTAGGCTCTATATTAAAGAACGCTACGGTAGATCGTGACAAGTCCGCATAGATCCTGAAGACTCTAGAACTCTATGCTCTGATACCATCTGTGACAACCCGCTCACCAAAATATGGGGTGGCCATCCCGATACTCCAATATAACAGGAATCATGGATGGAATCATTCTCATCATCACAACAATACAACAAGTATACGAGATAACCACCCAATATTTCAGAAAATGGGTTGCCAAAATTTTTGTTTTATTATGAGTTAAAGAAATCATTTAAACAACCCAAATTGAAAAGAAAGTGGAAACCCAAGAAAACCTATATTACATCCACGATAAGTATACAATAAGGGGACCGAATATGCTGTCGGTCAACAGGTACATACAACGTATTCAACAAGTTTAATTTAAGTTACATTATAAATCCATTAGACAGTTACAAAAGTTTGCGCCACACGCCCGAGTAAAAGACCTGATCATAACTAGAGTACAAAAATGAAAGCTTCTACACAAAACATCCCGAAATATCCGCAATGTATCACGGCTCCCAAAACACCGAAAATTGGAAAATCAGAACGGGCGTCCTTGCGGCGGAGCACCTGAGCGGATACAAGATTCATACACAACATGAAATATGAACGGGTCAAGGTCTGATTTTATATGATCACCAGATGAATAAAAAGTATGATAGTTATGAACAGTTAATCATGAATGATAAAGATGAGAATCTATCAATATAATCTCAAGGCATAAACTAAGACAATTTAAATGATTATAATTTTCATTCAGTTATGCAAGAGGATTTAAATGAATATCATTAATTAAAAACCTTCATCCTTTTTCACTACTTCATTTCATCTTTACATTCGTTATCAGGAAATATAATTACTGGCATATTCTCTTTGTGGCATTTATTATACATCAAGTCCCACTTGATTAAGAATAATTATATTCATATGCATATAACGATTCTAAGACCTCCCGTCCGGGTTTCCCCACTGTGCGCGCCCCTAAATGACCATCATCTTCCAGGGCCTATTGAATCTAATTTTGCTGGCCATTCTTACTTAAGTGCTTACAATCATAACTCCTTTCCCCTCGAGCGCAACAAGCTAAGGATCTCCGCGCTGTATCGTTTGATAGTGGTCCCTCTCCAGGTATTACCTCAGGTAATCCTAGGTAGTCCCTCTCTTTCTTTTTCATACGAGCCTCTTAAAGCAGAGGATAGAACTGAGGCAAGAAAGTGGGTTAGGCTCACATTAGGGTTCTAGGGCAACGAGGTAATCTATTGAATTTGAAACTGAGAATAAGATAGATCTTTACTTCAAATGCGTCTCTTCAAGTTGAAGCCTTTCCTGCCAGTTATTGAGCAAGCTAGGTTATAGGGCAAACCAGTTACTTTGAAAGACTGAGCTTCCCTGTCTCTGTCAAGCACTATTATGACAAAGGGGACAAAAGTCAAAGGGATTGTGTCCTTTACTCTTGTTTGGTCTCTTGTTGGTCCCTGTTGTGCTGGCTAGTTAGCTATATTTTCGATGTCTCCTTGTTGTTGTGCTAGGAGTCAGCTGTTTGCTTGTACTTTCGTTTTGTTTAATATATTTTGACTTACCCCTTAAAATAAAAGACTTTAACTAAGCCCTTCCAATTTACAATCTTAGCTTTTCGAGCCGAAGCGGTTAAGGGTCTAGGGGTTACAGCCTGGGTACCTATCGCAAGACGTTGGGAAGCGGCCATATGCCTGCGGGAGAGTCATAACCACACCCGAAATTACTTCTCCATCACAGAAAAATATACAACAACGCTCATATGGCCTAGGACTATATCCACCCTGCATTCATTAGCCAGGGGGCTTCACCTCACGCGCGCACTTCCCTTATGATGGCAGTTAGAGAGGTGTGTTTAAATAAGTTAGCATTTATCATATTAGTCTCATTTTCATTTCCGTTTTACATGCGTATGTTTCATTTTATCTGAACCATAATTGTTGAATATTCTCATTAGTATTCATCATAAACTAAGTCCCGAATTATTCTCTAAGAGATCACAATATTCTACAAGCCACGAGGTTGTATATACCTCAATTGAGCCCCTAAAGTCTCCAAATATGGGCTTACAGCTCCTAGACTGTCAATAATTTACTAAAGAAAAGAGATGCCCTAACCTCAATTTGTATACCCACGGAATGAGCCCGTTTAACCCATTTCTAATGTAGGGTAGTAACCCAACTCATCTAAGACTCTAGGACTCTAAGTTTACTTCATAGAAGAAGGTTCCTAGGTCCTAAGCCTAAAGAAAAGGGTTGGAATTGAGCTAAGAAAAATCACTTAAAACTGCAGGATTACCGAATGGATTCTCCCTGGACGAATCGATTCGGACCAGCCGAATCGATTCAAAGAGGAAAACCTAACTTTCTATATAATTTCCGAATAGATTCGAACAGGATGAATCGATTCGGTCCACTTAGACCTGCACACTGCCCCTGTGGCGAATCGATTCGCCCCTGCGAATTGGTCAAGTATGGGTTAAGGGTTATAAACCCTAATTTCCCCAAATCTCATTCCTTCTCCAACCAACCTCATTAATTCAACCCATCAACTAATAAATGCATCTAACTACCATCAATTTACACTAATAAACATATAAATCAACTTCTAAGGGTTCCAAATCTACAAATCCCTCAAAATCCAAAATTTGATAAACTATAACAACTACACAACGATAAATGCCATTTATTCACTTTAAGCCATATATTAGCAAGTAGAAAACTTGCCTTGATGTTGGAATTTCAGATTCTTGGAAGATGAATCCAAGATCAACTCTCCAATCTTCAATCTCTCTCTTTCTCTCCAAAGTTATCTTCTTCTCTCTAGGTTAACAAATGCACTTAAGAGAATAAAATGAATTGCAAGACTAAAATCATGCCTTTAGTCTAATATCCCAACTTAGATGGTTAATACCATATTAAAATGATTCGCAACTACACATTTAAGCTATAACCAGTCAAAAATGCCCGAAACATAAAAATACAATATGGCACATATTTCGACTATCTCGCATATTTTGGGACTAACTACGCCCTCCAAATTATCATTTGGAAATTTTATAACTCATTTTAAGTTCCGGTTTCATTTTAAACCATAAATGTCATTTTAAATCTTATGACGCTAGAAAACACAACATGGTGATATTTACTTACACATGCAGTAAATATGCAACAATTTAGTAAATATTAACTTTTATCTCATTCAATTAATACTTACTTCATATTCCAACATTCTATATAATTACTTCACACTGTAAATAAGTATAAAATAGGTTCTCAAAAGCGAGGGTTGTTGCAATATTATTTTGTTTTTTGGATATTGAATACTCAGTACGGTAGAAATTTTTAAAAGACCAATAGTATAATGGGTAGGAACACGTCCCAGTTGCTCATTCTCAGTTCAAGCATAGTCAGATACTAGCAAGACTAATTTTACCCTATTTACTATATGTAAGCTTGTTTGATGATCGAATGTAATTGTTAAAACGACTATAGTAATGGATCACCATAATTTTATAGAAAATTTTGAGATTCGAGAAATGATAATACTATAAAGAGGTACTAAGCAAGTACCCAATTAACCAAAATTCCATACAACTATTACCCCTGCTAAGAAAAATAATTAATAAAGAGGAGAAAAAGTAGATACTGAGCGTTTCAACCTATTAAACACGACATTTTGATGACTTATGAGTAAAACGCATTCTTCAACTGGGTTGACTATTATATTTTCTTTGGGTGCACCAATTAGGGTGACCAAATCTGTTGGTTCTAGAAATGAAATATGTTGGAGATATAGGCTGTAACAACCCAGGTTTTTGAGCAGTTATTTTATATTATTTTGCTCGATTGGCTAATTTTATAAAATAGGGGAAGTTGGAGTAAATATTATTTCCCGTAAGATTTAGGGATAATATTTACTATGTTTTGTCTATTTACCGTTATGAGAAGGTAAATAGCATTATATTGTGATATATTGCGTCGTTATATGTAAAACGATGGTTATGGCCCATATTTAAATTGGTGTATATTTAATGAAATAAAATAAAATTGGAACATAAAATTTGTTCACATTTTCCCGAATGCCAAATTAGGGGGTGCAGTTGTTTTTAGAATAGTTGAGATAATCGAAATAAGTGCCAATTTGTATTTTGGAGTTTCGGGCACTTTTAACGCGTTATGACTCAATTAAATGGTTACGAGTCATTTTAATGGTGTACTAGCAATTAAAAGAGGGCATTTATGTTTTAAGACCCGTTTAAGTTCCTCCACCCCTTTTCTTTCTTCATTTGTGTTAGAAGCCAAAGGAGAGAGAGAGAAAAGAGAGTTGGGAGAAATGGAGAGAAAATAGAGAAAATGGAGATTTGAGGTCGGATTTCGTTGCTATGGGAAGAGGATCCGAGACTATGAACCTCGAGGAAAGTTTCTTACTTGCTAGATGTGATTTAATGTCATAAATTGCATGTGTAGTTAAGTTTTGGAGATTTAAACCCTAAATGGGTTCTTTATTGATTTTGAGAATTTAACCCTTAAATCTTAGTTTTGATTTGATTTGAGGATAAATTATGTGTTATAAATTGTGTAGAAATAATTTGGGAGTATTAGATGTTATTGATGTTGGATAAAATCAAAGATTTGATGTTTTGGGATTTTAGGGTTCATACAACCCGTAACCCATACTTGGGTTTTCTGCAGGACCGAATCGATTCGGCCCTAAGGGAGAATCGATTCGGATAAGGGGAGACTTACAGGTCTGGGCAAACCGAATAGATTTGGGTTGAGACCGAATTGATTCGGCTTTTGCAGAAAGTTAGTTTTTACCCACCGAATCGATTTGGCTTTTTGGCGAATCGATTCGCAATGGCGAATCGATTCGGTCCAAGGGGCGAATCGATTCGGTTCCCCAGTTTTTGTGGGATTTTTCCTAGTTTGATTTTTAGCCCTTTTTCTTTTAGGTCCAAGGTTTAGGGACCTTCCTTTGGGAAGAAATGGGGAGTCTTAGGGGGTGGTTCTGGGTAGACTAATGCCCTAGGATTAAATGGGATGTTTAGGCTTACCCCGAGGGCTAGTTTGTGTAGGTTAATGTCCGTATGATATAGGAGATTAACCGAAAGATCAATTGGAGATAAAAATGTGTCTGTTGAGACATTTGGGAGATACTCCTTGAGGGAGACTCACTTTGAGGGTTTATGAAATTGTATGAACTTTTGGATACTAGTTTGAAGTTTATGGCAGTTCAGGTCTTAGGTCATTAATAAAATATGACACTAAGAATAAGAAAGACATATGCTAATATGTAGTACTAAATGAATAAGTAAAAATGATTTTGAGAATGGTAAAAGTGGATGTTGAAAAACGTTACTAATGTCGTTTAATACAATGATTAAACTGTATAAGCAACTCCGAGTTGTTTGTTGAAGAAACCCTTTTCTTTTGAAAATAAAAATGATAAACAACAAGATGTGTTTACAAAAACTTATGTACGAGAATAACTAAGACTTTGTAATAAGTTTTTAAAACTAAGATAGTTTCAAAATATCAGCACACTATAGAATGAGATAAGGAGATGAAGATAATCAGAATACACTATTTTTAACGTGGTAAAACCTCTCCCAATAGAGGAAACAATTACGGTGACTTCTAAGTCACGAAAGTAAAAATCCACTAAAAACAAATAGCAGTTACAAACAATACAACATACATGCACACAACTCAGCCTATTCTAAGTTTAGGAACATACCCCACTTGGTGTCCTTCTAACTTCTTGTAGAACTGATTGTGGATGATGTTCTTCCAGTTTGATAACTTCCACTTTGCTTTAGCTTTCTTTGCGTCGACTCAATAATCTTTGATCTTATACCCAACACTTTCAGTGTGGTAGTGTGTCAAGTGTTTGTGATGTGATTTCTATCCACATGCATGAACTCACACACACTTAGTTTATACAGACAGTCCTAGAAAATTACATATAAAGACTATATGTGTGATTTTCTTTTCTTTCTTTCTTACAAAACTTGAAACCTTTTGACCTTTTAATCTATCCCAGATTCCACGGATATCTTGCTTCAAAATCGGTCAAGATCTTAATCAATCTCAGTTTTTTAAAAATATTTTCGAGATTGAAAATCTCCAAGTGAGAATCCAACTAGGTCAAGGTTTAGTTTCACAAGAACAAGAAATATAAAACATTTACAGATCTAAATCAACAAATATTTTCTTAAAACGAGAAACAAATATGCAGATCTAGTGATATATAACATGCAATAGTTTAGATCTAAGATTTCTATGAAAAATAAATACAGATCTCACCAAAATGTCTAAGTTGGTAACAAGATCACAGATCAAGAGGTTACAGCTACAAACGATCAAACCAGTAACACCAATCTCTCTCAAACACTCAAGGTTGTGTTTGGATTTCTGAAGGTACGAAGGTTTGAATATGGTTTGAAGTTGTTTAGGGTTAGGGTTAGGGTTAGGGTTTCTCTAACTCGGTTTCCCTTTCTCTCTTCTCTCTTTTCTTTTCTCTCTTCTCTCTCACTTCTCTCTTCTCTTTGTTTCTCTCAATTTAGACGACTGCCAAAAGTCTTAAAATGCTGAGAATAAGAGGGTTTATATAGGAGCCAAGGAAGGTTCTGGAACGAAGATAGCAATCAATGGTTGAAATCCAGTCTTCCTATATTGACTTTGATCCAAGGGTGGTAAAATAGCGGTTGGTTAAAACGAAGGTGATTGGTCCACAGTGATAACACATGGATAGTCTTAAAACACATCCAGGCCATAGATAACTTTTGATCTAACGATCGACAATACACCAGGCAGTTCTCTCACAAAATAAACACAAATGAGATAACAAGAGCATGCCAAGTGTTGGCATTTCATTGGCTGGCAAACGCGCGTCCAAATTAATTACATGCAACACCCTAATGTCTCTGGCGCATTGATATTCTACCCAATCAAACATTCTAATGAAAAACTAATTTTTCATAATATCATTTTAACCACAAAAAGTTTATAAACACACTTTTATTAAAGAAAACATTATTTTAAAAATGTTTAAAAATTCCCAAAAAATTATTAAAACAACATTTTAAGGGGAATTTAACACACAATCAATATGAGAAATATATACACATGTATGCACTTCTAATGTGTGTAGTGTGATTCAATTTATACCTTGTTTGGATCATTGAAGAGGATTAGAGAGTGAACAAGTCTGAGGTTCTTTGGATTCTAGGTTAGACAACAAATTTTGTCACTATTTCCAAATTAGATGAACACTTATACAATATAGACTTAAGCAAGTCAAAGGTATAAGGTGCTTCAATCCCCCCCCCCCCCCCCCCCTTTGGAAATATGAGACAAAATCTCCTTTGAGTTAGCTTAAACTCTTAGGGAACCAAAAAAAAATAAAACCTAGTCCTATGCAAAAGATACTATCTACCCATTTCCTAGAAAGTCAAAAATTACATAACTCAACTATTTACAAATTTGTACATTAGAGAGAAATGGTAGAAAACCAGTAGAAGAGGTGCCTGCAAATATGCACTAAGATCAAGCAGTTTAGATGAAATGTGAATAAAACATTGAACCCATAAGACTCAAATTTCTCCCCCATTTTGTCTCAAATGGACAAAGGGTAAAAAATTACGGTCTTAAGAGATTAATCAGCACATACCATACCTATAGAATTACGCAAATACAGAAATCTGTTATAGTCTAGAGGTTTAGTGAACATGTCTGCAAGTTGCAAATCAGTAGGTAGGTAATGAATTTCTAACTCCTTAGTCTCAACAAGTTCGCGTATAAAGTGATGTCTTATTTTAATATGCTTAGTTCGCGAGTGTTGAACCGGGTTTTTAGATATGTTAATGGCGCTTTGATTGTCACAATACAATTGTAACTGATCTTCTTTAATCCCATAGTCGCTTAACATTTATTTTATCCATAACAATTGAGCACAACAACTTCCTGCTGCTATATATTCGGACTCAGCCGTAGATAAAGATGTGCAATTCTGTTTTTTGCTACTCCAACCTACTAAATTATTGCCGACATAATAACAGGCACCTGATGTACTCTTACTGTCATCAGTACAACCGGCCCAATCAGCATCAGTATACCCTATGATGGTGCTGCAGGTATCATTAGTGTACCTAAGTCCAAGATTAAGAGTGCCTTTTATGTATTTTGTTATACGTTTTACACAAGATAAATGGCTCTCTTTAGGGTTATTCTGGTAATGATCACACAGACATACAGCATATATTATATCTGGTCGTGAGGCAGTTAGATAGAGTAGACTACCAATCATACTACGATAAAGTGTGGAATCAACTGACTTTCCATTTTCATCTTTACATAATTTAACAGTAGTACTCATTGGCGTTTTGGCAACTTTAGCATTATCTAAACCAAATTTCTTAACAATATCTAAGGCATACTTAGTTTGAGAGACAAATAATCCATCAGAATTCTGTTTCACTTGAAATCCTAAGAAAAGCTGTAGCTCCCCCATAAGGGACATGTGAAACTCCTTATGCATAATAGCAGAAAAGGATTTAACTTCAGATGTTGAAGTAGACCCAAAGATGATGTCGTCTACATAGACTTGGGCTATAATAATGTTTTTGTCAAAATGTTTGACAAAGAGGGTCTGGTCATTTCCTCCTCTCTTAAAACCCTTATCCAACAAAAAGTTGGAAAGGCGTTCATACCAAGCTCTAGGAGCTTGTTTTAAGCCATACAAAGCCTTTTTTAGACGAAAGACATGGTCTAGGTATTTTGGGTCAATGAACCCTTTTAGTTGTTCTACATACGTTTCTTTGGATAGAATTCCATTGAGGAAGGCAGACTTGACATCCATTTGATAAAGTGTAAATTTTAAGTGACACGCTATGGCGAAAAGAAGTCGAACAGATTCAAGACGAGTGACTGGGGAAAATGTCTCGCTAAAATCTATCCCTTCTATTTGTGAGTAACCTTGAGCAACTAGTCTAGCTTTGTTTCTAAGGATTACCCCATTTTCGTCAGATTTGTTCTTAAAGATCCAACGTGTGCCAATAAAATTTTTATTTTGAGGCTGCGGTACAAGATACCAGACATCGTTAATGACAAATTGTAAAAGTTCATCCTGCATAGCAGAAATCCAGTGTGCGTCATTCAATGCTTTATTAACATTTTTTGGTTCCACAAGGGAGACGAAACATGCGTAATTAGCATAATTTCTTAACTGGGATCTAGTACGGACTGGCTCATTAGGATTACCGACCACGTTGTCAATGGGATGAACTTTAGAGACCCAGCCAGGTACTTCTGGACTCTCAATAGGTAATGAGTCATCTATTTTTGGTGAATCATTTTTGAAATCATTTTCAGATTCAACCACAATAGGTGATTCAGATATCTTATTTTCAACAATAGTGCCGCTTACAATTACATTTATCGACTCCATAAGGGTCTTAGTACGCCGATTGTATATACGATATGCACGACTGTTTGGAGAGTAACCTTAGAAGATGGCTTTATCTCCACGCGTCTCGAATTTGGAAAAATGTTCTCTGTCTTTACAGACGTAACACTGACTTCCGAAAGTTCTTAGATATTTCATATTAGGCTTCTTACCGTACCACAACTCATAATAGGTTTGCTTAGTGTTTTTCCTAAGGTAAACCCGATTAATGATATGACATGCAGTTCTAATAGATTCTACCCAGAAGTACTTAGGTAGAGATTTGGCATGCAACATGACACGCGCCATCTCTTGAAGAGTTCGGTTTTTCTTTTCGGCAACACTGTTCTGCTGAGGTGTCTTAGGGGCACTGAATTCGTGTTTGTAACCGTTGTAGTCACAATATTCAACTATTCCCCTGTCTATGAACTCTCCCCCTCTATCTCTACGAATGCAATTGAGTTGTGTGTCCTTCTCGTTTTCAATTCTTAGTAAAATTTTCAAAAATGTCTGAAACGTGTCAGATTTATGTTTCAAGAAGGCAACCCAAGTGAATCGTGTAAAATCATCAACCATGACTAGGATATAACTGTGTCCACAAAGACTAACAGTTCTAGAGGGACCAATAAGGTCCATATGGATGAGATCTAGAGGTCTAGAGGTGAGAATGTCTTTAACTTTTTTATGCGAAGTCTTAACTATTTTTCCTTCCTGGCAATGACCACAGACAACACTGGAAATAGGTTTAATTTTAGGAATTCCTCTAACAATCTCTTGACTAGAAAATCTACCAAGGATATCATAACTTAGGTGACCCATACGATTATGCCATATTTCATTGTCATCCATTCTGACAATGTTACAGGTTTCAGAACTAGTCTTGACAGTATAGCAATGGTCAGGTGTTCTAAATCCGGTAATGATGCATTCACCTTTATCATTTAGAATTTTGCAATTGTTCTTTGAAAAGGTAATTATATGGTCTGAGTCACAAAATTGTGATATACTTAGGAGGTTGGCTTTAAGGCCTTTAACTAAAAGTACATTTTCCAAAACAGGCATTCCCTCTTCTTTTAGGGTTCCTTTACCTATGATCTGGGATGAAATTCCATCGCCAAAAACTACTTTACTGCCAGCAAATCTAGTTTTGTTTAAGAGTTTCGTTTCATCTCCTATCATATGTTTGGAGCATCCTGAATCTAAATACCAACCAGATGAAGTGTGTTCAGCCTTTAAGGCAGTGATAACAATGTTACACTTCATTTGGGGTAAAATATCATCTTTTCTAACCCAAATAGCTCTAGTTTTAATTTTACGCAAGTTTGCTCTCATTTGATAAAATTTTTGAGAAGCAGCTTTTGTCGAAAAACATTTGGCGCAACAAACTGATTTTTGTGGAAAAGTTGAGCTTTTGGTTTAGGAAAGTTTCTGGGAGCCTTTCTCTTAAATGAACTCTTAGTTTTGGTCTATCTATTCCTGTAGTTAGAGTTCTTGTCAGGTTGTCTTGGAAGGACATAATGGTTACGATTTTGCCTAGAGTAGTTAAAGTTCTTGTAAACAGGAGTGTTATACACAGGGGTGTTTAGACGCCTAGCATAACAACCTTCAAAAGAATGACCATAAACGTCACAGTAGGAGCAATATTGATTGCTTGAGGGATGTACTTCCTTAGGAAAACTTCTAAAGATGGGATTAACAGGATTCTGTTCAGAAGTCTTATTCTTAGGAGGTATGGTTTTAAAGGTAGATTTAGCCTTTCTGATCAAAGGACAGACGTATTTAGTCTCAAGTGTACTGTCAGCCTTAGAGTTACTAGACTCTCCAATGTCTTTCTGTTGTTGCTTTTGATCATATTCCTTTTTAATAAAATGAAAATCTAGACATGTTTCGATTGGTCTTTTGCCCCCAGACACAAAATTAATAGGTTCAAAATTTTTAGTTTGTGATTTATTCTTAAGGCAAAATCCAATATCGGTTCTATCATCAGAATTGGTCTTAGAGTCAACAACAAAGTCAGTGAAACAATTTGACTTGTTCTCAAACTTAGAATTTTTTTTGAAAACAGTTGTTGTCTTTGTTTTTGCTTCTTCTAGTTCTAATAATGTTACCTTGTATTTCATTTCTAGGGTTTCATTAGTTTTGGTCAACTCTTTTAATTTTTGATCAAAAGTTTCAATTTCAGATTGATGTGTCAGACACTGGTTAGTGTACTCTTTGGCATTCAGCTTCACAATAAGACTTAGATCATCTAATTTCTTAGTCAGGTCTCTAACAGTCTTCTCCAGTCTAGTGCCTTTTTTAAGAGTTTTAGCATAGAAAGTATGAATATCTGGGAGGTCATCTGTGTCTGAGTCGTTAAGTGAAGTGTGTGTAGTGACCCCTAACGATTCAGTTTTAGTACTCATGCACCCATTTACATCGTCGTTATCGAGATCTCTTTGACTCACACACACGGAACTAGGGCTAGCAACATTTTCAGATAACAGGGCATCTAGGCCAGTCAAAGCAGTATTCACAAAAGCAGGAGTAGAGGTATCATTATCACACACAGGCATATCATCATTGTAAATGATCTTAGAAAAAAAGGACATGCAAGGTTTAAGTACATTTGATGACTCAAGTTCCTCTTCATCAGAGTCACTTGAATCATCCTAAGTTTTACAGACATTGGCTCTATTGTGTGTGTTGGTTTTATTCAGATTAACTCTGCAATCATGAGCAATGTGACCTAGTTTCCCACATCTAAAACATTCAATATTTTTAAGGTCTCTGTTAGGTCTGAAGTTGTTGTCCTTAGGATGTTTGTCATGACCTCTCTCATGAGGTTTGGGATTAGACACAGTTGGATAATTAGGCTTGCCTTGTTTAGATGCCTCTTTATTTTTAAATTTAACAATTTTCTTAAATTTTTTATACATTAAGGCAATCTGATTATCTAGTTTTTCTATATCACACTCCTCATCAGAGTCACAATTGATCAAATTAGTCTCAAGTTTAGATATCTTAGAAGAAAAACTCAAGTTAGAGTTGGGTTGTTTTCTTTGAGACTGATTTAATTGTTTCTTAAAGTCTAATTCCATTTCCACGGTCCTAAGTTTGCTACTGAGTAACTCAGGGGTGAGGTTTTGATCACTCATCTCCTCAATAGCATACCTCTTGCTGTCAAACTTTTGTGGTAATGATCTTAGGATTTTAGAAACAATCTCATTCCTATCATATGTTATACCATTAGCATGCAACTTAGTAACTATATCAGTTAGGTTCATATAAAAGTCATCAACAGACTCAGAGTCAGACATAATCAAAGAGTTGTACTGCTGGGTAAGCATTTGAGTTTTAGCAGCTTTAACTCTTGAGTCTCCTTCATGGGCAGTGATTAATGTGTCCCAAACTTCCTTGGAAGTGGCACAAGATGAGATTCTCTTGAACTCATACTCATTAATAGACATGAAGATGGCATTCTTGCCTTTATTGTTATTACGAGAAATTATTTTCTCTTCTTGGGTAAACTCACTTAAGATTTTCTTTACCCTCTCATCACTTCCTTCAGTGGCTGGTTTAGTAGGATAAGTATATCCATTTTCAATAATGTCCCAGACATCATCTCCTAAAGTCCCTTGGATGAAGGCAACCATTCTTACTTTCCAGTAAGCAAAGTTGTTTCCATCAAAGAGTGGAGGTCTGGACAAATTACCAAACCTTTCATTCTTCTTGTCCATAGTTAAGATTTTCAGAAAATGATTTCAGAAACACAAGATCCTTTTTGAAATAAAAGTTTACAGGGCTCTGATACCAATTGAAAAACATTACTAATGCCGTTTAATACAATGATTAAACTGTATAAGCAACTCCGAGTTGTTTGTTGAAGAAACCCTTTTCTTTTGAAAGTAAAAATGATAAACAACAAGATGTGTTTACAAAAACTTATGTATGAGAATAACCAAGACTTTGTAATCAGTTTTTAAAACTAAGACAGTTTCAAAATATCAGCAGACTATAGAATGAGATGAGGAGATGAAGATAATCAGAACACACTATTTTTAATGTGGTAAAACCTCTCCCAATAGAGGAAACATCCATGGTGACTTCTAAGTCACGAAAGTAAAAATCCACTAAAAACAAATAGCAGTTACAAACAATACAACATACATGCACACAACTCAGCCTATTCTAAGTTTAGGAATATACCCCACTTGGTGTCCTTATAACTTCCTTTAGATCTGATTGTGGATGATGTTCTTCCAGTTTGATAACTTCGACTTTTCTTTAGTTTTCTTTGCGTCGACTCAATAATCTTTGATCTTATACCCAACACTTTCAGTGTGGTAGTGTGTCAAGTGTTTGTGATGCGATTTCTATCCACATGCATGAACTCACACACACTTAGTTTATACAGACAGTCGTAGAAAATTACATATAAAGACTATATTCTGTGATTTTCTTTTCTTTCTTTCTTACAAAACTTGAAACCTTTTGACCTTTTAATCTATCCCAGATTCCACGGATATCTTGCTTCAAAATCGGTCAAGATCTTAACCAATCTCAGTTTTTTAAAAATATTGTCGAGATTGAAAATCTCCAAGTGAGAATCCAACTAGGTCAAGGTTTAGTTTCACAAGAACAAGAAATATACAACATTTACAGATCTAAATCAACAAATATTTTCTTAAAATGAGAAACAAATATGCAGATCTAGATATATATAACATGCAATAGTGTAGATCTAAGATTTCTATGAAAAAAGAAATACAGATCTCACCAAAATGTCTAAGTTGGTAACAAGATCACAGATCAAGAGGTTACAGCTACAAACGATCAAACCAGTAACACCAATCTCTCTCAAACACTCAAGGTTGTGTTTGGATATCTGAAGGTACGAAGGTTTGAATATGGTTTGAAGTTGTTTAGGGTTAGGGTTAGGGTTAGGGTTTCTCTAACTCGGTTTCCGTTTCTCTCTTCTCTCTTTTCATTTCTCTCTTCTCTCTCACTTCTCTCTTCTCTTTTTTTCTCTTAATTTAGACGACTGCCAAAAGTCTTAAAATGCTGAGATTAAGAGGGTTTATATAGGAGCCAAGGAAGGTTCTGGAACGAAGATAGCAATCAATGGTTGAGATCCAGTCTTCCTATATTGACTTTGATCCAAGGGTGGTAAAATAGCGGTTGGTTAAAACGAAGGTGATTGGTCCACAGTGATAACACATGGATAGTCTTAAAACACATGCAGGCCATAGATAACGTTTGATCTAACGATCCACAATACACTAGGCAGTTCTCTCACAAAACAAACACAAATGAGATAACAAGAGCATGACAAGTGTTGGCATTTCATTGGCTGGCAAACGTGCGTCCAAATTAATTAAGGCAACACCCTAATGTCTCTGGCGCATTGATATTCTACCCAATCAAACATTCTAATGAAAAACTAATTTTTCATAATATCATTTTAACCACACAAAGTTTATAAACACACTTTTATTAAAGAAAATATTATTTTAAAAATGTTTAAAAATTCCCAAAAAATTATTAAAACAACATTTTAAGGGGAATTTAACACACAATCAATATGAGCAATATATACACATGTATGCACTTCTAATGTGTGTAGTGTGATTCAATTTATACCTTGTTTGGATCATTGAAGAGGATTAGAGAGTGAACAAGTCTGAGGTTCTTTGGATTCTAGGTTAGACAACTAATTTTGTCACTATTTCCAAATTAGATGAACACTTATACAATATAGAGTTAAGCAAGTCAAAGGTATAAGGTGCTTCAGACGTTTTCAAAATGGAAAAGTAAATGATTTTCATAAATGATAATTTATGATTACACACCTCCCTAAATCGCTATCATAAGGGATGTTGTGCGCGTGTGGTGAATCCCCCTGACTAATGAATGCAGGGTGGATATAGTCCCTAGGCCATATGGAGTTTATTATACTGCACTGGTTAGGAGATTCTGGGTGTGGTCTTGACTTTCCCGCAAGCATATGGCCGCTTCCCGACGTTGGTTAGGTTCCCAGGTTGTCTTGTTCGATGGGCCCTGGAAGATGATAGCCATTTAGGGGCGCGTCCAGTGGGGAAACCCAGAGGGGCAGTCTTAGATTTTGATAAAGCATTTTATGATAATAAAATGGCTTTAATTACATTTCCTGGATGGAAGAAGGGAAATGGGATATATGGTTTGGCTTCGGTTACATTTCCCGGATGGAAGAAGGGAGATGGAAGCATATGGTATACAAAAGTATTTTTATGATAATAAAAATGACTTTTGGTTACACTTCCTGGATGGAAGAAGGGAAGTGGGATTTTATGAAAAAGGTAAAAAAAATTTATGATAATAAAACTTGCTTTAAAAATGTATTTTCCTGGATGGAAGAAAGGAAATAAAATTGGTAAAGAAATTGTTGAAATGAGATCAATTGGTAAACATTTGATAAAATGTTGTAACATTTATATATATTCCTAAAGAAAGAAATAGGAATTATGCTTTTAGATGGTGAATAGATTTATTTATGTTTCCTTAAGTAGCTGTAGATGATTTCCCACATATGTATATATATTAGTTATGTGCTGAGGGTCTATTTGGATCTCGATGATCAATCTTGCCTAAGTAGTAGTGTATCGGGGGGTTCCTTGTTTGGATTTCGCATTGCAAGACACCCCACGCACGAATAAGGCATAGTGTTAAGACTGGGGAGAAGCTTAGCCCTTAGCGCTATGTTAAAAGAAATTAAAATTTGATAATTATATTCATTAATATTGTGCTTAGGGTCTAATGGATCTCGATGATCAACCTTGCCTAAGTAGTAGTGTATCGGGGGGTTCCTTGTTTGGATTTCGCTTTGTGAGACACCCCACGCACGAATAGGGCATAGTGTTGAGACTGGGGAGAAGTTAGCCCTTAGTACTTGGGTTAATTGGAGCATTCATTAATATTGCGCTAGGTTGCTTTTACATTTGAGGGGTGAGAATTATATTGTTATTTGCGAGAGCTACGCACTTAACTGTCACGCATTTTATTCACATGGGAATCATATCAAACCAGGCCTTGACCCATCTATATTTCTTTGTTTCTACATATACTCCTTGTCGTACAAGTGATCTATCGCATGGACACCCGTATTTACATTTCCATTCCAGTTGTCATGGAGCTACATCATATTGTGGATGTTGTAGGTTATTGGTATTAGACGTTTCTTTCCATTGTACTCTAGTTATGTTCAGTTTATTTATTCGGGCATGTGGACCAAAGCATTGCCCACATTTATTATACTGTTATATTTAATGTGTAATACTCGGTGTAACTATTTGTATTGGTCTATTCACCGACCGCTTATTCGGTGATTATTTATTTATTGTCACTCTTTATTGTTGGTTTTTAATACCCACCGTTTTTGCAAATGGGATTGTCTAAATGTTTTTCTTTTACTTTCAAAATTTTAAATTTGACAGTCCGTTTTCTAAAATGATTGGTGGTTATCTCGTACTATTATTTTAATCGGCAGTGATGCTGAGAATGGACCATCTATGATTCCTGTGATTATAAGAGTATTTGGGATGGCCACCTATTATTTTAGTAGGCGGGTTGTCACATAAGCGAAGATACTGGTATGGTAATTGAATTCGTACGTTTCATCTAGGTCGTCTTTGTAATAACCCTCGCTTATGAGAACATATTTTATATTTATTTACTAGGTACGGTAATTATATATAAAATGTTGGGTTATGGATTGAGTATGAATTTAATAAAGAAACGTAAATGTTCACTATGAAATTTCATATTTACCATAACTATAGGTGAATATTGCCATGTCATGTTTTATAATATCAAATGAATTAAAATGATATTTGGCTTAATAATGAGACCGGAACTTAAAATTAATTATAAATTGTCCAAATGATAATTTGGAGGCCGTAGTTGAGTCCGGAATGTGCGAGATAGTCAAATATTGTGCCATATTGTATTTTGAGGTTTTTTGCACTTTTGACTGGTTATACCTTAAAAATGTAGTTGCGTGTTATTTTATCACAATATTGGTCAATTAAGTTGGGACTATGACTAATTCCATGACTTAGTCTTACTAAGTCTTCTATTTTCCCAAATTTCATTTCCTAAACCTAGAGAGAGCTTGAGAGAGGAAGTGAAAGAGTAGAGAAAAGAGAAGGGATTGAAGATTGAGGGAGGATTCTTGCTTCTACACAAGGAAAATCTGCATTTTCTCAATTGAGGCAAGTTTTCTACTTGTGATATGTGGTTTAAGATAAATGATTTGTAGTGATAATGTTGTATTGATCATGGTCTCACTAGTTTAGGGTTTCTTTGTGTATTTGTTGGTTTTGAATCATTGAAAAAAAATAATTTGGATGATTATTGATGGTTGTGGTAGTAGTTAGTAGCATTTATGTTATGTTGGTGGAAATAAATGAGTTGGCTTTGGGGATTATCTTGAAATAGGAAGATTTGGTTTGGTCTAGGTCTGCAAAGAACGGTCGACCACGGTTCTCAGACCGGTCGACCGGGCCTTCGGAAGAGGGCACACTGCTTTCTTTCAAAGGCATAAAATTTATGGCGCGCTCGACCGCGGTCCCCTGACCGGTCGACCGGCCCTGTCGAAGTGAACTTTTTTCTTTTCTTCCTAGGCAAAATCTTGAGACGCGGTCGACTGCGGTCTTGGGACCGATCGACCGGTCCCCTGTTTTCTTCCCAAAAATTTTATTTCCACTTTTCAAATCTTTTCTTTTCATGGGGACTTAAGGGCCTTCTTAAATGAAGTAAATATAGGGTCTTAGAGTATTAGTTGAGTTTGGTCGACACACTAGACTCGAAGGGGTTCATCTAGGGTTCATTTCAGGGGGGGTTTAAAGTAATGTTCAGGCATTACTTCTCTCGTATAGTTTTATCATAATCTAGGAGATCTTAGAGTCAAATTTGGAGACTTTGGGAGTTATTGTCAGCTAGGTTTGACTTGATGGTCTATTATGAAGCCAAAAAGGAGGCTTTGGAAAATAATTTGGGGAGTCTAACTATTTATCGAGGTTTTTATGCTGATACGAAATACGTATAGTTCCGGATAATCTTAATGCATTGGATAAAATGTAAAATGGATCAAGTAAATGATAATTTACTAAATCATATAATGTAAATTAATAAAATGGATGATACACACCTCTCTAAATGCCATCTTAAGGGAAGTCCGTGCATGAGGTGAAGCCCCCTGGCTAATGAATGCAGGGTGGATATAGTCTTAGGCCATACGAGCGCTTGTTTCATATTTTCTGCGATGGGTAGGAGATTTCGGGTGTGGTCTTGACTACCCCGCAGGAATATGCCGCTTCCCGACATTTTGATAGGATCCCAGGTTGTCTTATGATAGGCCCTGGAAGATGATGGTTATTTAGGGGCGCGCACAGTGGGGAAACCCGGATGGGCGGTCTTAGAATCATTATATATATATACTTATAACTATTCTAATTATCGAGTTAGACTCGATGGAACATGAATGCCATAAAGAGCATAGTATATGCCACAAAGAGCATACAATTGAAATACGTGCCATAAAGAGCACGGGATAAATTTGTATTCTTGATAAGGAATGAAAAGAAGATGAAATGAGAAGGATGAAAGATGAAAAAGGTTAATGACTATTATCATTTGCATACATGATTGAACCTTACCTTATGATCATTTAAATTGCCTTAGTTTATTTCATAATGTTACTATGCTAGCTTTTCATCTCTATCATCCATGTTTAACTGTTCATCATTGTCCTACCTGTCATTTATCTGGTCACCACATAAAATCGGGCTCTGATCGGTTATTCTTTCTTGTGGTGTATATATATATAATTATATTCGCTCAGGTGTTCCACCACAAGGTCGCCCGTAATGAACTTCCTATTCCAGTGTTTTGAGGAGCCGTGACATTTTGCGGGTATCACGGGACATTTTGTGTAGACGCCTTCCTTATTGTTTTCTAGTTATGATCAGTCCTTATTCGGGCGTGTGGCCCAAATGGTTGTAATTGTATAATGGATGTATTATGTAACACCTAGAACTTATTGTATATTGTATGAATTCTATTGACCGACATTTCATTCTGTCCTTCCCTTATTATGGTTGGTATATATATGTATATGCTTGTGGGAGTTTCCACCTTTCTTTTCTATTATGGGTTGATGAAAATGCTTTCTTTAAATTACAAAACTAAAATTTTTGATAACTCGTTTTCTGGAATATTGTGTGGTTATCCCGTATACTTTTTATGTTGTCACGATGCTGAGGATGATATTTATCCATGATTGCTGTATTATCTAAAGTATCGGGCTGGCCACCCCTTATTTCGGATACCGGGTTGTCACAGATGGTATCAGAGCATCAGGTTCTAGGGTCTTTAGGATCTATGCGGACTTGTCACGTTCTACCATAGCGTTCTTTGAAATAGAGCTTAATGTTAGGACTGTTTTGTTGCATTTGGTTGCGATCTTCTGCTAGATAGATTGTTTTATATTATATTCTAACTCTGTCGCTTCTCTATCTCAGATGCCGCCTAAGATAGGACGTCCCGCTCGACGTAATAGTGTTGTAGAGGATGAGGTTGGTCCTCCACTGCCACCACCGGGGAGTATCAGTGCCGCAGATGTGGCAAACATAGTGCCCAAAGCTGTTAATGCAGAGATGACTGCAGTGGTAAAACAAATGCCACAAGTTCAACCACGGGGGCAAATGGCACAAGTTCCTACGGTACCTTCTCTGTGGGAAAAAGTTAGAGAGTCTTTCCTAAAAGGCCATCCCCCGGAATTCGATGGAGGTTCGGATGTGATAAGGGAAAATCAGTGGAAGAAAGACATGCAACGCCATCTTAGAATGGTAGAATGTAGTGAGGAGAAAAGCAAATCCTTGTTACTTTCAAGCTTGTAGGATCATCTTTACATTGGTGGGAGTCAATGACAACACCCGAGCAAAGGGATGCGATGTCGATCACTGATTTTTAGGCCTTGTTTGATGGAAAGTATTTCCCTCCCACAGTTCAAAGGGAGATGCAAAGGAAGCTTCAAGATGTAGTTTAGGGGGAGAGATCTGTGGCAGAGTATGTAGAGGAGTTCACCAGAGTGGAAAGTTTTGTGCCGGATGAAGTGACTCCAGAAGCGAAGAGAATCTCCAAATTTGTGGGAGGTTTACATTGGCGAATAAAACAACATTTGTTGGGAAATCCGGTTTTATTAACCTTTGGGGATGTGATGAATGCTGCTCTAATTCATTGTCAATAGAATAGATTATTTGTGCAAAATAATAAGAAGACTGCAGCGATGGGTCAAGTGGGAAAACCTGGAGGTAATGGGATTCGAGGGGGGACATCATCTTTGTCCCAATCTTCGGGGAGTAAGCAGAGAGAAAGGGACCCCCGGCAAGGGGATTTGTCTAAATGCCAACGCTTTGGTGGGTCTAATGCGGGTGGCAATAACAACAGGCCGGGTCAAGGTTGACCGCCACAACAACAAGGAGGTAGAGGTGGAAATGGAGGCAGAGGCCAGCAGGGCCGAGGTTCGGGGCAGTTCCTAAATAATCAAGGGCGGAACCAGGAGAATGCAGAGAACAAATGTTTTCAGTGCGGGGAGTTGGGCCATTATAATAGGTCGTGTCCTCAGTTGGTTGGAGGGCATCTTCCTAGGGCTTCACAACAGCCGTATGTACAGTTTCCGCCCCAGGCACTTAATCTGATTGCTCCTCCTCAGCAGGGGCAATTGCAGTATGGACGGGTCTATCATATTCAGGAGGCTATGCTCCCTCCATCCCCTCCGGCACCGCCGGCGATTGAGGGTAAGTTTCTCATCCAAGGGCATATGGGTCGGGTACTATTTGATACGGGCGCTACACACTCTTTCATTTCTAGGAGTTTTGCTCAAACTACATATTTGATGAAGTCTGCTGAGAGTACTTTCACTAGTGTTGAATCCTCTATAGGTGATGGTTCATTAATTTTCTTTGTTTGTAAAAACATAGGGATTAACCTTGTTAACTTGTTCTTTGAGGCCGATTTACTCGTCCTTGACATGGTCGAGTATGATGTGATATGGGGTATGGATTGTTTAGTTAAGTATCATGTTATTATTAATTGCTATGGTAATGGCACAGTGTTTACCGCTTTTGGGCAAGGGATGTTGCTAGTGGTTATGCCTCGCTTAAAAAGGGGGTACTAATCCTTACTTATATTGTTTTGCGGAGGAGTTTTCTCGGGATGTACTTGTTCCCTTGGATTTCATGCCGGATGTTAGAGATTTTTATGATGTATTCCGGGAAACACCGGGTTATGCCTTGATAAGAAGGCTATTTGAAAAGATGTAAATATATTGTGGGGTAAATAATTTTAAGTTATAGAAGTGGAATCTTATTTGTAGGGTTAAGAGTTAGAATATTTTTAGTCTCGAACATGTGTCTCAGACCTTTATATCTTAATGACCGATAACGCGAGGTAGTAGTGTAACGGGAGGGTTCCTTGTTTAGATTTCTCTTCGGCGAGACGTCCCACGCATGAAATCGAGAAAATGTCGGAAGCTGAGAAAGGTCTTAGGCACTAGGGATATACTTAGTATTAGGTGTACACGACTTATATAGGATATAAGTAGGTAGAGTATAGGATTGTTTGGACATAGAATCTGTAGGGAAAGTGACATTAGTTTAGGAGGGCTGTCGGGAGTTGACCACGAATAGGTTGTGTGTTAACTCTAAGAGGGATTGGTTCCCTAGTAACGAGAAGTGGGGGATTTCGAGAGGTTTGGTAGATAAAGCCGAAGGAGATGAGGCCTCTGGTAGTAGAGTGTTACATGGGTAATTTAACTTTTGGGAAGAAAAAGGTGAATTAACTCGCACTCCTGAGCCCATGTTGTTAAGCTCGAAGGTGGATTCAATTGACAAGCCTCTGCCAGGATTGGAATATCTGGTCTTCACCGACGCATCTTCTCAAGGGTTAGGAGGTGTGCTTCAACAAGAGAGTCGGACTATCACTTATGCTTCTCGCAAGCTAAAGCCTTATGAAAGAAAATATCTGGTGCATGACTTAGAGCTTGTCGCGGTTGTCTTAGCCTTGGAGATATGGAGGCATTATCTCTTGGGGGAGAAGTTTAGTCTTTTCATGGACCACAAATCGCTACAGTATTTATTTTCCCAGAAGGATTTGAATATGCGTCAGCGTCGTTGGTTGGAGTTAGTGAAAGACTATCAATTCGATATCCATTACCATCCGGGAAAGGCGAACGTAGTAGAGGATGCCTTGAGTAGGAAACCCGAGGGAGGCTTAGCTGATGCATGGAAAGCTAAGTGGAAGGAGCTCAGTCGGGAGGATGTGGTGGTGAGAGCATTCATGTCAGTAATGACCGTTACTCCTACAATTGTGGCAAGAATTGTGGAAGTCCAGGGAAGAGATAAGAGTTGCCAAGACACTATACACCGATTATTGTCCGAGGGAGCGGAGTCCTACTCGATTAGTTTTGAGGGTGGACTACGCTTCCATGGAAGACTTATTGTTCCGGAAGAAGGGGACTTGAGACGAGCGGTGATGGCAGAATCTCAAAGGTCAAAATTTAGGGTACATCCGGGTGGGGACAAGATGTACCAAGACATGCGTCGTCAGTATTGGTGGCCCGGCATGAAGAGGGATATCTCGGAGTTTGTATCACAATGCACTACTTGTCATTTGGTTAAGATCGACCATCAGCGACCGACAGGTTTGTTGCAACCGTTGGAGATTCCAGTGTGGAAATGGGAAAGCATTTCGATGGACTTTATTATGGGCTTACCTAGATCACAAAGGGGTCATGATTTGATTTGGGTGATTGTCGATCACTTGACTAAGTCGGCACACTTCTTGCCCATGCGTACGAATTTTGATACCGCCCGATATGCCCAATTATTCATCTAGGAGATCATTAGACTTCATGGGGTACCTTTAAACATCGTTTCCGACCGAGATAAAATATTTGTGTCCTACTTTTGGCGAAGTTTCCAAGAGGCAATGGGGACGGAATTGAAGTTAAGATCTTCCTGTCATCCTCAAACAGATGGCCAAATTGAAAGGGGAAACCAAATATTGGAGGATATGCTCCGTATGTGCATGCTTGATTTCAAGGGCAGTTGGGAACAATACCTCCCATTGGTTGAGTTTGCTTATAACAACTCATACCGATTCACTATCGAAATGGAACCCTATGAATCCCTTTATGGTCGGCCCTGTAGGTCGCCCGCTTATTGGTTGGAAGTGGGTGATAACAAATTTCTTGGACCTGAAATGATCCAACACACTTCTTCAAAGATTGAGCTCATTTGAAGTCTCATTCGGATAGCCCAAGACCGTCAGAAGAGCTATGCCGATGCGGGTAGAAGACACGTGGAGTTGGAGATTGGAGACCAAGTCTTGGTGCGAGTATCACCAATGAATGGAATTAGGCATTTTGGGAAGAAAGGGAAGCTGGCGTCGCATTTTGTTGGACCTTTCCCAGTTATTGCGAAAGTCGGTCCCGTGGCGTACCAACTTGACTTATCGGAACCCTTGCAACAAATTCACGATGTATTCCATGTCTCCTCTTTGAAGAAGTATAGAAGATGCGAAGGTGCCCTTTGGCACATTCTTTTTGAGGATATTTACTTGCAACCCGACGTTTCATATGAGGAACAACCAGTTGCTATTCTAGAGTATGGGGAGCGTAAGTTGAGGTCCCATGTGGTGCCCTTGGTGAGAGTCCAATGGAGTCATCACAATGCGAAAGAATCAACGTGGGAACGTGAGGACGACATGCGGGAGAAATATCCGCATCTCTTCTTATAAGGTACGCTTCAATTTTGGGGACAAAATTCCCTCATAAGGGGGGAGTATGTAATAACCCTCGCTTATGAGAACATATTTTATATTTATTTACTAGGTACGGTAATTAGCACTGTTCTAAAAAACCCGCCTAGGCTTGAGGCTTGGGGGAAATGCCCCGCCTTAAGATTTTGACGCCTTATGCTTGGTAAAACCCTTAAGGCGTTTTTCTCTAAAAACAACAATGCTTTAGTGAAACGATATCGCCTTTTAAAGATTTTTTTACAAACCGGATCATTATCTCATCCAAAATAATCAAATAGTATTTTTATTTGCAAATATTCAGACATATTTTTATGATATGTACAATTTTAGTATTTTAATAGCCTTGTTATGGTTAAAAAATATTAAATATATTAAAAAGACCTAAACGCCTTTTCACGCCTTTTTACGCCAAGGCCCGCCTAGGCATCTAAGGCTTAAGGCTTGGTCTCCACGCCTCGATCACCCCCCGCGTTTTTTAGAACCTTGGTAATTAGATATAAAATGTTCGGTTATGGATTGAGTATGAATTTAATAAAGAAACGTAAATGTTCACTATGAAATTTCATATTTACCGTAACTATAGGTGAATATTTCCATGTCATGTTTTATAATATCATATGAATTAAAATGATATTTGGCTTAATAATGAGACCGGAACTTAAAACGAATTAGAAATTATCCAAATGATAATTTGGAGGCCGTAGTTGAGTTCGGAATGTGCGAGATAGTCAAATATTGTGCCATATTGTATTTTGAGGTTTTTGGCACTTTTGACTGGTTATACCTTAAAAATGCAGTTGCATGTTATTTTATCACAATATTGGTCAATTAAGTTGGGATCTTGACTAATGCCACGTCTTAGTCTTACAAAGTCTTCTATTTTCCCAAATTTCATTTCCTAAACCTAGAGAGAGCTTGAGAGAGGAAGTGAAAGAGTAGAGAAAAGAGAAGGGATTGAAGATTGAGGGAGGATTCTTGCTTCTACACAAGGAAAATCTGCATTTTCTCAATTGAGGCAAGTTTTCTACTTGCGATATGTGGTTTAAGATAAATGATTTGTAGTGATAATGGTTATTGATCATGGTCTCACTAGTTTAGGGTTTCTTTGTGTATTTGTTGGTTTTGAATCATTGAAAAATAATAATTTGGATGATTATTGATGGTTGTGGTGGTAGTTAGTAGCATTTATGTTATGTTGGTGGCAATAAATGAGTTGGCTTTAGGGATTATCTTGAAATAGGAAGATTTGGTTTGGTCTAGGTCTGCAAAGACCGGTCGACCGCGGTTCTCAGACCGGTCAACCGGGCCTTCGGGAGAGGGCACACTACTTTCTTTCAAAGGCATAATATTTATGGCGCGGTCGACCGCGGTCCCCTGACCGGTCGATCGGCCCTGCCGAAGTGAACTTTCTGCTTTTCTTCCTAGGCAAAATCTTGAGACGCGGTCGACCGCGGTCTTGGGACCAGTCGACCGGTCCCCTATTTTCTTCCCAAAAATTTTATTTCCACTTTTCAAATCTTTCTTTTCATGGGGACTTAAGGACCTTCTTAAATGAAGTAAATATAGGGTCTTAGAGTATTAGTTGAGTTTGGTCGACACCCTAGACTCGAAGGGGTTCATCTAGGGTTCATTTCAGGGGGGGTTTTAAAGTAATGTTGAGGCATTACTTCTCTCGTATAGTTTTATAATAATCTAGGAGATCTTAGAGTCAAATTTGGAGACTTTGGGAGTTATTGTGAGCTAGGTTTGACTTGATGGTCTATTATGAAGCCAAAAAGGAGGCTTTGGAACTATTTATCGAGGATTTTATGCTGATACGAAATACGTATAGTTCCGGATAATCTTAATGCATTGGATAAAATGTAAAATGGATCAAGTAAATGATAATTTACTAAATCAGGTAATGGAAATTAATAAAATGGATGATACACACCTATCTAAATGCCATCTTAAGGGAAGTCCGTGCGTGAGGTGAAGCCCCCTAGCTAATGAATGCTGGGTGGATATAGTCCTAGGCCATATGAGCGCTTGTTTCATATTTTCTGCGATGGGCAGGAGATTCCGGGTGTGGTCTTGACTACCCCACATGCATATGGCCGCTTCCCGACATTTCGATAGGATCCCAGGTTGTCTTATGATAGGCCCTGGAAGATGATGGTTATTTAGGGGCGCGCACAGTGGGGAAACCTGGATGGGCAGTCTTAGAATCGTTATATATATATATATACTTATAACTATTCTAATTATCGAGTTGGACTCGATGGAACATGAACGCCATAAAGAGCAAAGTATATGCCACAAAGAGCATACAATTGAAATACGTGCCATAAAGATCACAGGATAAATTTGTATTCCTGATAAGGAATGAAAAGAAGATGAAATGAAAAGGATGAAAGATGAAAAAGGTTAATGACTATTATCATTTGCATACATGATTGACTCTTACCTTATGATCATTTAAATTGCCTTAGTTTATTTCATAATGTTACTATGCTAGCTTTTCATCTCTATCATCCATGTTTAACTGTTCATCATTGTCCTACTTGTCATTTATCTGGTGACCACATAAAATCGGGCTCTGACCGGTTCTTCTTTCTTGTGGTGTATATATATATATATTATATTCTCTCAGGTGTTCCACCACAAGGTCGCCCGTAATGAACTTCCTATTCCATTGTTTTGAGGAGCCATGACATTTTGCGGGTATCATGGGATATATTGTGTAGACGCCTTCCTTATTGTTTTCTAGTTATGATCAGTCCTTATTCGGGCGTGTGGCCCAAATGGTTGTAATTGTATAATGGATGTATTATGTAACACCTGAAACTTATTGTATATTGTATGAATTCTATTGACCGACATTTCATTATGTCCTTCCCTTATTATGGTTGGTATATATATATATGCTTGTGGGAGTTTCCACCTTTCTTTTCTATTATGGGTTGTTGAAAATGCTTTCTTTAAATTACAAAACTAAAATTTTTGATAACCCGTATTCTGGAATATTGTGTGGTTATCCCGTATACTCATTATGTTGTCACGATGCTGAGGATGATATTTATCCATGATTCCTGTATTATCGGAGTATCGGGCTGGCCACCCCTTATTTCAGATACCGGGTTGTCACAGTGTTCTTCTTCTTCTGTTGGTTCAGGAGATCTGATAAATAAAAGGTTTGGAAAAGGTACAAAAGGTAAGTTAACAGATTCCTTAGTCACTTGTGGACAATAAAACATTAAGGGTTCGTTTCATTCACAAATTTGCCATGGAAAATGTCAAATCAGTGGGTAAATATGGCATTTGTCCACTTTTAGTCTATTTGATAATAAAATTTGCCTACAACCCATTTGTCTATGTACAACACCTCTAATGCATGAAAATTGGGCAAATTTTGCTTTACTATTTGTGGAAGAATTATTTGACAAACAATTTGCCACTTCTTACAAGTGCTTTTTTTTATATTTTTATGCTAAAATATTTTAAAAACTATTTCACAAACTGTTTTAAATAAAAAACTATTTTATAAGAAATGTTTTTAAACTGTTAAAAAACTGTTTTAAAAACTGTTTAAAAAAATATTTTTTAAAACTGTTTTACTTGTTTTATAAAAATGTTGTAAAAAAACTGCTTTAAAAATTATTTTAAAAAATGTTTTAATAATGTTTTATAAAAACTTTTTAAAAAAAAAACTGTTTTACAAAAAATGTTACAAAAATGTTTTTAAAATGTTTTAAAACTGTTTTATAAAATTGTTTTATTAAAAACTTGTTTTAAAACTATTAAAAACACTATTTTAAAAGGTTTAAAAATTGTTTTGAATAATTTAAAAACTATTTCGAATATTGTAAAAAAGATTTTAAAAAATTATTTTATCAAAAAAATTTTAAAAAAACTGTTTAAAAATGTTTTAAAAATTGTTTAAAAACTTTTTATAAAATATTTAAATAAACTAATTGGATTGACTATAATTTCGCCTAATAGTTGTTTGATAACTTCATGTGAAAAAACTAGGTAAAATTTGTCATTGCAAATTTTACCCAAGAAAATTTTTGCCATCTCCACTTCTGCCCACTTTTGAATCAAACGGACCCTAAAGGTTTTTAACAAGTAAAAATGTTTGCCCGTGCTGATTTGTGTGTGTTCTACATGCACATGCATAGTGAAGAATTAGAACCAAAACCAGTAAACCCAATGGTCTCGTTTTCTATGCTTATTCTTTTGAATGTAAAAGAGTGATCCTAAATGCACCCCAAAACTTTCTCCTTGGCACCACATAATGCATGCCATAAAATCATTGTACATTGTGTTTAAAAAACAGTTTTGTGGTTATGGGTGTCGTTAACAACACCCAGTGTGAAATATGAGTTTACACGTCAAGCGTTTAGTTGTGAAGGCATGCTCTCGTAAGCCTTTTCAATTACAAGTAATTATTTATCATACGCACACTTAAATAATTTAGCGAGGGGGCAAGAGAAGAGAACTACCCAAACAAAATACATAATAAATTAAACCCAATAGATAGGTCAGCTAAACCATCAAAATCCATACTAAACCTCCATATAACTCTAGTTTTATGAATGGAAAATGAAAGTAAACCCACCTCACGCCCTTCTTTGCCCAAGCCTCTTCCTCATGCTTATCGCTTTTTAGCTGAGAACAATTGGCAAAACGGGAGATTGTAACCCTTAAAAATACAATAAAAAGAAGGGAGTGTTGAGAGACAACAAGAGTTTTAACACTTACCAGATTCGTTTGTAATGCAAGTCGATCGATGGGCTAGCAGGACAAGCACCAAAAAGAGAGGAAAACAATTAAAGGCGGTTTTAATGAGAATCATTTGTAGGTTACACGGGAAAAAGGCTTTAATGTATATTTTTTTTATCATAACACATTTTATTTTTATTCATAAATAACAGTGAATAACTACAAGGGTAAAAGGTGGTGGAAAAATGCATCTTCAGGCCTGATGTTTCAAAATATATGCCATAAGGTGTGTTTGATTATCAGCATTTGCCTCGTATTTATTATCCCAGTTTTTCTACAATACAACCTGATAGTAAGTAATTTGGAAATTTACCATGAAAAATTTTCTTTGGGGACATGGAAATTTTTCCACCTATTCCAATCAAACACACCCTATCAAGTGATTAGATCCTTCCATTTTAAAAATAGAAATGAAGGGATGTCTTAAAATAAAGACAATGATGAACATAATGATGCTGAAAATTTTTTGCGCTCCAAAAAATTATTCATTTCATTAAATGATGTTTCCAAAGCTATGCGCATTTCATTCTAGCCACACCAACAAGAAGTAGGTAATATAACCACATCTCTGATGCATATCTTCTCTTCCTCCTATTGCCATAAGAAACCATTCCCATTATAACAACCACATAGGATGTTTTGTGCAGCTCCAAACTCCACCACCTTTGACTTTTGCTACCAACCTACTCAGCACATCAAGCATCAATAAAAAACATAAAATAGAAAGAGAGAGAGAGGGAGAGAGCGAGAGAGAGAGAGGTAATTGATTTTTTGCCTTCAGCCCAATATGCTTCAAATTTCCCTCTTGAACTACCAATGACAAAAACCAAGTAAGTTAATCGAACTCACATAACCTCTCATCCAAGGCCTCCACTTTCTTAATAATAATTTATTATCAAAGAAAATCCCGTCTACTTATCCTCAACAAAAATCAAAATCAACCTTGAACACCACAACTTTTTTTTGCCAAGTCATTTTTTGTCAGCACCAAATACATTATCAGTCAGTTCCAAACAAAAGCTCCTTGAAATAATCTAGGACTTCTGCCAAAATATTGCACAAGCTAAACATAATCCAATATTGTCCTTTCTTGAGCCAAAAAAATGCAAGTCTCATCAGTATAAGAATTTATTACTCCTTTCTTATAAAACTCACTGAAAACTTCTAAGATACCTTTGTTCACCACATCCCAACCTTATAATTAGAAAGCCAAAGTGTATCCCTCCAACCCGACCAGGATATTTATCTCCTCAACACTCCCAAATGGCCCCTATTGATCTCTTATTCCTCAAATATCCCAAATGGCTTTATAGAATTATTGTCCCATCCTCAAATTCGTTTAATTGTCTTTTGTCTCTATGAAATTTCCCCACACACTGTCATAAAATTTACTGCTCAAATCCTCTTCATGTTTTTATGAGTGGTCCAAAACTCTCCTCTCCTCTACGTCAATCGAACCATTTCCAAAAAACATTTTTTTATGTAATGAAGCCAATAAACGTCTCACTTTCAAGACCATCCAACCACATGCTTAATCTAAAGGGAATGGACCCCACTTATATGGGTAAAAGTTTAAAGATAATTGGACAATAATATGAGACTAACTTGAAACCAACTTCTTGCTCAGAATTAGGGAACAACTCTTCCAATCCCTAGCAACTTACGAACTTTCTAGTACTCACCCCACTATTTGTCCAAGTGAGGATTCCATTAATTGAACGAAATACCTCTCCAACTAGTCTCTCCTACAAAGCAATCTAAGTCCTTCATTCTCCTTGTTACTAACATGAACAATGTTAAGGGCACTCAAAAGAAAATTACCAAAACAAGAGACTCTAAAATATCCAATACCCTTGACCTATCTTGATTAAGATAAAAAAATCGATCTAAAGTGGGGCCCAATTTAGATTGGCAAACAAAAGAAGGAAATGAAAGTAAGGAATAACCATTGATTGATTTTCCCCAAATGAGCTAAATAGGTAAAAGAGGTCACGAGGGAATAGTATTATTTTGTTTAATTGTCGCATTTTTAATTAGTGTATTTTATTATTTCCTTCGATTAGAATTATTACGATAAGTTGAGGTCATGGCTCAAAATCTCAGCCGAGTTGACTAGGTATTGGCCTAGGTAACTTGGTCTCGCAGCTTGTCGATCTGATTTCGCGAGGCAAAATGAATTTTTTTCTACATCGGGGTGAATCAAGGTGACTAGACTAGATAGTGGTAAATACGGTTTGCATCGCTGAAATAATGGCCAATATATCCGATACATCCAAAATCTCGGTGAAAAAGTAGAAAGGAGAGTCACTAGAACTTTATCTTATATCGTTGTCTTGTCGGAGACCTATCTTGTACCAAAATCCTCTTTCGTTGTCGCCGTGAACTATTTTGCCCAGTTCAATTCTTTTTTAAAACTTGAATGTAAGGACATTTTGCCCAACATACTTGTATATGTCATTAGCCGTAACACCGTTGAAGAAATTCATGTCCATATCGTCATCAACGGAATCCGAGTATCGAATCAAGGAAGGAATCAGAAATCCAGTCAGCCGGACCGGTCTGCCTCTAATTAAAAAGAACCGATCCGCCAGCGAACCGATCCACCTAGTCCCGGACCGGTCCGCCTTGCATTGGCCAGTGGACCCCGGATCGAATGAGAACCGAATCTGCTTCAAATTAAAAGAACCGGTCCGCTATCGGACCGATCCGCCTAAGGCCCGGACCGGTCCGCCCTGGATAAACTCTGCCAGATCGTGCAGCAGATTTTTTAGGGTTTTGACTCCTTATTTAAACCACGATCAGTAGTTGGTTTTCTTAAGACTTTCCCACGATTTTCAGAGCATATTAACCCTAAAGTCTTCACCTATTGAGTCCTATGATTCTAGGTTTTTAGATTCACACATCTTCCATATCTATGTGAATCAAAGTTTGGTAACCCAAGAACACCATTGCTATTGTTCAACCCTTGTGAAGTGGACCGCTCCTTCCTCTTCATTGCAGCCCTACTGGACAGGGATAGTTCCAGCCGCCAGCCCTACTGGAAAGGGTTTCTTCTAACCGCGACTACAGAATCCGATACCCGAGGGTAATTCTTAGTCAACCTGTATTTCATTGTAATCCGATTGTAAACCGTCTTTTATAAATTATAGTGATATACAAATGCTTTTGCCCCTGTGGGGGATTTTTCCTTAAACTTTGTGTGTTGGATATTTATTGCATGATTTCATATTGTTTCAATCACACCTAGTTGCATGCTTAGGTTTAATTTGGGTTAAAAATGGTATTTATTATATTATTTCTTAATTGAACGCAAGCGCCAACTCTTTCAAATTGGTATCAGAGCAGGTTACGCCATTCTATCGCGTATTCCTTACTTCCGCATAATTTTTCTAAAGATATCAATTTTTGAAATAAATTGATTTTTGAAAAGAGCGTGTTCATATGGAGAAGTCATATTATAAAATGCCTATTTTTGACGGGTCAAATTATGCTTATTGGAAATCCCGTATGAGGTCGGTTTTAAAAGCCATTGATGAACGTGTCTGGATTTTGGTTGAACGAGGGTGGACTCCTCCCACCGTGACTGTTGATAATGTGACCAACTTGAAACCTGACATTACTTGGACTGATGAAGAATTTAAATGGTCTTCTTTTAATTCTAAGGGTCTAAGTGCTATTTCTGGGTCTGTCACACCTGATGAGTTCAAACGCATAATGACGTGCACCACGTCAAAGGAGGCATGGGATATTTTGCAACTTACCCATGAAGGAACAAATGTTGTTAAAGAGTCAAAATTGCAAAATTTAACAACTCAATTTGAAACCATCACCATGCATGAAAATGAATGTTTTGATGAATTTTATGCTAGGCTTTCTGACATTGTTAATACTAGCTATAATCTTGGTGAACATATTCCAAATGCTAGAGTTGTTAAAAATATTCTTCGTTCCCTTCCTAAGCGTTTTATACCTAAAGTCACTGTGCTAAATTCCTTGGGTAATTTAAATACACTAAAATTGGAAGAACTGGTAGGAGATTTACAAACTTATGAAATAGACATGTTTCCTAAATCTGCCAAGCCAAAAGATAAGGGAATTGCCCTTAAAGCCCAAGAGAGAAAAAGTGAGGGGTCGGCAAGAAAGAGAGTCGAGTCATCTAGAAAGATAGAAACTTCTGATTCTGAATGTGAGTTTGACATAGATGATTTGGCATTATTTGCTAAAAACTTCAAGAAAATTCTGAAATTTAAGAAAAATGGGAACTTCAAAGATAAAAAGAATTTTCAGAAAAATAAGGTTGAAAAGAAAGATTTCAAAGAACCCCCTAAAGACAGTGAGAGGTGTTTTGAGTGCGACGGTAAGGGACACAGAGCATTTGAGTGTGCCACTCGTCTAAATAGGGAAAAGGGTAAAGCTGTCCTAAATGCTACCCTTAGTGACGACAGTGAGGTCGAGTCGGTGGACTCGGGAGATGAGTCACCGCATGAGCGTAACTTCACCGCGTTCATGGCTAGTCATGTGAGTACTCCTAGTGCATCTCACAACGATGAGGATGCTACTTCACAGGGACACCTCAACAGCGAGAGCGAAGAGAGTGAGGGAGAGGAGGAAGGTAATGAGGACGAGAGTAACCTTCAACGCGCCTACGCCGAGTTATATAATGAGTCTTTCAAAACTAAAAAACGTAACAAGGCGTTAGTTCTTAGGATCACCGCGTTAGAAGAAGAGTTGAGAGAGAGAGAGTCCTCCACCTGCATCGCCATGAGAGAGAGAGAGTCTGCCTGGTTTAATAAAGAGAATTTGCTTAAAGAGAGAGAGAGCAGTTTTGAGAAAGAAAAAGCGGACTTGACTAAACAAGTGGCTAGTCTTACGAGTGAGCTCCATTCCTCCCTAGAAACTCGAAAGAAACTTGAAGCCCTTGTTGCTCAGCTTACTCATGACCTTGAGAGAGCTAGGAAAGTCAAGGTACAAATCGAGGACAGATCTGGGAAGATGGGAAAGATGATCCTCGGTCCCGCTTTAGGTTTTGGTGACAGGCAAGGAATAGGTTTTGATGGTGCCTCCACGTCCCAAATTGCACCCAGACCAATTCCTGAGTTTACTACGACTCCTTATGGCCGTCATAAAAAACCAAGAAGGAGAGTTCGACCAAGAAAAGCAAATCAAAGTCCTCCTAATACTGTGCTCTTTTGCTCCCATTGAAAAAGAAATGGACACCTTAGGGATGATTGCTATAAGTTGGGTCGGACATGACGTACGTTTGCTCCACCACATCAGACTGATGAGTTTGCCAGTCTGAGAGAGCGTGTTGAGTTTCTAGCCGCCGCATCACAGAGTTTGATGGAGGAATTTCGACGGATGACCTTACCATCAATGAATGTGCCCCGCATTCCGGCTAAAACCAACAACAACAAGGGAATACAAAAAGGTATCTACACTTGGGTTCCTAAGAAAGAGAAAAAGGCCCTTGTTGTCCATGTCGCTCTCAAAGCACATAATACCTCACAGTGGTATTTTGATAGTGGATGCTCCAGACACATGACAGGTGATGTCTCATATTTTACCCATCTTGAGGATTATAATGATGGGAGAGTCACCTTTGGAGATGGTAGCAAATCTAGCATAGTTGGACGAGGTACAGTAGAGTTACCAGGATTTCCAAAGCTAGAGAACGTTCCTTATGTCAAAGGTTTGAAAGCAAACCTTCTTAGCATCATCCAGCTGTGCGACGATGACTTTGCAGTAAAGTTTTACCGGGAAGCTTGTAAGGTCTATAATCAAGCCGGTAAACTTTTAGTGCAAGGGGTGAGGACAGAGGATAACTGCTATGGGACTGAGCCCACATCCTCACTAGTTTACAACAGCGCCACGATCACTCCTATGGATCTGTGGCACCAACGTCTAGGTCATATGAACGTTAGAGACTTATCTCGTTTAGTCAAAAAGGACCTAGTACGTGTCTTACCATCTCTTGGAAAGCCAACTTCCATGATTTATGGACCCTGTCAGTTGGGAAAACAAATCTGTAGCCCTCATAGGAAGTTGAATTCCATTACCACCTCCCGTGCTCTTGAGTTGATTCACATGGATCTTATGGGTCCTACTCGCATGGAGAGTTTAGGTGGTAAGAGATACATTCTCGTGATGGTAGACGATTTCTCTAGATACTCTATTGTAGGTTTTCTAAGAGAGAAATCTGATGCTGTAGAATTTTTAACGACCAAGTGTCGTGTCCTGCAAAATCAACACGGGGTCACTATTAACAGAATACGTAGTGACAACGGCACTGAATTTAAGGAAGCAAAGGTGGATTTGTACTGTGATAGCCTTGGGATCAAACATGAGTTTTCTGCTGTGAGAACTCCTCAGCAAAATGGGATTGTTGAGAGGAAGAATAGAACGATCCAAGAGATGGCTAGATCTATGCTTCTAGGTTGTAAAGTTTCTAGGAGATTTTGGGCAGAGGCAGTGTCTACTGCATGCCACACGATGAATAGGGTTTATCTTCGTCCACACACACTTACGACGCCTTATGAATTGTGGACTGGCAAGAAACCCAACTTGGCATATTTTCGTGTTTTTGGGAGTAAATGCTACATTCTAGGGGATAGATAGCAATTAGGAAAGTTTGACTCCCGGAGCGACGAGGGAATATTGCTAGGATATTCATCGAACAATAGAGCGTACCGGGTTTTTAACCTGAAGAGCTCTAAGGTTATGGAATCAATATACGTCACTGTGCAAGATGACGAACCTCCGACGGTTATTGATCCCAACCTTCAGTGTGAGGATGAGGATTGTTCTGACAGTGATTTTCCCGTTCCTCTCCCTCACTCTGTGGACCCTATTCCTGTGTTAGGGGACACACCTGCTTGGGTTCGCAAGAGTCATGATCCTTCAGCCATTGTTGGCGATCCCACTCTAGGGGTCAAGACTCGTGCTCAACTAGAGAACGTTGTTAGTCATCATTGCTACACGTCCAAAGTCGAGCCCAAGAACCACAAAGAAGCACTCAAAGATGAACACTGGATATCTGCTATGCAGGATGAGTTGCTTCAGTTTAAGAAGAACAATGTCTGGGAACTTGTCCCCCGACCTAGTGATACTAATGTTATTGGTACCCGGTGGATTTTCAAGAATAAAATGGATGAAAATGGTACCATAACCAGAAACAAGGCTAGGTTGGTCGCTCAAGGCTACACACAGATAGAGGGTGTAGACTTTGGGGAGACATTTGCTCCTGTTGCGAGGCTTGAGTCCGTCCGCTTACTTCTCGCCATCGCATGTCATTTGCACTTCAAGTTATATCAGATGGATGTCAAGAGTGTCTTTCTGAATGGCATTCTACAGGAGGAGGTTTATATGAAACAACCAAAAGGGTTTGAAGACCCTAAGCACCCTGATCACGTCTACTATCTTAGAAAAGCCTTGTATGGTTTGAAGCAAGCCCCCCGTGCTTGGTACGAGAGGCTTACTTCCTATATCTTAGCCCGTGGCTTCAAGAGAGGGGGAGTTGATATGACGTTGTTCGTCAGGAGAGATGACGGTGCTATCTTGGTTGCCCAAGTCTATGTGGACGACATAGTCTTTGGATCCACATGCTCCCATCATGCTCACCACTTTGAGGAGGAGTTGAAAAATGAGTTTCAGATGAGCATGGTTGGTGAGCTTACATTCTTCCTTGGTCTCCAGGTTCGTCAGCTAGAGGATGGGATGTTCATCTCCCAATCCAAGTATGCTAGAGACCTAGTGAAGAAATTTGGTTTAGACTCCGCTAAGCATGCACGTACACCTATGAGTACTTCTACCAAGCTTAGTAAGGACACTTCAGGTAAGGACGTAGAGCAAACCTTGTATCGGAGTATGATAGGCAATCTTCTCTACTTGACTGCTAGTCGTCCCGACATTGCCTTTAGTGTTGGAGTCTGTGCGCATTATCAGGCGTCTCCTAAAGAGTCACACTTACTCGCTCTAAAACGTATTATCAAATACGTGAGTGGGACTCTCTCATACGGTATTTGGTATTCCCTTGATACCGATGACCGTTTGTCGGCCTATTCGGATGCCGATTGGTCCGGGGACGTAGATGGATGTAAGAGCACTTCGGGTGGGTGTTTCTACTTTAGTTCTGCTCTTGTCTCTTGGTTGAGCAAGAAGCAAAACTCCATCTCTTTGTCCACTGCGGAGGCTGAGTACATCGCCGTCGGGAGTTGTTGAACGCAACTTATGTGGATGAAGCAAATGTTGGAGGATTATGGGATTTCACAGGACACCATGTTCATTTCCTGTGATAACACGAGCGCGATACACATATCCCGCAATCCTGTCCAACATTCGCACACAAAGCACATCAGGTTACGCGAGCACTTTATACGTGAGTTAGTTGAGGAAAAGGTCGTAACCCTGAGTTTTGTTCCCACGGACCGTCAGTTAGCCGATATTTTCACGAAACCTTTAGATGCCCTTAGATTTGAGAGTCTTAGGAAGTCTTTGGGGATTTGTACAGTTGACTGAGGGGTTGGTCCATGTCTAGCATAGGTTGCATTGCCATTTATATATCATATGATGCCTATTGCTAGATTGTATTATTAGTGTGCTGTATTTTTGTATAAATTTTTTTATTCTTTGAAAAATACAAAAAGATTCTCTTTTTAGAAAATTTTTTAGAAAAACAAAAAAAGATTTTATTTTGATAAAATTTTTGAAAAATTCAAAAAGAGATTTGCCTTTTTTTTGCTACATCGGGGTGAATCAAGGTGACTGGACTAGATAGTGGTAAATACGGTTTGCATCGCTGAAATAATGGCCAATATATCCGATACATCCAAAATCTCGGTGAAAAAGTAGAAAGGAGAGTCACTAGAACTTTATCTTATATCGTTGTCTTGTCGGAGACCTATCTTGTACCAAAATCATCTTTCGTTGTCGCCGTGAACTATTTTGCCCAGTTCAATTCTTTTTTAAAACTTGAATGTAAGGACATTTTGCCCAACATACTTGTATATGTCATTAGCCGTAACACCGTTGAAGAAATTCATGTCCATATCGTCATCAACGGAATCCGAGTATCGAATCAAGGAAGGAATCAGAAATCCAGTCAGCCGGACCGGTCTGCCTCTAATTAAAAAGAACCGATCCGCCAGCGAACCGATCCACCTAGTCCCGGACCGGTCCGCCTTGCATTGGCCAGTGGACCCCGGATCGAATGAGAACCGAATCTGCTTCAAATTAAAAGAACCGGTCCGCTATCGGACCGATCCGCCTAAGGCCCGGACCGGTCCGCCCTGGATAAACTCTGCCAGATCGTGCAGCAGATTTTTTAGGGTTTTGACTCCTTATTTAAACCACGATCAGTAGTTGGTTTTCTTAAGACTTTCCCACGATTTTCAGAGCATATTAACCCTAAAGTCTTCACCTATTGAGTCCTATGATTCTAGGTTTTTAGATTCACACATCTTCCATATCTATGTGAATCAAAGTTTGGTAACCCAAGAACACCATTGCTATTGTTCAACCCTTGTGAAGTGGACCGCTCCTTCCTCTTCATTGCAGCCCTACTGGACAGGGATAGTTCCAGCCGCCAGCCCTACTGGAAAGGGTTTCTTCTAACCGCGACTACAGAATCCGATACCCGAGGGTAATTCTTAGTCAACCTGTATTTCATTGTAATCCGATTGTAAACCGTCTTTTATAAATTATAGTGATATACAAATGCTTTTGCCCCTGTGGGGGATTTTTCCTTAAACTTTGTGTGTTGGATATTTATTGCATGATTTCATATTGTTTCAATCACACCTAGTTGCATGCTTAGGTTTAATTTGGGTTAAAAATGGTATTTATTATATTATTTCTTAATTGAACGCAAGCGCCAACTCTTTCAAATTGGTATCAGAGCAGGTTACGCCATTCTATCGCGTATTCCTTACTTCCGCATAATTTTTCTAAAGATATCAATTTTTGAAATAAATTGATTTTTGAAAAGAGCGTGTTCATATGGAGAAGTCATATTATAAAATGCCTATTTTTGACGGGTCAAATTATGCTTATTGGAAATCCCGTATGAGGTCGGTTTTAAAAGCCATTGATGAACGTGTCTGGATTTTGGTTGAACGAGGGTGGACTCCTCCCACCGTGACTGTTGATAATGTGACCAACTTGAAACCTGACATTACTTGGACTGATGAAGAATTTAAATGGTCTTCTTTTAATTCTAAGGGTCTAAGTGCTATTTCTGGGTCTGTCACACCTGATGAGTTCAAACGCATAATGACGTGCACCACGTCAAAGGAGGCATGGGATATTTTGCAACTTACCCATGAAGGAACAAATGTTGTTAAAGAGTCAAAATTGCAAAATTTAACAACTCAATTTGAAACCATCACCATGCATGAAAATGAATGTTTTGATGAATTTTATGCTAGGCTTTCTGACATTGTTAATACTAGCTATAATCTTGGTGAACATATTCCAAATGCTAGAGTTGTTAAAAATATTCTTCGTTCCCTTCCTAAGCGTTTTATACCTAAAGTCACTGTGCTAAATTCCTTGGGTAATTTAAATACACTAAAATTGGAAGAACTGGTAGGAGATTTACAAACTTATGAAATAGACATGTTTCCTAAATCTGCCAAGCCAAAAGATAAGGGAATTGCCCTTAAAGCCCAAGAGAGAAAAAGTGAGGGGTCGGCAAGAAAGAGAGTCGAGTCATCTAGAAAGATAGAAACTTCTGATTCTGAATGTGAGTTTGACATAGATGATTTGGCATTATTTGCTAAAAACTTCAAGAAAATTCTGAAATTTAAGAAAAATGGGAACTTCAAAGATAAAAAGAATTTTCAGAAAAATAAGGTTGAAAAGAAAGATTTCAAAGAACCCCCTAAAGACAGTGAGAGGTGTTTTGAGTGCGACGGTAAGGGACACAGAGCGTTTGAGTGTGCCACTCGTCTAAATAGGGAAAAGGGTAAAGCTGTCCTAAATGCTACCCTTAGTGACGACAGTGAGGTCGAGTCGGTGGACTCGGGAGATGAGTCACCGCATGAGCGTAACTTCACCGCGTTCATGGCTAGTCATGTGAGTACTCCTAGTGCATCTCACAACGATGAGGATGCTACTTCACAGGGACACCTCAACAGCGAGAGCGAAGAGAGTGAGGGAGAGGAGGAAGGTAATGAGGACGAGAGTAACCTTCAACGCGCCTACGCCGAGTTATATAATGAGTCTTTCAAAACTAAAAAACGTAACAAGGCGTTAGTTCTTAGGATCACCGCGTTAGAAGAAGAGTTGAGAGAGAGAGAGTCCTCCACCTGCATCGCCATGAGAGAGAGAGAGTCTGCCTGGTTTAATAAAGAGAATTTGCTTAAAGAGAGAGAGAGCAGTTTTGAGAAAGAAAAAGCGGACTTGACTAAACAAGTGGCTAGTCTTACGAGTGAGCTCCATTCCTCCCTAGAAACTCGAAAGAAACTTGAAGCCCTTGTTGCTCAGCTTACTCATGACCTTGAGAGAGCTAGGAAAGTCAAGGTACAAATCGAGGACAGATCTGGGAAGATGGGAAAGATGCTCCTCGGTCCCGCTTTAGGTTTTGGTGACAGGCAAGGAATAGGTTTTGATGGTGCCTCCACGTCCCAAATTGCACCCAGACCAATTCCTGAGTTTACTACGACTCCTTATGGCCGTCATAAAAAACCAAGAAGGAGAGTTCGACCAAGAAAAGCAAATCAAAGTCCTCCTAATACTGTGCTCTTTTGCTCCCATTGAAAAAGAAATGGACACCTTAGGGATGATTGCTATAAGTTGGGTCGGACATGACGTACGTTTGCTCCACCACATCAGACTGATGAGTTTGCCAGTCTGAGAGAGCGTGTTGAGTTTCTAGCCGCCGCATCACAGAGTTTGATGGAGGAATTTCGACGGATGACCTTACCATCAATGAATGTGCCCCGCATTCCGGCTAAAACCAACAACAACAAGGGAATACAAAAAGGTATCTACACTTGGGTTCCTAAGAAAGAGAAAAAGGCCCTTGTTGTCCATGTCGCTCTCAAAGCACATAATACCTCACAGTGGTATTTTGATAGTGGATGCTCCAGACACATGACAGGTGATGTCTCATATTTTACCCATCTTGAGGATTATAATGATGGGAGAGTCACCTTTGGAGATGGTAGCAAATCTAGCATAGTTGGACGAGGTACAGTAGAGTTACCAGGATTTCCAAAGCTAGAGAACGTTCCTTACGTCAAAGGTTTGAAAGCAAACCTTCTTAGCATCATCCAGCTGTGCGACGATGACTTTGCAGTAAAGTTTTACCGGGAAGCTTGTAAGGTCTATAATCAAGCCGGTAAACTTTTAGTGCAAGGGGTGAGGACAGAGGATAACTGCTATGGGACTGAGCCCACATCCTCACTAGTTTACAACAGCGCCACGATCACTCCTATGGATCTGTGGCACCAACGTCTAGGTCATATGAACGTTAGAGACTTATCTCGTTTAGTCAAAAAGGACCTAGTACGTGTCTTACCATCTCTTGGAAAGCCAACTTCCATGATTTATGGACCCTGTCAGTTGGGAAAACAAATCTGTAGCCCTCATAGGAAGTTGAATTCCATTACCACCTCCCGTGCTCTTGAGTTGATTCACATGGATCTTATGGGTCCTACTCGCATGGAGAGTTTAGGTGGTAAGAGATACATTCTCGTGATGGTAGACGATTTCTCTAGATACTCTATTGTAGGTTTTCTAAGAGAGAAATCTGATGCTGTAGAATTTTTAACGACCAAGTGTCGTGTCCTGCAAAATCAACACGGGGTCACTATTAACAGAATACGTAGTGACAACGGCACTGAATTTAAGGAAGCAAAGGTGGATTTGTACTGTGATAGCCTTGGGATCAAACATGAGTTTTCTGCTGTGAGAACTCCTCAGCAAAATGGGATTGTTGAGAGGAAGAATAGAACGATCCAAGAGATGGCTAGATCTATGCTTCTAGGTTGTAAAGTTTCTAGGAGATTTTGGGCAGAGGCAGTGTCTACTGCATGCCACACGATGAATAGGGTTTATCTTCGTCCACACACACTTACGACGCCTTATGAATTGTGGACTGGCAAGAAACCCAATTTGGCATATTTTCGTGTTTTTGGGAGTAAATGCTACATTCTAGGGGATAGATAGAAATTAGGAAAGTTTGACTCCCGGAGCGACGAGGGAATATTGCTAGGATATTCATCGAACAATAGAGCGTACCGGGTTTTTAACCTGAAGAGCTCTAAGGTTATGGAATCAATATACGTCACTATGCAAGATGACGAACCTCTGACGGTTATTGATCCCAACCTTCAGTGTGAGGATGAGGATTGTTCTGACAGTGATTTTCCCGTTCCTCTCCCTCACTCTGTGGACCCTATTCCTGTGTTAGGGGACACACCTGCTTGGGTTCGCAAGAGTCATGATCCTTCAGCCATTGTTGGCGATCCCACTCTAGGGGTCAAGACTCGTGCTCAACTAGAGAACGTTGTTAGTCATCATTGCTACACGTCCAAAGTCGAGCCCAAGAACCACAAAGAAGCACTCAAAGATGAACACTGGATATCTGCTATGCAGGATGAGTTGCTTCAGTTTAAGAAGAACAATGTCTGGGAACTTGTCCCCCGACCTAGTGATACTAATGTTATTGGTACCCGGTGGATTTTCAAGAATAAAATGGATGAAAATGGTACCATAACCAGAAACAAGGCTAGGTTGGTCGCTCAAGGCTACACACAGATAGAGGGTGTAGACTTTGGGGAGACATTTGCTCCTGTTGCGAGGCTTGAGTCCGTCCGCTTACTTCTCGCCATCGCATGTCATTTGCACTTCAAGTTATATCAGATGGATGTCAAGAGTGCCTTTCTGAATGGCATTCTACAGGAGGAGGTTTATGTGGAACAACCAAAAGGGTTTGAAGACCCTAAGCACCCTGATCACGTCTACTATCTTAGAAAAGCCTTGTATGGTTTGAAGCAAGCCCCCCGTGCTTGGTACGAGAGGCTTACTTCCTATATCTTAGCCCGTGGCTTCAAGAGAGGGGGAGTTGATATGACGTTGTTCGTCAGGAGAGATGACGGCGCTATCTTGGTTGCCCAAGTCTATGTGGACGACATAGTCTTTGGATCCACATGCTCCCATCATGCTCACCACTTTGAGGAGGAGTTGAAAAATGAGTTTCAGATGAGCATGGTTGGTGAGCTTACATTCTTCCTTGGTCTCCAGGTTCGTCAGCTAGAGGATGGGATGTTCATCTCCCAATCCAAGTATGCTAGAGACCTAGTGAAGAAATTTGGTTTAGACTCCGCTAAGCATGCACGTACACCTATGAGTACTTCTACCAAGCTTAGTAAGGACACTTCAGGTAAGGACGTAGAGCAAACCTTGTATCGGAGTATGATAGGCAATCTTCTCTACTTGACTGCTAGTCGTCCCGACATTGCCTTTAGTGTTGGAGTCTGTGCGCATTATCAGGCGTCTCCTAAAGAGTCACACTTACTCGCTCTAAAACGTATTATCAAATACGTGAGTGGGACTCTCTCATACGGTATTTGGTATTCCCTTGATACCGATGACCGTTTGTCGGCCTATTCGGATGCCGATTGGTCCGGGGACGTAGATGGATGTAAGAGCACTTCGGGTGGGTGTTTCTACTTTGGTTCTGCTCTTGTCTCTTGGTTGAGCAAGAAGCAAAACTCCATCTCTTTGTCCACTGCGGAGGCTGAGTACATCGCCGTCGGGAGTTGTTGCACGCAACTTATGTGGATGAAGCAAATGTTGGAGGATTATGGGATTTCACAGGACACCATGTTCATTTCCTGTGATAACACGAGCGCGATACACATATCCCGCAATCCTGTCCAACATTCGCACACAAAGCACATCAGGTTACGCGAGCACTTTATACGTGAGTTAGTTGAGGAAAAGGTCGTAACCCTGAGTTTTGTTCCCACGGACCGTCAGTTAGCCGATATTTTCACGAAACCTTTAGATGCCCTTAGATTTGAGAGTCTTAGGAAGTCTTTGGGGATTTGTACAGTTGACTGAGGGGTTGGTCCATGTCTAGCATAGGTTGCATTGCCATTTACATATCATCTGATGCCTATTGCTAGATTGTATTATTAGTGTGCTGTATTTTTGTATAAATTTTTTTATTCTTTGAAAAATACAAAAAGATTCTCTTTTTAGAAAATTTTTTAGAAAAACACAAAAAGATTTTATTTTGATAAAATTTTTGAAAAATTCAAAAAGAGATTTGCCTTTTTTTTGGATGAGCATTTAAGATAGCCAAGTCACAACTTCATTCCATTTATCCATTTGACTGTTTTATAGAGATTTGAGAGGCTACATCATTTCATCCATGTGCTTAACATTGATTGGAGTCCTTGAGATGTAATCAGTGATATTTCCTACATGCTTGACTCCTATATCCTTTATTGCACACATGCACGGCTATATTTGATTATTGCACTTGTCAATCTCATGTTGACTTGAGTGTTTCCATCTCAATCATGTCTATACAATGTATAAAATGCGATAAAACTTGACAAGATTGGATTGCATGTAAAAACCGTTTTGGTGAGACTGTGTGATTATTTGCATAACGGGGAGGGGCTGCGAAAGTTGATTCTTTATACTTTGCGCAAAAGCCACCGTTAAAAAGGACCTAAAAAATGGAGGTATTGTAATATCCGAGGTCCTAAGAGGTTAAAAGAGCCCGAAAAAATTTAAAGGCAATAAAAAGCAATTCATGCCAAATATGGGCCATTTTTGGTTTCACCATCAATTCTCCAAAGTTTGAGAATTTAGTATACCTCTATTCAAAATATAAATCTGAGGGAGTTTGGTTGGAGATTGATAACGGGTTTGTACTTCCTTGAAAGTCCTGAAAAAACATGAAAAACATTTTGGACGTTATTGGTGTAGAAATCACTTTGAGCTTTGATTTGTTGATGTGATTTAGTCAATATCTTATATTTTCCCTCTTTTACACCACAGGAAGCATTTGAGTTCATTCGTTAGGAATATCCAATATTCATCGTGCACATATGTCATGTTTGTATGCTTTGATTTTCCTATCGAATTTTGATCACACCTATTCTTTTACGCTATCACCGACTTGGTTGTTTTATGTTCATTCATGGTGTGATTTTATGCCTTGTGTCACCCCGATACTTTGATTGTTTGATTTATTTCTCTCATTTGTCTATTTGGGGACATCACAAAAGGGGGAGAATGAATTATCTGATTATGGGGGAGTTTTGAAATTCTGAGAATATCATTTTAAATTGATATATATATGTTTATCTCATTTCAAACTCGATAAGTCACTTGGTATTTGCTTTATCTCATGTGTGTAGGTACATCCTTGATAATCCCATGATGCACACCCTGATGAGAAAAGCGTGGAGATTTCTGATCGGAAGATTTGCAGAACAAACGATGCAGCCTTTATCATTTGTACCTCTTTCAGTTTTGGGTTCATGGAAGGGTAGATTTGTATAGGCATTTTTTATTCTAGATAATTCAAATTTTTTATGTATGTTCCGGCATAGACATAGGGGGAGATTTGTAAGGACATTTTGTCCAACATACTTGTATATGTCATTAGCCGTAACACCGTTGAAGAAATTCATGTCCATATCGTCATCAACGGAATCCGAGTATCGAATCAAGGAAGGAATCAGAAATCCAGTCAGCCGGACCGGTCCGCCTCTAATTAAAAAGAACCGATCCGCCTAGTCCTGGACCGGTCCGCCTTGCATTGGCCAGTGGACCCCGGATCGAATGAGAACCAAATCTGCTTCAAATTAAAAGAACCGATCCGCTATCGGACCGATCCGCCTAAGGCCCGGACCGATCCGCCCTGGATAAACTCTGCCAGATCGTGCAGCAGATTTTTTAGGGTTTTGACTCCTTATTTAAACCACGATCAGTAGTTGGTTTTCTTAAGACTTTCCCACGATTTTCAGAGCATATCAACCCTAAAGTCTTCACCTATTGAGTCCTATGATTCTAGGTTTTTAGATTCACACATCTTCCATATCTATGTGAATCAAAGTTTGGTAACCCAAGAACACCATTGTTGTTGTTCAACCCTTGTGAAGTGGACCGCTCCTTCCTCTTCATTGCAGCCCTACTGGACAGGGATAGTTCCAGCCGCCAGCCCTACTGGAAAGGGTTTCTTCCAGCCGCGACTACAGAATCCGATACCCGAGGGTAATTCTTAGTCAACCTGTATTTCATTGTAATCCGATTGTAAACCGTCTTTTACAAATTATAGTGATATACAAATGGTTTTGCCCCTGTGGGAGATTTTTCCTTAAACTTTGTGTGTTGGATATTTATTGCATGATTTCATATTGTTTCAATCACGCCTAGTTGCATGCTTAGGGTTAATTTGGGTTAAAAATGGTATTTATTATATTATTTCTTAATTGAACGCAAGCGCCAACTCTTTCATTGAACAATATGGAAGTGTTTTTTTCTCAAGACTATATGTACTAGAGGTGGAGTCCATCTTGGTTCAACAAAAGGGCAACTTCTTGGACTTATCATTATTTTTTTATTTTTATTTTTTTGTTTTGAAAAAGTCAAGTTTGAAACAACCGAACACTAAAAATATTTGACAATTATTTCCATTAAGAAAATGACATTTTAAAAATGAAAAAAGCTTACTATAATTTTTATATATATTACAAAACTATTGGCATCTTTTTAAATATTATATAAAACAATTATCAATAGATTTTCGTTGGGAAACAAAAAGTAATTTTAGTTTCTTAAAGAAAAGTAGTACTATTTCTCGTTTGTTGTAAAAAAATATTTATGGTTTCTTACAAAAATAATAAATTATTTTTTAGTTATAGGAAAAAATTCAAGTTTCTTATAAAAATATAAGTAAATATTATTTCATTGTTGTAAAAAATAATATTAGGTTCTTTGAAATATAGTAATAGCTTTACTTTTTTGTGAAAAATTATTTTTAGTTTTGTAATAGTTTCTAATTTGTTGTAAAAAATTATTTTAAGTTTCTTATAAAAAATATAGTAATCCTTTAGTTAAAAGGTAATAAGGCAAGTCTTTAGAGTTTCAAATGATAAATTGTTCTCTCTGTACATTTAACAGTTGTACACTAGTTTAACAAGTGTACATTTGTTAATTGTGCCTTTAAAATTTTAATGAAGTAATAAAGGAAAACCTGTACAATGTTGCTGCCACTTTATCACCTCTAAGTTTCTAGAGTTGGGCAAATAAGGAGGAAAAATATAAAACAACCAAAAATCTTATTATATGTAAAAAAAATGGTATGCATACTTGTTGAATGTAATATATGATTATTTTATATTGCATAATTTGTTGTTTTAAATAGCACATGACATGACCCTAATATTCCCATAATTCAAAAAATATAACTAGAATTTCATTTTTTTAAACTGTTAAGATATGGTTATTTATATCTCCTTAAAATGTATTGTTATTTACTTAATTAAGTATAACTATTTCATATTTAGGAAAATATCTAATATAAAACTTAATTAATAACTAGTATTGTTACTTAAATAAACTATAATTTATACTTTTTTCTTTATGACTTCCAATGTACCTTCTTTATGAAGTTGTGTCTAATTAAATCGTCCAGTTATTCATTATTGAATAATTATGAAATATTGAAGATGCAAGAGCGACAGCGCGTCAGTTTTAACCTTTAGACAATGCTATGTATATTAAATTATGGTTTTAAACTTATCTAATTGGTCTAAATTATTAATCTTATTTTTTAAAATTATCCATATCTTTGCAGAAATTTTTAGTCTCTCTAAATAGTGTAATGTTGCATATCGTCTGATACCGCGACAGAGTTAAAAATTAGGCGTTCCAGAGATAGACCACGATCGAGATTTTGAACCATGGTTGAGGGTGACATCTTTTGGATATTTTTGTATTCCCTCTTTAGTCTTTTACCATTTTTAGGTTATCATGCCTAGCAAGAGACCTTTACCCTATAAGGCTATAAATAAGGCCAATGGCCTCCCGAGACCTTGAATCCGTGTTAGACTCGAGTCTGACACATATTCGTAGGGGATACATCCCCACACGCTCGGTTATGCGAGTCAAAAAGCATCCTTTTTGTTAAATTGAGGGACACGCTAAAGTTGCAAGAACATAATAGAATAGGAAAAAGAGGTCGCAACAAGGGTTTCATCTAGTCCGGTCTAGAGCAAGGATTCACCCAGATCTATCCATCTAGATCTCGTTGCAGCAAGCGTTGGACACATTTAAAAAAAAAAGAAAAGAAGAAAATGAAAAACAAATAAGAAAGAAAAACAATAACAAAACAAACTTTCCTTTCGCTGTAATTTCTTCCTTCAAGTGATAGCTCAACTGCTCAGTAAAGTAAAAAGAAGAAAAAACATGTGTTGGCGAAATGTAGTAGGATGACATTAGTGGAAGGCAGCTGAAAACCATTTTAAAAACTATCCCAACCAAGCTTTGTCTGTAGTGGGAAACTTTTGTCCAACTTTTATATATCTGTTTTAAGTTCAACACATGTATATGTATTAAAAAAGACATCTAATATTATTAGTATGGAATTTCAAAATACTAATGATTTTTATTACATTAATATTTATATACAGATATAAACATTATACATACCCTAATGTATCCATATCCTAAATTTTGAAAATCTCGTATACCGTGGCCCCTTAGGTCGTATCTCGTATTGCGAGTTGAGTTCGCGCTTCATAGCCCTTGGCTAACCATTGTAGTCACTTTACTAAATCATGTTATAGTGATTTCTCTCCCACTCATAATTTGTACTGATGTGTAGGTATGAGAGGAAGTGATTAATTAACTACATCACAACATTTTGGTGATAAATTTTCTCTCTATTTGAACATCTCCACAAGTAAAGTGATGAGTAGAAAAGTGAAGCTAAAGGCCTCATTTATAGACATAAGTTATCTTGCTAGCCAAGCTAAAACTATGAGGTAGAATGACCAAAAAAGGAAAAATAAAAGAATGAAATAACCTTATGACCTATGCTCCTGCATCACCCCCCCCCCCTTCTCTCACCCCACCCCACCTATACTAGCTATAGAAAGTCAGGGTCCAAATAATATAGAATCTCCCCAGTGATCAGAGTGTCCTTGTCGACCGATCGGTCATGCCAATGGAAAAGGAATCATGTAAGTACCCGAAGGATAAGTAACCAACTCTGAATTAGGAACAGCCTCAACGTGATCTGCATGGGAACAAACATGGTGTTTCTCGGCTGGGGGTAGTGGAATTGGGGCAGGGCACAGGTGATCCTTGGAAAGGTGTCAAATTTGGGATATTAAAAGTGTGATGCATGCGAAATTTAACGGGCAAATCAACCTCATATGCATTGTCTCCACGACAACAGACTACGGGGAACGGGCCAATGTATCTCGAGCTTATGACCCTTCCCCTACTGGTGAGGCATTTTAAAGTTAGACGATGACCAAATCTCTTGGTTGAAAATTAAGGGCAAGATGATGAGCATCTGTCAAATAAGCTAGAGGATGCCACAAAGGTCCTCGTGGATGGGCCTCATATAGCTCACGAACTCACATGGTGGATTAGACTGACCAGGGCGATAGGAGGGAGATCATATAGTTGATGAGGACCTTAAAATAACTAGGAGAGATGAGAGGACGGTGGATCGGTTGATGACGTTGTTGAAGACAAACTCAGCCTGAGGCCATAAGAGACTCGATGCGCAAGAATACCGTATCGAATTGAACTCTGTGGTGGACGAAGTACTCATTAAATCTTTGATCAGGGTCATAATAGTGCTAAAGCCAACAATGAATAGTCATTAAATCCTAATTGTCCATGAAACCGATGTGTAGGTAGGCCATTCCACGATGGCTTGGACCTTGGAGGAGTCCATGCGCACACAAATGCCAGATGCTACATACACCAAGAACTTAACTGAAGGAGCATTTCTTAGGCGGAGGTAGAAACGCTCGGCATGCATAACAATGACTTGGGCCATGAAAGACAAGTGCTCTACATCAGACTTTTTATAAATGAGGATATCTTCAAAGTAAACCACCACAAACTTGTCAAGTAATAGTCTGAAAAATTAGGTCATCACACGCATGAATGAGGATGGAGAATTGAACAAACCAAAATGCATGACAGTTTACTCGTATAAGCCACCCTTTATTTTAAAGACAGTCCTCCATTCGCCTCCGTGAGGTCGAGTTTGGAGAAAACTCGAGCCCCATGCAATAGATCAAGCATATCCTTAAGGCAATGAATGGGTAACTAGTACTTTACGGTGATTTTGTTAACGACCCGATTGTCACTGCACATCCTCCAACTCCCAATGTTCAAAAAAGCCTTTGAGGCGTACTCCTCAAGGCGAGGTCTAAATTTTTTGCCTCGAGGCTTAAGCCTCACTAGTAATTAAAGCGGCATATGCCTTGTTTAGAGGCGCGTTTGAAGTGAGGCGCTAAGCCTATTTTAAAAGTTTTTTCGACTTTCAGGGAAAAAAAGGCATAAGTTAGCAAAAAAAAAATAATATCACTAAAAAACATTTACAAACCCTATTTTAAAAACGAATCATTTCTATTTTTCCCAATATTTCTCATCTTTCTACAAATATCTCCATGAGTTTTGGAACTCTCTCTCTCTCTTATTTTATTTTGAATTTCTTGTTGTATTTTTTTTTACTTAATACCCTCTTCTCGAAGATTTTTTAAACTTATGCCCTGCTTTTTAATTTATGCCCTGTTTTTTAAAGTTACTTTATCTTTAATTTTTTATGGTCGTGCGGGCTTTTGTGTTGATTAAACAGGTTGGTTTTCATGTGTAAACAAAGGAGACTCTGTCCATTTTTTTTTTAAATTGTAAAGAATTCCTGATATGCGAGATTCTTATAGTCGTGCGAGATTTTGTATTGATTAAACATGTTGGTTTTCATGTATAAACAAAGGAGACTCTGTCAATTTTTTCTAAAAAATGTAAAAAGTTATTGATACGATTAACTAATACATTTGGATATTTTATTTTACTATAATATTATTTTGATAAAATGATTATTTATTGATTGCAGGTTGTGCACAAGAAGTTGAAGATACATGTTTTTTAGTGTGTCTACTATATGTGACACTAAGAGAAGCTTTTGAAACGTGACAACCATATTCATCATCTTAATTTAGGGATGATATTTTTTTTGACAATGGTATATCTTATTAATTAGTATGATTTTGTACACATTTGAATATTTCGACTTGAATGTAGTTTAATGGAAGAAATTGTTATTGGATACGTGCTTCAATGAATGTGGTTGATATATTGCGTTTTTTATCGGATGATTTGATTTATAATGCATATTAGACGTAAATTATTATTTTAACATAAAACATATAATAATATAACTATTTATGATAATTTTTTATTTATCAATTGGGACGGTTATAAACCGTCCCAAATACTTATATTAATTAAGAATACCTTTTGGGACGGTTTTTACCGTCCCTAATACCCATTTTTACATCAATTGAAATTACCTTTTGGGACGATTTTTATCGTTCTAATTGGGTTGCCAGAATCTCAGTAGTATTAGGGATGGTTTATCCGTCCCTAATACTATTGGCGGGAGCGGGAATTTTTTTCGCGGGAACACTATTTGGACGGAAAAATCCATCCCTAATGCCAAATGCAGACCGTCCATGAATTAAAATTTAGGACAGTAAAATCCGTCCCTAAAATATTTGCGACGCCTAGTATAAGGGACGAATTTTTGCCGTTGCAAAAACCGTCCCTTATACTCTTTTGGGACGGTTTGTGTACTATTAGGGACGATTTTTTATCGTCCAACATCACTATCGAAAACCAAATTAATTACTAATAAACTATGAAGCCCAATGTTAAATTTTAAAAACTTATTAACTTGCCTAAATAGAAGTTTCCATCATACAACAAACCGTTCCAAATAATTTAAGTGTACATTCACCACATGAATGAATTAAATGATGAGAGATAAAATAAATAAATTAACCAAAAAACTCTTGGTAAATCCCAATACGATAATCTGACAAAAACTGAAATAAAGTAAAGACTATCCAATAATGGACGACATGCCAAAAATGGAATCTGAATTACATCATATCTAGAAAACAATGATAGAAGCATCTATTCAATCCCCACAGACATCCACAACTGCTACAATATTATTTGACCAAAAAGATAGTTAAGCGTGGCGTTCCTATGGATGAACACCTAAAATGTTTTTAAAAAGGATTTTTGATATGGGTCAGAGCCCAAAACCATTTGAAAATATTTTGTAAGTATTTAGAATGTAATAATAAAAATGAAACATAATTGTTCATATTTAAACTAGTGTCGCACTCACATGAGATAATCTTTGCCCCTCATCTGTAGTGCACACATAACACATTTATTTTAATACCCTAGTTATGTTATCCTGCCTAACTAGTACTATCACTTATTTCAGTCCCACACACTAAACTTCTAAACAAACGGTGCTACACGTATTTTATTTTGCTTTGTTTCTCATTTAGCTATCACATAAGCTTTATCATTGTAATTCTCAATTATAATCTTATCATTAACCGACTCACATAACTTTACAGTATTTATAATTTTCAATGCTCTCACATTCGTTTAATTCACACATATACATGTAACACTCTTATATACATATATACATATCACATCACACACATACACACACACACACACACATATATATATATATATATATATATATATATATATATATATATATATATATATGTAATTAATTAAGTATGATAATGCTTAATTATGTTGAATAAATAAAAAGGCTTATCCATGTTGAATCTTATTGAATATATGTATAAATTATAGTATGAGAAAATATGCAGGATAAATATGGGTTATGATTAGTTGATACAATTATGAACCAGTTAGAATAGAGAATAGTAACTAGTACGATTTAGAGGTACGTAAGGGGTGCACTCTAGATGAGAGGTGAGAATCTCAAAGAGAGGGTCCGATAATCTAACATGTATATTATAAGTGATAAATATTGCAATTATTCACTTGTTGTTTTCAAAACTATTTTACCATCGGGCTCTGACCCGTTTCCTTGTATATTCTCTTTTCTCTCTTGTATATTCTATATCAGGTGTTCAGCTGCAGGGATACCAACCATAGAGGATTATGATGGTTGACGAGCTATGGAGCTATGGAGTATTGTTTAGACGCCTTCATTTATTTGATTCATACTCTGTAGTGATCTTTCATTTAGGGCTTGTCGCCCAAGAGGATTTTAAATATTTCTCTTTTATCTGAGTCAGGATTTTATACTTGTGTCGTTGTGTTACATTTACTATTGTTGGGATTTATGTATTGAGATATATTACTGGAAAAGTTTTATTCCAGTTGCATTTAAATTCCATTGTAATATTTATTCAGTTATGTTGTTGTGGAATGGAATGTGTAGAATTTTTTGAAATGGTAAAATGAAATTTTTATTGGAAAGTTTTTAACACCAGCTTAATTGAGTATTAGGTGATAGGAAAATATTTTCGACAGTGATGCTAAGAATGAACCAACTGTATATTCTGATTTTATTGGCTATGGGACTGATCACCCGGTATTTAATTAGGCGGGGTGTTACAGGAGGTTGTTGTTGTAACCATACTTGAATGAGATATTAAAGCATTCAACATCCTTGCATCAAAAACTAGAATGGGAGTTGGACCACAAAAGAAAAGTGAAGATAAGAAGAAGAATACGAAAAACAACAAGAAGAAGGTTTCCAAAAATCACAATAATATTACCAAAAAGGGACATCATAAAAGAAAAAGAAATTAACTTGTGTGGAGTTTGTACGAATTTTTTTGGGGTGTGAATATGTTGGTTTGATGTAAATCACTATAGTTGTTTAGTATTTAGTATGAACATGACTATATTGAGGGTACTTTGTATGAAATTGTTCGTTCGTCTTGTCATTTAAATATGTTGTTTTTTTTATCATGATTAAATATGTCATTTAACCACCCTGGCTTGGTCCAGTGGTAAGGGTTTCGCTCAGTTGGCCATAGGTCATGAGTTCGATCCTCCCAGCGGTTACCTAGCATGTGGTAAGGGAGGGCTCTGAGCGGTGCGAGTTATCCGTATGGCTTTGGGTCCGATTCCCCATGGGTATGCCAGTATTTAAACAGGGCTCGTGTGTGAGGTGGTCATGTGCAGTGTCCCCCCTGTTTAGCTTGCACGAGCGAGTCCAAATGGCTCGTTCGTGTGGAGGTTCAGGGTTATATATGTTTTGTTAGTTGTGAATAAACTTTTTGTTGGGATTTAATTATTTTGTGGTGTTTTGAAGCTTGTAGTGTTTTGAAAAATTATTACATTAAAATGTTTTATGGTTTTGTGACATCGAATGTGGTTTATAGGTTGCATGGCGATTAATCGGGTCACGTATCCCGATTATTTTACAAAGGAATCCCTATCCATAACGAATTATTAGGACATTTAGTCGTTATCTCAATAATGATTGGGGTTTTACCTCGTGTGTTACGAAGAAAAAATAAGGGCATTGTGGCATTTTTAAGCAATTTTCATATCCATTCTGATCGGGTTTTTATCTTGTGATTTTATAGATGAGGGTTTGCTTCGAGGCCTAAACGATGATAATCAAACCATAATTCGGGATAGACATGACAATACTTGTGAATCCTATTCATTATTTACATGCCGAATGGAAGTACAAGATTTTTTTTTAAAAGACCTCTTATTTGTTATCTACATACCAAAACTTATCATATATAGTCGTGATCTATATATCGATTCGATTTTTACCTTGTGGTGTTTTAAAGAATTTATTTACCTTGTTCTGTTTTATAACAATCGCCATATTCATCCTGAATGTGTCCCTAAGTTTCGTTATTTAATGCCAAATCATCGTAATCCAATTTATGCAGTGAGTATTTATAGAGTTAATATTTTGACTGTGGAAGTTTATTTTGACCTTAATAGTTATGCAGTTTATAATTATGTGGTTAATATTTATACATTTAATATTAATAGACCTAATTTTGGTAATAACAACATAATTAAAAGAGGACATCATTACAAATTTGTAAAAGAGGACATAATAACTACCAAAAACTAGATCCGCTCGTAATTCATTACAAAAGGCATTAACTTGATCAGTCATTCATTCACATTTCACCTTGATTTACAAAATAACACTCACTCCCAAAAAATACATCCACTCATATTGCATTACAAAATAACATCCATTCCCAAAATTACACCACCAAGTATGAATTTTATACAAAAAATACATAGGTAATATACTTCAATTACCTAATATCAAGTGGAACATCACGGGTAGCTACGTTATATGGGCAATTCAAAATATATTTTTTACTATTTTAAAAAAATGGACCTCATTCAGGGTCCTCAAACTTGCGGACCTCACTTGATCCTCTCTCTCTCTCTCTCTCTCTCTCTCTCTCTATATATATATATATATATATATATATATATATATATATATTTATTTATTTATTTATTTTTATTTTTTATTTTTTTTACACCGTTACCCAAATATAAATATAAAGATTCCTAAGCTTATAAATATAACAAAATATGCAATTTCATTCCAAATTAACGGGTCACAAGCTAAACTTCGAACAAGGAAATGTCTTTACATTGCAAAATTTTAGTCTGTGTAGCAATTTATTGCTTTATCATCAGTAGTAATAATAATTTGTAGCCTTAGAAGCAGAAGACACTAGCCTGTTCTGATTTTTGTTTGAGAGAGGAATCAACCCTTTGCTCCGACTTGTACGAATGCTTCCACGAGCAACTTGATGTGGCTAGCCAAGGTTTGCTTAAAATTCTGTGAGCAGCTCTTGTCACCCTCGTCAACATCCTGAACCCCTCCTCTCATAAGACACCCTACTTGAGCCCCATCCATATATGCTTTGCATGCCACCAGAATATCACGAGCACACTTGCAGAAATTCCCCACAACCAAGTCCTCAAAATGCTTTGGTGGCCGCCTCATGCTGTACACCATCGTTTTCAGTGAGAGGATAAAAGTATTCTCATTATACAGCAAGGAGATCTCCTCTCCATTTTCCGAGCCACTCATATTTGCATATCGAGGCTCGTTGAAGATGGGCTTTGCATTTAAAATAAGCCCTTGTATAGAGACCATCACTTGAAGCATTGTTGATACGCTGGGGATCCATTTCTCTTGTTGGTCACCATTCCAAGTGTTAAGAAGGTTGAGGCATACTTTTCCAGAATCGTACAAATTAGGATTGATTCGAAGTCTGCCAAAGTGGTAGTACACGTGCGGTGGGACTTTAGGATAGCTGCTAGGGAAGAACACATCAAATAAAAAGAGTCCATCATGGTAAGGAGTACCCCCTGCTCCTACAATTACAACCCTCAAAAGATCCATCCTTGATTCATAAACCCTAACATATATTGTGTCACGTAAATCCTTTTCTAGGATCTTCCACTCCTCTTGTATCTTATTTGCCCAATTTTTTTATGGCTGCTTCGATGAAGAACCACTAAGCAAATAGTGATGGTCTGAATGGTCTGAATGGTCTTCAACCGTATCAAATTTTTTAAAAAGTTGTAACTTGTTCATATAAGAAGTTGAATGAAAACTACCCATCCCAACTTGATGCTTAGTATTGTTTGGGAAATAAGACCCACTACTAGGCTTGATTACAGAAGGAGACTGCATACTGCCCAGTAGCTCATGTGAAATATAATTGCCAGCGCCACCAGAAACAGGACCATGAGCACCAGAAACAGGACCACCAGATGAAAAATTGGCCAAAGCTTCCTTCCCCTTTTTATTTGTGTCAACTTTTCCATCAATCACCATGACATCGCCACAATCTTCATCCATGTCAACATCAATCACTTCATGGTGAATAACCTCTTTGAGTTTACTAGTCGGCGAAGGAATCTCAACCATCTCAGCGTCCATGGAAGAAGAACTTCCCCCAGGAAACACTCTTTTTTTGGGATTTGGCGGTGGGAATTCCATAGGTGTTTGTTCACAGAAACAAAAGGCAAAGAAGGTTAGGGCTTATCTTGGATGGCTTTAAGCGACAGCTCAATTCCTATATATATATATGTTTTTTTGGGATTTGGAGAGATGTATGCTAGCTGTGGGATTTGGAGAGATGTATGCTAGTTGTGGGAATTCCGTGCATAGAAAGAAAAGGCAAAGACGCTTGGCTTTCAGTGACAGTTCAATTTCTATAAGACGGTTCAACTTCTATAAGGCATAATCCATCCAAAATAATGTATTTTGGGCCCATTAATTGTGTGTGGGGGTCAAAATGGTTTGAACGATCCAATAAGACGGTTTGTTGGCGGGTGATTAGCGGGTCAAAATGGTTTTGGAACCTCTAAAAAAAAAACTCAAATTACTAAAGAGTTTAAAGATTTTTTTTATTTAAGTACTTGTATATTTTTTTTCAAAATAATTATACCATATTTATCTGTATATGGTATATTAATTGTTTTTTCAAAAAACAAACGGGTCAACCTGACCCAACCCGTCCAAATTATTTTGTCTGACCCGCTTTTGACTAGCCCAAATTTATCCGTATCCATTTTTGACCCGTCCATAACCGCCCATTTGCCACCACTACTATATATATATACATATATCACTCCCTATATACATATAATCCCATCCCTAGAGCTGAGATATCATGAATGCATTACCTAGAATGCTAGCAGGCTCCACGTATAGCGGTGGCAAAAATATGGGTTGGGCCTAATTTGATTGGGGCAAATATGGATTAGGCTAAATGTAGGTTGAGCTGAATGTGAGCTGAGTCAAATATGGGCGAACGAAATATGGGCTGGGCCAACCCATTTTTTCTACCCAAATAAGTATTACAGTTCCAAGTAAATGTAAAAAAAAAACATATTTTACTCGTAACTTTTAAAAATGGGCTTTATATTTGACTCGTAACTTTCGAAAAATGGGATCCATATTTGATTCATACCTTTCAAATATGGGTCTCATATTTGACTCATAACTTTTAAATATCGGCGCATATTTTTTAAAAATGGGCCCCATTTTTAATTGATTAGGGCTCATATAGGTTGTTTGATCATTTGGGGCTCATTTTACAACTATTAATCACGTATAGGGCTGTGTTTCGGCCGGATCGGATCGGAAAATGCCTATTCGGAACAAATTCTGATTTTTTCGGAAATAAAATAACTATTCCGATTTTCGATCCGATTTTTCGAAAAATTAAAAAAAAAATCTGAATTCGAAAAAATCAAAAAATCGGTAAAAATCGGAAATTCACAAAATATATTAAAAATCCAAAAAATTCCAAAATTCCAAAATTCCAAAAAAATAAATTATGGATTTTTGATTACTCGAAATTCTCATTTTAAGGAAAACAATGAAAATGGCTTAACCCAACATGTAAACACATGAGGATTTGGCTCATTTTTTCATTTGTGTAGAAGTTAAGAGGATATTATCCTTTTATAGAGCATATTTTGGAGCCTTCACCCTCTCCCAACCGATGTGGGATATGGAAAACTTTCAAAAAATTGGAAAAGAAATCAGAAAAATCAAAAATCGGAAAATAATTCGAAAAAAATCAAAAATAATTCGAAAAAAATCGAAAAAATCGGATCGGCATAGTTTCGGAAAAATTGGATCGAAAAAATTGAAAAATCAAAAATTCAGAATTATTTTCGATCCGATTTTTTTCGAAAAAATCGAAAATCGGAAATCCGCAAACAAAAATTTCATTTCAAATTCGCAAAAAATCGGATCGGAAAAATCAAAAAGTTCAGCAAAAAAAAAAACACAGCCCTAATCACGTACCACTCTTAGGCCACTGGGTAGGAATCTCACCACCAAACCCGAATCATAAACACATAACTTGAGGTTGTCATATATATACATCCGTGGGTCATAACCATACTACATTACCCCACTAGACTCTAAACTCAACTATAATGGTCATGCAACAGTTCTTTGACCTAGGGAACCGACTTAATACCTACTGGTCATGCCAGGGTGGGCTGCCCACTATGCAAACCTCCAACGATAACATCCATAGAGTAGGTATGTTCACACACACACACACACACACAGATATATATATATATATATATATATATATATATATATATATATATATATATATATACACACACTACACGAAAAATATTTTTTTGGGCACTTTTTTCTCGATATTATTTTTAAATGTAGAGAATTTTTTTTCCCAGCATTTATTTATAAATATTGAAAATTTACAGCATTTATATTGATGTGCCGCATAAATAGAGTTTTTCTTAATTAATACTAAAATAAATGTGGTATTTTTTTGGCATTTTATACCTAATGCCACTAAAATTAGGGGGGGGAAAGCGGGTATTTTTTTTGTTAAAAATGGCGCACTACTTTCTCTCTCCCACCCACGCTCTTCGGCCATATCTACCTCAATATCTCTCACATCATGTTCAATCTCTCACGTATTTGGCTAAACCTAATCCTCCCTGAAGTTGTCTCTGTATCAACCAACCCATCCACCTCAATCTCGTCTTCTTTTCCCCTATTTAAATAAGGAAGAGGGATCACGGTGCTATCATTCATCATTGTTCAGTTTTACAAAGCATTGGAAATCCAGATTGGTTTAGAGAATCAGTGGGTTTTGATCTTTGAAGCTTGAAGGAAAATTGCGGTTTTTTTTAACTTTATTTCAGTGTATGTTGATGTTGGATTTATGCATTCAAAACTCTGTCTTATCAAATTCTATCTGAACTTTGGTAATATATTGTATGGGGACTGAACTGAGGCAAGCAGTTCTTGGTGGTATATTGCATCTTTTTAATTTTTTTTATTTTTTTCGGTATCTGTTTTTGATGTTGCATATATTGGGTTTTGATTGGCTTCTCTCTCTCTCTCTCTCTCTCTCTCTCTCTCTCTCTCTCTCTCTATATATATATATATATATATATATATATATATATATATATATATATATATATATATATATATATATATATACTAGTGTATATATAGTGTAATTCCAAAACGAAAAAAAAAATTCCCGAATTAAAAAAAATCGATCATAACAATATAAAGGAAAAAGAATCTAGAAATGCATACCTTTAAATCGAGAGCTCGAAATGCATACCGTTGAAATGTTTAAATATCACATAAAAAAATCAACTCAAAAATATTTTTTTAATGCTTTAAAAAAATTGGTGTGCGCTAGCACTGTGCAAACTTAGTGTGCATAGGAGCCTGCCTCTCTCTCTCTCTTTCTCTGTATATATATATATATATATATATATATATATATATATACACTATTTCCGAGTGTGCCGTCGACTCCCGAATATTCAAGTATTCACTTATAATAAACTCATAAATAATATAATTCTAGTCACTAAGCTATTCTAATCTAGCCCGTAGCCTAACTCTTTGCAAAATCCCAACCGATTTCATAAGTTATAACCCGAGTGTTATTCACCCCAAAACACCCATACATTCGTATCCGAATTTGATTCCCCACTAACCTAAGGTAAATATAATCTCTCTCATATTTTTTCAGAAGTCCTAGGTCACCCATCGGACTCCCTAAATCAACCCAAACCCTAAGCGATCCACAGAAAAACCCAAATAACCAAAGGTGGCCAAATAGCAGGACCGACCCAGTTCCCCTCCTTGACCGGAACCGGTTCGCCTTTCAATTGACACCCCCAGTGGCGAATCGTTTCAGTTTTGAGCAGAGTTCTAATTCATTTTTGACGAGATTTCGAAATTCTCTTTACACCATATGAATACCAATCCCCATTCAAACCCTAAATAGCATCTTCCTATCAATTCTAAACGTAATGATACATGTTTTTACGTCTGAATTTATCCGATAACACATCAATTCATGGGATTCAAAATAATTTATCAATAATCAATTCACTTATTAATTCTAATTCAAGATTACATCAATTCTCACCTTAACCATTAAAGATCACATTTTTTTAACATGAAACATCTCAAATTTTGTATGGGATTTTTATCAAAATTATTTATCTATGATTTCATTCCCCAAATCCTATTTTTACATGTGAATCGTACCACCAAAATTCGTGTTTCTACACCAACTATGATATGAATTATTGACACAACATAAAACATCAAAGAACGATAAACACTTTCCTTTAGTTTGTAGGATCCTCAATGAATCTTCTTTGCACAAGAGTTTTACGCCCGGTATTACCCCAATTCTCTTTCTGGATGATCTTCCTCTCTTTCTCTTTGGTTCTTCATTTTCTTTTCTCTTCCTTTTATTTTCTCTTCTCTCTCAACTTTAAGTCTTTTGGGATGGTGGAATGGATAACCATTCCATCTACCTTCCCTAGATATAATCTTAATCCCGAAATTAGGTTAAGTGTTATGTGCAAAATGATCTGAAATGCCCTTATACGGATCCCATTTAGCCTAAAAAAATTTCGAAACCCGACTACCACCCCGAGTACCTAATTCTGACCATCTCAGCCAATTCGGAATCATTAGTACGCTCAAAGACACCATCCGAGTCACCTAACATAAATTACCCATCTCATTCCCGACACGACCCCACACATGCGTCCCGAATGAGATATCGCCAAACCTGTCGATTTTACTCACTTATAACGTAATATCATTTTACATGTTTTTATTTACTTATCACATCAGTAGATATAATCTCTTATAAATATTTTTCTCATTATTTCTCATTTTAATTAAATTATGTGTACACATTTAATTTAAAATGCTAAAAAATAAATACTCAAAAATACGGGGTGTTACATTTTTGTCGTCTTAGGTTGAACATAGTTCATTAATGTTTGTCAATTTATAAAAATACCGCAAGTGCACGGGGTATTATGGAATAGCAAGTGTAAGTACGGGTTGAACCCACAGAGACTTGTCAATTTTTCGTTCAAAATATTTGTAACTGTCTAAATGAAATGGGGTAGAGAATAATTATGTACTAAACTAAATAAAGCAACTACAATAAATGAGAGTAACAAAAGATATTTGTAAACAATTAGGATTCGGGGTCCATTTATCACCTAGCTAATATTGCACACTAATTTAACTTTTTTTTATTCCCTTTTTATAACTCAGATTAGAACAGACTCTCTTCGCGTTTAATTCGAAAAATATGAAAGTTGTGTTGAAATATTTTTAACGTCTCTAATAGACGACTAAAATCCCTATTCCCTTAGAAAATACAAGTTTTAAAGTTCGTAAATGTATTTGAGCAAGGACTATCAAAACAATCAAAGTGCAAGCATAATCCATCAAAAATACTATTTTTTAAATTTCAAAACTTGATTTGACAAAACAATCTTGAAGGTTTTAAAATAAACTCTCGTGTCGCTTTAAAATGAATACTTAATATTTAATAACAATTAAAACAAGTAGGGAAAGAACAACAATCAAATTAACGTGACAATATTAGCTAACTATGATAAACTTCACCCTACTCCTAGTATAAGAATCAAGCTACCATAATGAAAGAGAAATTGCAAGAATAAGAAGAGATTTTCATTAATAAATCAAACTTACAATAAGTTCTCTCACAATAATATTCAATCCTCTAAACAAAATAATATAAACTTGGCCCTCAAATTGATTACAATCACTCAAAGTTGCTTCCCGAAATCCCTCCTTAAAATTGTGAGCCAAGGGTCCTTTTTATAGGACAAGTGGTGAAGTATTTGAGTTGTGGCAGGACTCTCCCTGATTGGCTGAATAGTATTGGAAGCTATCTCTCCACCTCTTTAATATTTGGATCGGGATAAGGGACTGAATTTCCCCCCCACTCGCAAACTCCTATCTTTTCTTACTGAACACGCATACCGAATTTTGTCCAAATCGGAGGATAAAAATTACTTTTTTTACGATTTCACAAGCATAAAAACAACTTTTTTTAATGATAGTAAAAATCAATTTTTTGCGTGTTTTTCGAATTGATAATCAATTTGCACCAAATTCCATCATTATATGCAAAATTTTCACTAGGAAATTTTTTCCACAAATTAGCACAAGAATGTTATAAAATTATCGAAGTGCCCATTTTTTTACTTAAAATTGCCATTTTGAATATGAATTCAATCATTCTTGCATTTTTTTTCTTTTTTAATAATATGATCCTAAGAACTTATTAAATAAAATAAAATGGGACTAACAAAGTTAAATTTGGGTATAAAATATGTAAAATAATGCACTCATCATTTTAACCTTTTAAAATCCCCACCCTTGACAAACCTAAATGATAACCCATCAATTATAATCATTTTAGCAATACGTTTTCTACAACCTTCAACGATAAAATTAACGGACACAAGATTACAACTGTTACCCCCTCCTCTTTCTTTCATTCAAAAGACAAATTTTTCTATTTTTTATCCTCATTATTATATTGGTAGACCTTGCATTTATTGGTTATGTGATTTATCAAATTGTGGGTTCCATTGTTCTTATAATCACAAGCATAAGTCATCCCACATTTTCTTAGAATCTGAAATAAAAGATTTTAACAAGTGAGAACCTGTTAACATTCAGACTCACAAATCATTTGATAAGACCAAATCAAACTCACATGATATGAATATTTATTTAACATATATAAATAAATATAACTTAAATATGTGAACATATATAAAGTTAACATATATAAATAAATATAAATCAAGTTATATTCTCATAAAACATTTATATTTATTTCAATTAAATCAATCTCATAAAACAATCAATTATATTCGCTACACAAAATAATCGGTTATAAATTAATCTCATAAAACAATCAGTTATAAATCTCAATAACACTACATAAAACAATCACTTATAAATCAATTTTATAAATAAATCTCATAAAAAAGTTAGATCTGGAAAAAAAAGTTACATTCAGTTAGATATGGAAAAAAAAAGTTTCATTCAGTTAGATTTGGAAAAAAAGGAAAAACTTACCTGAAAGAGAGCACCATTGGTTGCAAGAGAGTGACAAGTCTGAGAGAGAGAGAGAGAGAGAGAGAGAGAGATAGAGAGAGAGAGAGAGAGAGAGAGAGAGACAACGTTGAAGAGAGATGGAGATGGTGTCGGAGAGAGAGGGAGTGGATTTGAGAAATTTTAGGGCTTGACAATTTTAGAGAGACAGAGAGAGAGAAAAGTTAGAAAGGGTTTTGTATTTTTGTTTTCCTTTTCATTCGTGTTTTGTGTGTCTTTTAGATCAATTATGATTTTATATTTATTATTATCATTATATATATATAAGTAGAGCGGTTCAACTCGATTCTACCCGATCCTCATGTGGTCCAAACTAAAAATCGAACCGAAATTATCGATTTTTATATTGCCTAAACCAAGCTGGCCCAACCTTAAAATAAATCGCCTGCAATCATCGGTTCGGTTCGGTTTAGTTGGTTCAGCATTTCAGTCGGTTTTTCTGCACACCCTAAATATCGGTATATTGCGAGAATGCTTAATTTTATGAAATGAAGTCTCAAACTTTTTCTTGATCCCCGTTACTTCTAAACCCAATAGATTATTAATCCCTATCCAGACCGAGTTAAAGGCTAGATGCGAGTCCTCCAAGTATTTCTTCAACTTTCCATGCGCACCTTCATAACAATTGGTGGTTCAGTTACCGCGATGTTTAATCATATTAGTCCAAGCAGCGATGAAGCACTCCTTCAATGTAATCCATTTTTTATTTATGTACTTGATGGTATTAGGAAACTAGTCGATCCACATTCATCAATGTCTACGATTCAGAAAAATCTTTCTCGGTAGGTGATTCGACAAGATGGACCCAATGTCGAATGGACTTCTGGTGCACATCCCCACCCACCATATTTCTCATTGCATGGGATACCATGTTTCTCGCAACATGAGATGTGCACAACATGTGTTTTTCATGTGAGAATACATTTCGTAATCCATTCATACATGAAAACTCACGATCGGTAAAGAACACCTTTGGGATAGAAGTCGGATTAAACAATATCTTTAAATGTCCCAATTCCCACTTATAATTATCCATTTTCTCTTTAACTAAGAAGGCAAATGCAATAGCCAAAGTATGACCCACATAGGATATTTCGACCATCTCAAAAAGTGACATATTGTAACAGTTAGTCTTGTAAGTAAAATCCACTATAACAACATAAGGAAAATATTTGTCTAGCTGAATAGACTTGGGATGGTCCCAGATTAAGTCTTCAACTTCCCTGGTAATTTCATTATGCCTATATATAAGTATACAAAATGTTTACCGATCAACAATTTCATTAGATGCTGCATTGCACTCCTGTTCGCCTTCTCGTTTGTCTCCAATTTTGCTTTAGCATTATAAATCCTTGTCATTCTTGATACATTAGATTGATGTCGTCTTTTCAGTGTGATTAAAATTTTGACAGGTTTTTGTGGTGACAATTAATCTCAACACAAATTATAAGCAAATACAATCACCAAAAAAAATAAAGAACACAAACTAGAATAACTACAATCACATACGACACAAGATATACGTGGTTTGGCAAAATCGCCTACGTCTACGGTGGTGCTGTCTGTTTTATATTTCTCTTTTCTCCAGGGGAGTGTTTACAATTGCATACCCATTTCCCGGGCTGGGGGGTCCAATATATACATGTAATTCTCGGAGAGTGGGGGTGTTGGGAACCTCCACATTTGTCCATAATCCTTTGAATATATCCTGAGAGATTTTAGGGGTTGAATGGGTCACTGCTGAATTAGTTATTTATGAGACCTTAGATTTTGGGTCGGACTTTCCTTATTTCTAAAAGGGCCTAGTCGGGCTACTTCTATGGGCCAAGACAAATAAATGAGGTACCCATAATTTCCCCTAAAAAATTTCGGTCACAATTTGGGCTCAATAATTTTAAATAATAGCCTTGATGGCATTTTTATGAATTACAAGAAGATTTGGGGAGTGAATCATCGTTCCCAATTATATTTAGGCGGCAGATTCACATCGTTCTCCGTGCATAATCATTTAAAAGGTTTGAATTTGTTTGAAGAAGCCATTTTTCGTCGTCGCTTCAAACTTCCTTGCATTCTCAAGATTTCTCCAGCTTTTCATTGCGTTTTCTCACTTTTAGGTTTCTCCTTTCGTCTTCGATCTCTTTTTTTTCTTCCCATGTTCTTTGCTTGTGGCCTTGCATCATCTCAAACTGATTTTTACTTCATAAGCTTTTCACAACTCTTCCATTTTCTTTTCTGCTAAGATTTATTCTTTATTACTGCTAGGGCTTTTTTCTTCTGATGGCAAGGATAGGTAATAGGTCAATAGCAGAGTTTAGGGAGTTTATAACCTTCTGTGACACCCCGACTAATTAAATACCGGGATATACTCCTTTATTCAAATTAATACAAAATGTCAAGTTGGTTTAGTTCATAGCATCACTGTCGAAAACATTATTAAATAATTACCAGCCACCTAATATTTAAAAAGTGAGTTTCCAAAGTTTATTAAATTAAATTAACATGCAACCAATTAAATTATAAGCTAATTATACCACATCCACATCACAATCACAATGGAAATAATAATGGAATAATGAATGAGTCTGGAGTAACACTCCCCTGAATAATCCAAATAATGAATAAAATCCAATACAAATTTTGAATAAATAAGTAACTCCAAAACTGAAATGAAACTGAAAGTATGATAAAGCTGTCTCTAAATGGAAAGGGGGGACATGCCCTAACAGATGAATGACCCAGAATAGAATCAAATGCAGAATGTGGAGGCATCTACTAGCGAGATCCTGTAACCTCCACAGCAGCTACAGCAAGTCAATGGAATGAAACTCCTATGCTCGGCGTCCCTGTGGCCGGGTACCTAAAAGATTTTACAAGAAAAATAGATTTAAAAGAAAACGGGTCAGAGCCTGAGGTGAAAACAGTTTAAATATATATCAAGTGTTTAATTTAATTAAACAGTAAATATTATATACATCTTAGTTATGTGCTCTCACATGATTCCCTCACCCCTCAACTAATGTGCAGGCCTAACGTATATCCTTAACCCATCCTAGTTATGCCATTAATTAACTAATCTATACCACTTCCTGTCCTCACATATATTATAGGGGTATATTCACATCGTTCTAACATATCCTGCGTGTAACTCACCTTTTCATTGATAATATTAATTTATAACAATTACGATAGGAAATTCTCATTTTAAATCTCATTCAAAATGTCTCAATTATTTATATTCACACTTTAACAAATAGTCCGTTATAATCACAAGAATATTATTCTTAACAAAAATATACAAATAGGGCACCCCTAGGCTAATCTGCGGTGCACACATACTCTTCTATCGAATTCCGGTACATCACGTACATAAGGACTACGTGTTTCGAAACTCTCAGGAACCGTTTTAATAAGAAAAATCAAACATATTGGAGGTGAACATAGTTCACATAACCATGGGTCACGCACATACCTACGCTCCCATAGTCAGCTGACTTATTAACTCAAAAATAAGCCATTCACATCCCTATGTCCTTAAGGTACCAATCTAAATCCCCTCGTAGGCACACAAAGATTAGATGGCCCTGTTCCGAAATTCGATCTCTCGTGATAGCAAGTATGGTAGGTATGCCATACACGTAATGATCCATATACTAAGCATTCACATAACTTAGATAACTTGTTATAGCATTAAAGGTTTGCTCTCAGCCCTATACCATTAATCTAATTCGTACACTATTATAATTTCGGATGATATATAAAATATTTCACCGACACGTCTCACGTCGTATAGTTTTTAGTACTTAAAACCTAACCGAAGAGGTTACTAAATCTCCTACTTTTCCCACATATTAATTCAGTACTCTTTACTCCTTATTTATGTCCTAAATCCTAACTTATCACTCCTAAGAATTTAAATCATGTTCTCGCATCATAAAATAGGAAATTACTCGTCGGACACTCGTAAATTCAACACTACCTTTCAACCAAATTCTAATATGTTTCGGGCTTTAAATATATCCCTACTGGTTTCCCTCACATCCTAATGTATTCACATGATCCCCATCTACAACGTTCGATGGCCGAAAACATTTAAAATCAAACAGGGGAAAAAGCTCACAGTTTCTGGGGAGATCGATCGATCGATCTTGACCATCGATAGATCGATGTTCGATTGATCGACCTATGAATGTCGATCGATCGATCAAGTAGTTGGAGGCTACGGGTTTCTTCATTTTTTAGTCCCAGATTTGTCCCAAATCTTCATTACATGATGTGAAATCCTAATGTAAGTATATGGGGTCATTATGCAACTTAATTGCATGATTCTTAACGTTCCAAAACTCTCAAATCATTAACGATTAGACTTTTCTTGGATCAAATCATCATATTATCATAAAAACCCTATTTTTCTATTTTCTTCAAGAACCATCATGTTTCTCTTCCTAATCTCGTTTTTAATTCATCTAGGGTTATGATTTTGTTACTGAATTACTTCCAGGATTAAACTACATGCAAATCCTATCCAAAATTTAGGTTTCTTATCCAAATTTCATTAGTTTCCATCATTGTTCATGGCTATCATCAAATCCTACACTATCACGGATAAATTATTCTTTGAAACTTAATGAAATCAAATCACTTGCTTTGGAATTGATGTTCTGATCCATTGGTGATGTTTAGGCTGGTTCTCTCCCTCTCTCCGGTCACAATTTCGGTGAAAAATGGTGGTGGGTGGTGGTTATGGCTTTGTAACCCTCTTGTAACTTCTCATCTCTCTCACATTGCCCACTTATTGCTTTTTGATAGATAATGGCCCTAATGGCCCTCACATTTGCTGATAAATAAGGCCTAAAATTTGTGGGTCAAAATCCTTTAAAAATTAAAAGGACTAAAATACCCTCCCTAATTGCCGATTTGGCCTAAAAATGCCCCGGGACCCAAACTAAACCCTCGGCTAGTGTTTTCTGACTATTTCAATACTTCTGGACACGCTGGCACACTTAAAATGACCATACGAATGGTAAAATTATAATTTACTTTTAAATCCAATTAAATTGATTCCTGACTCGACTCACACGCGCATCCCAACTTAATTTCCCAAATTGTCGTATTTATGACTCTCAACAATTTTAATAAATTCAATAATCATATATTACCATATTTACCCAGTAATATTCAACATTATCATCATAATCAAATACCAACTCACGTCTCGCTAGTATTTAAATTCGGATTAATTTCCAATTAATTCTCATTTAATTTAATTAAGCCCAATAAATAAAATCAATAAAAATTACGGGGTATTTCATACTTCCCCCCTAATAACGGAATTTCGTCCCGAAATTTGGAAATAAAATATACCTGGCAAAAATAACTCTGGATAAAGCTCGTGCATCTCATCCTCACACTCCTAGGTAGACTCCTCGGCATTATGATGCCGCCACTGCACACATACTAACGGTACTATCTTCGACCTCAATTTCATCTCGCTATGGTCTTCAATAGAAATCGGCCCCTCCTCATATGAGCTATCTAGTTGTAGATCAATATCCTCTAAAGTAATATGAGTATGGGCCAAATCACCCCGACGATATCTCCTCAGTGAGGAAATATGGAACACATCATGGACCATATGCAAGTGTTTCGATAACCTAAGTCTATATGCGACTGGCCCAATTCGCTCGATGATAGGGAATGGCCCCACCTATCTAGGCTCTAACTTCCCCTTCTTCTCGAAACGCATAATCCCCTTCATAGGAGACACTCTGAGTAGAACTTAGCCCCCATATTGAACTCTCGAAAGGAACTCTTGGCATCGGCATAACTCTTATGTCGGTCCTGAGCTACCTGAATATGACTCCGTATCATCTCTATCCTCTTTGAAGTATCCTGAATCACCTCCGTCCCAAGGAGTTTTTTATCCCCCACCTCTAGCCAACATATTGGGGAACGACAAGGTCTACCGTACAACACCTCGAATGGATCCATACTAATAGTGAACTGGTAGGAGTTATTATAGGCAAAATCCACCAGTGGAAGATACTGTTCCCAACCACCTCCAAAGTCTAGGATGCACATACGTAACATGTCCTCCAACATCTTATTCGTCCGCTCGGTCTGCCCATATCTCTGTGGGTGATAGGTTGTACTTAATCGCAACTTCGTTCCCATGACTTCCTGAAAACTCTCTCAAAATCATGACACAAATAAATTGTCTCAATCAGACACGATATTGAGAGGCACCCCGTGGAGTCTCATTATCTCAGCTATGAAGATTTGGGCATACTGACCCATAGTGTAGTCTGTTTGGGCTGGCAGAAAGTGAGCAACCTTTATCAACCGATCCATGATCACCCATATGGAGTCGTGACGATGTAGGTAATCCCGTGATGAAGTCCGTGGAAATGCTCTCCCATTTCCACATAGGAATCTCTAATGGCTGTAAAAGTCCAGCCGGCCTCTGATGGTCCACCTTTACTAGCTGACACATGACACATTTTGAAATGACCTTTGCAATATCTCTCTTCATCCCACTCTACCAGTACTGTCTCCTCATATCCTGGTACATCTTATCCCCACCAGGATGCACCGCGAATCGCGAGCCGTGCGACTCTGTCATTACCTCATATCATAAGTCTTCCCCCTCATGAACAACTCACCTTCTAATCCCCCATCTGAACTAATGGTATAAGACTCAACCCCCTCTGCTAATAACCGTACTATCTGCTCTTGACAAAACGGGTCTGCTGCCTGGGCTTGTATCACCCTCGTAATAATCTGGGGCATAACTGTCATCACAGACATGAATGATCGGGCCACTGCGTCCTGGTATCCTAACTCCTTCCGCTTTGCTTTCCATACCTCAGCCACCTCACCTACTGGCCTATGGCTCAATGTGTCTGCTACCACATTAGCCTTTCCTGGGTGGTATTAGATATCGAACTGATAATCCTTCACAAACTCGAGCCACCGGCATTGACACATATTCAACTTCTTCTGCATGAAGAAGTACTGAAGGGACTTGTGGTCTGTGAATAAACGGAATTTCTCCCCCAGGAGATAATGTCTCCAAATCCGAAGAGCAAATATGAGTGCCGCTAACTCCAAGTCATGGGTGGGGTAATTCTTCTCGTGGGGCTTAAGCTTACGGGAAGCATAAGTTATGGACTGACTCTCCTACTGTAGTACACCCCCAAGTCCTAGTAAGGACGCATCAGTGTAGACTGGATACTCCACTCCTGGCCTAGACAATTCTAACGCTGATGCTGAGGTCAACTTTTCCTTCAACTCGTCGAATTCCAACTGGCAGGAATCGCTCCAAATAAATGGCACACCCTTGTGAGTCAGATGTGTCAAAGGAACTGCTATCTTTGAGAACCCCCGAATAAACCTCCTGTAGTATCCTGCTAAGCCCAAGAAACTATGTATCTCTATCGGTGTCGTGGGCTGTCCCCACTCCCTCACCGCTGATACCTTCCCCGGATCAATAAATATTCCCTTATCTGAAATGATATTCCCTAAAAACTGAACCTCCTTCAGCTAAAACCCACACTTCACATATTTTGCATACAACTCGTTCTGATGTAGCATCTGCAAAACCTTTCTCAAGTGGTCGGCATGCTCCTCCTCTGTCCAGGAGTAAACTAGAATGTCATCAATGAAGATAATGACGAACTGGTCTAGGAACTCTCTGAACACCCTATTCATCAAGTCCATGAACACGGCTGGGGCATTAGTTAGGCCAAAAGGCATAACCCTAAACTCATAGGAACCATATCTCGTCAAGAAGGCAGTCTTTGAGACGTTCTACTCCCTGATACGCAACTGATGGTATCTCAATCTCAAGTCAATCTTTGAGAAGAAGGCAGCTCCTCTCAACTGGTCGAATAAGTCATCGATTTGGGAGAAACGGATGCTTATTCTGTATCGTGACCTTATTCAATTCCCGACAATCTACACACAACCTCAAAGATCCACCCCACTTCTTAATGAACAGCGCAGGAGCACCCCATGGTGAAGTACTCCTACGAATGAACCCCTGACCCAATAGCTGCTCTATCTAATCCCGTAGCTCCCTCGTCTCCGTTGGAGCCATACGATAAGGTGTGCGGGATATCAACCGAGTGCCCATCGTCAAATATATAACAAATTCTATCTCTCTACTAGGAGGTAATCCTGAAATATCCTGTAATGCGTCAGCGAACTCCTTAATAACTGGAATCGAATCAAGTGGTATCACCACCTCCCTAGAGGTCTCCTCCTCTATATAGTACAAGTGAGTGGATGATCGTCCCTTAGGATGAGGCATCGCCACTGGGAACATCTCCTACACGGGTATGGAAAAAATAATACTCTTACTGAAACAATCAATCATGGCTTGATACGCAACCATCCAATCCATACCAATTATCACATCGTACTCGGTCATATCTAATACTAACATATTGGCATGTAAAGTAAACCTCCCAATATTTACGCCCACACCTCTATATATAAGAGAAATCACAGAACCCTTACTCAATGGTGAATCTACACAAGTATCAGTGCTCTCTACGGTATCTAATAACCCCATAACGCGTGAAAATCTCGTGGAAATAAAACAGTGTGTGGCTCCCGTGTCAAATAAAATACGCCCCATAGCCCCCTGAATAGAAAACATACCCTCAATTGCGGGTGGGTCCAGTGGGACTGCAGCCTGCTGGAGCTGAGAAACTTGATCGTACTGAAGCTGTCCATACTGGACTGGGACTGCTAGGATAGGTGGCAATGCTGGCATCTGCAGTGGTGCTAGTAGGGCAGCGGGAAACATCAGTCTCTAGGGCTCATGTAGAGTACCTTGCTTCTGTTGTTGCAGGCCCTAACCTTTTCAGGACACTCCTGGCAGTTGTCGCCAATCTTGCCACATATGAAACATTTCCCTGCAAAGTCTCCCCCTCTCTGACCTTCCTGCCCACGGCCTTGATGGCCGTTACCACCCCTACCCTGGCCATGCTGGTCCGATTGAAACTACTGTTGGCCCTACTAGCCCTGATGGTCGTGCTAACCCTGCTAGCCATGCCAAAAACCTCCCTAGCTATGCCTGAAACCTCCTTATCTAAATCTCTTAGAATTCCCCTGCCGGGAAGTCTGATCACCCTGCCTGTGCTGACCCTGAGTTGATTGTGGCCCACTAGCGACATTTCCCCCTCTCTTACCTGCTGGCTGGACTCTCCTGCTCTCTTACCCTCTGATAAATGAAAGTGGTGGTCCTAGCAGTGGTGTAATGCTATGTTAACCACATCCGAGTAGGTGGCCAATGAGAGATTACCCAGTAAGTGTTGACTAATCCTCTATGTCAACCCATCCATGAACTTCTGGATCTTCTTCTCTTCAGTAGGGATATCATCAGTAATGATTTTCAGAAGATTAGTGAACTCAGCCTCATACTCTGCTATTATCCTCCCTTCCTGCTTAAGGTTCATTAATTTTCGCCTCATCTCGGTGTGAACTGCTGAGGGAAAATATTTGCAGTCGAACCGTACCCAGAACTCCTGAATAGAAAGAATATATCTCTCCTCTGTGGTTGTAATGGACTCCCACCACTACAACGCTGCTCCTACCAGCTTAAATGTAGCCAGTATTTGCCTCTGTACATCTGTAAACTCATACATCGTCAAGTGTCTTTGGATGTCCTTCTTCCACTGGCTCGACGCAACAATGTCATAGCTCCTTGCAAACTCCGGAGGGTGCACCTTCTGAAAGGCATCACATACACGTTCCCAAGTAGACGGGAATGCATGAGCCTGGGCTGGGACTACCACTGGTGCTTGAGGTGGGGTCAGCTGAATAACTGCTAATGCGGCATTTACTGCCTGGCTACAATGGTGGCAACTTCTGCAGCGTTCATAGAACCCTGAACTGGTGCAGGCTGAGGCTCGAGCTGGGCACCCCTGTGAACTCACTGTGCACGTCGAGGAGGCATCTGAAAAGAGAGAGATGTTTTATAATTCCATAGTTAATATCTCAAAATAGTTGAAGAACGTAAAATACAAAAAAGAGTATAACATTTCTAAAATATAGGGATCTATATCAAAGGACACTATGCGAAAACATAATAAGTTGTACATATCCTCAGGACACTAGAACCTGATGCTTTGATACCACCTGTGACACCCCGACTAATTAAATACCGGGTAGCTACTCCTTTATTCAAATTAATACAAAATGTCAACTTGGTTCAGTTCATAGCATCACTATCGAAAACATTATTAAATAATTACTAGCCACCTAATATTTAAAAAGTGAGTTGCCAAATTTTATTAAATTAAATTAACATGCAACCAATTAAATTATAAGCTAACTATACCACATCCACATCACAATCACAATGGAAATAATAATGGAATAATAAATGAGTCTGGAGTAACACTCCTCCGAATAATCCAAATACTGAATAAAACCCAATACAAAGTCTGAATAAATAAATAACTCCAAAACTGGAATGAAACTGAAAGTATGATAAATATGTCTCTAAATGGAAAGGGGAGACATGCCCTAACAGATGAATGACCCAGAATAGAATCAAATACAAAATGTGGAGGCGTCTACTACCGAGATCCTATAACTTCCACCGCAGCTACAGCACGTCAATGGAATGGAACTCCTATGCTTGGCGTCTCTGTGGCTGGGCACCTAAAAGGTTTTACAAGAAAAATATATTTGAAAGCAAACGGGTCAGAGCCTGAGCTGAAAACAGTTTAAAAATATAGCAAGTGTTTAATTGCATTAAATAGTAAATATTATATACATATTAGTTGCGTGCTCTCACATGAGTCCCTCACCCCTCAACTAATGTGCACGCCTAACGTATATCCTTAACCCGCCCTATTTATGATGTTAGCTAACTAATCTGTACCACTTCTTGTCCTCACATATAATATAGGGGTCTATTCACATTGTTCTAACATATCCTGCATGTAACTCACCTTTTCATTGATAAGATTAATTTATAACAATTACGATAGGAAACTCTCATTTTAAATCCCATTCAAAATGTCTCAACTATTTATATTCATACTTTAACAAATAGTATGTTATAATCACAAGTATATTATTCTCAGCACAAATATACAAATAGGGAACCCCTAGGCTAAGCTGCGGTGCACACATACTCTGTTATCGAATCCCGATACATCACATACATAAGGACTACATGTTTCGAAACTCTCAGGAACCGTTTCAATAAGCAAAATCAAACATATTGGAGGTGAACATAGTTCACATACCCATGGGTCACGCACATACCTACGTTCCCATAGTCAGCTGACTTATTAACTCACAAATAAGCCATTCACAGCCCTATGTCCTTAAGGTACCAATCTAAATCCCCCCGTAGGCACACAAAGATTAGATGGCCCTGTTTCGAAATCCGATCTCCCGTGATAGCAAGTATGGTAGGTATGTCATACACGTAATGATCGATATACTAAGCATTCACATAACTTAGATAAATTGGTATAGTATTAAAGGTATGTTCTCAGCCCTATATCATTAATCTAATTCGTACACTATTATAATTCAGGATGCTAGATAATTTATTTTGCCGACATGTCTCACGTCGTATAGTTTCGAGAACTTAAAACCTAACCGAAGAGGTTAGTAAGTCTCATACTTTTCCCACATATTAATTCAGTACTCTTAACTCCTTATTTATGTCCTAAATCCTAACTTATCACTCCTAAGAATTTAAATCATGTTCTCGCATCATAAAATAGGAAATTACTCGTCGGACACTCGTAAATTCAACACTACCTTTCAACCAAATTCTAATATGTTTCGGGCTTTAAATATATCCCTACTGGTTTCCCTTACGTCCTAATGTATTCACATAATCCCCATCTAAAACGTTCGATGGCCAGAAACACTTAAAATCAAACAGGGGAAAAAGGTCACAGTTTCTGGGGAGATCGATCGATCGATGTTCGATTGATCGACCTATGAATTTCGATCGATCGATCAAGTAGTTGGAGGCTACGGGTTTCTTCATTTTTCAGTCCCAAATTTGTCCCAAATCTTCATTACCTGATGTGAAATCCTAATGTTTGTATATGGGGTCATTATACAATCTAATTACATGATTCTTAACGTTCCAAAACTCTCAAATCATCAACAATTAGACTTTTCTTGGATCAAATCATCATATTATCATAAAAACCCTATTTTTCTATTTTCTTCAATAACCATCATATTTATCTTCCTAAATCCGTTTTTAATTCATCTAGGGTTATGATTTTGTTACTGAATTACTTCTAGAATTAAACTACATGAAAATCCTATCCAAAATTTAGGTTTCTTTTCCAAATTTCATGGGTTTCCATCATTGTTCATGGCTATCATCAAATCCTACACTATCATGGATAAAATATTCGCTAAAACTTAATGAAATCAAATTGCTTGCTTTGTAATTGATGTTCTGATCCGTTGATGATGTTTAAGTTGGTTCTCTCCCTCTCTCCGGTCACAATTCCGGCGAAAAGTGGTGGTGGATGGTGGTTATGGCTTTGTAACCCTCTTGTAACTTCTCCTCTCTCTCACGTTGCCTACTTGTTACTTTTTGATAGATAATGGACCTAATGGCCCTCATATTGGCTGATAAATAAGGCCTAAAATACGTGGGTCAAAATCCCTTAAAAATTAAAATGACTAAAATACCCTCCCTAGTTGTCGGTTTGGCCTAAAAATGCCTCGGGACCCAAACTAAACCCCCGGCTAGTGTTTTTTAACTATTTCGACCCTTCCGGACACGCTGGTGCACTCAAAATGACCATACGGATGGTAAAATTACAATTTACTTTTAAATCTAATTAAATTGATTCCTGACGCGACTAACACGCGCGTCCCAACTTAATTTCCCGAATTATCATCTTTATGACTCGCGATAATTTTAATAAATTCAATAATCATATATTACCATATTTACCCAGTAATATTCAACATTATCATAATAATTAAATACCAACTCACGTCTCGCTAGGATTTAAATCCGGATTAAATTCCAATTAATGCCCATTTAATTTAATCAATCTAAATAAATAAAATCAATAAAATTACGGAATATTACACAATTCTAACTGGGTGGACATTGAATGTGACCCTGTTCCTCGCAATGTTCGAGATATTGGGGACGGGCATTGGATTCATGTCCTCTTGTTGTCCCAAGGGGGTTTAACCTTTCGCCTAAATCGCTTATTTTTACACTTCTTTATTTACTTTTACATAGTTCCTACCCAATGTTCTCCAAATGTTTAGAAGACTGTCAACGGTGTACGTAGGATCAATCAGCTCTATGGCACCAATTTCGGTCTTGCTGAAATTTTCTATTGCTATTCCTTCTCTAGAATAAGCTTCGATCTCCTTTATCTAAAAGCTAGGAATCCAGATAGGGTATTGGTAGTCAATCTACCCGATTCCCACAAGGACTATTGGCAAGAGGGGTTTATTTTCAGGAAATGGCAGTTCCCTCCCCAAACTGAAAGGGCGAAGTACAGGGGACCTACGATTCCCTTTTATGGGGAGGAGTACAAAGGTAGGCATAGCTCTTGTTCTTCTCATTGATTTTCTATTAGTGTAATGTCTTTTTTATGTTTTTTTCTTTTTTCCTTTTTCAGCGAAGACAAAGAACTCAAAACCTGATCTTCATGAAATTTGAGTTGTTGAGTTGATCAAAGCTTGGAAAATTAGGGAATACTAGGTTGACGATGAGCATCCGTGATCAGTTACATTTCTTTTAGAGTACAAGTACATCGGGTCCAGCTTTATCACTAGACCTGTGTATAACATTCCTCACCTTGACATCATAGAAGAGGTTGCAGCTGAACCAATCTAGTTGGACAGGAGGAGAGCAGCACTGGTGAAGACAGTGTGGGGGCTGACAGAGGTGACGTTGAAGGTGACTCTAGTGATAAGAGTTCAAGTGATGAAGAATCTTCCAGTTTAGAGGAGGGTTCAGAGGGTTCAGATCAGCGAGGAAACTATGGCCCTCCTAAGAAAAATTTAATTCAGGATGATGATGATGAAGACAATGTGGCGCTTGCTCGCAGGTTGAAGGATCAAAAGTCTGGGAGTGAGGATACTGCCACTGGCTCCCAGACTGTTGCTCATGAGCAGGAGAGGAAGAAGAAAAAGGAGGCATTGGTGAGAGAGAGAGAGAGAGAGAGAGAAAGAAAGAAAGAAAGAGGAAAATAGGAAGAAGAATGAGAGATAGGAAGAGAGGAGAGAGAAAAAGTGAGGACCAAGATGGGGCAATCTTTGGTGCCCATGTCTGCCCTGGCTGAGGGGGATTCTGTTGCTCTTTCCTCTCAGCTGGCTCCGGCAGTGCTCGAGAGAGCAGCCTTGCCAACTGATCGCTAGAGGTCGTTAAGTATAGGGACCGACCAGTTAACCCTGAAGGCAAGTCAGGGGTAGCCTTGGTAAGTCTATTCTTACTTCTTTACTCTTGCATTTATTTTCAATACCTTCTTTGCTAAGTGTTTTCTTTCTTTTTGCAGTTTGTGTCTGATTTCACCATCCTTTATCGCAGCCGTAATGAGCTGACGAGGAGAAATGTTGAGTTAAAAGCGAGCATAAAGACTGCTCTTACTGCTCAGAAGTCTTTCGACCTTGCCTTGGAAAAATCTAATAAGGCAAAAGAGGCAATGTCCAAGGAGATGGAGGAGGTGAGGTAGTCTTACGACTTGGTCTGTACGAGCAAGCTGGTGGTGGTCAAGGAGAATAAAAACCTTACCGAGAAGATAAAGAAGATGGAATCTGAGGCCGCCACTCTCAAGGAGAGCTCGTATAATGCTGGATGGGTTGCAGCGTACGAGGATGCTGAGGCTCGGATTGGCTATATTAGCCGTCTCAACTTCAAGAAGAGTAGGTATAAGGCTTTGCTCAGTGCTGAGGTGGATGTTCATTCCCCCCTCTTTGATGATCACGACCTTGGTCCCAAGACTGTTGTGGATGAGGTGCCTCCTACTGCTCATGAAGGTGCCCCAGTTATCCCTACCACTGCTACTGATGCTCCCCTCGATCAGGGGATGGTGACTGCTCCATCTAAGGGAGGTGCATCTGGGGCTGCTGCGGATAAGGGGAAGCAACCAGCATCCTCAGAACAAACTGAGGTCGCCAGCTAGTCTTCTTAGGGACCTTTTTATTTTCTGTATATCTGTTATTATCTTTTTCTTTCGTTGATGTACTTGGGATATTTTTTACTTAATGAAATGAATTTATGTTCCCTTTCGCGTACTGATTTATATATTCTCCAACGCTTATATGGTTTGTAGCTCATCGATGTTGAGGAATATATTCCTGCTACCTCTCAACTAGGAAAAATTCTTGGTCCTGATGTGAGCAACAGAGTTTGTTGTGCCTTTGTAAAAATCTATAAGTCTCTTACGTCGAGGAATCAAGACTATAAGGACCAGTCAGAGATCATTTCCAACCTAAAAGATAGGCTTCAGGAGATGGAGTACGTTGGCGCTTTATTCAAGAAGAAGTGGGTGTTCTGAAGGCTAAGCTTATGGATGCTTCTGAGATCAATCAAGTTGGAGAGGTCCTTTAATAGTAGAATGATGCTCTAAGGAGGTAGAATGCTCTGATCATTGCCCCTCAAGTTTTACATGGTTCCTCTTCATCGACTGGGCGGCAAGATGGGACTGGTGATAGTGGTTTAGCCATGGAGATTACTGAGTTAAGGGGGGATGTTTGCAGGGCGTATGTAATAGCTGTTGGTCTCCAAAAAGATGTCACCCTACTGAGGCATTTGTTCAGGAAAGGCACTCGGCAGGTTTGGGTTGATGGCTACGACTAGGGTTAGACTGATGCTCCAATAAAGTTGAAGGATGTTGAGGAGTTAGCTTTCATAAGAGGGTGGTTGAATGCCCTCAGAGAGTTGTAAGTCCCCAGGAATTCTATCCTTTGGTATAGGCATGAGATCTCTCCCTCAATGTTGATGTCGAATCCATTCAGAAGGGATGATCTATGGGTTCCTATAGATGCAATCCCAAGACAGCTCCTGGAACCAAATTCAGATGAAGTTGAGTAGGAATTCTCTCTTCACCCAGATGACGGCCGAAGAGCGCGAGTAGATGACTATCTCGCTCAGTGACCTAGTCCACATTAGGGTTTAAATTACTTCGCATATGTAACTATTTATACATCTAATGATGTAATAAAACAATTATGTTTTGGGTGATTTGCAGACTAAACATGTGTTATTTCTCATTTTATTAATCTCTCGTTTAGTTATCTTGGGCTCTTCTGGTCGACTAGATATGACTTGGGCAAAGTTATAAGTGAGTATCCCCCTAGTCCAGTATGATTTTAGTGTACCATTCTGCCTTACTTTACCTTTTAGACCGTGTTGTCACGCTGCCTTAGGCCTAAGTAAGGCAATCGCGAGGATACACCTGTTATTGGATGTTCTATTCGTGCAGGATTTTTAAGCCAAAAAATGTTGGCGACTAACCTGGGTTGGCCATGTTGCGTAAGGATCCCCTGTAGGTCTTTACATATTGCCAAGGTTAAGCTAAGAGGTCATTCGTATTTTCTGACGAATGCCTGAGGAGGGTCATTACACACTAACCCTACTTTAATATGTTTCCTGTGATCTTAGTTTTATATGTTAAGAGGGGAGCCTATAACTTGTAAAAGGTGTATAAATTGTAATATAGTTGAGAAAAACCAACACTTAATAGAATGTCACTGCCAAACAAATCTTATTAATCAGAAATGAATTGAAAACTTCAACATTGAGTTAAAAAAGAAAAAAGAAAAGCTAAAAGAAAAATTTCTTCAAATTGGCTGCATTCCAAGATCTATGTATGTCCCTGCCCTCCAGCGTTTCTAAGTGATAGGCTCCTTGTAGGTCATCTTTTATCACCTTGAATGGCCCCTCCCAGTTTGGTCCTATCTTGCCATCCGATGGTTTTATAGCGGTACCAAGAACGTTCCTCGGGACGTAGTCCCCAACCTGTAATGCTCTTGGATTGACCTTTTTGTTGTAGTGATTTTCTAGTTGTTGCTGGTAGGCTGCTAGTTTGGCTAGAGCCAACTCCCTTCGTTCTTCAGCTGGGTCAAGTTCAGCAAGCAATCCTGCATCATTCTGGCCTTGGTCGACCAGGGTAGACCTCATGGTGGGGAGGCCAGCTTCCAAGGGGATAATTGCCTCCATCCCATACGTTAGTGCAATCGGTGTCTCTCCAGTTGCTCATCGTGGGGTGGTATGGTAAGCCCATAGGATGTGGGGTAGTTCGTTTACCCATGCCACTTTGGCTTGCTCCAAGCACTTCTTTAATCCATCAATCGTTGTTTTGTCGAAAGCTTCAGCCTGTACTTTTCTCTAAGGATATTCCATAGAGATGAAGTAGTGCCTGATCCCGTGGTTGCTGCAGAAACCTTGGAAGAGGTCACTTTCAAACTGGGTTCCTGATCGAGTGGAAAAACTGATCGTCCATGTAAATACGCTAGTAGTTGTTATCGGCTTCCAACCACAATATAAAAACCTAAACTTTAACTACACTCTTGCGAAGTATAGTGGCTAGTGTGGGTATCGAATCCTCAGGGAACTAGGACGAGTGAACGTGACGACAAAGGTAAGACTGTTAACCCTAACTTGACACTAAAAAGAAATAAAAAGATGATTGAGATGGGAAATAACTAATTTAATAATTCATACTAAATTAAACCACTGCATTAACTATGTGAGAAAAATTAACTAACTAAGAATGACTTAATAAGAATGAAGGGAAAACTGGTTGGGAATACAATCCCCCAATCCTTAGTAATTACTTAGCAGAATACTAAAATTATAAATTATAAGTTTGAATGAATCCAGTCTTTACTGATCCAAAGCATTACATATATGAGGTTCAATCCCGCATCATATGAAATCAAAGGGAAATATTAAGCGGTACTAAACAATTTTACGCTCATTATATTCTTAAGCATCCCAAGTACCTAGGGAAAGAGAGATTAAAAGACCTATAATGATTGTAGAATTATCTTGCACGACTCTTTCAAAATTTTAAATTCTATTTTCTACATATGTAATTTACATTAGGACGGGTTCATGCATCCCAACCCTAAAAAAAACTTAGCTAGACATGATTTTATTAAATGAAAACAAAATTCTAAATGTGTAAGAAATCATAGGTCTATTATGCATTGAAAAGAAACTTGAATTGAAAAACAAAATTAAACTAAAAGAGAAATTTAAACTTACAATATGAAAGAAATGGAAAGTAGAAATTAGCAATACTTGAATAGAAGAAGGAAATCTGAACTTGAATCTTGAATAGCTCTTGTTCAACTTACAAACTAAGGTTTCTAAATCCTAAGAAAATATGAAATTATATGCCAAAAGGAACTCTCTCTCTTCCTCCCTTCATTACTCTAGGGCTTGGATTTTTATATTACCCAAATTTGACTTTTCCCAGGCCTCTCAACAGTTTACAACTAATAAAAAGTAATTATACAAGAAATTTCAAGAGTTGAAACTCTTCAGCTTCGAGAATTAATTTCAACTTTGACTTTCTTTCTCCAACTTTGACATGGCATATCTTTTGATCCAGAGCTCCGATTTGACTATCGTTTTTTCCAGTGTTCTTTTAATTTAGAGTTATTCAACATTATAGTTTTCCCCACCTCCAGAATATATATGTAAAATTACAAAAATGCCCTTCAACTCCCCATTTCTTGGTTTCTTTCACTGTTTTGAGTTCTCTTTGGCACTAAATATCTATAAAAACAGTAAGAAATACACGAAACTCAGGGTACTTGTTAGAAGAAGTCATTAGCAATGATATGTGATCAAAATAAATCAATTACGTTGTTCGAGGTACTTAAACTACCAACTTAGGAAGATAAATTCAGAAGAATTTATGCTTAGTCAAATCCCCCTAACTTAGAACTTTGGCGTCCCGAGCAATGTAAGAGAAATGAGTTGACTTTTGAAATTTCTATTATTAAAATAAAATTTCACTTTTTCAGGCAAGATATTGCATTGATCATATGCAATAAGGCTTTAAACCCCTAGGTTACCCTAGTAGGAAGAGTTTTTTCTCGTGAGGGTTTGTAGTGAATACACCCACAAAATTCTTTATTCACTCAAATAAATATCAAAATACTTAAAAATTATAGAATTTAAACTTTTTGAAAAATAATCACCATAAATTCATACTCAAATGTCTCAAACCATAGTGTGTGTGTGCAAAGCCATAAATGAAACCTCAAATTTCCACTGATTGAGCATTACGCTACTTTCCGAAAATTCATTTTAATTCAAATTCTTACGGATCACAAAAGAATCAATCGGATTGTGGTTGTTTTCTCTCGGTATGCATGATATAAAGAGTAAATATAATGGACACAAATTCACGCATACAAAATTGAAAAGAAGGAAATATATGGTGAAAATATCTCATCATCGAAATACAGTTATTAGGAAACGGGAAACACCATTTTAATCTCTTTTATTATCTTTTCATGTCTTAGCTCTCCATGCAGTAATTAATTTCGCCATTCAGAATCATTTAGGACTTTTTCGGTTAAAAAGTGTAAAGGGTAAAAATGGGAATGGACGGAAGGTTCGGAATTGGAAAATGTCCTTATGATGTCCATTAGTGCTTTTTCGGGCATTTGCTCATTTTTCTCTTTCTTTTTCTATTTACTTTTTTTTCTCTCTATTTTTATTTTCTTGCCCTTTTTTTTATTACACACTTTGGACTTACTTGATGAATTTCCAGTTTTTCACAATTCTGGGCTATTTGGGTTTTTCGAGTTATCAAACGAAAGAGAAATATTTTATTAGGCTCAAAGTGGGTTGCAAAGGGATAATTTTTTCACAACTTTATTATGGCTAATATTTTTGGGTTAAACAAAAGAGGGCCTACTTCATTGTCCAAATTGCTAATCACATTACCATATGCATCTCGAGATTAATTATGTTTAGAGATATATTTAGCACGAATTTCGAGACAAAATTTCACACATTTCCCATAATCGATCAAAACAAAGGATTGAGATCATCAACGACTTATTAAAACGCTAAAAAGAACTTTGAGTTAATCATAAACTCGGATTGATTTAAAAACTCATAAAAAATTGAAAGGCTCGAAATCTCACCGGGTTTTATTAATCTCCACACTTATTCATTAAGTCGTTAATTTTCTTTCAATTTCCATCTTCGGTCAATTTTGGCTTAGTGCATTTTGATTGTTAACAATTTGAGACAAAAAAAATGTGACATTTTTGAAGCTTTTAAATTCAATTTTTTATTTATTTTGAAGAAAAATATTTTTGGCTTTTTTTAAAAATTTTCAATTTTTTTAAAATTTTTGAAATTTTCTAAAAAAACACACTTGGAAAGAACATGTGATCGAATCAATGAATCTAAACAATAAACGGGAAGAATATCCCACACCCCTAACTTAAATGTTGCATTGTCCTCAATGCGAATCAAGAACACAACATAAAGAGAGGAAAACAAAAATATTACCCAAATGGAGCGATCCCCGATGAGTGCGAGTCCATTGAATCTACAAAACATGTTAGAACCAAGCATAACAAAAAGAATAACAAAAACTTTAAATAATTACTCTAAACTATTAAAAAAAAGGAAAAAGAAAAAACTAGTTATGTACAACCTACGATTTGAACTTCTATTAAGTTATACACTAGAAGTCGAAAAATTTTAGGGTCCACCCAAAATACAATTTGACTTTGAGGGGTAATCAGTGTACCCTCATTAGGATGCATGTCTCCTGAAAAATAAGAATTTCGTTTGAACAACGGAAGGCATGTGTAAGGCGAAAAAAATGGACCATCACCAATTACTATTTTTAAAGGGATGATGGGTGAAAAATACAATTGGGATCCAAGAAAAATAGAATCCCCTCCCAAAGATTTTTCAAGTAGTATGGGAAGAGGGGAATACAAAAAGGAAGAATCTATCTTGGAAACCAATTCAAGCAAAGATTCATCGTCGGTAAAAGTTTTAACTGTTTCAAAAGTTACAACCAACTCATGGGAATCAAAATTCAATTCATCTCCCAAATTGTTTTCAGTTAGAACAGGAGGTAGTGCACGTGTAAGTGAATAACCCATAAGATGAAGCATCTCAAATAAATATTCTCGTTCAAGAATCAGGTCAACATCCTCAAGACTTTCATCCGATTCTTATGATGGAGTTAACGGTTCGATAATAGTGGGGACACAAGGAAACGAAGAATCTTCAACCTCAATAAATTTTGAAATATTTATAAGAGGTTTAGATTCAAAAGTACTTGGATCATTCTCAATGATTTTGTCCTCAAAAGTTCTAGGTGAAATGCAACTCTCTCCCTCCTTTAAGCTTTCCAGATCAGCATCAATCTCCTTGCTAGTTTCTCTAATTTTCAACTCTGTAGCAACAAGGTCATCAAATTTCTTTTTGCTAATAAGCAAGAGTTCTTCCAAAGTAGGCTTCCTTGTAACTAGCACCTCGGATTCCTCATTTGTTCAAAAACTTACTTCATTTTCAAAAATATCGGAAGAAAAATCCTTATTGGGTTCAAATAATGCATCTAACTCTTGCTCCCAATAACGATTTTTTTCTCGATATTCTTTTTCAAGTCTTTCTTCTTCAAGAAATTCATTTGGATAAATTTGGATGGCCTTAGCACTGGGCTTTTATTTATGAGACTTATCTTTAGTGATATTGATCCAATGTTCATAAGTCTTGAGTGCCTCCTCCTCACTATTATCATAATAGGTAAAGCCACCAAAAGAGTTAAAGTAACACATTTCAAATTGGGCAATTCAAGAACGTGACACCCATATTTCTGAATTTTTTTTTTGATTTTTTTAAGGTCAATTTCGGGATTAACCAACCTAACCTAAAGTCTACCTAATTCCCCGGCAACGGCGTCATTTTGATCGAGTGGAAAAATTGAGCGTCCGTGTAAATACGTTAGTCGTTGTTATCGAATTCCAACCGCAATACAAAAACCTAAACTTTAACTACACTCTTGCAGAGTATAGTGGCTAGTCTGGGTATCGAATCCTCAGGGAACTAGGACGAGTAAACGTGACGACAAAGGTAAGACTGTTAAAACGAAATAAAAAAATGATTGAGATGGAAAATAATTAATTAACTAAATGCACACTAAATTAAACTATTGCATTAACTATGTGAGAAAAATTAACTAACTAAGAATGACTTAATAAGAATGAAGGGAAAACAGGTTGGGAATACAATACCCCAATCCTTAGTAATTACTTAGAAGAATACTAAAATTACAAATTAGAAGTTTGAATGAATCCAGTCTTTATAGATCCTAAGCATTACATATATGAAGTTCAATCCCGCATCATATGAAATCAAAGGGAAATATAAAGCGGTGCTAAACAATTTTACGCACATTATATTCTTAAACATCCCAAGTACCTAGGGCAAGAGAGGTTAAAAGACCTATAATGATTGTAGAATTATCTTGCATGACTCTTTCAAAATTTTAATTTAAATTCTATTTTCTACATATGTAATTTACATTGGGATGGGTTCATGCATCTCAACCCTAAAAAAAACTTAGCTAAACATGATTTTATTAAATGAAAACAAAATTCTAAATGTGCAAGAAATCATAGGTTTATAATGCATTAAAAAGAAACTTGAATTGAGAAACAAAATTAAACTACAAGAGCAATTTAAACTTACAATATGTAAGAAATGGAAAGTAGAAATTAGCAATACTTGAATAGAAGAAGGAAATCTGAACTTGAAACTTGAATCTTGAATAGCTCTTGTTCAACTTACAAACTAGGGTTTCTAAATCCTAAGAAAATATGAAATTATATTCCAAAAGGAACACTCTCTTTTCCTCCCTTCATTACTCTGGGGCTTGGCTTTTTATATTACCCAAATATGAATTTTCCCATGCCTCTCCACATTTTACAACTAATAAAAAAGAATTATATAAGAAATTGCAAGAGTTGAAACTCTTCAGCTTCCAGAATTAATTTCAACTTTGACTTTCTGTATCGAACTTTGACTTGACATATCTTTTGATCCGGAGCTCCGATTTGACTATCGTTTTTCCAGTGTTCTTATAATGTAGAGCTCTTCAACTTTCTAGTTTTCCCCACCTCCGAAATATATGTAAAATTATGAAAATGCACTTCAACTCCCCATTTCTTGGTTTCTTTCACTATTTTGAGTTCTCTTTGGCACTAAATATTTGTAAAAACAGTAAAAAAAATACACGAAACTTGGGGTACTTATTAGAAGAAGTCATTAGCATTGATTTGGGATAAAAACAAATCAATTACGTTGTTCGAGGTATTAAAACTACCAATTTAGGAGGATAAATTCAGAACAATTTATGCTTAGTCAGTTCCATTATCAGTGATGATAGTCTTGGGGATCCCAAAATGAGTGACAATGTTCCTCCATATGAATCTTATCATGTTTGCGTCTCTAATGTTCACCAATGGCCCTGTTTCTATCCATTTGGTGAAGTAGTCTGTTGCGACCAACAGATACTTGCAATTAGCGGTTGCGGTAGGAAGAGGGCCCACGATATCCATACCCCATTGGGCGAAAGGCCATAGGCGGGTAAGTAACTTCAGGTTGCTGGCTGGCTGGTGAGCCATAGGTGCGTGAAGTTGGCACTTCTGCATTTTCGAGCATAGAGTACAGCGTCTTTCTGCATGTATGACCACCAGTAGCCTTCTTTCATTGCTCGAAAAGCCAGCGACCTACCCCCAATATGACTCCCATAGATTCCCTCATGGAGTTCATGCAGGACCTTCTCAACGTCCAGTGGATGAATGCACTGGAGGTAAGGGCCAGTGAAAGATTTCTTGTATAACTTTCCTTCAGAAGATAAGTGAAAGTAAAAAGCTTTGACTCTTATCTCGTGAGCAGTTTTTTTGTCTATTGGTAACGTATCGTCCTTCAGATAATCCTGTTGATGTAAAAAACTAGATTTGATCTAATTAATTAATCATAGATAAATATGAATAAAGAAATAAGATAAAAGGTTTTTAAAGTGGTTCAGCCTTAATGAAATGGCCTGCGTCCACTATCATGTATTACTAAGTATTTTTCCTTGATCTCGATTATGTTTGCCTATGATGGCTTACCCTTTCACGAGGGTATTTATAATGTATTTATAGCCCTTGGGTTGTCTATTTGAATAGGTAATGTTCCATTATTGAACGACATATACATCTGTACATGGTAAAGAATAAACATTGAATCTGTCTTGGTCGTTTAATCTTCCCAACAAGTTGCTCGGTACGCTGAGTAGCTCGACGCTTTAAGTTACTCGATACATATATTAATGCCACGCTGGAAGACATGTGTCTTCATATAAATGGTCCACATCAGCTGACTAAATTTTGTATCAACAGAAGCCCCTAATGTTTCACAGTTGAAGTTGGATACGAGAGTGTGGAACATTATACCCAAAAGTTACTCGAGCATGTTTATTACGTCTTGTTTGATCACAGATCTTCAACACTTGTAAAATTTTCCACTTAGTTTAACAGTTTTGAGCACGAAGTGGCAAACTTGTAAAAATTTTGAATTTTAGACGAACGCTTGGGTACTAGCGTCTTTTTCCTTGATTAGCCGTCGAAAATGAAATCATCGTCCTCTGTGATCATTACTTTTTCCGTTTTCCAAAGCAGCGTATTTAAAGGTGATAAAATCAGATTGTCTTCTACCTTTTGCCATTTAGACTTACAAACTCTTTGTCTTTTCACTTTTCTTCTTACGATCGTTCTTTCTGTCATCTGCCTTAGCTGATTTCTTTATTTTTTGTAAGGAACTCTTCCTTCTTCTTTCTTTGCTTTAGCCATCATGGTTTATCTTATCGAATCGTTGGATAAGTTTAGGGATGACTTTGGGATTCCTTCTTGGGTTATTTTGGAAAAAACCCCTTGCCCTTCTAATGTATTTTCTCTAGCTGAGGGACACTGGTTTCCCTCTATTTTTGTAGCAGAATGTGGTTTTTCTTTCCCGCCTAATCCCCTATGTTTGGAATTTTTCCAATATTTTGATATTGTTCCTGCAAGAGTAGTTCCAAATACATGGATGGTAGTTAATGGCGTACATAGATTGAATCAAATTCATGGAACTCGTCTAGGGATTCCTGAAATTATGTACTGCTATAAACCAGCGACACCACATTATATGATCATTCTTATTACACTTGTTTAATTTAATTTTTCTTTACCTTTGTCAATTCACTGACAAAAAGGGGAGGAGGGAAAGATTAGATTAAGGGGTAGTTGTAATTAAGAACACGTCAACTATTGGCACTCTCTTGAAGGATATGGTGGAAAAGAGTGTTTAGTGGGTTCAGCATTGTGAGGGTTATAAGTTTATTTCCTCTAGTTTTAAAACTTTAACATAGTACATTTATATTTTTTCGCCCTAATGTTTTTTTTTATGTTGTGGGTTTTTCTTCTTACTCCTTGATATTGTGTTGTATTGTGTATCTTTTCGTAGTTAGATCATGTCATAAAAATATTATATATAAAATTTGATGTAATCTAATTAGTAAACAATTCATCACATAAACATTATGCTTTGTATTTGTTTCCCAATCTTGAGATTGAAAAGAAAACCTTGTCTCTTTTGAAAGAAATTTTAATTGGTTACATATCGTCTATCTCTGTTTCGAGCACATGCAATCTCAAAGTTGTTTATTAATAAAATAAAAAGTCGAGAATTGTTCCTAAATCTCATCCTAAGGTTCTTCATCATGAACTTTATATGTGCATCATTGTCATAAAATCAGACATCTTAGAGTTTTTTTGTTTCGTGATTAAAAATTATCACGATGATTCATTTTCTCATGACCTTGATCCCTTTGATTATTCTAATGACTTAGAATATTATTTGAATGTTCTTGTGATAAAAGTCAAAGAGTTGACTATGGATTGTGGTAGAAATTTTAAAAAGGAAAAGATTTTTGGGAGAAACATGAATTTTGGATCAAATGGATTTGGTTATTGAAAATCTTTCCTTATGCTCCTCTTCACTTGCGTGGAAATAGGAGATTTGGGGTAAAACAAGATTTTGTTAAAAAGGAAAGTTTTTAATAAGGAGGTTATGTTCCTCAAGTTGTTTCAAGGGTTGTCACTAAAACAAAGAATCCCATTTCAAGGTATATTTGGAAGAAGAAAAATAATTTCTGTGTTAGTATTTGTGTTTCCACATTTATGTGTGAGTCATCCTTAAGTGTTTCTCCACCTATCATTGATACCGGAGAGGTTTGTCCTCCCACTTGAGTTATTAAGTGACTGTCATAGCTAGAATTTTATTGTCTCGTGTTCCATATCTCATCCTAGGTTATGCTTTGGGGAGTGATTGTGTTGTGAGAATTTGTTATGTGAGAGGTTGCATTCATTTGTATATACATGAATTTTTCATCTCTTTCTTTGTTCTTATCTATTTATTTGGATAAAAATCCACACATATATTGAGTTTATTTATTTTTGTATGAGATTTTGTTGTTATGCATATGTGATTTACTTCTCTCATACTTTTTCATTTATATTCTTGACACATATATGAAAAATCCAAAAATATTTTTATTTTCTTGATTTTTTATTTGTGCTTAACCATGCTAAATGTTAATGGATAAATTTTGTTATGAAAAGAAAATTGAATAGTTCATTTTCGTATATTTATGTGTTTCATGTAAATAGTTTCTCAAAAATGCCATGAAAATAATTTTTTGCAAGTGTATTGTGGATTGTTAGCTTGTATATCACTTACACTGCACCATCACACTTATTTTAGAAGTTTATTGAGACTATTCATGAGGATTCCTTTATACTATCATCGTATGTCTTGCTTGTAAAGTCTCAATGATCCGTTTTCTGTGAGTTTGAGTGTTATACATTAGTATTTTTGGAGTTTAAAATAGATAGTATATGAGTTGATAAGAGATATCATTAGAATGATAACACCATATTTTAATTTGAGTATCATTGGGTAGGTGTCATCTATGTGTGTGAAAATTCAATCAACGACACAAGACAATACGTGAAAAATAGCCACAAGCCAAGTATTTAACCGACAATGAAAAGAAGATAGGGATATAGCTTCAAATTCAAAATGAATTGGATATTTTAGTTTGACATTCAAAATATTCAAACAACATGCACTTGAAGAGAACCCTTTTTCATCAAAACTTCCCAGCGCGATAACCGATGGGAACCAACCCCTTTTAACTGTCATGTATATGTAATACCCGTCATTTTAAGGGATTATTTTAGAAATTATATTAGACTTTAGTAATAATTTTAATTAAAATTACTTTTACTGATATTGTATTTGAAAAAAAAAAATATTTTGGTTTGAAATCGAATCAAACAATCAAATTTAAATGCAAATGATTTTGGACATTTTATAATGGTTTAAATATGTAATATAGACAATTATGAATTAAAGGGAAATATAGTAATATGTGTTAGCTTAGGATCCAAGCTAGGTTTTAAGGGAGAGGCTTTATAAGGAATAATAGGTCTGATTTTAAGGAAAGAGAGATGAAAAATAGAGGCCAAAAATGAAATCCAAATAGGCAAAAATGAGAGGAATGAGAAGATTCGTTTTGGAGTGTTTTAGATCTTCTTTTGAAGTGCTTTTGAATGAGATTTGAAAAAAATTCAAGACACCAACCTGACCCAATTTTTTGTGTGGAATTCAAATCTAAAGTTGATTTTTTCGTATTTTTAAAATAAGCCTACAATTGTGGATTTTGACTCTCTTGACGTACTTTCGTAATCTTGTTGTTAATTTAGTGTGCTACACCTATTCAACCTTGATTGTCTTGTTATATCCATGATATGTGTTGCATTTATATATACTATATGCTTGTATACTATATTTGTTATCGCACCCATTTTTTATATGTTATTTTCATGTCGTGTAGTTTGGGGTAACGAAACTAGTTAATTTTACGAGCATGTTGGATTATAGAAATTGGGTAAAAAATATGTACACTTGATTTATATGAATTGAATTTGAAATTTATTTGAATTGAGATAATTAGTTTATGATGATTATTATTGGAGAATGCATAGGCATTCCTCAGGCAAACCACTCGTTGGACGGGGATGTGCTATCGACTATGATTTTGCTTATTATCCAAAGACTAGGTCATGGACCCCGGTTTGTCGAGTATGCCAAGTGTTATTATGGTGGGGATGCTAAGATTTTATGGTGGTGATTCCATGTTATGATGGGTTGTGTGCCCAAGTTATGTTACTTATTATTTAGGGCTATTGGATTGCTGTGAGAATAATTGACAGGATAGTAGACGGTAGTCCATATCGTACTGTGGAAAGTGTGGCGAGGATTTTGATATGGGGTTTGGGATTATGTAGTGTCCGCGGTGAGATCCTAGGTTATGATTATATTATTGAGATTTTATTTTGAGTGTTAATATTTCATACACTCTTGTATATGATGCACACATACACAAGTATTTGTACGAGCTACTGAATTTTTCGCTCCCCCCTCCCCCCTAGTTTCTTGTATTTCAGGTATGATGCGAGATAGGATTAATGTCATCGTTGAAATTGGGATTGTCTTTATATGCTCCGGATATTTATTTTTAAATTTCAATGTACCATATTATTAATTGTAAATCATTTTATAAAAGGATAATTGAGATTTAATAAAATTAAGACATTTTATTAAGTTGATTTGTGTATTTATGCTTCCGCAAATTTATGTTCAAGCTAAATGGTATTTTTTTTAATAATTCTATAACTTATCAATATTTTTCAGTAGCGCCTCCCGGAGTGTTACATATATCCAACATTACCAAGGAAAGATATAGGGAAAATATTCCCTCAATTCACATGCCTTCCTCAATTTATGTGCCTCTTTTTACGTAGAAATCTTGGAAACCTAGAATTGTATTTATTACAACTCTCTCTCTCTCTCTCTCTCTCTCTCTCTCTCTCTATATATATATATATATATATATATATATATATATATATATATATATATATATATATTTGTGTGTGTGTGTGTGTGTTTGTGTGTGGACCACCTAAAATGGAAACCTATCAATCCTAATCTCTACCAAGTCCAATCATATAGGACCAAATAAGTAAACCATCAGGACCCTCATCACATTATTTAACAAATATCACTAAATCCATTTAATAAATTTAAACTATACATTAAACCAATTAAATTAATTCATTTAATAATTGGATTAATATTTACTTTCTAATCAAACTAATTAAATCAATTAGACCCACTTGAAGTAATTAATAATTAGAATTAGCATTAAAACTTCCACCTAACTTCTATTACCTAATTGAATCAAATATCAATAATTTTACTCCCATTAATTTCATAAACTCATCACATGAATTGAATTTATCATAATGGCAAATAAATAAACACGATTTCTCCAAGTTGAATTCAGTTCCCCCCTTTTATCAATTAAAGTTATTAGTAATTAATTAAGTTTGAAAAAATAAGGGGTATTATATATAAGTATTGATCAACCCCATGCTTGCGGCCTGGATCAACGTGCTCGCGGCCTCTAAGTCTGACCCCCACGACTCCTTTCCCTATGGGTTACCCCTTTCAGCCTACTAAAATGACGTAGTTTCGACTTATCTTCTACAGTTACTCCTAAAATTTTAATTTCTTAACCCTATTATGTCATTAATGAGTCTTATTAAGCTCCAAAGAGTTTCAGAATACCCTATTATGATTTCTAATGCATTTTCAACAATTCCTTACCATTTGAGAATCATAATTTCAATAAAACTTATTAAAGGAAAAATGATCCAAAATTAACATGTTCTTCAAAGGGGTTATAATAATCACGAATTAAACCAAATTCTTAACATATATTTTCATTAAACACATGATTCATCAGTAAATATATAAATGAAACTCATCAAATTTACACCCAATCAATCATTAAATATAGATGTCCAGGGTTTTACATTAAAATTCAATATAGTATTCCATTAAGCATATAAATCCTCTTGAACCACCATGATAATCACGAATCTAATCCGATTTACACTTAAAACTAATTATTACAATTTTATTAAGGTTTTATTAGTTATATTTTAGCCCTAATCATGAATTACTAACCTTTAGATCAATAAGACAATGAAACCATAAATTAATTGTAATTAATAGTGTAAGTAAGATTTTATTTCTTAACTTAGATGGAATTGAGCTCTAACTAACCCTCTTTCTAAATCTCTTATTTCTCCTATAACTTGCCTCCACTACTAGGTTTTGTGCTAAGGTTTAATATGTTGATTAATAAATCCTACATATTTATTCAAATTCTTAATCCCATAGGTCCCTATGAGCCCACTTTTGGATTCCCACATAAGAGAATAACACTAAATATGCTTATGCTCCTAAAACTTTACCCAAAGGAGTACCCACCCCTTGGTCCCAATGCAATATGCTTATAACATCTGTTACGGAATTTGTATCCTCGAGAGCCCTCCGATGGTTATATATATATATATATATATATATATATATATATATATATATATATATATATATATATATACAATCACAACGTTGATATCAAATTATTAATCATTCACCCATAATTTAAATTCTCGATTAAAATTCAACTAATAACTCGAATCTCATAATTTCTATAAATTTCACATCAACTTATAGTAGTAAATATTAATTATTAATTATTTAATTATTTAATTCATTAAAAATATGGGGTATTATAGGCGAACTCATGCATGATTGGTTCGACCTTAACATCCCAAAACCGCAACCCGAAGCTTAGGAAAGATTGTAAGAACCGAGCAAAGCCCCATAAACCAATCTAACGGGTTGATAAAAGGTACATAAACCATTTTACCAACCCTCATATACCATATATAGTTTTCCCTTGTGCATTAGTTGTCATTTAATGAAGTAAAAAACCATGACTACTCATCTACATGGTATTTTACCAACACTCCACCGTTCGACTATAGAAGTAGATACCAACCATGATCGTCCATGCCTCTACTGTCACTTCTCAACTACCCACAGCAGCTACCTATATAATGGGTGCTTGGGGAAGATTTCAAGGTATAGAATCCAAGTGGTTTATTCAGTAAATTGTGTTAAAACAACTTTCAACTCTTATATTGTGTTCTAGCCAATATACTAGGACAACTTAGTCTCTTTTCACTTTTGTAAGTCCTAAGTGAGTAAGAAATACTTATAAGATCCATTCAGTTTCTCCCTAAGAGATTTCTATCCATTACAAATACATCAAACTTTCTTTGTACCATCTTTGCCAAAGTCTACGATTGGACATATTTGTATTATTCACCATTATAATGAATATTCAATAGAGAAAAGTCTTAAGATTGGACATAGGTACCTCAACTAAAATACTGAACCACTATAAATCCTTATGGCCTTGTTATTTCCAACCCATAACACCTCATCCCACTTTAAGAAGGCATATTTTGCGAGGTCAAGGTCAAAGACAATTTCAGTGCCATTAAGAATGAAATTAGATATTTTGTTTGGGTTAGGACAAGGGGTAAGGACTTATAAAGAATCCTTAATATTTAGATTCGTTAACCTTATAGTTTTTGAAAATTACAATTTAACCCTCAAAATTCTAAAATTTTAATTTTTTCAAAATCGTGTGTGCACCACTTGTCCCCCAATAACCTTATACCTTCACCACTTCTTTTCGACTTACTAAAAAAATTCATTAAAGACGTGGTGTAAATACAAAGACAAAAAACATAAGGTAAAAACTTACACATATATTCAGTGTCATCTGACCTTTCGCTCCTATGGATTGTGCTATATCATTTTTTCGTATTAAAGTTTAATATAATATCTTGAGTACTATTTTCACTTTTTGAGATGAATTTTATACAGTTTGTAAATTTTAGTGACTTTTGTTTCCATAAAAGTGCTACAAATTATATTAAACTTATGTACTCAAACTAATATGAGACGTAATTGATGGGAGCTAAAATAAGGATGCTACTATGGACACCTAATAAATAACTTAATAACACCCACACTCGATAATAATTAACTAACACCACACTTAGACCACAAGTACTAACTTGTACCACCAAAGGGCACCCACATATCTAAAGTGATTCTTTTTATTTTCCTTCCACCTCCCTCCCTCTCTCTCTCTCTCTCTCTAGCTTTGGTGTAAACCCACACTCTTAAGAAAAACTCAAGAACAACTCTCAACTCAAAAGAAGAAGTAAACCTACACACTCAAGAACAACTTTTGTCTTTCACACAAAGGTATATACTTCAACTCATGTTATATATAATGTACGCAGCTAGGGTTTGAAACCATAAACTAGTTGAACACCACAATATGTGATCAATAAAACTTTTGAACACCACAAACTAAACCTAAACAATTTGAACATCACAAAACTAAACCCTAAACATGTAACGTTTGTCCCAAATCGTTTTAGAATTAGTCTTAAATGTCATACATGAGTAATAGCCAAAACCCAATAACATCGGCGTTCTGATCTTGAAAGGTAATAAATGTCATACATGAGTAATAGCCAAAACCCAAAATCGAGTCAGTGCCATCCAACAAGGGAGAGGTTGTCATGGATGGAGGGATAAATGATATTTAGTTTCTGAAACACTTCACTAACCATATTTCTTAAGTAATATGAACTCATTCTCAGGTTAAAAATTAACTCTATCTTGTTATTTTTATTACGTATCCACTAAACTCTTTAATTTTTATTACGTCGCCTGAACATGGACCATTATTATGTGTGAACTATTAGAATAAAATAAATTATTGTTTAGTGGAGAAACTAAGTAAAGGTGTACGAGACATGGTTTGAAATTCTGGGTTAATGGGGTTGATCCAGCACAATCACAGTATATAGACTATGCATTGATTTCTGCATTCATCAAGAGGTGGCATCTCGAGAATAACAATTTTCACATGCCCTTTAGAAAGATGAGTATCAAACTTGATGACATACTCTAATTTTAAAATGCATTATAGTTGGAATGTTTACATGTGGAGATAATGGGGGGAGGGAATTACAGCCCACCAAGGCCATAAATATTCTAGTTAATTGTTTGGGAGTTACTACAGAAGAAGCAAAAAGAAGAATGCCAGGCATCATATACCGTGCAAATTAACTAGATTGCAGACAAGTTTGAAGAGAAATCAAAATTGAGCGATGCACCTGAAGACAACTTGATTACCGTGCTAGGGCATATTTGTTGTACATCATAGGTTGCATCATCTTTTCTGACAAGATTAAGAATTACATATTTGTCTGTTATCTTCAACTGCTGAAGAATTCGAATAAACTTGGGTTAGAATGGGGAATGAGAATCATATCCCACTTATATAGATAACTTTTCTTAGGATCTACATCCAAGGTGAAGTAGATGAGTGGGTGACTTTCTCTTCTATAATTAGAAATGATTATATTAATTGAGGCAATTTATAATTATAATTATAATTATAATTATATATATATATATAATAGTACAATGATTATATTAATTGAGACATTGGCAATTGTATTGTATATTTTTCATGTAGTCGTGGATGTATGGACATGTATTAGGCTTGGGGGACGCTTGAGAGTGGAATTTTACAACAAAATGCCAATGATTGCTTGGTGGTCAATGTAGCTGGTTTCACAAAATAATGCAGTGCCGAGCAACTTGATGACTAGTATTCTAATAATGTAAGTGTCGGGTGTGTCATATTGCAACTTTACTCAAATTAAAACTTTACAGGTTTATTAACACTCATGCCATGACAAAAGAGATGCGTACACATTCCACGAAGTATCATTTTACAATGGTATATTATTTTGCTTTGATGTGGAGGAACCTTACTATCCCGAGTGCATGCGGAGACAACTAAGGTGTGTCCAAGTCATTCCTAGGGACACAATGGAACTGGTTATCTATAAGAGAGCAAATAAAGCCGTTAGTTATTATGTGAAGTTCGATAATAAGAAATGATACCAAGAGAACTGTCAAGACCAATTGCTTCCATATAAGTATCGTTCAGTATCGGGGTCTCTCCCATGGGATTCAACCAAAGATTACATGACATGGTTTCTAACACACTCCCATCTTATCATCTAGAATCCTACCAATCACTAATTGTAAGTAAAAAAATCTTCATTGGTAATTTTATATTTATTTTATATGAAATTGTATGTCAATATGATACATTTTGTACTTAAATTTTATATTAATTTTATATTCAGTATGATCAAGTGCGAAAGGTGATGGAGTGCTCTCTAAAAACATCCAAGATGGGAGGTGTAATACCCCGTAATTTTAATGACTTTTAATATGAGTTAAATTAAAAGTTAATGGGATTAATTGGAATTAATTTTAAATTAATTAATTAGGATTAATCCGAATTTTATATTACATGTGGTTATTGAAATATATGATTCTGAATATTACTTAGTGATATTTAAGCAATATATGGATATGATGTTATTTATATTGTCGTGAGTTACTAATACGGTAATTATGAAACTAAAGTCGGGACGCGGTGTGGGATGTGTCGGGACTAATTTAAATGAATAAAAAGGAAACATTATTTTATATCAACCTTATGATCATTTTGAGTGCATTTTTGCATCCGTAAGGGTCGAAATAGTCAGAAAAGTCTATTCGGGTGTTGGATTTGGGTCTCGGGTCACTTTGGAGATGAAAGGACACCCCGTAGGGGCATTTTAGTCATTTTATTTGCAAGGTGAATAGTAATTTCCGGATTTGTCTTATTATGAAGGTGATGGATTAGAGGAACATAGGTTCATTTCATTTTATCACAAAACATTTGAGAGGCATGTAAGGACATATTTTTAATAAGTCCGTCACAATTAATTATGTCATATACCGCTACAAGTCGTCGAAGAATTGTGATGATTGCATCTACAAAAGACGGATCCGATTACCAGTTGCCTTCAACATTCAAGCCCAACAATATGAACTTTGGTAAGATATTGTTTTAAAGTTTCATTTACATTTCATATTAAGAGTGTTGGGATATTTTTAAAAGGTGTTTTAAAAAGCATTTATATAAAAATGTTTTTATAATATTCTGAAAAGGAATTTTAAAAATCTTTGTTATAAAAATTGTTTTTATAAATGTTTGTTTTTAAAAAAGGTGTTAACTATTTAGAAAAAGAATAGTTTTGAGAAAATTTCATTGGCAGTTAACGTATCTCAGTTTCGACGCCAAGGTCGTTCAAGCGAGATATCAATCTCATTCGAATGACAATGGGAAGTCGCGCGTAGTCGTTCGAACGACACGTGATCTCGTTCGCGCGAGATGTCATTCTCGTTCGAGTGAGATGACTTTTTGGCTGACACACAGCTGTAATGCTTATCCTTTGACCGACTTAGATTTTGTATAAAAAGGGGTCTTGGCAGCCTAGAAAAACGTGGAGAACAGTTTCAACTTTTAAGAGTCTTATTCTTTGAAACTTTTGTGTATCTGCCCAGATTTAATTGAATACCTTTTGGCAGAAAGTTTTCCTCCAACAATTTTAAGGGTTCAAATGTTTTTTTTTTAATTCACAAAATCCCAATTACTTTTGTGTGAATTGTTTTGTGGAACCCAAGAACATATTTTGCTTTGGTTTATTCTTTGTGGGGAAAACTCTAGAATCGAAAGCTGCGTGATACTGTGGAGGGAGTCCTTATAAAGTTCACATCTTGTGGAGAAGCTGTCTCTCTTCGTCATTGCTGCCCTCCTGGAAAGGGAAAATTCCAGCCGTAACTTGTTGAGGAGTCGTCTTCTTCTTCACTGATTCCCTCCTAGAAAGGGAAAGTTCAAGCCGAGATATCGGAACCGACACCTGCGGGTATTTCATATGTCACCCTATTTCATTGTAATCCGTGTAAGCCATTTCATTACAAAATTATAGTGAAATAAAAGGTTTTGCCCCTTTGGGGGATTTGTCCTGAAATTGTTTGTTTTATCCTGCATGCTTTATTTTATTGGATAAATCATCTAGATGCATATTTTAGGGTTTAACAAAAATTTGGGAATAATTATAAATGGATTTTATATGAGAAGTCGCAATATTTCCGTTGTAGCGATTCTACAAATTGGTATCAGAGCGGTTACGCTAATTTATCGCGTGATCCTGATTTTTCAAGGATTTAATTTTTTGATACAATTTGACTTCTCACATCGTCAAATCGCTAGTTATGCATTTTGATATATTTTTGCCAGCGTTGTGACATGTACTTTTTGTATAGATTTTTGTTTTTGAATTTTTTTTAATAATCCAAAAAGATTTTTGTACTTTGTTTACACCATTTATGGATTATCACTTAGGATGACCAAGTCACAACATCATTCCATTATTTTCATGTGACTATTTGATAGTGTTTTGAGATAATAGGTCAATTCATCCTTGTGCTTTATAATGTTTGGAGTCATTAAGACGTAATTAAGTGTTACTTCCTACATTTCTGACTCATGTTTCCTTTGTTGCACACATGCACAGATTTGTTTGATTATTTTGCTTGTCTTATCACATGTTGGTTGGGTGTTTTCACTTCAATCCTGTCTTTAAAACGAACCAAGCGCGATAAATTTTGATAAGTAAATTGTGCATATAAAAACCGTTTTGTGAGTTTGTGTGTTTTGTTTGAAAACGGGGAAGGGCTGTGAAAGGTTCATTTTGCCTTTGCGAATACTAAGCCACCGTTTAAATTGGACATAAAAATGGAGGAATTTTATTATTCAGGATCCAAAGAGGTTAAAAGAGCCCAAAAAAATTTAAAGGCAATAAAAAGATATTCATGCCAAAAAGGGGCCATTTAGGTTTTTGCACCAATTCTACAAAGTTTGAGAATTTAGTTTATACACCTCTAAAAGAAGATATGCATGAAGGAGTTTGGTTGGAGAATTTAAAACGGGTTTGCACGTCCCTGAAATGCTTGAAAATTTGCTACGTATTTTTGGACGTTATTGGTATGGAAATCACTTTGACTTTGTTTTGTTGATTTGCATAAGACGATGTCATCTAAATTCAACAAACTTTTACACCTATGGATACTTTTGATGCTCATTCGTTAGGGGTACACATATGCATCGTGCACATATGATTGATTGAGTTTATTTACCTATTGAATGTGTTCACGCCCATTCATTACGTTTCCATGACTTGGTTGTTTGAGTTTAAATCCATGGTGTGATTTTTTTTATATCCTATTTTTGTATGAAAATTTTGAAAAATAAAAATTAGTTCGTGAAATTTTTGGGTCATACCTTTGCCTGCGCATAGCTTCATTCTAGTTTGCTATGCATTTTATCGTGACACTCCATGTTTTGATTTTTTCATCTTATCTGTCTATTTGGGGACATCATAAAAAGGGGGAGAAAGAATTATCATGTTATGGGGGAGTTTTTGCATTTTGGTGGAGATTTGATTATTAATGCTTTATTCCTATATCATTTCAAACTCGATGCGTCACGAAGGTATTTGCTTTATCTCATGTGAGTAGGTACGAAGATTGAAGATCATTATATTTCACACCCTAATGAGAAAAGCTTTTATATTTTTGATGTTGAAGAAAAATTTGAGAACTTACAAATTTTACCTTTTCAGTTTTGGGATTTATGGGAGGGTAGATTTGTATTGGCATTTTGGTTTTTGATAATTTGGATGTTTTTATGTATGTACCGGCATAGACATAGGGGGAGATTTGTAAGAACATATTTTTAATAAGTTCGTCATAATTAATTATGTTATATGCAGCTACAAGTCGTTGAAGAATTGTGATGATTGCATCTACAAAAGACGGATCCGAATTACCAGTTGCCTTCAACATTCAAGGCCAACAATATGAACTTTGGTAAGATATTGTTTTAAAGTTTCATTTACATTTCATATTAAGAGTGTTGGGATATTTTTAAAAGGTGTTTTAAAAAGCGTTTATATAAAAATGTTTTTATAATATTCTTAAAAGGAATTTTAAAAATCTTTGTTATAAAAATTATTTTTATAAATGTTTGTTTTTAAAAAAAGGTGTTAACTGTTTAGAAAAAGAATAGTTTTGAGATAATTTCATTGGCAGTTAATGTACCTCAGTTTCGACGCCAAGGTCGTTCAAGCGAGATATCAATCTCGTTCGAAGGACAATAGGAAGTCGCGCGTAGTCTTTCGAACGACACGCGATCTCGTTCACGCGAGATGTCATTCTCGTTCGAGCGAGATGACTTTTTGACTGACACGATGTTGTAATGCTTATCCTTTGACCGACTCGGATTTTGTATAAAAAGGGGTCCTGGCAGCCTAGAAAAACGTGGAGAACAGTTTCAACTTTTAAGAGTCTTATTTTTTTGAAACTTTTGTGTACCTGCCCAGATTTAATTCAATACCTTTTGGCAGAAAGTTTTTCTCCAACAATTTTAAGGGTTCAAATGTTTTGTTTTTAATTCACAAAATCCCAATTACTTTGATGTGAATGGTTTTGTGGAACCCAAGAACATATTTTGCTTTGGATTATTCTTTGTGGGGAAAACTCTACAACCGACAACTGCGTTCTATTATGGAGGGAGTCCTTATAAAGTTCACATCTTATGGAGAAGTCGTCTCTCTTCTTCATTGCTGCCCTCCTGGAAAGGGAAAATTCCAGCCGTAACTTGTGGAGGAGCCGTCTTCTTCTTCACAGCTGCCCTCCTGGAAAGGGAAAGTTCCAGCCGAGACATCGGAACCGACACCTGCGGGTATTTCGTATGTCACCCTATTTCATTGTAATCCGTGTAAGTCATTTTCTTATAAAATTATAGTGAAATAAAAGGTTTTTCCCGTTTGGGGGAATTTTCCTGAAATTGTTTGTTTTATCCTGCATGCTTTATTTTATTGGATAAATCATCTAGATGCATGTTTTAGGGTTTGATTAAAATTTGGGAATAATTAAAATTGGATTTTATTTGAGAAGTCGCAATATTTCCGCTGTAGCAATTCTACAAATTGGTATCAGAGCGGGTTACGTTAATTTATCGCGTGATCCTGATTTTTCAAGGATTTAGTTTTTTGATACAATTTGACATTTCACGTCGTCAAATCTCTAGTTATGCATTTTGATATATATTTGCCAGCCTTGTGACATGTAATTTTTTTATAGATTTTTGTTTTTGAAGTTGTTTGAGAAATCCAAAAAGATTTTTGCATTTTGTTTACACCATTTATGGATGATCACTTCGGATGACCGAGTCACAACATCATTCCATTATTCTCATGTGACTATTTGATAGTGTTTTGAGACTATAGGTCAATTCATCCTTGTTCTTTATAATGTTTGGAGTCATTAAGATGTAATTAAGTGTTACTTCCTTCATGTTCGACTCATGTTTCCTTTATTGCACACATGCACGGATTTGTTTGATTATTGTGCTTGTCTTATCACAATCCTGGTTGGGTGTTTTAACTTCAATCATGTGTTTAAAACGAACCAAGCGCAATAAATTTTGATAAGGAAATTGTGCATATAAAAACCGTTTTGTGAGTTTGTGTGTTTTGTTTGAAAACGGGGAAGGGTTGCGAAAGGTTCATTTTTCCATTGCGAATACTAAGTCACCGTTTAAATTGGACCTAAAAAATGGAGGAATTTTATTATCCGGGGTCTAAAGAGGTTAAAAGAGACCAAAAAAATTGAAAGGCAATAAAAAGATATTCATGCCAAAAAGGGGTCATTTAGGTTTTTGAACCAATTCTCCAAAGTTTGAGAATTTAGTTTATAAACCTCTACTGGAAAATATGCATGAGGGAGTTTGGTTGGAGAATTTAAAACGGGTTTTCACGTCCTTGAAATGCTTGAAAATGCGCTACGTAGTTTTGGACGTTGTTGGTGTGGAAATCACTTTGACTTTGTTTTGTTGATTTGCATAAGACGATGCCATGTAAATTCAACAAACTTTTACACCTAAGGATACTTTTGATGCTCATTCGTTAGGGGTACACATAGGCATCGTGCACATATGATTGATTGACTTTATTTACCTATCGAATGTGTTCACAGCCATTCATAACGTTTCCATGACTTGGTTGTTTGAGTTTAAATCCATGGTGTGATTTTTTTTGTATCCTATTTTTGTATGAAAAATTTTAAAAATAAAAATTAGTTTGTGAAATTTTTGGGTCATACCTTTGCCTGCGCGTAGCTTGATTCTTGTTTGCTATGCATTTTATCGTGACACTCCATGTTTTGATTTTTTCCTCTTATCTGTCTATTTGGGGACATCATAAAAAGGGGGAGAAAGAATTATCATGTTTTGGGGGAGTTTTGGTATTTTGGGGGATATTTGATTATTAATGCTTTATTACTATATCATTTCAAACTCGATGCGTCACGAAGGTTTTTGCTTTATCTCATGTATGTAGGTACGAAGATTGAAGATCATTATGTTGCATACCCTGATGAGAAACGCTTTTACAGTTTTGATGTTGAAGAAAAATTTGAGAACTTACAAATTTTACCTTTTCAGTTTTGGGATTCATGGGAGGGTAGATTTGTATAGGCATTTTGGTTTTTGATAATTCGGATGTTTTTATGTATGTACCGGCATAGACATAGGGGGAGATTTATAAGGACATATTTTTATTAAGTCCGTCACAATTAATTATGTCACATACCGCTACAAGTCGTCGAAGAATTGTGATGATTTCATCTATAGAAGACGGATCCGAATTACCAGTTGCCTTCAACATTCAAGCCCAACAATATGAACTTTGGTAAGATATTGTTTTAAAGTTTCATTTACATTTCATATTAAGAGTGTTGGGATACTTTTAAAGGTGTTTTAAAAAACGTTTATATAGAAATGTTTTTATAATACTCTTAAAAGGAATTTTAAAAATCTTTGTTATAAAATTTATTTTTATAAATGTTTGTTTTTAAGAAAGGTGTTAACTGTTTAGAAAAAGACTAGTTTTGAGAAAATTTCATTGGCAGTTAACGTACATCAGTTTCGACGCCAAGGTCGTTCAAGCGACATATCAATCTCGTTCGAACGACAATGGAAAGTCGCGCGCAGTCGTTCGAACGACACGCGATCTCGTTCGCGCGAAATGTCATTCTCGTTCGCGTGAGATGACTTTTTGACTGACACGCTACTGTAATGCTTATCCTTTGACCGACTCAGATTTTGTATAAAAAGGGGTCTTGGCAACCTAGAAAAACGTGAAGAACAGTTTCAACTTTTAAGAGTCTTATTCTTTTGAAACTTTTGTGTATCTGCCGAGATTTAATTCAATACCTTTTGGCAAAAAGTTTTTCTCCAAAAATTTAAAGGGTTCAAATGTTTTGTTTTTAATTCACAAAATCCCAATTACTTTTATGTGAATTGTTTTGTGGAACCCAAGAACATATTTTGCTTTGGTTTATTCTTTGTGGGGAAAACTCTACAACCGACAGCTACGTGCTATTGTGAAGGGAGTCCTTATAAAGTTCATATCTTGTGGAGAAGCCGTCTCTCTTATTCATTCATGCCCTCTTGGAAAGGAAAAATTCCAACCGTAACTTGTGCAGGAGTCGTCTTCGGCTTCACTGCTGCCCTCCTGGAAAGGGAAAGTTCCAGCCGAGACATCGGAACCGAAACTTGCGGGTATTTCAATGTCACCCTATTTCATTGTAATCCGTGTAAGCCGTTTTCTTACAAAATTATAGTGAAATAAAAGGTTTTGCCCCTTTGGGGGATTTGTCCTGAAATTGTTTGTTTTATCCTGCATGCTTTATTTTATTGGATAAATCATCTAGATGCATGTTTTAGGGTTTAACTAAAATTTGGGAATAATTAAAATTGGATTTTATTTGAGAAGTCGCAATATTTTCGCTGTAGCGATTCAACAAATTGGTATTAGAGCGGGTCACGCTAATTTATCGCGTGATCCTGATTTTTCAAGGATTTATTTTTTTGATAAAATTTGACTTCTCACGTCGTCAAATCTCTAGTTATGCATTTTGATATATATTTTCCAGCGTTGTGACATGTACTTTTTGTATAGATTTTTATTTTTGAAATTTTTTTAAAAATCCAAAAAGATTTTTGTATTTTGTTTACACCATTTATGGATGATCACTTAGGATGATCGAGTCACAACATCATTCCATTATTTTCATGTGACTATTTGATAGTGTTTTGAGACAATAGGTCAATTCATCCTTGTGCTTTATAATGTTTGGAGTCATTAAGATGTAATTAAGTGTTACTTCCTACATGTCTGACTCATATTTCCTTTGTTGCACACATGCACGGATTTATTTGATTATTTTTCTTATCTTATCACGTGTTGGTTGGGTGTTTTCACTTCAATTATGTCTTTAAAATGAACCAAGCGCGATAAATTTTGATAAGGAAATTGTGCATATAAAAATCGTTTTGCGAGTTTGTGTGTTTTGTTTGAAAACGGGGAAGGGCTGTGAAAGGTTCATTTTACCTTTGCGAATACTAAGCCACCGTTTAAATTGGACCTAAAAATGGAGGAATTGTATTATTCAGGATCCAAAGAGGTTAAAAGAGCCCGAAAAAATTGAAAGGCAATAAAAAGATATTCATGCCAGAAAGGGGCCATTTAGGTTTTTGCACTAATTCTCCAAAGTTTGAGAATTTAGTTTATACACGTCTAAAAGAAAATATGCATGAAGGAGTTTGGTTGGAGAATTTAAAACGGGTTTGTACGTCCTTGAAATGCTTGAAAATTTGCTACGTACTTTTGGACGTTATTGGTGTGGAAATCACTTTGACTTTGTTTTGTTGATTTGCATAAGACGATGTCATCTAAATTCAATAAACTTTTACACCTATGGATACTTTTGATGCTCATTCGTTAGGAGTACACATATGCATCGTGCACATATGATTGATTGAGTTTATTTACCTATCGATTGTGTTCACGCCCATTCATTACGTTTCCATGACTTGGTTGTTTGAGTTTAAATCCATGGTGTGATTTTTTTTGTATCCTATTTTTGTATGAAAAATTTGAAAAATAAAAATTAGTTCGTGAAATTTTTGGGTCATACCTTTGCCTGCGCATAGCTTCATTCTAGTTTGCTATGCATTTTATCGTGACACTCCATGTTTTGATTTTTTCATCTTATCTGTCTATTTGGGGACATCATAAAAAGGGGGAGAAAGAATTATCATGTTATGGGGGAGTTTTTGCATTTTGGGGGAGATTTGATTATTAATGTTTTATTCCTATATCATTTCAAACTCAATGCGTCACGAAGGTATTTGCTTTATCTCATGTGTGTAGGTACGAAGATTGAAGATCATTATGTCGCACACCCTTATGAGAAAATATTTTAGAGTTTTGATGTTGAAGAAAAATTTGAGAACTTTCAAATTTTACCTTTTCAGTTTTGGGATTCATGGAAGGTGTGACAACCCACCTAATAAGATACCGGGCGATCACTCATATATCAAATTTTAACAGGAGTCTCATATGGATCATTCTTAGCATCACTGTCAAAAATCCATTTAATTACTAATAACCTCTTAGGCTGGCGTCAAAAACGTTTACTTAACTACTCTTTTTAAATAATTTCAAACAAAACATCCACACAGTTTGCGTAAATGAAACTGAAATGAAATAAAATAACCGAACACTCGGTCAAAATATACAACTATATCGAAGGATGCTATAAAATAATAAATAAATGCAATTGGACCATTGGCCCGAATATTTATATAGTACCTCTTATCTAGAGTACAGTAATAAAAGCGTCTATCGAGAACCTGCGTGCATCCACAGCTGCTGCAGCAGACGTCTGAGTCGAAGGAAGTGTCATCCAGGCGTCCCTGTGTCTGGACACCTATATATATATATATATATATATATATATATAACAAGAAAAAGTAGATAAACGGGTCAGAGCCCGAGTTTGAAAAATATTTAGCAATTGCATAAATTCCTTATTTTTAGAAAAAGGTTTTATATCATATTTAAGTTTGGTATCGCACTACCATGAGATGCCCCTCACCTCTCTTCTATTAGTGCACACCTTACGCACCCTAACAACACATCCTAGTCGAGCTATCCCACCAAACTAGTCTAATTTACCCGTCTACTAGAAACATATACATCCCGAGTACTAATGGCTAAACTTCCCTCCATTCTCCACACTGCACTAAGTTCGTGTGTGGTGTGTCTCGCGAAGCGAAATCCAAACAAGGAACCCCCTCGATACTCTACTACTTGGCAGGGTTAATGGTAGAGATCCATTAGGCCCGTAGCACAAAACTAATGTATAAATACATATATATATACATCTTACGATATACATCCGGATAATATCTCCCGGACTGAGGTTTACCAATTCAATTTACAAAGTATTTATCAATAATTTTCATTTTCATCTTAAAACTTTCCATTTCCTTTCTTATATCCATGAAATGTATTTAAAAGCCAACTCATTAGCATGAATTTCTTTAACATATCATATAACTTTTAAAAGCCAGTTTTATTAGCATAAAAATGCTTTTCCATTTTAAAAACATCCCATTTCCCTTCTTCCATCCAGGAAATGTAATTAAAATACATTTTTATTATCATAAAAATGCTTTTATCATATCATATGCCTCCACTTCCCTTCTTCCATCCGGGAAGTGTTTCCGAAGCCAATTCATTTATCCCATTACCCTTCTTCCATCCGGGAAATGTATTTAAAGCCAAATTTATTATCATAAATTTCTTTAACATATCTAAGACCGCCCCTCCGGGTTTCCCCACTGGACGCGCCCCTAAATGGCTATCATCTTCCAGGGCCTATCAAACAAGACAACCTGGGAACCTAACAAATCGTCGGGAAGTGGCCATATGCCTGCGGGATAGTCATGACCACACCCAGAATTACCTAACCAGCGCAGAAAATATATAATCTCCCATATGGCCTATAGGACTATATCCACCCTGCATTCATTAGCCAGGGGGCTTCACCATACGCACGCAACTTCCCTTATGATAGCGATTTAGAGAGGTGTGTATCCATAAATTATCATTTATGAAAATCATTTCTTTACCATTTGAAAACATTTATTTTTACATTTTCAAAAGTCATTTACATCATATCATATATATACTTTATCACATAGTATATATATATATATATATATATATATATATATATACAGCATATATTCCTCCTCGAATATACATACGTGGCCATAATTGCCAACTACATCTAGCGATGACCATTAATCCCAAAGGTTATCTCAAAGAATCATAATCATGCATTCATATATGCATGATACTAAACCCAAGTATTTCCTCACTTTGATAAGTAATAAATACCTCAATCCCCTCTACGGATTTATAGGATATCTCCAATTATACCACTTTACACTAATTGAATATATATTTATATTCTCAATTTCATCCTAATCACCTCATAGTATTTGCCCAACAATAATCGATATAACTATGCTTTCTATACGCATAATTATATAGGCCTAAATGCCCACGGAAATATTCCAGGGATTATTCTTTCCCGAACTTAAACTATGTCCGTTCCCCGGGTTATGCCCTACACCAATCCAAGGCATTCTCTTTCATCTAAAGGTTTATTTACCCTCAAAACACTCATTTAGGAGTCCGGATATCATAACTAGGATCCCCCATATAAGACCCCAAATTGTATTTTAACTCCCCAAACTCTTAAGGGAAGAAACTAGCAATTCTGACCAAAGCGAATCGATTCACCCCATTTGCGAATAGATTCGGGTGGGCGAATCGATTCAGCCCCCAATCCGAATCGATTCGGAAAGTGTTCTGCAAACAGATCCTTAATGGTGAATCGATTCGGTCTAAATCCGAATCGATTCGGCCCACTACAGAATCACAGATCCCCTTAATGGTGAATGTCTGACACGTAACACTCTCTCCCAATAAGGGTCTCCTTTCCTCGGTGTAATACTCACACATGGGTCCTCCCAACTCGCGAAATTCATTCTCCTAACCTCAGTGCCACTAACTCTATCTAACTTACATCCTAACAATACTACGTTCTATGCGCTACCCTACCTACACGAAGCGAGTATAATCCTAAATATGTCCCTAGTGCCCAAGGCCTCTCTCAACTTCCGGCATTTGCTCAGTTTCATGAGTGGGACATCTCGCAAAAGCGAAATCCAAACAAGGAACCCTCCCGTTACACTACTCCCTTGCGTTGTCGGTAATCGATATATAGCGACCTAAGGCACACCAGCGGGACGCCCTAAATCCTACCTCACTAGCCTATGAACGCATTCCTACTATTCTATCCTTCCGCCCATACGAAAGGAAATCTAACTAATCAAAGTGCCCAATCTCTGCAAGAGCACTACTTACATCATACGCAAATCATATTTCCTCAAAATTTTGCCTTTTCATTAAGGCTTGACTATAAGCCTCACATCAATTTCTCTAAGTCCTACTTCACCCACCAACTTGTGGTGAGAGGACCATTTTAGTGCTTTTCCATAGCACAATATTTCCACAAGTATACCATCATCATATGGCTCATAGTCTATAGTGGTTCATCCACTCTATAAGACTTTTCCACAAAACCATCATCCTTGCATCCTATAACATCTCTCCACTCCCAACGCCGTTAAGATTCATGTGTGGAGTGTCTCGCAAAGCGAAATCCAAACAAGGAACCCCTCCACACACTCCTACTTAACTTTGTCGGTCATGGAGGTCCGTTATTTTTTAACATGCAACCGGGATACCCTATCCCCTCACTCAACAAAAATATGGTCTGAACTCCCGACTCTATCTAGGAGCCACACCACTAAGCGCATTGCAATACACTCAGTCTCTGCGCAATCAATAATGAGCTTTGACTCATAGCTCATCAATTAACCCGGCACACCTCAAATCATATCTATAACGTCGCCACATATTCAAATCACAATAATGAAACCTCTGCTCATCGAAGTTCCATATACCCATAACAATAAAGGCGAACTCAACCTGTATCTAGGTGAGACACTGCAACAACAACCCGTTCCACCCTGGAACTGCGGACACGATAGTCTTGCCATCATTAGCCTGCTATCGCTCCGAACAACCAATAACATTATATACTCACCATATCACCATACTCGTATAGACATATAAAACAAGCATCCCAAACCAGATATATATATATATACAATATATCAACACCCGCCTTTATGGCGAATGAAGGAAAATAAAATTTCGCTATCGCAGAAAACACATAGACATACATTATATAATGTTATCGATACCGCCACAACTCAAATTACACACACGAGTCTAGGGCTAACGAAACACCGCGACTTTATCTATCCACTCCAATTATACCTCCTTCATTGAGGTGAATCCCCGGGTGGATGCCCACCAATGGGGTCCTCAAACATACACATTCTCCATAAGTGTTAGCAACATTTCTCTAGTGAGACTATCATTCCTCAAAAGGACTCATTATTCATTGTACCTACCTCACCTCGGTACAAGGTTCGCTCCTCCATAATACTGTCTATTCACTGTCGGCCTCTGGCCGATCCTTAGGTGAATAATTCCAAAAACATCATTCTTTTCATTCTTGCTGAATCACGGGAACTCACGGCTAAAACTATCCGTAAGATCCCTTTCGAATCCTTACTTCATTGGGAAATTCAACTTTAGTACCACTTTCTACTACGGCGGTACTACGGTATGTAATACCCGGTAATTTTATTGATTTTTATTTAAGGGATTAGTTGAATTAAATGAGAATTAATTGGGAATTAATCCAGATATAAATACTAGCGAGATGTGAGTTGGTATTTGATTATGATGTTAAAATAAAATACTACTGAGAATATATGGTAATATATGAGTATTGAAAATGTTAAAATTATCACGAGGCAGAAATATGACAATTTGGGAAATTAAGTTGGAACGCGCGTGTCAGTCGCATCAGGAATGAATTTAATTAGATTAAAAATTAATTTATATTTTTATCAACTGAATGGTCATTTTGAGTGCGCCAACGTGTCCGGAAGGGTCCATATAATCAGAAAACACTAGCCGGGAGTTTAGTTTGGGTCCCGGGGAATTTTTAGGCCAAACCGGCAACCTAGAAGGGTAATTTGGTAATTTTAAAAATTAAGGGATTAAAACCCACGAATTTTAGAGGTAATTTAGATATTATTAAAAGGGCCACTAATCCCATTATTAGCCAAAAGTGAGAGAGTGGGCTATGGAGGTTTTTGAGAGAAGTTAGAAGAGAGGTTAAAGGAGGATCTAAGCCAAACCATCTCCCCACCATCATTTTGAAAGGAAATTGTGACCGGAGAGAAGAAAGAACCAACCATGATTATCAAAAATGAATCCGAATATTGGATTTAAGGCAAGTGATTTGATATTAATAAGTTCAATGAATATTTCTTCCATGTTTAGTGTAGAAACTGTATTTGCCTTGAAAGTTTTGATGAAAACCTAATGGGATTGATATAAAAACTCTAAAGTTTGGCTAGGGATTGCATGTAGAATGTTTATGGAAGAAATTGGTACCCCAAAACTTAAATTTGATGATTTAAAAATGGATTAATTATGAGTATATAGGTGCAATTAAATTCTGGAATCATGTTTATAGGGTTTGGGCTAAGAATTGGGGATTTATGATTATTGCATGTTGATTAGTAAGATTTGACCCCAATAATATGCTAAGGAGTGATCTATGATGACTTAGAATAGTTTAAAAACATTAAAACGTAATTGGGATGATCTTAGGATGGATTTAGAGAAGAGAATTATGAAGAAAAACGAAGTGGAGAAATTTTGGGCGTTTCCTGCAATCTCGTTAGAAGACCAACCCAGGTCGTTCGAACGACCTCGTTTGAACGAGTTTCTAACGAGGTTCCAGTGCCCTTTCTAATGAGATAGTAGTTCGTTCGAAGCCATTCGTTCGAACGACCTCGTTCGAAGCCATTCGTTCGAACGACCTTGTTCGAACGAGATTTCTGGGACTTCTAACGAGTTCACCGAATGGTCTTTTTAGGCCCGATTTTAGTTTTGAGTTTTTCCGTAGGCTTATTCATTGAGTGTTATCCTTCCCTTGTGATTAGTGGGTATAGTTGTGAGATTGGAGTACGTTGAGGATAAAAAAAACTTTGAATTATATAATAGACCGGATGACTTCTACGGGTTAAGTTGTAAGTACTCGAATTTGCGACGTGAGAAGAGTGGACAACTTTAACGTATATTATTCGGGGACTTATAAACGTGCAACATGTAATGACGGTATAGGAATATGACCTATACCTCTAGTAAAATTATAAGATATCTAAGATGTGTGAATGCTTAGTATATGTGTTTATCTGTGTATAACATACCTACCATACTTGCTATCACAGGAGGTCGGCGTTCGATCAGGGCCATCTAATCTTTGTGTGCTTACGGGGGGATTTAGATTGGTACCTCAAGGACATAAGTTAGAGAATGGCTTATTGGGGAGTTAATAAGTCAGCTGATCATGGGAGCGTAGGTATGTGCGTGACCCATGTGATGTGAACTATGTTCGCCTCCATTGTGTGTGATTATTACTTATTGAGACGGTTCCTGAGTGATTTGGAATACGTGATCCTAATGTACGTGATGTACCGAGATTTGATAGCAGGGTATGTGTGCACTGCAGCTTAGTCTAGGGGTGCCAGTATTGTATATTTATGCTGAGATTCATATACTGATAATTGAAATGAACTGTCATTATAAATGTAAGTGTGAAAGATCGTAACCTTTTTAGTAGAGTTAAAGATGGAAAGCCTTAGTAATTATTATGATTAATTCTGAGAAATAAAAAGTAAAATTCTCTGTTTATATTAAGATGTCGGGAATTGAACTGTGAATAGTATAGAAATGTTAGGTTGTGTATTGGTCTAGTTAGATAGTTAAATAACTAGAATGGGTACGGGTACGATAGGAGTGCACAATTAGTTGAGAGGTGAGGAACTCATGTGAGTGCACGCACTACCATGTATTTTATATTCACTATTTAATGATATTAAATACTTGCTGTATTTTAAACTGTTTTCACTATCGGGCTCTGACCCGTTTGCTTTCAAATCTATTTTCTTGTAAAAACCTTTTAGGTGCCCAGCCACAAGGACACCCAGCTTAGGAGTTCCATTCCAGTGACGTGATGTAGCTGCTGTGGAAGTTACAGGACCTCGATTATAGATGCCTCCACTTTTTACCTTGATTCTATTTCTGACTTATTTATCTGTAGGGCATGTCTCCCCTTTTCCCTTAGAGAAAGTTTATTTATTCAGTTTTAATTCAGTTGTGGATGTAATTAATTAATGATTCAGGCTTTGTATTTGGTTTAATTCAGTATTCGGATTGTTGTGAGGAGTATTCCTCCAGATTCAGTTTATTACATTATTTTTCTATTGCGACTGTAATGTGGTTATGGAATTAGTATTTCATTTTTTTTGAATTGGTTGTATGTTAATCGGATTTAATTAAAATTGACAACTTACTTTTTAAATATTAGGTGGCTAGTAATTGTTAAATCATTTTCGACAGTGATGCTATGAACTGAACCAACTTGACATTTTGTATTAATTTGAATAAAGGTATAGCTACCCGGTATTTAATTAGTTGGGGTGTCACAGGTGGTATCAGAGTATCAGGTTCTAGTGTCCTTAGGATCTGTACGGCTTGTTATGTTTTCGCTAAGCATTCTTTGATGTAGAGCCCTATATTATAGGATTGTTGTACTCTATTGTGTATGTTTCGCTCTTCAGCTATTTTGAGATAATAACTGCGAACTTATAAGACTTTACTCTCATTTCAGATGCCTCCATGACGTGCACAGCGAGTTCCCAGGGATGCTCATCCCGAGCCACAGCCTGCACCAGTTCATGGATCCATGAATGTCGCAGAGGTTGCTGCTATTGTAGCTCAAGTAGTAAATGCCGCCCTAACAGTTGTGCAGCAGGCACCACCCCAGGCACCGGTAGTATCTCCAGTACATGCTCATGCATTCTCGTCTTTGTGGGAACGTGTTCGTGATGCTTTTCAGAAAGCACACCCTCCGGAGTTTGCAGGTAGCTCCGACGTCATTGTGTCTAGTCAGTGGAAGAAGGACATCCAAAGGCAATTGGGGATGTACAAGTGTACGGATGTACATAGACAAATACTGGCTACTTTTAAGCTGGTAGGGTTAGCATTACTGTGGTGGGAGTCCATTACCACCGCGGAGGAGAGAGATGTTCTTTCTATTCAGTAGTTCTGGCAATTCGATCTCAAGTACTTTCCCTCAGCCGTTCACACCGAGATGAGGAGGAAGTTGATGAACCTCAGGCAGGAGGGGAAGACAGTGGCGGAATATGAGGCCGAGTTCACAAATCTCTTGAACAGCGTCCCCGATGAGATTCCGATAGAGGAGAAGAAGATACAGAAGTTCATGGATGGGTTGACTTGGAGGATACATCAGCAATTACTGGGAAATCTCTCGTTGGCCACGTATTCTGATGTGGTTAACGCAAAACCACTTCATTGCCAAGACCACTGCTTTCATTTGTCAGAGGGTAAGCGATCAGGAGAGTCTAGCCATCAGGGCAGGACAGGGGGAAATGGTTCCGACGGGGCACAATCAGTTCAGGGTCAGCACAGGCAGGGTGATCAGAGTTCCCAGCAGTGGGATTCTAAGAGATTTTGATCGGGAGGTTTCAAAAATGGTCAGGGAGGTTTTCGTCACGGCCATCAGGGTCAGTAAGGCCAGCAGGGCCAACAGCAGCAGTTTCAGCAGGGCTAGCATGACCAGGGGAGGAATGGCAACGGCCACCAGGGTCAGAGAGGGGGAAACTTTTCGGGGAAATGTTTCACTTGTGGTAAAATTGGCCACAAGCGCCAGGAGTGTCCTGATAGGGGCAGGGCCCCACAACAGCAGCAGGGTGCTCGACACGAGCCCCAGAGACCTATGTTTCCCGCCGCCCTCCTAGCCCAACCACAAATGCCAGCGTTGCCACCCATCCCAGCAGTCCCAGTCCAGCAAGGACAGCTTCAGTACGGGCGAGTTTATCAGCTCCAGCAGGCCGCAGTCCCACAGGTTCCACCTGCTATTGAGGGTATGTTTTCTATTCAGGGGACTATGGGGCGTATTTTATTTGATACGGGGGCCACACACTGTTTTATAGCCACGAGATTTACATGCACTATGGGGTTGTTAGACACTACAGAAAGCACGATTACTTGCGTAGATTCATCGTTGAGTAGGGGTTCTGTGATTTCTTTTATTTGTAGAGGTGTGGGTATAGAGATTGTGAGGTTTACTTTACATGCCGATATGTTAGTATTAGAGATGACTGAGTACGATGTGATTGTTGGTATGGATTGGCTAGTTGCGTACCGAGCCATGATTGATTGTTTCAGTAGGAGTATTATTTTTGCCATTCCCGAGCAAGAGATATTCTTAGTGGCGATGCCTCGTTCTGAGGGAGGATCGTCCACACACTTATATTATATAGAGGAGGAGAACTCTAAGGAAGTGGTAATACCACTCGATTCGATTCCCGTTGTTAGTGAGTTCGCTGATGTATTTCAGGATATACCTGGATTACCCTTAGTAGAGAGATAGATTTTATTATCGATTTGACATCGGGCACTCGGCCAATTACCCGCGCGCCTTACCGTATGGCTCTAGCAGAGATGAGAGAGCTAAGGGATCAGATAAAGCAGTTGTTGGGTCAGGGGTTTATCCGTAGGAGCACTTCGCCGCGGGGTGCCCCTGTGTTGTTCGTCAAAAAGAGGGATGGATCGTTGAGGTTGTGTGTAGATTACCGGGAGTTGAATAAAGTCACGATACGAAATAAGTATTTGTTGCCCCGAATCGATGACTTATTCGACCAATTGAGAGGAGATTCTTTCTTCTCAAAGATTGACTTGTGATCGGGATACCATCAGTTGCGTATCCGGGAACAGGACGTCTCGAAGACTGCTTTCTTGACGAGATATGGTTCCTATGAGTTTCGGGTTATGCCTTTTGGCCTAACCAATGCTCCAGCCGTGTTTATGGACTTGATGAATAGGGTGTTTAGAGAGTTCCTAGACCAGGTTGTCATCGTCTTTATCGATGACATTATAGTTTACTCCCAGACAGAGGAGGAGCATGCCGAGCATTTGAGACAGGTTTTGCAGACGCTGCATCAGAACGAACTATATGCGAAGTACGAGAAGTGTGGGTTTTGGCTGAAGGAGGTACAGTTTTGGGGGTATATCATTTCAGACCGAGGAATATCTGTTGATCCGGGGAAGGTATCCGCGGTGGGAGTGGGGACAGCCCATGACATCGACTGAGATCCGTAGTTTCTTGGGCCTAGCAGGATACTACAGGAGGTTTATTCGGGGTTTCTCAAAGATAGCGGGTCCTTTGACACATCTAACTCGTAAAGGTGTACCATTCATCTGGAGCGATGCCTGTCAGCTGGCATTCAATGAACTGAAAGACAATTTGACCTCAGCGCCTGTGTTAGCATTTCCCAGACCGGGAGTTGAGTATCTAGTTTACACCGATGTGTCCTTATAAGGACTTGGAGGTGTAATGAAGCAAGAGAGTCAGGCCATAGCTTATGCTTCACGTAAGCTTAAGCCTCACGAGAAAAATTACCCCACCCATGACTTGGAGTTAGCGGCAGTTGTATTTGCTCTTTGGATTTGGAGACACTATCTCCTGGGGGAGAAATTCCGTTTGTTCACAGACCATAAGTCTCTACAATACCTCTTCACGCAGGAGGAACTGAATATTCGTCAACGACGGTGGCTTGAGTTTGTGAAGGATTATCAGTTCGATATCCAATATCACCCAGGGAAGGCTAACGTGGTAGCAGACGCGTTGAGCCGTAGACCAGTAGGTGAGGTGGCCGAGGTGTGGAGAGCAAAGTGGAAGGAGTTAGGACACCAGGATGCGGTGGCACAATTATTTATGTCTGTGATGACTGTTACACCTCAGATTGTTACTAGAGTGATACAGGCCCAGTCATAAGATTCGTTCTGTCAGGAGCATATAGTTCGATTATTAGCTGAGGGAGCCGAATCCTATACCGTTAGTTCAGATGGGGGATTACGCTTCAATGGGAAACTGGTCGTTCTGAAAGGGGAAGACTTGCGATACGAGGTATTGACATAGTTGCACGGCTCGCGATTCGCGGTACACCTTGGTGGGGATAAGATATACCAAGACATGAGACGACAGTACTGGTGGAGCGGGATAAAGAGAGATATTACCGTGTTTGTTTCTAAATGCGCCACTTATCAACCAGTAAAGGTGGACCATTAGAGACCGGCAGGACTTCTACAACCGTTAAAGGTTCTGATGTGGAAATGGGAGAGCATATCCATGGACTTTATCACGGGGTTACCTACGTCACAGAGGGGTCACGACTCCATATGGGTAATTGTGGATAGGTTGACCAAAGTTGCTCATCATCCGCCCATGAGGACAGACTACACTATAGGACAGTATGCCCAGATTTTCATTGCAGGGATAGTGAAACTTCACGGGGTGCCTCTTAATATCGTGTATGATTGAGATAAGATATTTGTTTCACAATTTTGGGAGAGTTTCCGTGAGGCGATGGGTACGGAGTTGTGGCTGAGTATGGCGTATCACCCGCAGACTGATGGGCAAACAGAGCGGACAAATCAGATGTTGGAGGACATGTTGCGTATGTGCATCCTAGACATTGGAGGTGGTTGGGAGCAGTACCTTCCATTGGTGGAGTTTGCTTATAATAACTCCTACCAGTTCACCATTGGCATGGCTCCATTTGAGGCATTGTATAGTAGACCTTGTCGTTCCCCAACATGTTGGTTAGAGGTGGGGGATAACAAACTCCTTAGGCCAGAAGTGATTCAGGATACTTTGGCAAGGATAGAGATGATACGGAGCCGTATTTGGGTAGCTCAGGACCGACAGAAGAGCTATGCTGATGCCAAGAGATTCTTCAGAGAATTCTAGGTAAGGGACCATGTGCTACTCAGAGTATCTCCTATGAAGGGGATTATGCATTTTGGAAAGAAGGGGAAACTGGCACCAAGATATGTGGGGCCATTTCCTATCATCGAGCGAATTGGGCCAGTTGCGTATAGACTTAGGTTACCGGAGCACTTGCATAGGATTCATGATGTGTTATATATTTCCTCGCTAAGGAAATATCGTAGGGACGATTTGGCCCATACTCACATTGCTTTAGAGGATATCGATCTTCAGCCTGATAGTTCCTACGAAGAGGGGTCGATTACTATCCTGGACCACAGCGAGAGGAAGCTGATGTCGAAGATAGTAACATTAGTATGTGTTCAGTGGCGACATCATAATGCCGAGGAGTCCACATGGGAGCGTGAGGATGACATGCGCGAGCGTTATCCAGAGTTATTTTTACCAGGTATTCTTTAGTTCCAAATTTCGGGATGAAATTTTGTTAATAGGGGGGAAGTATGTAATACCCCATAATTTTATTAATTTTTATTTAAGGGATTAATTGAATTAAATGAGAATTAATTGGGAATTAATCAGAATATAAATACTAGCGAGATGTGAGTTGGTATTTGATTATGATGTTAAAATAAAATACTACTGAGAATATATGGTAATATATGAATATTGAAAATGTTAAAATTGTCACGAGGCAGAAATATGATAATTTGGGAAATTAAGTTGGGACGCGCGTGTCAGTCGCGTCACGAATGAATTTAATTAGATTAAAAAATAATTTATATTTTTATCAACTGAATGGTCATTTTGAGTGGGCCAACGTGTCCGGAAGGGTAGAAATAGTCAGAAAACACTAGCCGGGAGTTTAGATTGGGTCCCGGGGCATTTTTAGGCCAAACTGGCAACCTAGAAGGGTATTTTGGTAATTTTAAAAATTAAAGGATTAAAACCCACGAATTTTAGAGGTAATTTAGATATTATTAAAAGGGCCACTAAGGCCATTATCAGCCAAAAGTGAGAGAGTGGTACGGAGGTTTTTGAGAGATGTTAGAAGAGAGGTTAAAGGAGGATCTAAGCCAAACCATCTCCCCACCATCATTTTGAAAGGAAATTGTGATCGGAGAGAAGAAAGAACCAACCTTGATCATCAACAACGAATCTGAACATTGGATTTAAGGCAAGTGATTTGATATTATTAAGTTCAATGAATATTTCTTCCATGTTTAGTGTAGAAACTGTATTTGCCTTGAAAGTTTTGATGAAAACCTAATGGGATTGATATAGAAACTATAAAGTTTGGTTAGGGATTGCATGTAGAATGTTTATGGACGAAATTGGTACCCCAAAACTTAACTTTGATGATTTAAAAATGGATTAATGATGAGTATTTAGGTGCAATTAAATTCTGGAATCATGTTCATAGGGTTTGGGGCAAGAATTGGGGATTTATGATTATTGCATGTTGATTAGTAAGATTTGACCCCAATAATATGCTAAGGAGTGATCTAGGATGACTTAGAATAGTTTAAAAACATTAAAACGTAATTGGGATGATCTTAGGATGGATTTAGAGAAGAGAATTATGAAGAAAAACGAAGTGGAGAAATTCTGGGCATTTCCTACAATCTCGTTAGAAGATCAACCCAAGTCGTTCGAACGACCTCGTTTGAACGAGTTTCTGACGAGGTTACAGTGCCCTTTCTAACGAGATGGTAGTTCATTCGAATCCATTCGTTCGAACGACCTCGTTTGAACGAGATTTCTGGGACTTCTAACGAGTTCACAGAATGGTCTTTTTAGGCCCGATTTTAGTTTCGAGTTTTTCCGTAGGCTTATTCATTAAGTGTTATCCTTCCCTTATGATTAGTGGGTATAGTTGTGAGATTGGAGTATGTTGAGGATAAAAAAAAACTTGGAATTATATAATAGACCGGATGACTTCTACGGGTTAAGTTGTAAGTACTCGAATTTGCGACGTGAGAAGAGTGGACAACTTTAATGTATATTATTCGGGGACTTGTAAACGTGCAACATGTAATGACGGTATAGGAATGTGACCTATACCTCTAGTAAAATATAAGATATCTAATATGTGTGAATGCTTAGTATATGTGTTTATCTGTGTATAACATACCTACCATACTTGCTATCACAGGAGGTCGGCGTTCGATCAGGGCCATCTAATCTTTGTGTGCCTACGGGGGGATTCAGATTGGTACCTTAAGGACATAGGTCAGAGAATGGCTTATTGGGGAGTTAATAAGTCATCTGATAATGGGAGTGTAGGTATGTGCGTGATCCATGTGATGTGAACTATGTTAGCCTCCATTGTGTGTGATTGTTACTTATTGAGACGGTTCCTGAGTGATTTGGAATACGTGATCCTAATGTACGTGATGTACCGGGATTTGATAGCAGGGTATGTGTGCAACGCAGCTTAGTCTCGGGGTGCCAGTATTGTATATTTATGCCTAGATTAATATACTGATAATTGAAATGAACTGTCATTATAAATGTAAGTGAGAATGATCGTAACCTTTTTAGTAGAGTTAAAGATGGAAAGCCTTAGTAATTATTATGATTAATTCTGAGAAATAAAAAGTAAAATTCTCTGTTTATATTAAGATGTTGGGAATTGAACCGTGAATAGTATAGAAATGTTAGGTTGTGTATTGGACTAGTTAGATAGTGAAATAACTAGGATGGGTATGGGTACGATAGGAGTGCACAATTAGTTGAGAGGTGAGGAACTCATGTGAGTGCACGCACTATCATGTATTTTATATTCACTGTTTAATGATATTAAACACTTGCTGTATTTTAAACTATTTTCACTATCGGGCTCTGACCTGTTTGCTTTCAAATCTATTTTCTTGTAAAAACCTTTTAGGTGCCCAGCCACAAGGATACCCAGCTGAAGAGTTCCATTCCAGTGACGTGTTGTAGCTGCTATGGAAGTTACAGGCCCTCGATTATAGACGCCTCCACTTTCTACCTTGATTCTATTTCAGACTTATTTATCTGTAGGGCATGTCGCCCCTTTTCCCTTAGAGACAGTTTATTTATTCCGTTTTAATTCAGGCTTTGTATTTGGTTTAATTCAGTATTCGTATTGTTGTGAGGAGTATTCCTCCAGATTCAGTTTATTACATTGTTTTTCTATTGCGACTGTAATGTGGTTGTGGTATTAGTATTTCATTTTTTTTAATTTGTTGTATGTTAATCGGATTTAATTAAAATTGACAACTCACTTTTTAAATATTAGGTGGCTAGTAATTGTTAAATCGTTTTCGACAGTGATGCTATGAACTGAACCAACTTGACATTTTGTATTAATTTGAATAAAGGAGTAGCTACCCGGTAGTTAATTAGTTGGGTGTCACACGGTACTCATAACTACTATACTTTCGGAGTGGTTGAGACCATCCTTAGCAAACACTGCAGAGGAAGTGACCTCTACTACGGTCCACATTCCTGACTTCTACCAGCTGCCATCCAAGCCTCGCACACGAATCTCAAACGAGTGCGCAAAAGATTACTATAATCTTCTAACATGGAAGGAGAACAAAATCTCACAAGAGAAATCAACAATCCTAATCCCGAGGCTCTATAACAAATCGAGAGCAACGTTGAAAGCGTAGTACGTCCGCACAGATTCATAAGGACAATAGAACCTGATGCTCTGATACCATCTGTGACAACCCGCCTAATTAGATACCAGGCGATCACTCCTATATCAAATTTTAATAGGAGTCTCATATGGATCATTCTTAGCATCACTGTCGAAAATCCATTTAATTGCTAATAATCTATTAGGCTGGCGTCAAAAACTTTTACTTAACTACTCTTTTTAAACAATTTCAAATAAAACATCCACACAGCTTGCGTAAATGAAACTGAAATCAAATAAAATAACTGAACACTCGTTCAAAATATACAACTATATCGAAGGATTCTCTAAAAGAATAAATTAATGCAATTAGACCATTGGCCGGAATATTTATACAGTACCTCCTATCTAGAGTACAATAATGAAAGCATCTATCAAAAACCTGCACGCATCCACAGTTGCTGTAGCGGACATCTGATTCGAAGGAAGTGTCATCCAGGCGTCCCTGTGTCTGGACACCTATATAATATATATATATATAACAATGAAAGGAAAAGTAGATAAACGGGTCAGAGCCCGAGTTTGAAAAATATTTAGCAAGTGCATAAATGCCTTATTTTTAGAAAAAGGTTTTATCTCATATTTAAGTTTGGTATCGCACTCCCATGAGATACCCCTCACCTCTCTTCTATTAGTGCACACCTAACGCACCCTAACAACATACCCTAGTCAAGCTATCCCACCTAACTAGTCTAATTTACCCGTCTACTTGATGTCTATACATCCCGAGTACTAAGGGCTAAACTTCCCTCTATTATCAACATTGCACTAAGTTCGTGCGTGGGGTGTCTCACGAAGCGAAATCCAGACAAGGAACCCCCCCCCCCCCCCTCGATACACTACTATTAGCAGGGTTAATGGTAGAGATTCATTAGGCCTGTAGCACAAAACTAATGTATAAATACATATATATATATATATATATATATATATATATATATATATATATATATATATATATATATATATATACATCTTACAATATACATTCGGATAATATCTCCCTAACTGAGGTTTACCAATTCAATTTACAAAGTATTTATTAATACTTTTCATTTTCATCTTAAAACTTTCCATTTCCTTTATTATATCCAGAAAATGTATTTAAAAGCCAACTCATTAGAATGAATTGCTTTATCATATCATATAACTTTTTAAAATCCAGTTTTATTATCATAAAAATGCTTTTCTGTTTTAAAACAACCCATTTCCCTTCTTCCATCCAGGAAATGTAATTAAAAAACCATTTTTATTTTCATAAAAATGCTTTTATCATATCATATGCTTCCACTTCCCTTCTTCTATCCGGGAAGTGTTTTCGAAGCCAATTCATTTATCCTATTTCCCTTCTTCCATTCGGGAAATGTATTTAAAGACAATTTATTATCATAAATTTCTTTAACATATCTAAGACTGTCCCTTCGGGTTTCCCCACTGAACGCGCCCTTAAATGGCTATCATCTTCCAGGGCCTATCAAATAAGACAACCTGGGAACCTAACAAATCGTCGGGAAGCGTCCATATGCCTGCGGGATAGTCATGACCACACCCAAAATCACCTAACCAGTGCAGAAAATATATAATTGCCCATATGTCCTATAGGACTATATCCACCCGGCATTTATTAGCCAGGGGGCTTCACCATACGCACGAAACTTCACTTATGATAGCGATTTAGAGAGGTGTGTATCCATAAATTATTATTTATGAAAATCATTTCTTTACCATTTGAAAACATTTATTTTTACATTTTCAAAAGTCATTTACATCATATCATATATATTCTTTATCACATAGTATATATATATATATATATACAGCATATATTCCTCCTCGAATATACATACGTGGCCATAATTGCCAACTACATCTAGCGATGACCATTAATCCCAAAGATTCTCTCAAAGAATCATAATCATGCATTCATATACGCATGATACTAAACCCAAGTATTTCCTCACTTTGATAAGTAATAAATACCTCAATCCCCGCTACGGATTTATAGGATATCTCCAATTATACCACTGTACACTAATTGAATATATATCTATATTCTCAATTTCATCCTAATCACCTCATAGGATTTGCCCAACAATAATCGATATAACTATGCTTTCTATACGCATAATTATATAGGCCTAAATGCCCACGAAAATATTCCAGGGAGTATTCTTTCCCGAACTTAAACTATGTTCGTTCCCCGGGTTATGCCCTACACCAATCCAAGGCATTCTCTTTCATCTAAAGGTTTATTTACCCTCAAAACCCTCATTTAGGAGTCCCGATATCATAACTAGGATCCCCCATATAAGACCCCAAATTGTATTTTAACTCCCCAAACTCTTAAGGGAAGAAACTAGCAATTATGACTAAAGCGAATCGATTCACCCCATTTACGAATCGATTCGGGTGGGCGAATCGATTCGGCCCTCAATCCGAATCAATTCGGAAAGTGTTCTACAAAAAGGTCCTTAATGGCGAATCGATTTAGTTTAAATCCGAATCGATTCGGCCCACTGTAGAATCACAGATCCCCTTAGGCTAATCGATTCGGCCTGGACTCGAATCGATTCGGCCTGTTCGAGGGTCACAATTTGGGAAAAAAAAAATTTCAATCTCCAAAATACCCAAAACTCAATCCGATCTCTATTTAATTCATAACTTGGATTTATTCCTACAAACCCAAAATTTTCATATCTCCTCAAGTTCTTTAGAGGTCCTAACACTCCAGTTGAGAACCCCTAATATTTATCTCCAATAATTTCTAACTAATGATTTCGATATCAGACAGCTTTTCGTAGAAAAATCACTATAAATCCAAAAAAACCAGAAAAATACGCGGTCGGCGCCCACACGACCGCAGCGAAAAGATCTACAATTTTTATTTTTTGACCAGGAGCCTAAACGATTCACATCAAGGCCGAATCGATTCGGAAAGACGCAGGTCACTATTCATCGTCTTCTCCGAGATTGTTTCGGCCATTAAAGCTTCTCCCAAGCTTTTGTCGCCTCACCCAGCGTCCTACAACCTCAACCAACTACAAATACACATATATTAAGGGTTCTAAACATCCTAGAACCCTAAACCACTAATTTATTTCGATTAATTTCTAAGTTTCTCCAATTATGAAATTATAGGGGTTTATTCGTTTTAACTCCCGAAAATCCAACCCAAAATCTTTAGGGTTTATTAATACCAAACTACGATATGAGATTTATGCAAAAAGTAAATAAAGCAAGTAAACATTTGCCTTATGGATATAATCCGACGATCCCGAGTCGAATCCCGCGGAGGTTGGTTGGAATCTCCCCTTTTCTCCTCTTTTCTCTTCTCCTCTCTCTCTTCTCTCTCTTCTTTCTCTTTTCTTTCTCTTTTCAACCTCTCTCCCTCTTTATAAAGAAAGAAAAAGGTTTTAACCCCTTAAAACCCAAAAATGACTCGTTTACTCAATTACGGGCCCGTTTAACTCTAAAATTCCCCTAAACTCAATTTCGACAATCGGACACTCTTTTCTGACTATCTCGAACATTCTGAGACTCACGGCATAGTCGAAATTCCCATCCGAGGTACTTGACCACAAATCACTATTCTAACCCATAATTCTTAATGAGGGCTTTCTAATCAAAATTTGACCTTTTTGTCGCTTTACTCCACGGCGACATATAATTAAAATACTTCGACCTATTTAATCCCAAAAATAATTACAACACACATCGAAAATCATTAAATCCTCAAAAATCCCAAAAATCACTATTTCAAGAAATTCTCCAAATTGCCAATTTATACTTAATTATGGAATTTAATTATCTCCAAAAAGGACGGGTTGTTATAGGAGGGTAGATTTGTATAGGAATTTTGGTTTTTGATAATTCGGATGTTTTTATGTATGTACCGGCATAGACATAGGGGGATAATTGTAAGGACATATTTTCAATAACTCCGTCATAATTAATTATGTCATATACCGCTACAAGTCGTCGAAGAATTGTGATGATTGCATCTACAAAAGACGGATCCGAATTACCAGTTGCATTCAACATTCAAGCCCAACAATATGAACTTTGGTAAGATATTGTTTTAAAGTTTCATTTACATTTCATATTAAGAGTGTTGGGATATTTTTAAAAGGTGTCTTAAAAAGCGTTTATATAAAAATGTTTTTATAATATTCTTAAAAGGAATTTTAAAAATCTTTGTTATAAAAATTGTTTTTATAAATGTTTGTTTATAAAAAAGGTGTTAATTATTTAGAAAAAGAATAGTTTTGAGAAAATTTCATTGGTTGTTAATGTACCTCAGTTTCGACGCCAAGGTCGTTCAAGCGAGATATCAATCTCGTTCGAACGACAATGGGAATTCGAGCGTAGTCATTCGAATGACACGCGATCTCGTTTGCGCGAGATGTCATTCTCGTTCGAGCGAGATGACTTTTTGACAGACACACTGCTGTACTGCTTATCCTTTGACCGACTCAGATTTTGTATAAAACGGGGTCTTGGCAGCCTAGAAAAACGTGGAGAACAATTTCAACTTTTGAGAGTCTTATTCTTTTGAAACTTTTGTGTATCTGCCCAAATTTATTTCAATACCTTTTGCCATAAAGTTTTTCTCCAACAATTTTAAAGGTTCAAATGTTTTGTTTTTAATTCACAAAATCCCAATTACTTTTATGTGAATTGTTTTGTGGAACTCAAGAACATATTTTGCTTTGGTTTATTCTTTGTGGGGAAAACTCTACAACCAACAGCTGTGTGCTATTTTGGAGGGAGTCCTTATAAAGTTCACATCTTGTGGAGAAGCAGTCTCTCTTCTTCATTGCTGCCCTCCTGGAAAGGGAAAATTCCAGTCATAACTTGTGGAGGAGGAGTCGTCTTCTTCACTGCTGCCCTCCTGGAAAGGGAAAGTTCCAGCCGAGACATCGGAACCGACACCTACGGGTATTTCGTTTGTCACCCAATTTCATTGTAATCCGTGTAAGCCGTTTTCTTACAAAATTATAGTGAAATAAAAGGTTTTGCCCCTTTGGGGGATTTTTCCTGAAATTGTTTGTTTTATCCTGCCTGCTTTATTTTACTGGATAAATCATCTAGATGCATGTTTTAGGGTTTAACTAAAATTTGGGAATAATTAAAATTGGATTTTATTTGAGAAGTCGCAATATTTCCGCTGTAGCTATTCTACAAATTGGTATCAGAGCGGGTTACGCTAATTTGTCGCGTGATCCTGATTTTTCAAGGATTTATTTTTTTGATACAATTTGGCTTCTCACGTCGTCAAATCTCTAGTTATGCATTTTGATATATATTTTCCATCGTTGTGACATGTACTTTTTGTATAGATTTTTGTTTTTGAAATTTTTTGAAAAGTTCAAAAAGATTTTTGTATTTTTTTTACACCATTTATGGATGATCACTTAGGATGACCGAGTCACAACATCATTCCATTATTTTCATGTGACTATTTGATAGTGTTTTGAGATAATAGGTCAATTCATCCTTGTGCTTTATAATGTTTGGAGTCATTAAGATGTAATTAAGTGTTACTTCCTACATGTCTGACTCATGTTTCCTTTGTTGCACACATGCACGGATTTGTTTGATTATTTTGCTTGTCTTATCACATGTTGGTTGGGTATTTTCAATTCAATCCTGTCTTTAAAACCAACCAAGCGCGATAAATTTTGATAAGGAAATTGTGCATATAAAAATCGTTTTGTGAGTTTGTGTGTTTTGTTTGAAAACGGGGAAGGGATGCGAAAGGTTCATTTTGCCATTGCGAATACTAAGCCACCGTTTAAATTGGACCTAAAAATGGAGGAATTTTATTATTCAGGATCCAAAGAGGTTAAAAGAGCCCAAAAAAATTGAAAGGCAATAAAAAGATATTCATGCCAAAAAGGGGCCATTTAGGTTTTTGCACCAATTCTCCAAAGTTTGAGAATTTAGTTTATACACCTCTAAAAGAAAATATGCATGAAGGAGTTTGGTTGGAGAATTTAAAACGGGTTTTCCCGTCCTTGAAATGCTTGAAAATTTGCTACATATTTTTGGACGTTATTGGTGTGGAAATCACTTTGACTTTGTTTTGTTGATTTTCATAAGACGATGTCATCTAAATTCAACAAACTTTTACACCTATGGATACTTTTGATGCTCATTCGTTAGGGGTACACATATGCATCGTGCACATATGATTGATTGAGTTTATTTACCTATCGAATGTGTTCACGCCCATTCATTACGTTTCCATGACTTGGTTGTTTGAGTTTAAATCCATGGTGTGATTTTTTTTCTTTCCTATTTTTGTATGAAAAATTTGAAAAATAAAAATTAGTTTGTGAAATTTTTGGGTCATACCTTTGCCTGCGCGTAGCTTGATTCTTGTTTGCTATGCATTTTATCGTGACACTCCATGTTTTGATTTTTTCTTCTTATCTGTCTATTTGGGGACATCATAAAAAGGGGGAGAAAGAATTATCATGTTATGGGGGAGTTTTTGCATTTTGGGTTAGATTTGATTATTAATGCTTTATTCCTATATCATTTCAAGCTCGATGCGTCACGAAGGTTTTTGCTTTATCTCATGTGTGTAGGTACGAAGATTGAAGACCATTATGTTACACACCCTGATGAGAAAAGCTTTTAGAGTTTTGATGTTGAAGAAAAATTTGAGAACTTACAAATTTTACCTTTTCAGTTTTGGGATTCATGGGAGGGTAGATTTGTATAGATATTTTGGTTTTTGATAATTCGGATATTTTTATGTATGTACCGGCATAGACATAGGGGGATATTTGTAAGGACATATTTTTAATAAGTCCGTCACAATTAATTATGTCATATACCGCTACAAGTCATCGAAGAATTGTGATGATTGTATCTACACAAGACGGATTCGATATACCCGTTGCCTTCAACATTCAAGCCCAACAATATGAACTTTGGTAAGATATTGTTTTAAAGTTTCATTTACATTTCATATTAAGAGAGTTGGGATATTTTTAAAAGGTGATTTAAAAAGCGTTTATATAAAAATGTTTTTATAATATTCTTAAAAGGAATTTTAAAAATCTTTGTTATAAAATTTATTTTTATAAATGTTTGTTTATAAAAAAGGTGTTAGTTGTTTAGAAAAAGAATAGTTTTGAGAAAATTTCATTGGCAGTTAACGTACCTCAGTTTCGACGCCAAAGTCGTTCAAGCGAGATATTAATCTCGTTCGAACGACAATGGGAAGTCGTGTGTAGTCGTTCGAACGACACGCAATCTCGTTCGCACGAGATGTCATTCTCGTTCGAGCGAGATGACTTTTTGACTGGCACGCTGCTGTAATGCTTATCCTTTGACCGACTCAGATTTTGTATAAAAAGGAGTCTTGGCAGCCTAGAAAAACATGGAGAACAGTTTCAAATTTTAACAGTCATATTATTTTGAAACTTTTGTGTATCTGCCCAGATTTAATTCAATACCTTTTGGCAGAAATTTTTTCTCCAACAATTTTAAGGGTTCAAATGTTTTGTTTTTAATTCACAAAATCCCAATTACTTTTATGTGAATTATTTTGTGGAACCCAAGAACATATTTTTCTTTGGTTTATTCTTTGTGGGGAAAACTCTACAACCGACAGCTGCGTGCTATTGTGGAGGGAGTCCTTATAAAGTTCACATCTTGTGGAGAAGTCGTCTCTCTTCTTCATTGCTGCCCTCCTGGAAAGGGAAAATTCCAGTCGTAACTTGTGGAGGATCCGTCTTCTTCTTCACTGCTGCCCTCCAGGAAAGGGAAAGTTCCAGTCGAGATATCGGAACCGACACCTGTGGGTATTTCGTATGTCAGCCTATTTCATTTTAATCCGTGTAAGCCGTTTTCTTACAAAATTAAAGTGAAATAAAAGGTTTTGCCCCTTTGGGGGATTTTTCCTAAAATTATTTGTTTTATCCTCCATGCTTTATTTTATTGGATAAATCATCTAGATGCATGTTTTAGGGTTTAACTAAAATTTGGGAATAATTAAAATTGGATTTTATTTGAGAAGTCGCAATATTTCCACTGTAGCGATTCTACAAATTGGTATCAGAGCGGGTTACGCTAATTTATCGCGTGATCCTGATTTTTCAAGGATTTATTTTTCTTATACAATTGGACTTCTCAGGTCGTCAAATCTCTAGTTATACGTTTTGACATATATTTGCCAGCGTTGTGACATGTACTTTTTGTATAGATTTTTGTTTTTGAAATTTTTTGAAAAAACCAAAAAGATTTTTTTATTTTGTTTACAACATTTATGGATGATCACTTAGGATGAATGAGTCACAACATCATTCCATTATTTTCATGTAACTATTTGATAGTGTTTTGAGACAATAGGTCAATTCATCTTTGTGCTTTATAATGTTTGGAGTCATTAAGATGTAATTAAGTGTTACTTCCTACATGTTTGACTCATGTTTCCTTTATTCCACACATGCACGGATTTGTTTGATTATTGTGCTTGTCTTATCACATGTTGGTTGGGTGTTTTCACTTCTATCCTGTCTTTAAAACGAACAAAGCGCGATAAATTTTGATAAGGAAATTGTGCATATAAAAACCATTTTGTGAGTTTGTGTGTTTTGTTTGAAAATGGGGAACGGCTTGTAATACCCCGTATTTTTGTGATATTTATTTATGGGATTAATTAAATTAAATGTGTATTAATTGGAAATTAATCCGGATTAAAATACTAGCGAGATGCGAGTTGGTATTTGAATATAATGTGCATATATGATTATATATGAATATTGAAGTATGAAATTTGTCGTAAGATTGAAATACGACAATTTGGAAATTTTGTTGAGACGCGTGTGACAGTCGCGTCAGGGAAATATTTATTTTAATTAAAAAGTGAATTTTAGTTCTATTAACTGTATGGTCGTTTTGAGTGCGCCAACGCGTCCGGAAGGGTCGAAATAGTCAGAAAACACTAGCCGGGGGTTTAGTTTGGGTCCCGGAGCATTTTTAGGCCATACAGGCAACGTATAAGGGTAGTTTGGTAATTTTGAAGTTTTGGGAATTAAAACCTACGAAAATTGGGAATTAAAAAGCTGACTTGGTAATTACCCACTAAACCCACTAACCACATCTTAGGACTTAATGGGCTATGGCGGTTATTAGAAATTGTTCCAAAAGTTACTTAGGCAAAAACCCTAGCCACCATTGTTACTTGGAGAAGAAAGCTTGTAGAGAGAGAAGAGAGGAGGATTCTGCAGAGAGAGAGAGAGAGAGAATACTCCACCAAATCGACATCAAAATCAGAGATTCAAATATGGCAAGTGGTTTAATTTCAATTAATTGCAGAGAATGCTTCTTCCATGCGTAGAAATTTGTTATAATCGTATTTTTTTAGGAGTTAGATGAAAAACCCATTAAATTTGGAACTAGAATCTTGCATATTGATGAGGAATTGCATGTAGAATTATATGTAGGCGATTATTCTGATGTTAATAATATCTTGGATGAAACGAAAACGGATTTTATTAGGCTCATTGATGATTTATAAATGTTAGGGTTCATGTTCATATAATTTGGGGATAAATGAAAGGATTTGAAGATTTGATGATGTTTAAGATGAGTTGGCCCTATATAAACGTTTGATTATGACCTATGAATGTTTAGTACGAATTATGAACCTTAAAATGATGTTGGGACAATTTTTATGTGGGATTAGGAGTGAAAAAAATTTTGAAAAACGAAAAAAGGGAAATCTGGGCTCGAATCTGGCCACTCGTTAGAAGACCTGCCCAGGTCGTTCGAACAAGCTTCTAACGAGTTGAACTTTGACTTCGAATGAGGGTGAAGTTCTTTCGATGATTTCGTTCGAACGAGACCTCGTTAGAAAGCCCACTTTGTTTGAACGAACTCTCGTTCGAACAGCCTCGTTCGAACGAGACTTCTAACGAGTTGACAGTTTAGGCTTTTTATCCTGTTTTGATCCCGAGTGTCCTATAACCTTGTTTATATGTAGAGATAACACTTCCTTGTGAATTAATGGATATATTTGGGATATTTGGGATATATTGAGGAGTAAAACCTAGAAGTGTAGTTGAACCTAAGGGAAATTGTGGAGTAGGACGTGAGTGTCTATTACGGTGCGAGAACTATTGACGGCCTAATTTATTATATTAACTGGGAGCATATAAATTGTGTAGTATTATATGTCGGTACGAGAATGAGAAGGGTACCACCAACATATTATGGTGATTACTAAGATGTGTGCATACTTAGTATATGTATTGATTTTATGTGTATGACATACCTACCATACTTGCTATCACGGGAGGTTTACGTTCGCTTAGGGCCCTCTAATCCTTGTGTTGCCCGGATTTAGATTGGTTACCTCGATGAAAATAGGTCAGAGAAGGACTTATTGGGATGTTAATAAGTCTACTGATCGTGGGAGCGCAGGTATGTGCGTGACCCATGTGATGTGACTGTGTTCGCCTCCATTATTTGTGATGTTGTTATCTGAGAACGATTCCTAAGAGATTTGGAATGCGTGATCCTTATGTACGTGATGTACCGGGATGGATAGCAGAGTATGTATGCACCGCAGCTAGTCTCGGGGTGCTTGTATTGTATATTTATGACGTGAATAATATACACTTAATTAATGGGAACTTTCATGATTGGTATTGTGAATAATATTATGGTAATGTTTTGAGAAAATAAAACGGGTTAACTGATAGTGAATGGTATTACTAATTGAGAATCTGAGTTTAAGTAAATCCCTCTATTTATTTGATAACGCTAGAATGTAATATGGGAATCGAGTAGTAAGGGGTAGAACTTATTACGGTTTGGTTAGATATGTATGTCATGTAGATGGGTACGGTACGTTAGGAGTGCACATGTAGTCGAGAGGTGAGAATTTCATGTGAGTGCACGTCCTAACATGTATTTTGCATTTAATGTTTTAATGTTATTAAAACACTTGCTGTTTTTAAAATGATTTCCACTTTCGGGCTCTGACCCATTTGCTTTCAAATCTATTTTTGTAAAAACCATTTTAGGTGCCCAGCCACAAGGACACCATGCTTAGGATTCTCATTCAGGTGACGAGCTGTAGCTGTTTGTGGAAGATACAGGACTTTGCTTGTAGACGCTTCATCTATCTTGACTCGATATTCTTCAATTATCAGTTGTAGGGCATGTCGCCCATTTCTTTTAGAGATATTTCATTTATTTCAGTTATTCAGACTTCTGGCATGTAATTAATTCAGGATTCAGACTTGTCATATTATTTTCATTTGTGGGATTGTTGTGAGGAGTTTTCCTCCGGACTTATTATTATTTGTTGGTTATTTCATTACTTCATTATGGTGAATGGATTATGTTGATCTTCCATTATTCTTTTATTGCGTGTTAACCAGACTTAACTTAAAATTGGCAACTTACTTTTTAAATACTAGGTGGTTAGTAATTATTAAAATGTTTTCGACAGTGATGTTATTAACTGAACCAACTTGGCATTTTGTATTGATTTAATAAAGGAGTAGCTACCCGGTATTTAATTAGTCGGGGTGTCACAGGTGGTATCAGAGCATCAGGTTCTAGTGTCCTTTAGGATCTGCACGGCTTATTATGTTTTCCGTTGAGCTTTCTTTGATGTAGAGCCCTATATTTTAGGACTGTTGTATTCTTTTGTATATGCTACGTTCTTCAGTTATTTTAAGTTTATAACTGTGAACTTATAAACTTCATTCTTATTTCAGATGCCTCCACGACGTGTACAACGGGTTCCCAGGGATGCAACGCCAAAACCACAGCCCGCACCAGTTCAGGGCACGATGAATGCCGCCGAGGTTGCAGCCATTGTGGCCCAGGCGGTAAATGCCACACTAGCAGTAGTTCAGCAGGCACCACCTCAGGCGCCGATAGTCGCGCGAGTTCAGGCACATGCATTCCCGTCTGCTTGGGAACGTGTACATGATGCTTTTCAGAAAGCACACCCTCCGGAGTTCGCCGGTAGCTCCGATGTGGTAGTTTCGAGTCAGTGGAGGAAGGACATTCAGCGGCACCTGAGGATGTATGAGTGCACAGATGTCCAAAAGCAGATACTAATTACCTTTAAGCTAGTGGGGTCTGCACTGCAGTGGTGGGAGTCTATTACCACCGTGGAGGAGAGAGATACTCTCACTATTCAGGTGTTTTGGGTGCGATTCGACCGCAAATACTTTCCGTCAGCTGTTCACAAGGAGATGAGGAGGAAGTTAATGAGCCTCAAGCAGGAGGGTAAGATTGTGGCCGAGTATGAGGCCGAATTCACTGATCTTCTGAACATTGTTCCGGATGAGATACCGACTGAGGAGAAGAAGATACATAAATTTACGTACGGGTTGACATGGAGGATTCATCAGGACTTGTTAGGGAAGATCTCGTTAGCCACTTATTCTGATGTGGTTAACGCTGCACTGTTACACTGCCAGGATCATCGCTTTCACATGGCTGAAGGCAAGAGGTCAGGAGAGTCCATCCATCAGGGCAGGACTGGGGGGAATGGTGCCAGTGGGGCACAATCGATTGAGGGGCAGAGACAGGGTGACCAGGGTTCCCAGCAGGGGGATCACAAGAGGTTCAAGTCAGGGAATTTTAGGCACGGTCAGGGAGGTTTCCGGTAGGGCCATCAGGGTCCGAACGGCCATCAGAACCAGCAGGGTCAGAATGGTCAACAGCAATTTCAGCAGGGCTAGTGGAGGAACGGTAACGGCCACCAGGGCCGGGGGCAGCAGGGACAGAGAGGGGGGAACTTCCCGGGGAAGTGTTTCGTTTGTGGCAAGACTGGCCATAAACGCCAGGACTGTCATGATAGGGGCAGGGCCCCGCAGCAGCAGCAGGGTGCTCGACATGAGCCACAGAGGCCAGTTTTTCCCCCAGCCCTCCCAGCTCCAGCCCAGGTGCCAGCTCTTCTAGCCATCCCAGCAGTTAATGTGCAGCAGGGACAGTTACAGTATGGACGTGTCTATAACGTCCACCAGGCAGCAGCTCCGCAGGCACAACCCGCGATTGAGGGTATGTTTCCTATCCATGGTACTATGGATCGGGCTTTGTTTGATACGGGGGAAACACATTGCTTTATAGCTACACATTTTGCGAAAGCCTTAGGGTTGTTAGCCACAGCAGAGCACAGTGACGTGTGTAGACTCACCATTAGGGAGTGGGTCACTTATTTTCTTTATATGCCGGGGAGTGGGGGTAGAGATTGGTAGTCTTGTATTACCTGCAGACACGTTGGTATTAGATATGCATGTGTACGATGTGATTATCGGTATGGATTGGCTCGCTGATTATAGAGCCATGATTGATTGCTTCGGTGGGAGCATTGTTTTTGCCATTCCGGGGCAAGAGATGTTTGTAGTGGCGATGCCTCGCCCAGAGGGAGGTACGATCGCTCATTTGTACTACATAGAGGAGGATACCTCTAAGGAGGTTATGATTCCTTTAGATTCGATCCCAGTTTTCAGGGAGTATTCCGATGTGTTTCAGGAGATACCAGGCCTACCCCCCAGTCGAGAGATAGACTTTGTCATAGACTTATTACCAGATACGAGACTTATAGCACGTGCAACGTACCGTATGGCTCCAGCTGAGATGAGGGAGTTACGGGATCAAATTGAGAAGTTGTTGGGTCAGGGGTTTATTCGGAGGAGTAATTCGTCGTGGGGTTCCCCTGTGTTGTTCGTGAAGAAGAGAGATGGTTCACTAAGATTGTGTGTGGACTACCGGGAGTTGAACAAAGTCACGATACGGAATAAGTATCCGTTGCCTCAAATCGATGACTTATTCGACCAGTTGAGAGGAGTTTCTTTCTTCTCGAAGATTAATTTGAGATCGGGATACCATCAGTTGCGTATCAAGGAGGAGGATGTCTCGAAGACTGCATTTTTATCGAGATATGGTTCTTACGAGTTTCTAGTTATGCCTTTTGGTTTGACCAATGCTCCAGCCGTGTTTATGGACTTGATGAATAGGATGTTCAGAGATTTCCTAGACCAGTTTGTCATTGTCTTCATTGATGATATTCTGGTTTACTCCCAGACAGAGGAGGAGAACGTCGAGCATTTGAGGCAAGTTTTGCAGACACTACGTCAGAACGAGCTGTATGCAAAATATGAGAAGTGCGGGTTTTGGCTGAAGGAGGTCCAGTTTTTGAGACATATTATTTTCGACCGGGGGATATCTGTTGATCCGGGGAAGATATCCGCGGTGAGGGAGTGGGGACAGCCCACGACACCGACAGATATCCGTAGCTTCTTGGGCCTAGCAGGATACTACAGGAGGTTCATTCGGGGATTCTCGAAGATAGCAGGTCCTTTGACACATCTGACTCGTAAGGGTGTGCCATTCATCTGGAATGATGCCTGTCAGTTGGCATTCGATGAGTTGAAGGATAAGTTGACCTCATCACCTGTTTTAGCATTGCCGAGACCGGGAGTTGAGTATCTAGTCTACACCGATGCGTCCTTATAAGGACTTGGAGGTGTCTTGCAGCAGGAGAGTCAAGCCATAGCTTATGCTTCCCGTAAGAAAAATCCTCACGAGAACAATTACCCCAGTCATGACTTGGAGTTGGAGGCAGTTGTATTTGCCCTTCGTATTTGGAGACACTACCTTTTGGGGGAGAAGTTTCGATTGTTCACGGACCACAAGTCCCTACAGTTGCTATTCACGCAGAAGGAGTTGAATATGCGACAGCGTAGGTGGCTTGAGTTTGTAAAAGACTATTAGTTTGATATCCAGTATCACCCGGGAAAGGCTAACGTGGTAGCAGACGCGTTGAGCCGTAGGCCAGTAGAGGAAGTGGCAGGGGTGTGGAAGGCCAAATGGAAGGAGTTGGGACACCAAGATGTAGTGGCCCGATCATTCATGTCTGTGATGACCGTTACACCGCAGATTGTCACGAAGGTATTAAGGGCACAGGCAAATGACTCGTTCTGTCAGGAGCAGATAGTTCGATTATTAGCAGAGGGAGCCGAGTCCTATACCGTTAGCTCAGACTGGGGATTACGATTCAATGGGAGATTGGTAGTTCCGGAAGGAGAGGAATTGTGACACGAGGTGATGGCAGAGTCGCACGGCTCACGGTTCGCGGTACATCCCGGTGGGGACAAAATGTACCAAGACATGAGACGACAGTATTGGTGGAGCGGGATGAAGAGAGAGATTGCCGTGTTTGTTTTAAAATGCGCCACTTGTCAGCTAGTAAAAGTAGATCATCAGAGACCGGCAGGACTGCTACAGCCATTGGAGGTCCCAATGTGGATGTGGGAGAGCATATCCATGGACTTTATCACGGGGTTGCCTACGTCACAGAGTGGTCACGACTCCATTTGGGTAATCGTGGACAGGTTGACTAAAGTTGCTCATTTTCTACCCATAAGGACAGACTACACTACGGGACAGTATGCCCAGCTCTTTATTTCTGAGATAGTGAGACTTCACGGTGTGCCCCTAAATATCGTGTCTGACCGAGACAAGATATTTGTTTCACGGTTTTGGTAGAGTTTTCAGGAGGCCATGGGCACAGAATTGTGGTTGAGTACGGCGTATCACCCGCAGACCGATGGGCAAACTGAGCGTACAAACCAAATGTTGGAGGACATGCTACGTATGAGTATCATTGATTTTGGGGGTGGATGGAGTTTGCTTACAATAACTCCTACCAGTTCACCATTGGCATGGATCCATTTGAGGCGTTGTACGGTAGACCTTGTCGTTCCCCAGCATGTTGGTTGGAGGTGGGGGACAACAAACTACTTGGGCCGAAAGTGATTCAGGATACTTCGGCGAGGATGAAATTGATTCGGAGTCGCATTCGGGTAGCTCAGGATCGGTAGAAGAGCTATGCTGATGCAAAGAGGTTCTTCAGGGAGTTCCAAGTGGGGGACCAGGTTTTGCTCAGAGTATCTCCTATGAAGGGGATTATGCGTTTCGGGAAGAAAGGGAAGTTGGCACCGAGGTATGTGGGACCATTTCCTATTATTGAGCGGATTGGACCGGTTGCGTATAGGCTTGGGTTACCGGAGCATTTGCATCGGATTCACGATGTGTTTCATATTTCCTCGCTAAGGAAATATCTTAGAGACGATTTGGCTCATTCTCACATTGCTTTGGAGGACATCGATCTCCAGTCGAATAGCTCCTACGAGGAGGGGCCGATTACTATTTTGGACCGAAGTGAGCGGAAACTGCGGTCAAAGGTAGTTCTATTAGTGCGTGTTCAGTGGCGACATCATAATGTCGAGGAGTCCACATGGGAGCGCGAGGATGAGATGCGCGAACGTTATCCAGAGTTGTTCTTACCAGGTACTTTCTAGTTCCGAATTTCGGGACGAAATTCAGTTATTAGGGGGGAAGTATGTAATACCCCGTATTTTTGTGATATTTATTTATGGGATTAATTAAATTAAATGCGTATTAATTGGAAATTAATCCGGATTAAAATACTAGCGAGATGCGAGTTGGTATTTGAATATAATGTGCATATATGATTATATATGAATATTGAAGTATGAAATTTGTCGTAAGATTGAAATACGGCAATTTGGAAATTTTGTTGAGATGCGTGTGACAGTCGCGTCAGGGAAATATTTATTTTAATTAAAAAGTGAATTTTAGTTCTATTAACCATATGGTCGTTTTGAGTGCGCCAACGCGTCCGGAAGGGTCGAAATAGTCAGAAAACACTAGCCGGGGGTTTAGTTTGGGTCCCGGGGCATTTTTAGGCCATACCGGCAACGTATAAGGGTAGTTTCGTAATTTTGAATTTTTGGGAATTAAAACCTACGAAAATTGGGAATTAAAAAGCTGACTTGGTAATTACCCACTAAACCCAATAACCACATCTTAGGACTTAATGGGCTACGGGGGTTATTAGAAATTGTTCCAAAAGTTACTTAGGCAAAAACCCTAGCCACCATTGTTACTTGGAGAAGAAAGCTTGTAGAGAGAGAAGAGAGGAGGATTCTGCAGACAGAGAGAGAGAATACTCCACCAAATCGACATCAAAATCAGAGATTCAAATAAGGCAAGTGGTTTAATTTCAATTAATTACAGAGAATGCTTCTTCCATGCGTAGAAATTTGTTATAATCGTATTTGTTTGGGAGTTAGATGAAAAACCCATTAAATTTGGAACTAGAATCTTGCATATTGATGAGGAATTGCATGTAGAATTATATGTAGGCGATTATCCTGATGTTAATAATATCTTGGATGAAACGGAAACGGATTTTATTAGGCTCATTGATGATTTATAAATGTTAGGGTTCATGTTCATATAATTTGGGGATAAATGAAGGGATTTGAAGATTTGATGATGTTTAAGATGAGTTGGCCCTATATAAACATTTGAGTATGACCTATGAATGTTTAGTACGAATTATGAACCTTAAAATGATGTTGGGACGATTTTTATGTGGGATTAGGAGTGAAAAAAATTTTGAAAAACGAAAAAAGGGAAATCTGGGCTCGAATCTGGCCACTCGTTAGAAGACCTGCCCAGGTCGTTCGAACGAGCTCGTTCGAACGAGCTTCTAACGAGTTGACCTTTGACTTCTAACGAGGGTGAAGTTCGTTCGATGATTTCGTTCGAACGAGACCTCGTTAGAAAGCCCACTTCATTCGAACGAACTCTCGTTCGAACAGCCTCGTTCGAACGAGACTTCTAAAGAGTTGACAGTTTAGGCTTTTTAGCCTGTTTTGATCCCGAGTGTCCTATAACCTTGTTTATATGTAGAGATAACACTTCCTTGTGAATTAATGGATATATTTGGGATATTTAGGATATATTGAGGAGTAAAACCTAGAAGTGTAGTTGAACCTAAGGGAAATTATGGAGTAGGACGTGAGTGTCTATTACGGTGCGAGAACTATTGACGGCCTAATTGATTATATTAACCGGGAGCATATAAATTGTGTAGTATTATATGTCGGTACGATAATGAGATGGGTACCACCAACATATTATGGTGATTACTAAGATGTGTGCATACTTAGTATATGTATTGATTTTATGTGTATGACATACCTACCATACTTGCTATCACGGGAGGTTTACGTTCGCTTAGGGCCCTCTAATCCTTGTGTTGCCCGGATTTAAATTGGTTACCTCGATGAACATAGGTCAGAGAAGGACTTATTGGGATGTTAATAAGTCTGCTGATCGTGGGAGCGCAGGTATGTGCGTGACCCATGTGATGTGACTGTGTTCGCCTCCATTATTTGTGATGTTGTTATCTGAGAACGATTCCTGAGAGATTCGGAATGCGTGATCCTTATGTACGTGATGTACCGGGATGGATAGCAGAGTATGTATGCACCGCAGCTAGTCGCGGGGTGCTTGTATTGTATATTTATGACATGAATAATATACACTTAATTAATGGGAACTTTCATGATTGGTATTGTGAATAATATTATGGTAATGTTTTGAGAAAATAAAACGGGTTAACTGATAGTGAATGGTATTACTAATTGAGAATCTGAGTTTAAGTAAAGCCCTCTATTTATTTGATAACACTAGAATGTAATATGGGAATCGAGTAGTAAGGGGTAGAACTTATTACGGTTTGGTTAGATATGTATGTCATGTAGATGGGTATGGTACGTTAGGAGTGCACATGTAGTCGAGAGGTGAGAATTTCATGTGAGTGCACGTCCTAACATGTATTTTTCATTTAATGTTTTAATGTTATTAAAACACTTGCTGTTTTTAAAATGATTTCCACTTTCGGGCTCTAACCCATTTGCTTTCAAATCTATTTTTGTAAAAACCATTTTAGGTGCCCAGCCACAAGGACACCATGCTTAGGATTCTCATTCAGGTGACGAGCTGTAGCTGTTTGTGGAAGTTACAGGACTTTGCTTGTAGACGCTTCATCTATCTTGACTCGATATTCTTCAATTATCAGTTGTAGGGCATGTCGCCCATTTCTTTTAGAGATATTTCATTTATTTCAGTTATTCAGACTTCTGGCATGTAATTAATTCAGGATTCAGACTTGTCATATTATTTTCATTTGTGGGATTGTTGTGAGGAGTTTTCCTCCGGACTTATTATTATTTGTTGGTTATTTCATTACTTCATTATGGTGAATGGATTATGTTGATCTTCCATTATTCTTTTATTGCATGTTAACCAGACTTAACTTAAAATTGGCAACTTACTTTTTAAATACTAGGTGGTTAGTAATTACTTAAATGTTTTCGACAGTGATGCTATTAACTGAACCAACTTGGCATTTTGTATTGATTTAATAAAGGAGTAGCTACCCGGTATTTAATTAGTCGGGGTGTCACAGGGCTGCGAAAGGTTCATTTTGCCTTTGCGAATACTAAGCCACCGTTTAAATTGGACCTAAAAATGGAGGAATTTTATTATCCGCGGTCCAAAGAGGTTAAAAGAGCCCGAAAAAATTGAAAGGCAAGAAAAAGATATTCCTGCCAAAAAGGGGCCATTTAGGTTTTTGCACCAATTCTCCAAGGTTTGAGAATTTAGTATATAAACCTCTAAAAGAAAATATGCATGAGGGAGTTTGGTTGGAGAATTTAAAACGGGTTTGCACGTCCTTGTAATGCTTGAAAATGCGCTACGTAGTTTTGGACGGTATTGGTTTGGAAATCACTTTGACTTTGTTTTGTTGATTTGCGTGAGGCGATGTCATCTAAATTCAACAAACTTTTCCCCATTAGGATACTTTTGATGTTCATTCGTTATGGGTACACATATGCATCATGCACATATGATTGATTAAGTTTATTTACCCATCGAATGTGTTCACACCCATTCATTACGTTTCCATGACTTGGTTGTTTGAGTTTAAATCCATGGTGTGATTTTTTTTGTATCCTATTTTTGTATGAAAAATTTGAAAAGTAAAAATTAGTTTGTGAAATTTTTGGGTCATGCCTTTGCCTGCGCGTAGCTTGATTCTTGTTTGCTATGCATTTTATCGTGGCACTCCATGTTTTTATTTTTTCTTCTTATCTGTCTATTTGGGGACATCATAAAAAGGGGGAGAAAGAACTATCATGTTATGGGAGAGTTTTTGCATTTTAAGGGATATTTGATTATTAATGCTTTATTCCTATATCATCTCAAACTCGATGAATCAGGAAGGGTTTTTTTTATCTCGTGTGTGTAGGTACGAAGATTGGAGATCATTATGTTGCACACCCTAATGTGAAAAGCTTTTAGAGTTTTGATGTTGAAGAAAAATTTGAGCACTTACAAATTTTACCTTTTCAGTTTTGGGATTCATGGGAGGGTAGATTTGTATAGGCATTTTGATTTTTGATAATTCGGTTGTTTTTATGTATGTACCGGCATAGACATAGGGGGATATTTGTAAGGACATATTTTTAATAAGTCCGTCACAATTAATTATGTCATATACCGCTACAAGTCGTCGAAGAATTGTGATGATTGCATCTACAAAAGACGGATCCGAATTACGAGTTGCCTTCAACATTCAAGCCCAACAATATGAACTTTGGTAAGATATTGTTTTAAAGTTTCATTTACATTTCATATTAAGCATGTTGGGATATTTTTAAAAGGTGTTTTAAAAAGCGTTTATATAGAAATGTTTTTACAATATTCTTAAAAGGAATTTTAAAAATCTTTGTTATAAAAATTATTTTTATAAATGTTTGTTTTTAAGAAAGTTGTTAACTGTTTAGAAAAAGAATAGTTTTGAGAAAATTTCATTGGCAGTTAACGTACCTGAGTTTCGACGCCAAGGTCGTTCAAGCGAGATATCAATCTCGTTCGAACGACAATGGGAAGTCGCGCGTAGTCGTTCGAATGACACGCGATCTCGTTCGCGCGAAATTTCATTCTTGTTCGAGTGAGATGACTTTTTGACTGACACGCTGCTGTAATGCTTATCCTTTGACCGACTCAAATTTTATATAAAAAGGGGTCTTGGCAGCCTAGAAAAACGTGGAGAACAGTTTTAACTTTTAAGAGTCTTATTCTTTTGAAACTTTTGTGTATCTGGCCAGATTTAATTCAATACCTTTTGGCAGAAAGTTTTTCTCCAAAAATTTTAAGGGTTCAAATGCTTTGTTTTTAATTCACAAAATCCCAATTACTTTTATGTGAAATTTTTTGTGGAACCCAAGAACATATTTTTCTTTAGTTTATTCTTTTTGGGGAAAACTCTACAACCGACAGCTGCGTGCTATTGTGGAGGGAGTCCTTATAAAGTTCATATCTTGTGGAGAGGCTGTCTCTCTTCTTCATTCCTGCCCTCTTGGAAAGGAAAAATTCCATCCTTAACTTGTGGAGGAGCCGTCTTCTTCTTCACTGTTGCCCTCCTGGAAAAGGAAAGTTCCAGCCGAGACATCGGAACCGAAATCTGTGGTTATTTCGTATGTCACCCTATTTCATTGTAATCCGTGTAAGCCGTTTTCTTACAAAATTATAGTGAAATAAAAGGTTTTGCCCCTTTGGGGGATTTTTCCTGAAATTGTTTGTTTTATCCTGCGTGCTTTATATTATTGAATAAATCATCTAGATGCATGTTTTAGGGTTTAACTAAAATTTTGGAATAATTAAAATTGGATTTTATTTGGGAAGTCGCAATATTTTCGCTGTAGCGATTCTACAAGGGATGAGTGTGAGAGAAAGTGAAGAGTATCTTAGGAGTAGAAGAGGTTGCTTCGGAAGGAGGAGAGACTTTTAGGGCAAGCCAAAGGGGATTAACCACCTTCTACCACCAACAACACCACCGGAAAGTCACCAAAAAATGAGGAAAGGTTTCTACACCATCGTCAGCAAAGGTTCAAACCTACATATTTAAGGCAAGTGTAATTCTTGCTTTATTTTATTGCTTACAATATCCATACTAGCTAGGTTAAGTAAGAAGTATGAACTTACATGATTTGAGGAGGAACTATAGAGATTTTAGAATTTGTTCTTGATATGGAAATTATATAGAATAAAACTCTTTCTATTTAAATGATTTAATCCATGAATTTTGGGTTTCAAATGAGAAGAAGTCTGAGTTAATATGATTTTTGGAGAAATAATAACCTATGAGAATTAAGGGAATAATAGGATTTAATCCAAACTATTTGATGATTGTAGGTTGTTTGATTATTTGAAACGGATCATAAACCTTGCTATATCAATTGAGATTAATTAAGAGAAGTTTTGGATTGATTTATGTTGGTTTTGATGAAAAAAAATGGATAAAAAGCATGAAAAAAATTATTGAAAAATGACAAACATTGTATAATAATTTTAGGACTGTTTTAAGAAGAAATTGGCAGTGTGCTCACGAGTTTTTGTATAAAATCGGAGCAGTCTCAAAATTGTAATTTTATATTTCTAGTAGAATGTACCTTTATCGAATAGAAAAAAAGTTTGTCAAATGGTAATTTGTCAAATGGTGAGATTTTATTAATTTTGGTGCATTAACAAGGAGCGAGGTACTTGGGTTAATGTTGGAAAATTATTTAGATTTGAGGATTAAATTTTGTGAGAGATGTTGATAATACGCAAATATCGCGTATTTCATCCGTCGAACCTATGCATTTTAGCCCCCTCAGGTGCTTTAATCTCTATATTTAAGCCCGTTAACTAGAAAACCTCGATTTATATTGTTAACATGCTATATGAGGTATAATTGGGCTTTTGTAGGTATTTAGGTACTAAGTATGAGATTCGGATGCATTTCGGTGAAGTTCCGTACGCAATCACACGTTCAAGGGCAATCTGATCATTTCATAGCTTAGTCACCTAGCCCGACATCTACACGAAAGTTGTATCCCTCCTCTCTAGCTTCGCGTGACCATAAACGGTGCACGAATCCGATTCATAACGAAGAAGTTACGGTGATTTCAGCGGAGGGAAAAATAAGAAAATCAAAAGAGGAGGATAAAAGAGAAGAAAAGAATGCAGAAGATGTTGCTTGGCTCACCCCTGCTTGATCGATCGATCGATGATTTTGGTCGATCGATCGATCCTTTTGAAATGCCGAAATTTGTCCTTGATCGATCGATCGACCAAAGGGGTCGATCGATCGATCCCCTATTTTCTGCAAATATTTTTGCCTTCTTTTCTTTTTTCCCAACTTACTATATAAGCCAATTTTGTTGTAATAAACCATATACTTAGTTTTAGAAGACATTTTAGGTTAGGGTTTGGTTTGGAGAGCTCATTTTCTCTTCTTCTTAGGGTGACAACCAATTGGTTTTGTAAGATTGAACTATTCACTTCCATCTCCATTAATATAGCTTTGTTCTTCATTTTTCCTTGCTTTGTAGAATAATTTCCATGTTTTCTAAATTAGTTTGACTGCTTTATTTCTTGCTTTCCTAATTTAATTAGTATAAATTAGCTTAGTTAATTATGTTCTCTTAGATAATTAGGGTCGTGATGTCGTTCCGCCATTAACAGGCCTCGGGCTCCAAAAATTAGGTTTTGTGTAAAATTGCGTTTAATTGAACCCGCACGAATTAAAGTCGGATTATTATGCGTTTAACTTTCATTGTCATGCAACGTTAGTATTTATAGTGGTAATCCGAGTTTAATCCACGTGCGACGATTTTCAGTTAAATGTTTATTCACGCAATTTTGGCTTGAATTCCTTATTGTGCGAAGTTTATGATTAACTAAAAATTTTCGATTAAATTGTTTTCGAGCCAGAATTATTATTATTACTTTTTTCGAGCCGTATGCTTGGATGATATCCCGATTCTCGCTTTACTTTTATTTAGACTTAACTTATTCTTTTCTTTTATTTACAACCAACCATCACCTTTTTACACTTTTATTCCCGAATTAATAATCTGTTACAATCCATCAAACTTTCTCTCTGGATTCGATCCAGAATTCTGATTATTAGTTGTTGCGAGTCGTATGGTTGGATGATATCCCGATCCTCGCGTTATTTTTATATTGACTTAACTTATTCTTTTCTTTTATTTACAACCAACCATCACCTTTTTACACTTTCATTCCTGAATTAATAATCTGTTACAATCTATCAAACTTTCTCTGTGGATTCGATACCCGACTTACCACTATTTTGTTATAGATTGTAATTGTCTTATCAGTTCGTAGTATTCTTTCTTTTGTGTTTGTTACTTTGTTTTAACCTTTTTTGCAGGACTTCTACATTTGAGCGCCCAGAAACGCTTGAATTTTCCCTTGCGCACATCTTCGTTGTGGAACTTGTCCTCTCGAGCCTTTTTTGGGGTAAGCATGTTTTATTCTAACTTTTCTGGGAATCCTAATGATAACTCTCAAAATTCTTCTAAACCATTAACTTTTGGTCAATACTTACAATCCCAAAAAGTTACAACATCGAAAATGACATTGGGTGAGTATTAAAAAAGTCAAAGTTTGGATTACATCAATTTTGGGCGTGATCATTTTGATTCTGGGTCGCAAGATCCTTCTGATAAGAATTTCGAATCAAATTGTAATCATTTTCAAAACTCTTATGTTAATGATTTTGAGTGTAGTCCCGAGAACAATTTCCAAACTTCCCATTTCCAAGAATCCGTTCCTCGCCCTATGACTTTCAGTGAGGGATTGCGCATGCTTGAAAATGAGAGGATTGAAAATCGATATCGGGAAGAAAATCGTTGTTGGGAACACGAGTTGGATTTACTATTTGAATCCGACGATGACTTTTCTTCGGAGACGTACGAAGTCAAGGACCGTTTTGAACCAAATGAGGACTTCGTTCCTACTTTGGAACAAATCATCCTTGACTTGATGGTGTAGTAGAGAATGAAAATGAGGACAAAAAGGGCATAGTATCCATTTGCAATGAATTCGTTTCTTCTTTGATTTTCAAATAAGAAAGTTTCATTGTAAATGATCCTATTTTTGCCGAAATTCTACTTTCAAGCGATGATCACTCATCGCCTGAGATTGAATTTCTTTCATCCCCGTCTTTATTCTATACTATCACATTAATTCTAGTACCCGATGAATCGGTTCAAAACTTTACAGTTCCAAATCGTTTCACCGACAAGGAGTACTCGCTCGAGCCGCCTTCCATGATGGAATCTTTGCCCTCATGTGCACCGTCTCCCATTCCAACTTTAAAATACTTGGGAGATGATTCAATTTTTCTTGGCCCGCATGTGTATTTGTCTCCCCTCCTATCCAAATCCCCCATCCTCCCTCCCAAAGTTTCAATTGGGGATGGTTCACTTTTATCACCTTGCACATGCCTGTAACAACCCGTCCTTTTTGGAGACAATTAAATTCCATAATTAAGTATAAATTGGCAATTTGGAGAATTTCTCAAAATAGTGATTTTTGGAATTTTCAAGGATTTAATGATTTTCGATGAGTGTTGTAATTATTTTCGGGATTAAATAGGTCGAAGTATTTTAATTATATGTCGCCATGGAGTAAAGCGACAAAAAGGTCAGATTTTGATTAGAAAGCCCGCATTAAGTATTATGGGTTAGAATAGTGATTTACAGTCAAGTACCTCGGATGGGAATTTTGACTGTGCCGTGAGTCTCGAAATGTCCGAGATAGTCGAAAAAGAGTGTCCGATTGTCGAAATTGAGTTTTGGCGAATTTTAGAGTTAAACAGGCTCGTAATTGAGTAAACGAGTCATTTTGGGGTTTTAAGGGGTTAAACCCTTTTTCTTTCTGTATAAAGAGGGAGAGAGGGAGAAAATAGAAAGAAAAGAGAAAGAAGAGAGAGAGGAGGAGAGAAAAGGGGAGAAAAGGGGAGATTCTGGCCAACCTCCGCGGGATTCGACTCGGAATCGTCGGATAATATCCACAAGGCAAGTGTTTACTTGCTTTATTTACTTTTTTCATAAATCGCATACCTTAGTTTGGTATTAACAAACCCTAAAGATTTTGGGTTGGGTTTTCGTGGATAAAACGGGTTTTCGGGAGTTAAAACGAATAAACCCCTATAATTTCATAATTGGAGAAACTTAGAAATTAATCAAAATAAATTGGTGGTTTAGGGTTCTAGGATGTTTAGAACCCTCAATATATGTGTATTTGTAGTTGGTTGAGGTTTTAGGACGTTGGGTGAGGCGACAAAAGCTTGGGAGAAGCTTTAATGCCCGAAACCGTCTCGGAGAAGACGATGAATAGTGACCTACGTCTTTCCGAATCGATTCGGCCTTGATGCGAATCAATTCATCTCTTGGTCAAAAAACAATTATAGATCTTTTCGATGCGGTGGTGTAGGCACCGACCGCGTATTTTTCTGATTTTTTTTGGATTTATAGTGATTTTTCTACGAAAAGTTGTCCGATATCGAAATCATTAGTTAGAACTCATTGGAGATAAATATTAGGGGTTCTCAACTGGAGTGTTAGGACCTCTAAAGAACTTGAGGAGATATGAAAACTTTGGGTTTGTAGGAATAAATCCAAGTTATGAATTAAATAGAGATCGGATTGAGTTTTGGGTATTTTGGAGATTGAAAAAAAATTGCCCAAACTGTAACCCTCGAACTGGCCGAATCGATTCGCCTAAAGGGATCTGTGGTTCTGCAGTGGGCCGAATCGATTCGTATTTAGACCGAATCGATTCGCCATTAAGGACCTGTTTGCAGAACACTTTTCGAATCGATTTGGATTGGGGGCCGAATCGATTCGCCCACCCGAATTGATTCGCAAATGGGGCGAATCGATTCGCTTTGGTCAGAATTGCTTGTTTCTTCCTTTAAGAGTTTGGGGAGTTAAAATACAATTTGGGGTCTTATATGGGGGGATCCAAGTTATGATATCGGGACTCCTAAATGAGGATTTTCACAGTAAATAAACCTTTAGGTGAAAGATAATGCCTTGGATTGGTGTAGGGCATAATCCGGGGAACGGACATTGTTTAAGTTTGGGAAAGAATACTCCCTGGAATATTTTCGTGGGCATTTAGGCCTATATAATTATGCATATAGAAATCATAGTTATATCAATTATTGTTGGTGAGAAGAGTGCGACTGTGTGATAATTGATTAAATTCGCAAATATCTAATTTGTCTCACTTATTTAATTAGAGTCTATTAATTCAGCCCCTAAACATGCATCTATGGTGCGTGTGACAAACCATAAACAAATAACGCATGCGAAACAACAAATATGCTGAGACACAGATTTTAGGAAAAAAAATCTTTCGGGTAAAACCTTTATTTCACTATGAATCTATAAATCGCAACTTACAATTACATAGAGAAATCTACAATGGATCAACGCGCAGCCAACCCACAAAGACTCGCAGTCTTGAACTCAGCAAGAGAATACCCGCAGCACCCTCCAAAGACTCGCAGTCCTATCTTTAGCAAAAAATCTTCACGCAGTAAGATCCTTAATGACACGCAGCCATACGGTGTAGAGACGCACTCCACAAAAGATGAACAAAGGCAAAGATGTGTTCTTGAACACCAAAATAATTCACTAAAGCAAGATGGGAGTTTTGTGAATTGTAAATCAAAAAGGGTTTTAAACCCTAAAAGAAGAAGCCTAAAGATTACTGCTTTGGCAGTGTTTCTGTTCTGGAAAACATATGGACTTCTTAATGATAACGTTACCATTTAATGAGTATTTATATAAAAACGCACCGCCTTGAAATCCGAGCTCGTTCGAACGAGAAGCATATGTCGCTCGAACGAAGGACGCATGTCGTTCAAACGACATCGCGCGACTTCCAATCTCGTTCGAACGAGATGCTGATCTCGCGTGAACGACCTGGGCGTCAAAATCGAGGTCCGCTTCAAAACTTAGAAAAAATACTCATTCTCAATTTTTGACGAAAAATTCCGCTCCAACACTTAGAAAATATTTTGTAAAAATCTCCCAAAAGCTCTAAGTGAAAAGTTAAGGTATTTAAAACATAACCTTACCAAAGTAAACTTCGTGGAGCCTTGAATGATGAAGAACTTGAATAATTCGGATCCGTCTTTGATGTAGATTGCTCTTGAATGGTTTTCGACGGTGTATCGGTATATGACATAACAAATTGATAACGGACTTATGAAAATATGTCCTTATAAATATACCCCTATGTCTATGCCGGTACATACATAAAAAATCCGAATTATCAAAAACCAAAATGCCTATACAAATCTACCCTCCCATGAATAAATTTGCAAGACTTCAAAACTGTTCTTCAATCATCTTCGTCAAATCTCAAAGCTTTTTTCATCAGGGTGTGCAACATATCAATCTTCAATTTTGTACCTACACACATGAGATAAAGCAAAAACCTTCGTGACGCGTCGAGTTTGAAATGATACAAGAATAAATCATTAATAAATCAAATCTCCCCCATAATGCAAAATCTCCCCCATAACATAATAATTCTTTCTCCCCCTTGTTATGATGTCCCAAAATAGACAGATAAGAAGAAAAAATCAAAACATGGAGCGTCACGATAAAAATGCATAGCAAACAAAGATCGGGCTACGCGCATGCAAAGTTGTGTCCCCAAAAATTTCACAAACTATTTTTGATTTTACAAATTTTTCATACAAAAATGAGATACAAAACAAAAAAATCACACCATGGATTTAAACTAAAACAACCAAGTCATGGAAATGGAATGTATGGGTGTGAACACATTCGATAGGTAAATAAACTCAATCAATCATATGTGCACGATGCATATGTGTACCCCTAACGAATGAACATCAAAATTATCCTTAGGTGTAAAAAATTTGTTGAATTTAGATGACATCGGCTTATGCAAATCAACAAATCAAAGTCAAATGATTTACACACCAATAACGTCCAAAACTATTTTAGCTAATTTTCAAGAATTTCAAGGACGTGCAAACCCGTTTTAATTCTCTAACCAAACTCCCTCATATATATTTTATTTTAGAGGTGAATAAACTAAATTCTCAAACTTTGGATAATTGGTGCAAAAACCTAAATGGCCCATAATTTGGCATGAATTTCTTTTTATTGCCTTTAAATTTTTTCGGGCTCTTTTAAACCTCTTTGGACCCCGGATAATAAAATTCCTCCATTTTTAGGTCCAATTTAGCGGTGGCTTAGTATTCGCAAAGGCAAAATGAACCTTTCGCAGCCCTTCCCCGTTTTCAAACAAAGCACACAAACTCACAAAACGGTTCTTATATGCACAATTTCCTTATCAAAATTTATCGCGCTTGGTTCGTTTTAAGGACAGGATTGAAGTGAAAACACCCAACCAATATGTGATAAGACAAGCACAATAATCAAGCAAATCCGTGCATGTGTGCAATAAAGGAAACATGAGTCAAACATGTAGGAAGTAACACTTAATTACATCTTAATGACTCCAAACATTATAAAGCACAAGGATGAATTGACATATTGTCTCAAAACACTATCAAATAGTCACATGTAAAATGGAATGATGTTGTGACTCGGTCATCCTAAGTCTTCATCCATAAACGGTGCAAACAAAATACAAAAATATTTTTGGATTTTCTCAAAATTTTTATCAACATAAAATCGTTTTGTATTTTTCCAAAAATTTTCAAAAAAGATACAAAAATATATACAAAAAGTACATGTCACAACGCTAGCAAACATAAATATCATGAAACGAAAACCAGCGTATGACAAACATGCGAACACAATCATCTATATGATATGGCAAGAGAAGAATCATGTGCAAGCAAATGAGAATCAACTATTCTAAAATCTAGCGTATCCAAAAATGATTTCTTAACCCAAGTGGATGTAACACGATGACACGGGGTTTTGGGAAACAACAAAACACTAGACTTCGAATTCCAAGGACCTCTTCTCAGATCAAAACAAAATCTCCTAAGGTGACCTTTCCTACCACAACATGAACATGTGTAAACGGGTGGAACGACACCTAAAGTGTGATCTTTTCTAACATCCTTGGAATTAGTTGACCCTCTAAAACAAATAATGGTTTTGGCTTTAGCATTAGAAGCATGAGAACATGATGAGCCATTACCATCACTATCAAACCTACTTGAGTCTGTCAAATCATTTTTTAACTTCAAAATTTTTGACTCAAGCAAAGAATTTGACTCTTCCAAATTAAGGGACTCCTTCTTCAAATTATCAATCAAACCTAGAAGGTTATCTCGCTCCCCCTCAATTAAAGTAAACTTTTTCCTAAGAGTCTCTTCACGTGCCACAAACTCATTGACTAAAATATTTTTGTCATCTTTGACACAAACACAAACCATCGAATTTTTAAGATCCTCTAATTCGTTTTCTAAAACAAGAACCCTATCATTACTCTCCTTCTTGGACAATTTTAAAGAAATAAAGTCATGTTCAAAGGAAACAAATTTTTCACGATAAAAATCTCTTTGATTTTAAACCGTTTGCAAAAGATCCATTGCGGATTTAAAACGAGAATTTTCTTTTTCCAAAACTTTAATTCTTTTGCAAAGATTCAAATTCAAAAGTTTTAAATTTTCAACATGGTCGTGAATTTTTTCAAAAATAGGCTCCTCATTAAATGGGCGTTCCATTGAAAAATGGCGATTTTTCACAAAATTGATTTTAAAAAAAATCAATATCACACAAATTTTGCGAAAAAGAGGAATACGCAATAATTCGCGCTACCCTCTCTGATACCAATTTGAGAAGAGTGCGACTGTGTGATAATTGATTAAATTTGCAAATATCTAATTTGGCTCACTTATTTAATTAGGGTCTATTAATTCAGCCCCTAAACATGCATCTATGGTGCGTGTGACAAACCATAAACAAATAACGCATGCGACACAACAAATATGCTGAGACAAAGATTTCAGGAAAAAAAACCTTTCGAGTAAAACCTTTATTTCACTATGAATCTATAAATCACAACTTACAATTACATAGAGAAATCTGCAATGGATCAACGCGCAGCCAACCCACAAAGACTCGCAATCTTGAACTCAGCAAGAGAATACCCGCAGCACCCTCCAAGGACTCACAGTCCTATCTTCAGTAAAGAATCTTCACGCGGCAAGATCCTTAATGACACGCAGCCATACGGTGTAGAGACGCACTCCACAAAAGATTAACAAAGGCAAAGATGTGTTCTTGAACACCAAAATAATTCGCTAAAGCAAGATGGGAGTTTTGTGAATTGTAAATCAAAAAGGGATTAAAACCCTAAAAGAAGAAGCCTAAAGATTACTTCTTTGGCAGTGTTTCTGTTCTGGAAAAAGTATGGACTTCTTAATGAAAATGTTACCATTTAATGAGTATTTATATAAAAATGCACCGCCTAGAAATCCGAGCTCGTTCAAACGAGAAGCATATGTCGCTCGAACGAAGGACGCATGTCATTCAAACGACATCGCGCGACTTCCAATCTCGTTCGAACGAGATGTTGATCTCGCGCGAACGACCTGGGCGTCAAAATCGAGGTTCGCTTCAAAACTTAGAAAAAATACTCATTCTCAATTTTTGACGAAAAATTCCGCTCCAACACTTAGAAAATATTTTGTAAAAATCTCCCAAAAGCTCTAAGTGAAAAGTTAAGGTATTTAAAACATAACCTTACCAAAGTAAACTTAGTGGAGCCTTGAATGATGAAGAACTTGAATAATTCGGATCCATCTTGGATGTAGATTGCTCTTGAATGCTCTTCGACAGTGCATCGGTATGACATAACAAATTGATAACGGACTTATGAAAATATGTCCTTACAGTTGGGAAAATCCTATGAGGTGATTAGGATGAAATTGAGAATATAGATATATATTCAATTAGTGTAAAGTGGTATAATTGGAGATATCCTATAAATCCGTAGAGGGGATTGAGGTATTTATTACTTATCAAAGTGAGGAAATACTTAGGTTTAGTATCATGCGTATATGAATGCATGATTATGATTCTTTGAGAGAATCTTTGGGATCAATGGTCATCGCTAGATGTAGTTGGCAATTATGGCCACGTATGTATATTCGAGGAGGAATATATGCTGTATATATATATATACTATGTGATAAAGTATATATATGATATGATGTAAATGAATTTTGAAAATGTAAAAATAAATGTTTTCAAATGGTAAAGAAATGATTTTTATAAATGATAATTTATGGATACACACCTCTCTAAATCGCTATCATAAGGGAAGTTGCATGCATATGGTGAAGCCCCCTGGCTAATGAATGCAGGGTGGATATAGTCCTATAGGCCATATGGGCGATTATATATTTTCTGCGTTGGTTAGGTGATTCTGGGTGTGGTCATGACTATCCCGCAGGCATATGGCCGCTTCCCGACGATTTGTTAGGTTCCCAGGTTGTCTTGTTTGATAGGCCCTAGAAGATGATAGCCATTTAGGGGCGCATCCAGTGGGGAAACCCGGAGGGGCGGTCTTAGATATGTTAAAGCAATTTATGATAATAAATTGACTTTAAATACATTTCCCGATGGAAGAAGGGAAATGGGATAAATGAATTGGCTTCAGAAACACTTCCCGGATGGAAGAAGGGAAGTGGAAGCACATGATATGATAAAAGCATTTTTATGATAATAAAAATGGCTTTTAATTACATTTCCTGGATGGAAGAAGGGAAATGGGATGTTTTTAAAATGGAAAAGCATTTTTCTGATAATAAAATTGGCTTTTAAAAAGTTATATGATATGTTAAAGAAATTCATGCTAATGAGTTGGCTTTTAAATACATTTCCTGGATATAAGAATGGAAATGGATAGTTTTAAGATGAAAATGAAAAGTATTGATAAATACTTTGTAAATTGAATTGGTAAACCTCAGTCCGGGAGATATTATCCGGATGTATATTGTAAGATGTATTTATATATGTATTTATACATTAGTTTTGTGCTACGGGCCTAATGGATCTCTACCATTGACCCTGCCAAGTAGTCGTGTATCGGGGGGGTTCCTTGTTTGGATTTCGCTTCGCGAGACACCCCACGCACGAACTTAGTGCAATGTTGAGAATGGAGGGAAGTTTAGCCCTTAGTACTCGGGATTTATAGGTTTCTAGTAGACGGGTAAATTAGACTAGTTAGGCGGGTTAGCTTGACTAGGGTATGTTGTTAGGGTGCTTTAGGTGTGCACTAATAGAAGAGATGTGAGGGGTATCTCATGGGAGTGCGATACCAAACTTAAATATGAGATAAAACCTTTTTCTAAAAATAAGGCATTCTAAATATTTTTCAAACTTGGGCTCTGACTCGTTTATCTACTTTTCCTTTCTTGTTGTATATATATATATATATATATATATATATATATATATATATATATATATATATATATAATATATATATATTATAGGTGTCCAGACACATGGATGCCTGGATGACACTTCCTTCGAGTCAGATGTCCGCTGCAGTAGCTATGGATGCGTGCAGGTTCTCGATAGACGCTTTCATTATTGTACTCTAGATAGGAGGTACTGTATAAATATTCGGGCCAATGGTCCAATTGTATTTATTTATTATTTTAGAGCATCCTTCGATATGGTCGTATATTTTGACCGAGTGTTCGGTTATTTTATTTCATTTCAGTTTCATTTACGCAAACTGTGTGGATGTTTTATTTGAAATTGTTTAAAAAGAGTAGTTAAGTAAAAGTTTTTGACGCCAGCCTAAGAGGTTATTAGTAATTAAATGGATTTTTGACAGTGATGCTAAGAATGATCCATATGAGACTCCTGTTAAAATTTGATATAGGACTGATCACCCGATATCTTATTAGGCGGGTTGTCACAATGCCTTCCGTCGTTTGAACGGAAATCCTATTTTCTGGGAGGCATGCATGTTCGGTAGGGTCCACCATCGATCTGCCAAATTCAAATTGTTTTTTGGATGGACCCTCAAAAATTTCAACTTTTACTATATAGCTAATTGGACATCCTATGTGTAGGTTGTATATACTAACTTCTTTATTTTTATTTTCTCTTAATTTAGCCTAGTGTAATTAGTTAATCTCTTTTTATTTATTTTTGTATACGTGGTTCTAACTCTTTTGTAAGTTCAATGGACTTGAATTTGCGGAGACTAGGCCCCCGGCACACACTTGTTAAGAAAACAATGAAAAAAGTCACAAAAATATTTTTTCTTAATTTTACACACCCGCATTCTCACACATTTGCATTTGTTTTTCTTTTTAATTTTATTTTATTTTTCATTTTGTTATGAACATGCGTGTGTGTCGATCGTGTACATATTTTTCAATTTTTGGTTGCATAGGCCTATGTATGTGCATATTTTAGTCTAAGTCTATGTTATTTTATTTTATTTTTATTTTTATTTTTATTTTTATTTTTATTTTTATTTTTATTTTTATTTTTATTTTTATTTTTATTTTTATTTTTATTTTTATTTTTATTTTTATTTTTATTTTTATTTTATTTTATTTTATTTTTTTTTATTTTATATTTTTATATCCTTATACTTATATATACTATATGTATAATTATATCTATTTATATTTACTTATTCCACCCCCCATACCCCATAATTGCAATCCCCCCCCCCCCAGAATTCAAAATTGGAGGCAGTAGGCAATTAACTGCTTGGTCGATCGATCGACCAGTTAATTGCCGAGATCTGCTTCTTTTTTCCCCTTCTTATTCTATTCTCTCTTCTCTCCTCTTAACCGATTTTGTACCCTAGTTTTTTTCCCCGCCCTTTTTGCTCAAATTAACCTCATTTCTCTACTCATTTGAGGTATAACACTTACTAACTACTTGATTTTGTCAGTGATTTGTTGATTTAATGTCACTTTCATATTGTTTACACATTTTTGGACATTGTTTGAGTTTTTCTCCATGTTTGTTATTCCAACTACTTTTGTGCAACAATGTTGATTAAAATCCATTCATGAACACTTTGTGTTGATTTCTAAATGATTTTGTTCATGAATGGGGCTTGTTTGTTGGATCAATGGCACTTTCGTACCCTCATTTCACATTGCGCACGCCAAGTGTTCGCTGAAATTCCACAAACATTTTTCAATCCATTTGTTTTGCACACACTTGGGTGATTTTCACTCCTTGTCGCATATCGACAAATGTTATCGCAATGTTGATTTTGTTTGCTCGGTTTTGCGCACATGCACCACCATTTCTAGTTCACTAACTAGCCATTAATTGCGCTTATAATTTTTTTTTGTGTTGCCTAATTATTGTTTTGTGGGTTGAAATGGCAAACCTAAAGAAATACAATTCCACTATGTGCGTGCCCACCCGAGGTTTCGATGGGTTCCGTTGCAAGAAAGAACGGGGGTGGTTCCAAGCATATTTTGAGACTGATCAGAGGCCTTTGGCCTACAATTTATCCTGGAACCTTGTTGATTTGCCGGAGGAGGCGCGTGTTCTTTTACGGTGACAGGGTTAGGAACCTTTTCTTGCCATTAATGGCCGCATCAATGAAGGGTTGGTCAGGATTTTTTATGCGACACTAGTGGTGGTAAAAGGGGACGGGCCAACTACATATGAGGCCATGGTCCGAGGGGAGGGTACCATTCCGTCGTTCTGATTTGGTTGTCTTTATGAATGTATCGGACGCCGAGGAATCAGTCAGTTTTACCGATTGGAATGTTTTTGGACTCGGGACATTAATTGAGACCCTTGCACTGGGGGAAGAATGGAAAAAAATGGCCTTCCGTTAGGCTGCAATGGAGGATTTACCGAGACTACTTCACTATATCAATGTCCACTCATTCATGGTGATGAGCAACCGGTCAGAGGTGCATCACAAGCACGCCGCATTTATCTACGCACTGATAAATAATTTGGGCGATATTAGCTTGCCTAATATATTTCTGGATATAATGTGCACGACGGCTAATGAGAGAGCCAGGACATTCTCCCTTCCTTTTCCTTCCCTCATCACGAGGATCTGTTTATCGCACGGTTGCCCAGAATTTAACACTGACCGCAAGCAAGACCCACTCGGGCTTCTCATAAAGAATAATATTTCGAAGATGCTGAAACACGAGTGGGGGCAACCGGGGAACAAAAGGCAGATGGCAGAGGTAGTTGATGAGCCCGACGACGAGGAGGCTGAAATTAGGATGGCAGAGCAGGGGCAAAGTTCGTAGGTGCCACCCACAGATTTTTATGGCCGCTTTGAGGCATACAGGGTACTGCAGGACCACTGGGAGTCCTGCCTGGACCAGCAGCAGGCCGAGCAGCGGAATTATCAGGCCAAGCAGCGAAAGGAGTGGGCCGAGCAGAGGCAGGCTTGAGCGCAGCATAGGCATGAGTACCGGATGATGCAGCGGATGGTGAGAGATCTTTATTTGTAGAGGCATGATTCGGACACAGCACTACCTCCTCATTTTCAGGACCTTTCTAATCCTAGTGGTTTCGGCGACTAGGCTACTGTTGTACTGGGTCATTTTATTTTAGCATTTCTTGGGCGGATAGTAGGTTGTATTATTTTATTTTATTTTTATTTCTTTCTTTTTATTAGTTGTAATGTATTAAGTTATTTTGTATCGAACTTATGGAATGAGAAATTAAAATGTAGTTTGTGGTTGTTTATTAGATTTTGATGTGTGTGATCTTCCATTTTATAAAATCAAAAAGTTCACCATCAATTTATCTAGTATTTTCACTTCAGCCCCTCTATATTGTTGTGACTTGGGACATAGTTTCTTTTAACGTAATACATCGGTATATATTCTTCCCATGCTTTGTACTAACTTGTTTTGCAGATTCATTTGGACTTGTACTTATGGAGATCGCTCCAAATGTGGGTAATATCATTCTTTTCCTATCTTTGTGTTGTGTTCTTTAATAGACGCATTGAGGACAATGCAACATTTAATTTAGGGGGTGTGGGATATTCTATCCATTTCATTGTTTAGTCCTTGAATTTGACTACAATTTAGTTAAAAAGCATGTTTTTGTTAAAAATTTGAAAATTTTCAAAAATATTTTCTTTCTTTTTTCTCCTTTTTTGGGTTTTTTACCCCTGTTTCCGATGATAAATTCTAATAATTTCCCGATCCATTAGACAATTCAACGATGCAGGTTCTCGATTTTAGAAGTTATTAGACTTTAGTCCTCAAATCATTAATATTATGAATAACTTCATGAATTAAACTTTAATCCCATGAGCACATTCACTTTCATTGTTATATTGATTTGGTTTAAGATTTTTATAACTCGGTAAGCTTTTGTTGCATTGTATATACTTACACCAAGTGAGATTAAAGACTTATCTTCATTTGTGAGTGTATGCAATATTCTTTCCTCTTTGAAAACGCTACAGCCATTGGTAATCTCTTTATTCTTTCATTGATCGTTCATTAATTGAGTTCATTCTTCAAATGTATTACTTGAGCATGATTTTCATATATTGTTTTGACTCAAAAATTGCGTAAACTTTTTGATATGATCATAGGCCATCTTTATATATCACCCATATGACCTTGACCTCACCTTTTATATGTTCCCTAGTCAACCCACTTGAGCCTAAATACTAGCATTTCGCTTCATCACCAAAATTCCCCTAACCAACTCCAAATTGGAGTTATATACCATACATATTACCTTACATACCCTTGTTTGGATTGTTATTTGGGATTGAATGATATTGTTGTGTTTTGTGGTTGCAATTTGACCATGAAAAGAGTCAGAAAAGAAGAAAGTGTAGTGAAATAGAGAAGAAAAAGATAAAGTTGAAAACAAAAGAAAACAAAAGAAAAAGTGAGAAAAAGAAAAAAAGAAAAAATAAAGAGAAATGTATACATATTGTCTGTAGTGTTTCAATAAGCTTGATTACTCTCGATTGTTATATCTAATGCTCGTTTGGAAATCAATGTCCAAATTTTGAAATTGCCCACTTTTTCCCATTATCCCGAGTTTCATCCCCAAACATTTTGAATCCGTATATACATCCCTTTCACTTCGTACCCCAGCCTAGCCTACATTACAACCCTAATAAAGTCCTATGTGATCTTAAGTAGATGTAATTCAAAGGGTTAAATATTTTTTATAATCTGTTAAAATTCATTTCGCCTCTTTTATATGTGCAGTATCCTTTCACTGAGATTACAGTTTTTATTTCCTATATAGCGTTCTTCATTTGTGACATGTGCACGGCCTAGTTTCCATTTACATTTACTCTTTAGGCCCGCATGTCTCGTGTGTTACCTCCCTGTTTCAAGTAAATTCATTTGATGAGTGTAATGCCCGTGAGGATTGACTTTTATGCATGCTTTAATATTTAGTATCCGAGTTATTTAAGTTTTTACCAAACAATATTTTGCATGTGCTCACTCCCCTCCCACATGTTAAAGCTTCAATTCACTAAGGTGCATTCGATAATGTTAATATCTGCGGACTTTTCACGTGAATTCGTTTGCTATGCTAATAACATGCTGAAATCTTGTTCATATTGTTGATTTTGTCGCATATGATTGGGCATATTTTGAGGAAACTGTTTGATATTTGTGGGCATCATCCCTGAAAACCCTCACAAGACGACACTCGTCCACTAGGGTAACCTAGGGGTTTAACGGCTTATTACATACGCTAAATGCAATCGTTCGCCCGCGAAAGTGGCCTTATCTTTTTATTGCTTTCTTATCCTACTTTTATACTATCTCCTATTTTGGTTTACTTGTTCTTCTTATTGCATCCTATTTCATTGTTAGGGACTAGAAATGTGTAAGTTAGGGGGTGTGATAATACGCAAATAATGCGTATTGCATCCGTCGAACCTATGCATTTTAGCCCCCTCGGGTGCCTTAATCTCTATACTTAAGCCCGTTAACCAGACACCCTCGGTTTATATTGTTAACATGCTATATGAGGTATAATTGGGCTTTTGTAGGTATTTAGGTACTAAGTATGGGATTCGAATGCATTCCGGTGAAGTTTCGTACGCAATCTTACAAGGGAAATCCGGTCATTTCACAGCTTGGGCCGACATCTACATGGAAGTTGTATCCCTCCTCGCTAGCTTCGCGTGGCCGTGAACGGTGCGCGAATCCGATTCATAACGAAGAAGTTGTGGCGATTACAGCAGAGGGAAAAACAAGGAAATCAAAAAAGGAGGAGAAAAGAGAAGAAAAGAATGGAGAAGATGTTGCTTGGCTCACCCCTTCTTGATCGATCGATCGATCGATCCTTCTAAAATGTCAAAATTTTGCCTGGATCGATCGATCGACCAAAGGGGTCGATCGATCGACCAAAGGGGTCGATCGATCGATCCCCTATTTTCTGCAGATATTTTTACCTTCTTTTCCTTTCTCCCACCTTACTATATAAGCCAATTTTGTTGTAATAAACTATATACTTAGTTTTAGAAGACATTTTAGGTTAGGGTTTGGTTTGGAGAGCTCATTTTCTCTTCTTCTTGGGGTGACAACCAATTGGTTTTGTAAGATTGAACTATTCACTTCCATTTCCATTAATATAGCTTTGTTCTTCATTTTTCCTTGCTTTGTAGAATAATTTCCATGCTTTCTAAATTAGTTTGACTGCTTTATTTCTTTCTTTCCTAGTTTAATTAGTATAAATTAGTTTAGTTCATTATGTGCCCTTAGATAATTAGGGTCGGTATGTCGTTCCGCCATTAACGGGCCCCGAACTCCAAAAGTTAGGTTTTGTGTAAAATTGTGTTTAATTGAACCCACGCAAATTAAAGTCGGATTATTATGCATTTAACTTTCATTACCATGCAACGTTAGTGTTTATAGCGGTAATCTGAGTTTAATCCACGTGCGACCATTTTCAGTTAAATGTTTATTCACGCAACTTTGGCTTGAATTCCTTATTGTGCGAAGTTTATGATTAACTGAAAATGATCAATTAAATTGCTTTCGAGCCAGAATTCTGATTATTAGTTGTTTCGAGCCGTATGGTTGGATGAAATCCTGATCCTCACTTTACTTTTATTTAGACTTAACTTATTTTTTTCTTTTATTTACAACCAGCCATCACCTTTTTACACTTTTATTCCTGAATTAATAATCTGTTACAATATATCAAACTTTCTCTGTGGATTCGATACCCGACTTACCGCTGTATTCACCAGTTGAGTCTAGTCGTAATTTATATTTCTTTTGTATTGAGGCGGTGAAACGAAAACAACGACCGGCATTTGACACGCGCCGCATTTCACGCCCTTTATCAGATATCTACATAATTATTATACGATTTAGAGGAAAATAATCATTATAGCAAGTATGGGTAATATTGAGGATATATACGAGTACTGAGGTTGGATAAAATATCATGTGAGTAATAACTACATAATAAATGTATTATGATAATCGTGATTACATATACAGGTAGTATTCAAGAAATACGACGGGTACTTGGGGTAGAATAAATTCCTAAAATTGTACATAGGTCAAATAAATACCTAATTTTATATAGGTAGATGATAATGCCTATTTTTTGATAATTTGTGTGTGTGACATACCTAGCTTACTGGTTATCGACGGGATGTATACGCATGAGAACAGTCTTATCCTGATGAATATATGGGACCTTCGACTTGTCTCTCGTGAACATAGGACTTAGGTCGATTACCATTAGTGAGAACAATGGTATAGAACGGTCATTTGGGTGCGTAGGTATGTGCGTAGCCCAAAGTCTTAGGACTATGTTCGCCTCCACTGTTTGTGTTTGATGTTTGTGGTTCGAGAAATATTTACCGAACCTTTAGTCCCCTATACGGAGACAAGCTATACTCGGACATGATATCAGAGTAATGCATGCACCGCAGCTGTGTCTCGGGGTGTCGTATTGTATTATAATGAATTGAATGAATATGTATATACTGGTTAGATCTATCTTATGTGTTAATTAAGTAGAATTGAAAGATAATAGTATGTAATTAATTAAGTATGATAATGCTTAATTATGATGAATAAAAAAAGGCTTATCCATGTTGAATCTTATTGAATATATGTATAAATTATTGTATGAGAAAATATGCGGGATATATATGGGCTATGATTAGTTGATACAATTATGAACTACTTAGAATGGATAATAGTAACTAGTATGATATAGAGGTACGTTAGGTGTGCACTCTAGATGAGAGGTGAGAATCTCAAAGAGAGAGTCCGATAATCTAACATGTATATTATAAGTGATAAATATTGCAATTATTCACTTGTTGTTCTCAAAACTATTTTACCATCGGGCTCTGACCCGTTTCCTTGCATGTTCTCTTTTCTCTCTTGTATGTTCTATATCAGGTGTCCAGCCGCAGGGACACTAGCTATAGAGGATTATGATGATTGACGAGCTATGGAGCTATGGAGTATTGTTTAGACGCCTTCATTTATTTGATTCATACTCTGTAGTGATCTTTCATTTAAGGCATGTCTCTCAAGAGAATTTTAGATATTTCTCTTTTATCTGAGTCAAGGTTTTATACTCATGTCGTTGTGTTACATTTACTATTGTTGGGATTTATGTATTGGGATATATTGACTGGAAAAGTTTTATTCCAGTTGCATTTAAATTTTATTATGATATTTATTCAGTTATGTTGTTGTGGATTGGAATGTGTAGAATTTTTTGAAATGGTAAAATGAAATGTTCATTGGAAAGTTTTTAACACCAGCTTAATTGAGTATTAGGTGATAGTAAAATGTTTTCGACAGTGATGCTAAGAATGAACCAACTTTATATTCTGATTTAATTGGGTATGGGACTGATCACCTGATATTTAATTAGGCGGGGTGTTACAGGAGTTTGATGTTGTAACCATAATTGAACGAGATATTAAAGCAGTCGACATCCTTGCATCAAAAACTAGAATGAGAGTTGGACCATGTGACACCCCGACTAATTAAATACCGGGTAGCTACTCCTTTATTAAATCAATACAAAATATCAAGTTGGTTCAGTTAATAGTATCACTGTCGAAAACATTTTAATAATTACTAACCACCTAGTATTTAAAAAGTAAGTTACCAAATTATAATTTAAGTCTGATTAACATGCGATAAAAGAATAATGGAAGAACAACATAATCCATTTACCATAACGAAGTAATGAGATAATCAACAAATAATAATAAGTCCGGAGGAAAACTCCTCACAACAATCCCACATCTGAAAATAAAATGACAAGTCTGAATCCTGAATTAATTACATGCCAGAAGTCCGAATAACTGAAATAAATGAAAAATCTCTAAAAGAAATGGGCGACATGCCCTACAACTGATAAGTGCTGAATATCGAGTCAAGATAGATGAAGCGTCTACGAGCAAAGTCCTGTAACTTCCACAAACAGCTACAGCTCGTCACCTGAATGAGGATCCTAAGCATGGTGTCCTTGTGGCTGGGTTTTTACAAAAATAGATTTGAAAGCAAATGGGTCAGAGCCCGAAAGTGGAAATCATTTTAAAAACAGCAAGTGTTTTAATAACATTAAAACATTAAATGCAAAATACATGTTAGGATGAGCACTCACATGAAATTCTCACCTCTCGACTATATGTGCACTCATAACGTACCTTACCCATCTAAATGACATATATATCTAATCAAAACGTAATAAGTTCTACCCCTTACTACTCAATACTCATATTACATTCTAGCTTTATCAATAAAATAGAGGGATTTACTTAAACTCAGATTCTCAATTAGTAATACCATTCACTATCGGTTAACCCGTTATGTTTTCTCAAAACATTACCATAATTATATTCACAATACCAACATGAAAGTTCCCATTAATTAAGTGTATATTATTCACGTCATAAATATACAATACAAGCACCTCGAGACTAGCTGCGGTGCACACATACTCTGCTATCCATCCCGGTACATCACGTACATAAGGATCACGCATTCTGAATCTCTCAGGAATCGTTCAGATAACAACATCACAAATAATGGAGGCGAACACAGTCACATCACATGGGTCACGCACATACCTGCGCTCCCACGATCAGCAGACTTATTAACATCCCAATAAGTCCTTCTCTGGCCTATGTTCATCGAGGTACCAGTCTAAATCCGGGCAACACAAGGATTAGAGGGCCCTAAGCGAACGTAAATCTCTCGTGATAGCAAGTATGGTAGGTATGTCATACACATAAAATCAATACATATACTAAGTATGCACACATCTTAGTAATCACTATAATATATTGGTGGTACACTTATCATTCTCGTACCGACATATAATGCTACACAATTTATATGTTCCCGATTAATATAGTAATTTAGGCCGTCAATAGTTCTCGCATCGTAATAGACACTCACTTCCTACTTCATATTTTCCCTTAGGTTCAACTACACTCCTAGGTTTGACTCCTCATTATAACCCAAACATCCCAAATATGCCAATTATCCATCAAGGAAATGTCATTTCTCCATATAAACAACGTTACGGAACACGCGAAATCAAAACAGGCTAAAAAGCCTAAACTGTCAACTCGTTCGAAGTCTCGTTCGAACGAGGCTGTTCGAACGGGAGTTCGTTCGAAGGAAGGGGCTTTCTAACGAGGTCTCGTTCGAACGAAGTCATCGAACGAAATTCACCCTCGTTATAAGTCAAAGGTCAACTCGTTAGAAGCTCGTTCGAATGAGCTCGTTCGAACGACCTGGGCAGGTTTTCTAACGAGTGGCCAGTTTCGAGCCCAGATTTCCTATTTTCATTTTTTCCAACTTCTCTTCACCTCTAATCTCACCTAAATGTCATTCCAACAATGTTTCAAGGTGTCTAATCCTTCCTAAACATGTTTCAACCGTATTACAACATTTATATGGGTTCAAATCACCCTAAACTACATCAAATTATCAAATCTCCAACATTTATTTTTTTTCAAATCTCAAGAACATGAACCCTAGAAAAATCAAGTCATTCATAGACATAACTAAATCCGTTTTTATGATGTAAAAGATGTATTGTCATCTGACTAATCATCCTATCAACGTTCTACATGCAATTTCCTCAATAGATTCTTAAATCTCTACATCCAATTAAATGGGTTTTTATCATACTCCAAGAACAATACAATTTATTTGAACTTCCTACGCATGGAAGAAGCATTCTCTGCAAAATAATGAAATTAAACCACTTGCCTTATGTGTATCTCTGAATTTGATGACGAATTGATGAGTTTCTCTCTCTCTCTCTGCAGAATTCTCCTCTCTTCTCTCTCCCTCTACAAGCTCTTCTCTAATGGTGGCAATGGAGGCTAGGGTTTGTCTTAGGAACTTTTGGGGCTAATTCTAATAACCCCCGTAGCCCTTTAATCAGTTAATGGATGGTAATGGGTTATTGGGTCTTTTAATTTTCCATTTAAAACTCCTAAAATTCGTTAATCAAAAATCCCAAAATTTTAAAATTACTAAACTGCCCTTATACGTTGCCGGTATGGCCTAAAAATGCCCCGGAACCCAAACTAAACCCCCGGCTAGTGTTTTCTGACTATTTCGACCCTTCCGGACGCGTTGGCGCACTCAAAATGACCATACAGTTTATAGAAATAAAATTCACTTTTTAATTATCATAATTATATTTCATGACGCGACTGTCACACGCGTCTCAATAAGATTCCCAAATTGCCGTATTTCAATCTCACGACAAATTTTATAATTCAGTATTCATATATAATCATATATGCACATTATAATCAAATACCAACTCGCATCTCTCTAGTATTTTTAATCCGGATTAATTTCCAATTAATACGCATTTAATTCAATTAATCCCATAAATAATATCACAAAAAATACGGGGTATTACATACTTCCCCCCTAATAACTGAATTTCGTCCCGAAATTCGGAACTAGAAAGTACCTGGTAAGAACAACTCTAGATAACGTTCTTGCATCTCATCCTCTCGCTCCCATGTGGACTCCTCGACATTATGATGTCGCCACTGAACACGCACTAACGGAACTATCTTTGACCGCAGTTTCCGCTCACTTTGGTCCAAAATAGCAATCGGCCCCTCCTCGTAGGAGCTATCAGGCTGGAGATCAATGTCCTCCAAAGAAATGTGAGAATGAGCCAAATCGTCTCTAATATATTTCCTTAGCGAGGAAATATGAAACACATCGTGAATCCGATGCAAATGCTCCGGTAATCCAAGCCTATACGCAGCCGGTCCAATCCGCTCAATAATAGGAAATGGTACCACATATCTCGGTGCCAACTTCCCTTTCTTCTCAAAACGCATAATCCCCTTCATAGGAGATACTCTGAGCAAAACCTGGTCCCCCACTTGGAACTCCCTGAAGAATCTCTTCGCATCAGCATAGCTCTTCTGCCGATCCTGAGCTACCCGAATGCGACTTTGAATTAATTCTATCCTCGCCGAAGTATCCTGAATTACTTCCGGCCCAAGTAGTTTGTTATCCCCCACCTCCAACCAACATGCTGGGGAACGACAAGGTCTACCGTACAACGCCTCAAATGGAGCCATGCCAATGGTGAACTGGTAGGAGTTATTGTAAGCAAACTCTACCAGTGGAAGATACTGCTCCCATCCACCCCCGAAATCAATGATGCACATCCGCAACATGTCCTCCAACATCTGGTTTGTATGCTCGGTTTGCCCATCGATCTGCGGGTGATACGCCGTACTCAATCGTAATTACGTGCCCATAGCCTCCTGAAAACTCTCCCAAAATCGTGAAATAAATATCTTGTCCCGGTCAGACACGATATTTAAGGGCACACCGTGAAGTCTCACTATCTCTGAAATAAAGAGCTGGGCATACTGTCCTGTAGTGTAGTCTGTCCTTACGGGTAGGAAATGAGAGACTTTGGTCAATCTGTCCACAATTACCCAAATGGAGTCGTGACCTCTCTGTGACGTAGGTAACCCCGTGATAAAGTCCATGGATATGCTCTCCCACATCCACATCGGGACCTCCAATGGCTGTAGAAGTCCTTCCGATCTCTGATGATCCACTTTTACCAGCTGACAAGTGGCGCATTTAGAAACAAACACGGCAATATCTCTCTTCATCCCGCTCCACCAATACTGACGTCTCATGTCTTGGTACATTTTATCCCCACCGGGATGTACCACGAATCGTGAGCCGTGCGACTCTGCCATCACCTCGTACCGCAATTCCTCCCCTTTCGGAACTACCAATCTCCCATTGAAGCGTAATCCCCCGTCTGAGCTAACGGTATATGATTCAGCTCCCTCTGCTAGTAATCGAACTATCAGCTCCTGACAGAACGAGTCATCTGTTTGTGCCTTTACCACTCTCGTGACAATCTGCGGTGTAACAGTCATTACCGACATGAATGATCGGGCCACTGCATCCTGGTGTCCCAATTGTTTCCACTTTGCCTTCCACACCCCTGCCACCTCATCAACAGGTCTGCGGCTCAACGCGTCTGCTACTACGTTAGCCTTCCCCGGGTGGTATTGGATATCGAACGAATAATCCTTCACACACTCAAGCCACCTCCGTTGCCGCATATTCAACTCCTTCTGCGTGAATAGGTACTGTAGGGACTTGTGGTCCGTGAACAATCGAAACTTCTCCCCCAAAAGGTAATCTCTCCAAATACGAAGGGCAAATACAACTGCCGCCAACTCCAAGTCATGAGTGGGGTAATTCTTCTCGTGAGGCTTTAGCTTACGGGATGCATAAGCAATGGCCTGACTCTCCTGCTATAATACACCTCCAAGTCCTTGCAAGGACGCATCGGTGTAGACTAGATACTCAACTCCTGGTCTCGGCAATGCTAACACAGGTGTTGAGGTCAACTTATCCTTCAACTCATCGAATGCCAACTGACAGGAATCACTCCAGATGAATGGCACACCCTTACGAGTCAGATGTGTCAAAGGACCTGCTATCTTCGAAAATCCCCGAATGAACCTCGTGTAGTATCCTGTTAATCCTAAGAAACTACGGATCTTCGCCGGTGTCGTGGGTTGTCCCCACTCCCTCACCGCGGATACTTTCCCCGGATCAACAGATATTCTCCGATCGGAAATAATGTGTCCCAAAAATTGGACCTCCTTCAGCCAAAACCCGCACTTCTCATATTTTGCATACAGCTCGTTCTGACGTAGCGTCTGCAAAACTTGCCTCAAATGCTCGGCGTGCTCCTCCTCTATCTGGGAGTAAACCAGAATATCATCAATGAAGATAATGACGAACTGATCTAGGAAATCTCTGAACATCCTATTCATCAGGTCCATAAACATGGCTGGAGCATTGGTCAAACCAAAAGGCATAACCCGAAACTCGTAAGAACCAAATCTCGTTAAGAACGCAGTCTTCGAGACGTCCTCCTCCCTGATACGCAACTGATGGTATCCCGATCTCAAATCAATCTTCGAGAAGAAAGAAGCTCCTCTCAACTGGTCGAATAAGTCATCGATTCGAGGCAACGGATACTTATTCCGTATCGTGACCTTATTCAACTCTCAGTAGTCCACACACAGTCTCAGTGAACCATCTCTCTTCTTCACGAACAACACAGGGGCACCCCACGGTGAAGTACTCCTCCGTATAAACCCCTGACCCAACAACTGCTCAATCTGATCCCGTAACTCCCTCATCTCAGTTGGAGCCATACGGTACGGTGCGCATGCTATAGGTCTCGTATCTGGTAATAAGTCTATGACAAAGTCTATCTCTCGACTGGGGGGTAGGCCTGGTATCTCCTGAAACACATCGGAATACTCCCTGACAACAGGGATCGAATCTAAAGGAATCACAACCTCCTTAGAGGTATCCTCCTCTATGTAGTACAAATGAGCAATCGTACCTCCCTCTGGGCGAGGCATCGCCACTACAAACATCTCTTGCCCCGGAATGGCAAAAACAATGCTCCCACCGAAGCAATCAATCATGGCTCTATAATCAGCGAGCCAATCCATACCGATAATCACATCGTACACATGCATATCTAATACCAACGTGTCTGCATGTAATACAAGACTACCAATCTCTACCCCCACTCCCCGGCATATAAAGAAAATAAGTGACCCACTCCCCAATGGTGAGTCTACACACGTCACTGTGCTCTCTGCTGTGGCTAACAACCCTAAGGCTTTCACAAAATGCGTAGCTATAAAACAGTGCGTTGCACCCGTATCAAACAAAACCCGACCCATAGTACCATGGATAGGAAACATACCCTCAATCGCGGGTGGTGCTTGTGGAGTTGCTGCCTGGTGGACGTTATAGACACGTCCATACTGTAACTGTCCCTGTTGCACAGGAACTGCTGGAATGGCCGGTAGTGCTGGCACCTGGGCTGGAGCGGGGAGGGCAGGTGGAAAAAGTGGCCTCTGTGGCTCATGTCGAGCACCTTGCTGCTGCTGTGGGGCCTTGCCCCTATCAGGATAGTCCTGGCGTTTATAGCCAGTCTTGCCACAAACGAAACACTTCCCTGGGAAGTTCCCCCCTCTATGTCCCTGCTGTCCCCGGCCCTGGTGACCGTTACCGTTCCTCCACTGGCCCTGCTGGCCCTGCTGAAACTGCTATTGACCATTCTGACCCTGCTGGTTCTGATGGCCGTTCGGACCCTGATGGCCCTGCCGGAAACCTCCCTGTCCGTGCCTAAAATTTTCAGACCTGAACCTCTTGTGATCCCCTTGCTGGGAACCCTGGTCGCCCTGTCTCTGCCCCTGAACAGATTGTGCCCCACTGGCACCATTCCCTCCAGTCCTGCCCTGATGGCTGGACTCTCCAGATCGCTTGCCCTCAGCCATGTGAAAGCGGTGATCCTGGCAATGGATCAATGCAGCGTTAACCACATCAGAATAAGTGGCTAACGAGAGGTTCCCTAACAAGTGCTGACGAATCCTCCATGTCAACCCGTCAGTAAATTTCTGTATCTTCTTCTCCTCTGTCGGTATCTCATCCGGAACAATGTTCAGAAGATTAGTGAATTCAGCCTCATACTCGGCCACAGTCTTACCCTCCTGTCGAAGGCTCATTAACTTCCTCCTCATTTCCGTATGAACAGCTGACGGAAAGTACTTGCGGTCGAACCGCACCCAGAACTCCTGAATAGTGAGAGTGTCTCTCTCCTCCATGGTGGTAATAGACCCCCACCACTGCAGTGCAGACCCCACTAGCTTAAAGGTAGCTAGTATCTGCTTCTGAACCTTGGTGCACTCGTACATCCTCAAGTGCAGCTGAATATCCTTCCTCCACTGACTCGAAACTACCACATCGGAGCTACCTGCGAACTCCGGAGGGTGTGCTTTCTGAAAAGCATCACGTACACGTTCCCAAGAAGACGGGAATCCATGTGCCTGAACTGGCGCCGCTATCGGCGCCTGAGGTGGTGCCTGCTGAACTACGGCAAGTGCGGCATTTACCGCCTGGGCCACAATGGCTGCAACCTCGGCGGCATTCATCGTGCCCTGAACTGGTGCGGGTTGTGGTTCTGGCGTTGCATCCCTAGGAATCCTTTGTGCATGTCGTGGAGGCATCTGAAATAAGAATGAAGTTTATAAGTTCGCAGTTATAAACTTAAAATAGCTGAAGAACGTAGCATATACAAAAGAATACAACAGTCCTAAAATATAAGGCTCTACTTCAAATAAAGCTCAGCGGAAACATAATAAGTCGTACAGATCCTAATGGACACTAGAACCTGATGCTCTGAAACCACCTGTGACACCCCGACTAATTAAATACCGGGTAGCTACTCCTTTATTAAATCAATACAAAATGCCAAGTTGGTTCAGTTAATAGCATCACTGTCGAAAACATTTTAATAATTACTAACCACCTAGTATTTAAAAAGTAAGTTGCCAAATTATAATTTAAGTCTGATTAACATGCGATAAAAGAATAATGGAAGAACAACATAATCCATTTACCATAACGAAGTAATGAAATAATCAACAAATAATAATAAGTCTGGAGGAAAACTCCTCACAACAATCTCACATCTGAAAATAAAATGACAAGTCTGAATCCTGAATTAATTACATGCCAGAAGTCCGAATAACTGAAATAAATGAAAAATCTCTAAAAGAAATGGGCGACATGACCTACAACTGATAAGTGTTGAATATAGAGTCAAGATAGATGAAGCGTCTACAAGCAAAGTCCTGTAACTTCCACAAACAGCTACAGCTCGTCACCTAAATGAGGATCCTAAGCATGGTGTCCTTGTGGCTGGGCACCTAAAATGGTTTTTACAAAAATAGATTTGAAAGCAAACGGGTCAGAGCCCGAAAGTGGAAATCATTTTAAAAACAGCAAGTGTTTTAATAACATTAAAACATTAAATGCAAAATACATGTTAGGACGAGCACTCACATGAAATTCTCACCTCTCGACTATATGTGCACTCCTAACGTACCTTACCCATCTAAATGACATATATATCTAACCAAAAGGTAATAAGTTCTACCCCTTACTACTCAATACCCATATTACATTCTAGCTTTATCAATAAAATAGAGGGCTTTACTTAAACTCAGATTCTCAATTAGTAATACAATTTACTATCGGTTAACCCGTTATGTTTTCTCAAAACATTACCATAATTATATTCACAATACCAACATGAGAGTTCCCATTAATTAAGTGTATATTATTCACGTCATAAATATACAATACAAGCACCCCGAGAATAGCTGCGGTGCACACATACTCTGCTATCCATCCCGTTACATCACGTACATAAGGATCACGCATTCCGAATCTCTCAGGAATCGTTCAGATAACAACATCACAAATAATGGAGGCGAACACAGTCACATCACATGGGTCACGCACATACCTGCGCTCCCACGATCCGCAGACTTATTAACATCCCAATAAGTCCTTCTCTGACCTATGTTCATCGAGTTACCAGTCTAAATCCGGGCAACACAAGGATTAGAGGGCCCTAAGCGAACGTAAACCTCCCGTGATAGCAAGTATGGTAGGTATGTCATACACATAAAATCAATACATATACTAAGTATGCACACATCTTAGTAATCACTATAATATATTGGTGGTACACTTCTCATTCTCGTACCGACATATAATGCTACACAATTTATATGTTCCCGATTAATATAGTAATTTAGGCCGTCAATAGTTCTCGCATCGTAATAGACACTCACTTCCTACTTCATATTTTCCCTTAGGTTCAACTACACTCCTAGGTTTGACTCCTCATTATAACCCAAACATCCCAAATATGCCAATTATCCATCAAGGAAATGTCATTTCTCCATATAAACAACGTTACGGAACACGCGAAATCAAAACAGGCTAAAAAGCCTAAACTGTCAACTCGTTCGAAGTCTCGTTCGAACGAGGCTGTTCGAACGAGAGTTCGTTCGAACGAAGGGGCTTTCTAACGAGGTCTCGTTCGAACGAAGTCATCGAACGAACTTCACCCTCGTTATAAGTCAAAGGTCAACTCGTTAGAAGCTCGTTCGAACGAGCTCGTTCGAACGACCTGGGCAGGTCTTCTAACGAGTGGCCAGTTTCGAGCCCAGATTTCCTATTTTCGTTTTTTCCAACTTCTCTTCACCTCTAATCTCACCTAAATGTCATTCCAAAAATGTTTCAAGGTATCTAATCCTTCCTAAACATGTTTCAACCGTATTACAACATTTATATGGGTTCAAATCACCCTAAACTACATCAAATTATCAAATCTCCAACATTTATTGTTTTTCAAATCTCAAGAACATGAACCCTAGAAAAATCAAGTCATTCATAGACATAACTAAATTCGTTTTTATGATGTAAAAGATGTATTTTCATCTGACTAATCATCCTATCAATGTTCTACATGCAATTTCCTCAATAGATTCTTAAATCTCTACATCCAATTAAATGGGTTTTTATCATACTTCAAGAACAATACAATTTATTTGAATTTCCTACGCATGGAAGAAGCATTCTCTGCAAAATAATGAAATTAAACCACTTGCCTTATGTGTGTCTCTGAATTTGATGACGAATTGATGAGTTTCTCTCTCTCTCTCTGCAGAATTCTCCTCTCTTCTCTCTCCCTCTACAAGCTCTTCTCTAATGGTGGCAATGGAGGCTAGGGTTTGTCTTAGGAACTTTTGGGGCTAATTCTAATAACCCCCATAGCCCTCTAATCAGTTAATGGCTGGTAATGGGTTAGTGGGTCTTTTAATTTTCCATTTAAAACTCCTAAAATTCGTTAATCAAAAATCCCAAAATTCTGAAATTACTAAACTGCCCTTATACGTTGCCGGTATGGCCTAAAAATGCCCCGGGACCCAAACCAAACCCCCCGCTAGTGTTTTCTGACTATTTCGACCCTTCCGGACGCGTTGGCGCACTCAAAATGACCATACAGTTTATAGAAATAAAATTCACTTTTTAATTATCATAATTATATTCCATGACGCGACTGTCACACGCGTCTCAACAAGATTCCCAAATTGTCGTATTTCAATCTCACGACAAATTTCATAATTCAGTATTCATATATAATCATATATGCACATTATAATCAAATACCAACTCACATCTCGCTTGTATTTTTAATCCGGATTAATTTCCATTTAATACGCATTTAATTCAATTAATCCCATAAATAATATCACAAAAAATACGGGGTACTACAGACCACAAAAGAAAAGTGAAGATAAGAAAAAGAATACACAAAACAACAACAAGAAGGTTTCCAAAAATCACAATAATATTACCAAAATGGGACATCATAAAAGAAAAAGAAATGAACTTGTGTGGTGTTTGTATGAATTTTTTTGGGGTGTGAATATGTTGGTTTGATGCAAATCACTATAGTTGTTTAGTATTTAGTATGAACATGACTATATTGAGGGCACTTTGTATGAAATTGTTTGTTCATCTTGTCATTTAAATATGTTGTTTTTTATCATAATTAATATGTTTTGTTAGTTGTGAATAAACTTTTTGTTGGAATTTAATTATTTTGTGGTGTTTTGAAGCTTGTGGTGTTTTGAAAAATGATTACATGAAAATGTTTTGTTGTTTTGTGACATCGAATGTGGTTTATAGGTTGCATAGCGATTAATCGGGTCACGTATCCGGAATATTTTACAAAGGAATCCCTATCCATAACGAATTATTGGGACATTTAGTCGTTATCTCAATAATGATTGGGGTTTTACCTGGCGGTGTTACGAAGAAAAAATAAAGGCATTGTGGCATTTTTAAGAAATTTCAATATCCATTCTGATCGAGTTTTTATCTTGTGATTATATAGATGAGGGTTTGCTTCGAGACCAAAATGATGACAATTAAACCATAATTCAGGATAAACATGACAATACTTGCGAATCCTATTCACTATTTACATACCGAATGGAAGTTCAAGCATTTTTTTAAAAGACCTCTTATTCGTTATATACATACCAAAACTTATCATATATAGTCGTGATCTATATACCGATTCGATATTTACCCTGTGGTGTTTTAAAGAATTTTTTTACCTTGTTATGTTTTATAGCAATCGCCATATTCATCCTGAATGTGTCCCTAAGTTTCGTTATTTAATGCCAAATCACCGTAATTCAATTTATGCAGTGAGTATTTATAGAGTTAATATTTTGACTGTGGAAGTTTATTTTGACCTTAATATTTATGCAGTTTATAATTATGCGATTAATATTATACATTTAATATTAATAGACATAATATTGGTAACAACAACATAATTAAAAGAGGGCATCATTACAAATTTGTAAAAGAGGACATAATAACTACCAAAAACTACATCCACTCGTATTTCATTACAGAAGGCATTAACTTGATCAATCATTCATTCACATTTCACCTTGATTTACAAAATAACATTCACTCCCAAAAAATACATCCACTCATATTGCATTATAAAATAACATTCATTCCTAAAATTACACCACCAAGTATGAATTTTATACAAAAAATACATAGGTAATATACTTCAATTACCTAATATCAATCGGAACATCACGGGTAGCTACGTTATATGGGCAAAGCGTCTCAAACTCTCTGATCCGTTTTGCGTATTTATTAATCCATGCACACACTTCAAGTAAGGCTTTGTTATGCCAATAACATGCAATCAGTGGCATTGGGTACACATGTCTCAACTTCAAAATTATAAAATGATTATTATAAACAAGATCCATTTTAACAAACGTCAGGAATTATCCGACTTTCTTCTCAACAGTAAGAATGTCAAACACTATTTCGGGGATAAAAAACACAAACACAATTATATATTTTTGCAATGAGATAACCACACTCGGGCATAAGTAATCAATGCTTCTTATGGAATGAGCTATTAAATTTGTTTAACATCTTTAGAATGGTATCATGAAACTCTGCCCCGAACAGATTTTATCACCTCTTCTATAAAATCTGATCCCATACCCTTCCAAGAATCCGAATCACTACCCTTCCTTAATGCACCCCTTACACACCTAAACCAACAATTACTATCAGTATTGACATTTATTATTTCCTTGAAAAAAAATAGCTAAAAAACTCAGGGATATCATTTGCATACTACTGGTATATGGGGGTGTATTTGTGGCACTATAATATTGGGTCTATAAACTTCTTGTAGTTAATGTTGGATTTTCTTTGCACCAGTGGGACATTAGCCTCGGCCATCTCATATTCAAATGATTATGGCCCCCTTTGGGTCGATATTTTAAAAAAGGTTCATATAGCCTCATGGTGGTCGGCGAAACTATATCCTTAAGCTTTCGCAATAAAATCATTTGCTCATCCTCGATCGATCTTAAAAAACATTATATAAAAAATTTCATCTCTATTTCATAATCAACCTCTTAGTATTTAACTAAGTAGTAAAAGTGTGGCATTGACGATGCCGACATAAGTCATCAAAGCCGAATTTCCAAATAAGTGCTGGAGAATCCTTCACTTGAGTCCATCAATAAACTTAAGGACCCTTTTCTCATTCGTATCCACCTCATCGGGCACGAAGTTAACCAAACGAGTGAATTCTTCCTCATAATCGACCACTGTGCTGCCCTTCTATGATAAGTCTAAAAACTTCCTCTGCATCTCTGTTTGAATAGAAGATGGAAAGAACTGCGATCCAACTACACCCAAAATTCCTCGATAGTCATGGCATCTCTTTCCTCAGACGTAGTGATTGACTACCACCACTTCAATGTCGCCCTTACAAGCTTCAAACTTTCCAAAATTTGTTTCTGAGTGTCACTACACTTAACCATATGTAAATGCCTCTGGATGTCCTTCTTTCATTGGCTAGCTATTACAACATCCGCATTTTGCCTAAAACTCTGATGGATGGCCCTTGTAAAAGGCTCCTCTGACTCTCTCCCACACTGACGGCACTAGGTGAGCCTAAATTGGCGCTACTGATTGTTGTGGCGGTGCTTGGGGAATATTATATGCCATAGAGGTCATCGCGGCATTAACTATCTGAGCAACAATAGTGGTGAGCTATGTACGGTCATCACCCCTTGAATAGTCTGCGGCTTCGGCTAAGACTCTCCTCCTGTGGCCCTCCTTGTGACCCGAGCTGGTTGTCCTCTCCTGTTCATCATTTTAAACAAAATCAAACTCGTATAAGATTCACTTAAACTTTGCACAATATCATGAGAACGTAAAAGCGCAATATGAATTAACACTCCTAAACATAAGGCTCTACATCAAAGAAAAAGCAACGCTGAAAAGTAAATCTGCACAGATCCTAAGGACACTAGAACCTGATGCTCTAATACCAAGTATGACACCCCACCTATTTAAATAACGGGTGGTCATCCCTCTACTAAAATAAAATAGGAATCTGAGACTAGCTCATTCTTAGCATCACTATCGAAAACCAAATTAATTACTAATAAACTATTAAGCCCAATGTTAAATTTTAAAAATTTATTAACTTGCCTAAATAGAACTTTCCGTCATACAAAAAACCATTCCAAATAATTTAAGTGTACATTGACCACATGAATGAATTAAATGATGAGAGATAAAATAAATAAATTAACCGAAAAACTTTCGGTAAATCCCCATACTATAATCTGACAAAAACTCAAATAAAGTAAAGACTATCCAATAATGGGCACATGCCCGAAGTGGAATCTGAAGTACATCATATCTAAAGAACAATGATAGAAGCATCTATTCAATACCTACATGTATCCACAACTGCTACAATATTATTTGACCAAAAGGATAGTTAAGCGTGGCGTCCCTATGGTTGAGCACCTAAAAAGTTTAAAAAAAGGATTTTTGATATGGGTCAGAGCCCAAAACCATTTGAAAATATTTTGCAAGTATTTAGAATGTAATGATGAAAATGCAACATAATTGTTCATATTTTAACTGGTGTCGCACTCACATGAGATAATCTTTGCCCCTCATCTATAGTGCACACATAACACATTCATTTTAATACCCTAGTTATGCTACCCTGCCTAACTAGTACCATCACTTATTTCAGCCCCACACAGTAAACTTCTAACCAATCGGTGCTACACATATTTTATTTTTCTTTGTTTCTCATTTATCTATCACATAAGCTTTGTCATTGTAATTCTCAATTATAATCTTATCATTAACCGATTCACATAAATTTACACTGTTTATAATTTCCAATGCTCTCATATTCGTTTAATTCACACATATACATGTAACACTCTTATATACATATATACATATCACCAGGGCCGGCTCTAGGCATAGGCCGGTTAGGCCACCGCCTAGGGCCCCCGATTAATTGGGGCCCCTTCCGAAAAGAAAAAAATTAGGTATAAAAAAAAACTAGGTATAAAAAAAATTAGTTGTATAAAAAAAGGCCCCCTAAAAAAAATTAGTTATGAAAAAAATTAGAGTTATCACATAAAAAAGGCCCCCCAAAAAAAATTTGTTCTATTTAAAATAAACCCATACACTAAACCCAACAACAACAGAATAACCCACCCACCCACTAAACAATAAACCCACCATCATAACCCAACCCGACCCAACTCAACCCATTTACTTATTCTATTCTAACCCTAACTCTCTCATTTCTCTCACCCACTTTCTTCTCTCACTCTTCTTCTCTTCTTCTCTTCTTCTATCTCACTCACACTACTCTCTTTCTCTACTAACCAAAGAAAGAATAAACCCCTCCCTTACCCACCCCACCCCCCAAAAACCCTTAGCCGCCACTGCCCCCCCACCCCATCCCACCCCACCCCCCAAAAAAAAATCTTCGGCAGCCCCCATCGCCCCTCAAAAGACAAAAACGAGCACCCCCCCCCCTTTTTTTTTCTTGAACTAACCTCATCAAAATAAGGGTTAAAAATCTAGGGTTTCAATTTCTTCAATTTCATAAAGTTAGGGCTTGATTGGAGATTGGTTGGAGCTTGTTTATGTAAGTATATATTATTCATTTGCTTTGTTATATCCCACTATATAAATTTGTTTGTTTTACTATTAATATTTGTGTTGTGTTTTTTTTTGTGTGTAAATTCCAATTTGTTACATGGGCATTTACAAATTAAAATTTGAGATTGCTCTCAAATTGGTTACAAATCATATTCTATTGTTCCTCTTTAGCATTTTTCTTTAATATTGTTTGTCAATATTGTTGAGAATCTTGTGATTTTGTGATTAATTTTTATTTTTGCAAATTACACTTGTTGTTGTGTGAATATGTCTACTAGAAAATAACCCTTCGGTCACGAAAAAAGAAAAAGACAAAAACAAAATGAAGAAGAAATATCAAAACTAGCGTGTTCACTAAATAAATATTTTAATAAACAAAAAAAATAGATGTTGAACATCAAAATATAGAAGATTTAGATAATGAAAATGTTGTTGAACATCAAAATTTAGAAGAATTGGATAATGAACAATTAAAAAATCAACGTGTAGAAGCTTTACCACTAGATATTTATGATCAGGTAATTGAAAAAATATTGATCAAAATTTGATAGACACAATGGTAAAAAAGGTCCAATAAGAGATAATGATATTACTTTTCCTAAAGATATAGAAAATAGGCGTTTTTCTACTATACGGTATACTTTTTATTGGAAAAATGGAGAAAACGTAATAGAGAATGGCTAGTGTACTCACGATCCGAGGATAAGGTTTTTTGCTTTTCTTGTAAGTTGTTCAAAAAGAATGGAAATAAAACTCAATTAGAAAAAGAAGGAGTAGATGGTTGGAAAAATATAAGTATACGACTTAGGGGCCATGAAAATAGTAGTGACCATGTAGATAGTATGACACAATTGCGAGAATTAATATTAAGATTTCAAAAAAATGAAACAATTGATCAAAGTATACAAGATCAAATTGATGGTGAAAGAGAAAGATGGAGACAAATATTAACACGAATAATTGCGGTAGTGAAAGAAAGATTAAATGGATTAGCCATGTTATCAATTGAAGAAGATTTGTTAACAACAATAAATTTTGATGATTTAATTGATAGTTTTGCATCGAAAAATGCGAGAACACATTTTCTTTAAAAAAAATTAATATAAAGGTCCCCAATTTAATTATTCGCCTAGGGCCCCCAAATTAATAGAGCCGGCCTTGCATATCACATCACATCACACACACACACACACACACACACACACACATATATATATATATATATATTATTTAGTTTTTTTTACACCGTTACCCAAATATAAATATAAAGATTCCTAAGCTTATAAAAATAACAAATTATGCAAATTCATTCCAAATTAACGGGTTAGAAACTAAACTTTGAACAAGGAAATGTCTTTACATTGCAAAATTTTAGTCTGTATAGCAATTTATTGCTTTATCATCAGTAGTAATAATAATTTGCAGCCTTTGAATCAGAAGACACTAGCCTGTTCTGATTTTTGTTTGAAAGAGTAATCAGCCCTTTGCTCCGACTTGTGCGAATGCTTCCACGAGCAACTTGATGCGGCCAGCCAAGGTTTGCTTAAAATTCTGTGAACATCTCTTGTCACCCTCGTCAACATCCTAAACCCCTCCTCTCACAAGACACCCTACTTGAGCCCCATCCATATATGCTTTACATGCCACCAGAATATCACGATCACACTTGCAGAAATTCCCCACAACCAAGTCCTCAAAATGCTTTGGTGGCCGCCTCATGCTGTACACCATCGTTTTCAGTGAGAGGATAAAAATATTCTCATTATACAGCAAGGAGATCTCCTCTACACTTGCCGAGCCACTCATATTTGCATATCCAGGCTCGTTGAAGATGGGCTTTGCATTTAAAATAAGCCCTTGTATAGAGACGAGCACTTGAAGCATTGTTGATATGCCAGGGATCCATTTCTCTTTTTGGTCACCCTTCCAAGTGTTAAGAAGGCTGAGGCATACTTTTCCATAATTGTACAAATTAGGATTGATTCAAAGTCCACCAGAGTGGTAGTACACGTGCGGTGGGACTTTAGGATAACTGCTAGGGAATAACACATCAAAGAAGAAGAGTCCATCATGGTAAGGAGTACCCTCTGCTCCTACAATTACAGCCCTCAAAAGATCCATCCTTGATTCATAAACCCTAATATATATTGTGTCAGGCAAATACTTTTCTAGGATCTTCCACTCTTCTTGTATCTTCTTTGCCCAATTTTTCGATGGCTGCTTTGATGAACAACCACTACGCAAATAGTGATGGTCTGAATGGTCTTCAACCATATCAAATTTTTTAAAAATTTATAACTTGTTCAGAATTTCATCTTCCTTTCCACACTTTTCCATGCTAAGGGAAAATGACGAAATTGTCGAACATCCTACTTGGGTTACACTCTTCGAAAACTGAACCCCATCCATTGATCCAAGAGTTGCTGTACCACTAGGGTCAGATCAAAAATTGGCAAAAGCTTCCTTCCCCTTTTTATTTGTGTCAACTTTTCCATCAATCAGCAGGACATCGCCACAATCTTCATCCATGTCAACATCAATCACTTCATGGTGAATAACCTCTTTGCGTCTATTAGTCTATGAATTAGAATGCCAATTAGTCGACGGAGGAATCTCAACCACCTCAGGGTCCATGCAAGAAGAACTTCCCCCAAGAAACACTCTTTTTTTGGGATTTGGCGGTGGGAATTCCATAGGGGTTTGTGCACAGAAAGAAAAGTCAAATACGCTTAGGTCTTATCTTGGATGGATTTCCGCGACAGCTCAATTCCTATATATATGTTTTTTTGGGATTTGGAGAGATGTATGTTGCTAGATGTGGGAATTCCGTGTATAGAAAGAAAAGGCAAAGACGCTTGGCTTATCTTGGAGGGCTTTCAGCGACAGTTCAATTCTTATATATTAGACCCGACAATATGAGCCTTTGAGGATGAAATTGTCCGTAATCCATCCAAAATAATGTATTTGGGGTCCATTAATTGTGTTTATGGGTCAAAATGGTTTGAACGATCCAATAAGACTGTTTGTTGGCGGGTCATTAGCGGGTCAAAATGGTTTTGAAACCTCTCAAAAATAAAACTCAAATTGCTAAAGAGTGTAAAGATTTTTTTTATTTAAGTACTTGTAAATTTTTTTCAAAATTATTATACCATATTTATCCGTATATGGTATAATAATTGTTTTTTCAAAAAAAAAAGATGGTCAACCTGCCTGACCCAGATTTGACCTGACCCAACCCGTCCAAATTATTCTGTCCGACCCGCTTTTGACCCGTCCAAATTTATCCGTATCCATTTTTGATCCGTCCATAACCGCCCATTTGCCACTACTGTGTGTATATATATATATATATATATATATACATATAATCCCATCCCTAGAGCAGAGACATCATGAATGCATTACCTAGAATGCTAGCAGGCTCCAAGTAAATCACGTATAGCGGTGGCAAAAATACGGGTTGGGCCTAATTTGGTCAGGCCAAATATGGGTGAGGCAAAATGTAGGTTGAGCTAAATGTGAGCTGAGTCAACTATGGGCGGACGAAATATGGGCTGGGCCAACCCATTTTTTCTACCCAAATAAGTATTACAATTCCAAGTAAATGTAAAAAAACCCATATTTTACTCGTAACTTTTAAAAATGGGCTTTATATTTGACTCGTAGTTTTCGAAAAATGGGATCCATATTTGATTCATAGCGTTCAAATACGGGTCCCATATTTGACTCATAACTTTAAATGTTGGCCCATATTTATCTCATATTTTTTTAAATGGGCCCTATTTTTAATTGATTGGGGCTAATATTGGTTGTTTGATCATTTGGGGTTCATTTTGTAACTATTAATCACGTACCACTCTTAGGTCACTGGGTAGGAATCTCACCACCAAACTCGAATCATAAACACATAACTTTAGGTTGTCATCTATATACATCCGTGGGTCATAACCATACTACATTACCCCACTAGACTCTAAACTCACAAACAATGGTCATGCAACAGTTCTTTGACCTAGGGAACCGACTTAACACCTGTTAGTCATGCCAGGGTGGGCAGACCACTATACAAAACCTCCATTGATAACATCCATAGAGTATGTATGTTCACAAACACACACACACACACACACAAAGATATATATATATGTATATATACACTATTTTCGAGTCTGCCGTCGACTCTCGAATATTTAAGTATTCACTTACTCATAATAAACTCATAAATATCATAATTCTAGTCACTAAGTTATTCTAATCTAGCCTGTAGCCTAACTCTTTTCAAAATCCCAACCGATTTCATAAATTATAACCCGAGTGTTATTCACCCCAAAACACCCGTACATTCGTATCCGGATTTCATTCCCCACTAACCCAAGGTAAATATAATCTCTCTCATATTTTTCCAGAAGTCCTAGGTCGCCCATCGGACTCCTTAAATCAACCCAAACCCTAAACGATCCACAGAAAAACCCAAATAACCAAAGGTGGCCAAATACCAGGACCGAACCAGTTCCCCTCCTTGACCGGAACCGGTTCGCCTTACAATTGATTCACCCCCAGTGGCGAATCGGTCCAGTTTTGAGCAGAGTTCTAATTCATTTTTGAAGAGATTCCGAAATTCTCTTTACACCATATGAATACCAATCCCCATTCAAACCCTAAATAGCATCTTCCTATCAATTCTTAACGTAATATTACATGTTTTTACGTCCTAATTCATCCGATAACACATCAATTCATGGGATTCAACATAATTTATCAATAATCAATTCACTTCTTAATTCTAATTCAAGATTACATTAATTCTCACCTTAACCATTAAAGATCACATCTTTTTTAACATGAAACCTCTCAAATTTCGTATGGGATTTTTATCATAATTATTTATCTATAATTTCATTCCCCAAATCCTATTTTTACATGTGAATCCTACCCCCAAAATTCGTGTTTCTACACCAACTATGATATGAATTATTGACACAACATAAAACATCAAAGCAAGATAAACACTTGACTTTAGTTTGTAAGGTCCTCAATGAATCTTCTTTGCACAAGAGTTCTGCACCCGGTATTACCCCAATTCTTTTTCTGGATGATCTTCCTCTCTTTCTCTTTGGTTCTTCCTTTTCTTTTCTCTTCTCTCTCAACTTTAAGTCATTTGGGATGGTGGAATGGATGACCATTCCATCTACCTTCCCTAGATATAATCCTAATCGCAAAATTAGGTTAAGTGTTATGTGCAAAATGATCTGAAACGCCCTTATACGGATCCCATTTAGCCTAAAAAGTTTTCAAAACCCGACTACCACCCCGAGTACCTAATTCTGACCATCTCGGCCAATTCTGAATCATTGGTACACTCAAAGTCACCATCTGAGTCACCTAACATAAATTTCCCATCTCATTCCCAACACGGCCCCACACACGCGTCCCGAATGAGATATCGTCAAACCTATCGATTTTACTCACTTACAACATAATATCATTTGACATGTTTTTATTTAATTATCACATCAGTAGATATAATCTCTTATAAATATTTTTCTCATTATTTATCATTTTAATCAAATTATATGTATACATGTAATGTAAATGCTAAAAAAATAAATATTCAAAAATACGGGGTGTTACATTTTTGTCATCTTAAGTTGAACATAGTTCATTAATGTTTGTCAATTTATAAAAATACCGCAAGTGCACGGGTTATTATGGAATAGCGAGGGTAAGTACGGGTCGAACCCACAGAGACTTGTCAATTTTTCCTTCAAAATATTTGTGACTGTCTAACTAGATGAAATGGGGTAGAGAATAATTATGTACTAAACTAAATAAATCAACTACAATAAATGAGAGTAACAAAAGATATTTGTAAACAATTAGGATTCGGGGTCCATTTATCACGTAACTAATATTGCACACTAATTTAATTTTGTAATTCCCTTTTGTAACTCAAATTAGAACAGACTCTCATCACGTTTAATTCGAAAAATATGAAAGTTATGTTGAAATATTTTTAACGTCTCTAATAGACGGCTAAAATTCTTATTCCCTTAGAAAATACAAGTTTTAAAGTCCGTAAATGTATTTAAGTAAGGACTATCAAAACAATCAAAGTGTAAGCATAATCCATCAAAAATTAATATTTTTTAAATTTCAAAACTTGATTTGACAAAACAATCTTGAAGGTTTTAAAATACACTCTCGTGTCGCTTTAAAATGAATACCTAATCTATAATAATAATTAAAACAAGTAGGGAAAGAACAACAATCAAATTAACGTGACAATATTAGCTAACTATGATAAACTTCACCCTGCTCCTAGTATAAGAATCAAGCTACCATAATGAAAGAGATATTGCAAGAATAAGAAGAGATTTTAATTAATAAATCAAACTTACAATAAGTCCTCTCACAATAATTTTCAATCCTCTAAAAAAATGAGATAAACTTGGCCCTCAAATTAATTACAATCACTCAAAGTTTCTCCCCGAAATCCCTTCTTAAAATTATGAGCCCAATGGTCCTTTTTATAGGACAAGTGGTGAGGTATTTGAGTTGTGGTGGGACTCTCCCTGATTGGCTGAATAGTATTGGAAGCTATCTCTCCACCTCTTTAATATTTGGATCGGGATAAGGGATTGAATTTCCACCCACTCGCAAACTCCTATCTTTTCTTGCTGAACACGCATAACGAATTTCGTCCAAATCGGAGGATAAAAATTTTTGACTTTTTTTATGATTTCACGAGCGTAAAAACAACTTTTTTTAATGACAGTAAAAATCAGTTTTTTTCGCGTTTTTCGAGTTGATAATCAATTTGCACCAAATTCCATAATTATATGCAAAATTTTCACTAGGTAATTTTTTCCACAAATTAGCACAAGAATGTTATAAAATTATCAAAGTGCCCATTTTTTTACTTAAAATTGCCATTTTGAATATGAATTCAATCATTCTTGCATTTTTTTTCTTTTTTAATAAAATGATCCTAAAAACTTATTAAATAAAATAAAATGGGACTAACAAAGTTAAATTTGGGTATAAAATATATAAAATAATGAACTCATCAATTAACCTTTTAAAATCCCCACCCTTAACAAACTTAAATGATAACTCATCAATTATAATCATTTTAGCAATACTTTTTCTACAACCTTCAACGATAAAATTAATGGACACATGATTACAATTGTTACCCCCTCCTCTTTCTTTCATTCAAATGACAATTTTTTATGTTTTTATCCTCATTATTATATTGGTAGACCTTGGATTTTAGTTATGCGATTTATCAAATTGTGGGTTCCATTATTCTTAGAATCACAAGCATAAGTCACCCCACAATAATTACATGCAGTCCTAGGTGTCTTTGAGTCTTTTAATTCGATAAAATGATCCCAACACCCAGCCTTTCATTTAGAACCATTTACCTTTTTGGAGATGACTTTTTACCCGTCACAACCACTTTCGTAGACTTTGGGTCATCCACATTCTCATCAGGAGCCATCTTTCTGCCTAACAACACTACATAAAAAAAAGAAAAACAAGATTTTCTTAGAATCTGAAATAAAAGATTTTAACAAGTGAGAACCTGTTAACATTCAGACTCACAAATCATTGGATAAGACCAAATCAAACTCACATGATATGAATATTTATTTAACATATATAAATAAATATAACTGAAATACACGAACATATATAAAGTTAACATATATAAATAAATATAAATCAAGTTATATTCTCATAAAACATTTATATTTATTTCAGTTATATTTGCAACACAAAACAATCGGTTATAAATTAATCTCATAAAATAATCAGTTATAAATCTTAACAACACTACATAAAACAATCAGTTATAAATCAATATTATAAATAAATCTCATAAAAAAAGTTAGATCTGGAAAAAAAGAGTTACATTCAGTTAGATATGGAAAAAAAGTTTCATTCAGTTAGATCTGGAAAAAAGGAAAAACTTACGTGAAAGAGAGCACCACTGGCTGCAAGAGAGTGGCAAGTCTGAGAGAGAGAGAGAGAGAGAGAGAGAGAGGGACAACGTCGAAGAGAGATGGAGACGGTGTCGGAGAGAGAGGGAGGGGATTTGAGAAATTTTAGGGCTTGAAAATTTTAGAGAGGCAGAGAGAGAAAAAAGTTAAAAAGGGATTTGTATTTTTGTTTTCCTTTTGATCCGTGTTTTGTGTGTCTTTTAGATCAGTTAGGATTTTATATTTTTTTTTTTTTTATTATTATTATTATTATTATTATTATTATTATTATTATTACTATTAATATATATATATATATATATATACATGTGGTCCAAACTAAAAACCGAACCGAAATTATCGATTTTTATATTGCCTAAGCCAAACTGGCCCGACCTTAAAAACAAATCGCCTGCAATCATCGGTTCGGTTCGGTTTAGTTGGTTCGGCATTTCAGTCGGTTTTTCTGCACTCCCTAAATATCGGTATATTGTGAGAATGCTTAATTTATGAAATGAAGTCTCAAAATCTTTCTCGATCCCCGTTACTTATAAATCCAATAGATTATCCATCCCTGCCCACACCGAGTTAAAGGCTAGATGCGAGTCCTCCAAGTATTTCTTCAACTTTCCATGCGCACCTTCATAACAATTAGTGGTTCAGTTACCGCAATGTTTAATCATATTAGTCCAAGCAGTGATGAAGCACTCCTTCAATGTAATCCATTTTTTAGTTATGTACTTGATGGTATTAGGAAACTAGTCGATCCACAATCATCAATGTCTACGATTCAGAAAAATCTTTCTCGCTAGGTGATTCGACAAGATGGACCCAATGTCGAATGGACTTCTGGTGCACATCCCCACCCACCATATTTCTCATTGCATGGGATTCCACATTCCTCATAACGTGAGATATGTACAACATGTATTTTTCATGTGAGAATACATTTCGTAATGCATTCATACATGAAAACTCACGATCGGTAACGAACACCTTTGGGATAGAAGTCGGATTAAACAATATCTTTAAATGTACCAATGCCCACTTATAATTATCCACTTTCTCTTGGACTAAGAAGGCAAATGCAATAGCCAAAGTATGGCCGACATAGGATATTTCGACCATCTCAAAAAGTGGCATATTGTAACAGTTAGTCTTGTAAGTACAATCCACTATAACAACATAAGGAAAACATTTGGCTAGCTGAATAGACTTGGGATGGTCCCAGAATAAGTCTTCAACTTCCCTAGTAATATCTTTATGCCTATACCAGTATACACAATGTTTACCGGTCAACAATTTCATTAGATGTTGCATTGCACTCCTGTCCGCCCTCTCGTTTGTCTTTAATTTTACTTTAGCATTATAAATCCTCGTTATTCTTGATACATTAGATTGATGCCGTCTTTTCAGTGTGACTAAAATTTTGACAGCTTTATGTGGTGACAATTGATCTCAACAAAAATTATAATCAAATGTGATCACTAGAAAAAATAAAGAACACAAACTATAATAACTACAATCACATACGACACAAGTTATACGAGGTTCAGCAAAATGACCTACGTCCACAGTGGTGCTCTCTGTTTTATATTTCTCTTTTCTTAAGGGAGTTTTTACAATTGCATACTCATTGCCCTAGGCTAGGGGGTTCAATATATACATGTAATTATTAGAGAGTGGGGGTGTTGGGAACCTCCACGTTGGTCCATAATCCCTTGAATATCTCTTGAGAGATTTTAGGGGCTGAATGGGTCGCTGCTGAATTAGTTATTTATGAGACCTTAGATTTTGGGCAGAACTTTCCTGATTTTTGATAGGTCCTAGTCGGGCTACTTCTCTGGGCCAAGAAAAATAAACGAGGTACCCACAATTGCCCCTAAAATTTTTAGGTCACAATTTGGGCTCAATAATTTTAAATAATAACCTTGATGGAATTTTTGTGAATTGCAAGAAGCTTTGGGGAGTGAATCGTCCTTCATAATTAAAATTAGGCGGTAGATTCACTTCGTTCTCCGTGCATAATCATTGAAAAGGTTTGAATTTGTTTGAAGAAGCCATTTTCTGTCGTCGCTTTAAACTTCCTTGCATTCTCAAGATTTCTCTAGCTTTTCATTCCGTTTTCTCACTTTCAGGTTTCTCCTTTCGTCTTCGAGATCTTTGTTTTATTCTCATATTCTTTACTTGTGGCCTTGCATCATCTCAAACTGATTTCTACTTCGTAAGTTTTCCACAACTCTTCCCTTTTCTTTGCTGTTAAGATTTCTTCTTTATCTCTTCTAGGGCTTTTTTCTTCTGATGGCAAGGATAGGTAATAGGTCAATAGCAGAGTTTAGGGAGTTTTATAACATTCCTAACTGGGTGGACATTGAATGTGCCCCTGTTCCTTACAATGTTCGAGATATTAAGAATGGGCATTGGATTCATGTCCTCTTGTTGTCCCGGGGGGTCTAACCTTTCCCCCGAACTGCTTATTTTTTCACTTCTTTAGCTACTTTTACATAATTCCTGCCCATTGTTCTCCAAATGTTTAGAAGATTGTCAACGGTGTATATAGGATCAATCATCTCTATGGCACTAATTTAGGTCTTGCTGAAATTTTTTATTGCTATTCCTTCTCTCGAATAAGCTCCGGTCTCATTTATCTGAAAGTTAGGAGTCCTTATAGGGTATTGGTAGTCAAGCTACCTGATTTCCATAAGGACTATTGGCAAGAGGGGTTTATTTCCAGGAACTGGCAATTCCATCCCGAAACTAAAGGGGCGAAGTATAGGGGACCTACGATTCCCTTTTATGGAAAGGAGTACATAGGTAGGCATAGCTCTTATTCTGCTCATTGATTTTCTGTTATTGTATTGTCTTTCTTGTGTTTTTTCTTTTTTCCTTTTTTAGCGAAGACAAAGAACTCAAAACCTGCTCTTCGTGAAATTCGAGCTGTTGAGTTGATTAAATCTTGGAAGATTAGGGAATACTTGGCTGACGATGAGCATCCGTGATCAACTACATTCTTTTGGAGTACAAGAACATCGGGTCCAGCTTTATCGCTCGACCAGTGGATAGCACTCCTCACCTTGACATCATAGAAGAGGTTCCATCTGAACAAATCTAGTTGGACGAATAGGAGATCAACTCTAGTCAAGACAGCGTGGAGGCTAACAGAGGTGAAGTTGAAGGTGACTCTAGTGAAGAATCTTCTAATTCGGAGGAGGGTTCAGAGGGTTCTGAGGTTTCGGAGGGTTCAGAGGGTTCTGAGGTTTCGGAGGACTCAGAGATTTCAGATAACTCCGGTGAGGAAACTATGTCCCCTCCTAGGAAAAATTTAATTCAGGATGATGATGAATACAATATGGCGCTAGCTCGCAGGTTGAAGAAGCAGAAGTCTGGGAGTGGGGATACTGCCACTGGCTCCCAGACTATTGCTCATGAGCAGGAGAGAAAGAAGAAAGAGGAGGCGTTAGTGAGAGAGAGAGAGAGAGAGAGAGAGAGAGAGAGAGAGAGAAAGAGGAAAAGAGTAAGAAGAAGGAGAGAGAGGAAGAAAGGAGGAGAGAATAAGTGAGGATCAAGATGGGGAAGTCTTTGGTGACCGTGTCTACCTTGGCTGAGGGGGCTTCTATTTCTCTTTCCCCTCAGCTGGCTCCGGCGGTGCTCGAGAGAGCAGTCTTGCCAGATGATCACCAGAGGTCGTCAAGTATAGGGACCAACTAATTAGCCCTACAGGCAAGTCAGGGGTAACCTTGATAAGTCTGTTCTTACTTCTTTACTCTTCCAGTTCTTTTCAATACCTTCTTTGATAAGTGTTTTCTTTCTTTCTGTAGTTTGTGTCTGATTTTACTATCCTCTGTCGCAGCCACGATGAGCTGGCGAGGATAAATGCCGAGTTGGAAGTGAGCCTAAAAACTTCTCTTACTACTCAGAAGTCTTCTGACCTTGCCTTGGCAAAAGAGGCAATGCCCAAGGAGCTGAAGGAGCTGAGGCAGTCTTACGACTTGGTCTGTATGAGCAAGCTGGCGGTGGTCGAAGAGAACAAAGAGCTTGCCAAAAAGATGAAGAAGATGGAATCTGAGGCCGCCACTCTCAAGGAGAGCTCGTACAATGCTGGATGGGTTACAACATATGAGGATGCTGAGGCTCAGATTGGCTATATTAGTCATCTCAACTTCAAGAAGGGTAGGGATAAGGCTTTGCTCATTATTGAGGTGGATGTTGATTCCCTCCTCTTTGATGATCACGACCTTGGTCCCAAGTCTGTTATGGATGAGGTGCCTCCTGCTACTCACGAAGGTGTCCGAGCTGTCCCTACCACTGTTGCTGATGCTCCCCTCGATCAAGGGATGGTGACTGCTCCATCTGAGGGAGGTGCACCTGGGGCTACTGCGGATAAAGGGAAGCAACCAGCATCCTCATAACAGACTGAGGTCGCCAGCTAGTCTTCTTAGGGACCTTTTTATTTTTTGTATCTCTGTTATTATCTTTTTCTTTCGTTGATGTACTTGGGATATTTTTTACTTAATGAAATAAAGTTATGTTCCCTTCTGGGTACGGATTTATTTGTTCTCCAATGCTTATATGGTCTTTAGCTCATCGATGTTGAGGAATATATTCCTACTACCTCTCAACTAGGAAAAATTCTTGGTCCTGATGTGAGAAACCGAGTTTGCCGTGCCTTTATAAAAATCTACAAGTTTCTTAGGTCGAGGAATTAAGACTATAAGGACCAGTCAGAGCTCATTGCGAAGCTGAAAGATAGGCTTCAGGAGATGGAGGACGTCGGCGCTTCAGTTCAAGAGGAAGTGGGTGTTCTGAAGGCCAAGCTTTTGTATGCTTTTGAGATCAATCAAGTTGGAGAGTTCCTTTAATAGGAGAATGATGATCTAAGGAGGGAATTTTTACGACTTAGGGAGAATTCTCCGAGCATTGCCCCTCAAGTTTTACGTGGTTCCTCTTCATCGACTAGGCGGCGAGATGGGACTGGTAATAGTGGTTCAGCTAGGGAGATTACCGAGCTGCGGGGGCATGTTTGCAGGGTGTATGTAATAGATTCTAGTCTCCAGAGAGATGTCACCCTACTGAGGCACTTGTTCAAAAAAGGCCCTCACAAGAAAGGAGAGGTTGCTCGCAAGCAAGAAGTTGAGAATGCTCACCTCAAAAGGAGATTGGAAAGGATGGAAAAATAGATCCATCGTAGCACCAGGAAACGTCAATATCGCACTCCTAGCCCTCAGGCGATAAAGTCTCACAACCGATGAAGGAGCCCTAGACGCGGATCCCAAAGGATCGAGTAACAGGCATCAGATGATGACTTGCTCGAGCAACAGTAACCAGCTCGTCATTGCGGGAGCCTGGCTCGAGGAAATGATGACATATAAAATTTGGTTCGAAAAGAAATGGACCAGCACCCAACATATCGGGGTGTCAGATCGACCATAGAGCTAGCTTGGTGAGCTCTCAGGACCCAGATGAAATCCCCTTTCTCAAGGGAGATAGAAGAAGAAGAAGAAGAATAAGAAGAAGAAGAAGAAGAAGAAGAAGAAGAAGAAGAAGAAGAAGAAGAAGAAGAAGAAGAAGAAGAAGAAGAAGAAGAAGAAGAAGAAGCCCCCAAGAAGTTCGCAATTCTAAGATTCAAGATCTATGACAGAAAGACTGACCCTATCGATCACGTTAGGCAGTAAAGGCAAACCATAACTCTCTTGAATTATAGGGGCGCACTAATGTGCCAGATCTTTCCCTCGAGTTTGCATGATGTGGCCTAGAAGTGGTTCGAGAGACTCCCTCACAAATCCATCATGAGCTTTGATTCCCTGGCAGAGCTCTTCACGGCTCGCTTTATTACCAGCAGCTCCCATCCAAAGAGGATAGATGCCTTACTAATAATGAAAAAGATGCCCTAGGAGAGCCTCCAGGACTAGGTAAAAAGGTACTGGGAGTTATTTAATGAGGTCGAGGACTGCTCAGAGCAGGTAGCAGTGGCCCTTTTTAAGATTGGCCTACCCAGCTCTTACCTCTTGCACCAATCCCTGACTAAGAAGGAGGCCATAACCATCGATGACCTGATGGCTCGCATCGAAAAGTACGCCAAAGTTGAGGATGTGACCCACCTCAGTGCAGGGGAGAACGGTCGAGCTAAGTTCGCTGCTAAGGGCAATGATAATGCTAAAAACTAGAAGAGAGGAGGAAAGAATGGGGGCAAAGGTGGCTCCAAGAATGGAAACAAGAATGATATTTCGAAAGCATTTCAGGCAGTAAACACTGTCTTCAAAGAACCAATCTATAAGATCCTAGCGAAGATTAAGGACGATCCATTCGTCAAGTGGACCAGAAAGATGGGAGAAGATCTCTCAAAGAGAAATAACGCACTGAGATGCTCTTTTCACAAGGAAGGAGGACATAAAACTGAGCACTACAAGGCTCTTAAGTTTCACCTTGAAGAGCTGGCCCAGATCGGGCACTTAAACGAGTTTATGGAAAAGAAGGCGGAGAAGGTCGCTACCAACTGAGACACAAGGCCCGACAACATGCTCCAAGATGATGTTCTCCATGAGTTCGTAGTGATTCATGGGGCATCTGATCTAAAATAGATTCAAGGGAATTCAGCCCGAATGGAAGTGAAAAAGTTTACGGCAGTAATGCAAGCTTTTTAAATCGATACAGCAAAAACACAGTCAGAAAAGCATCGACGAGTAGATGACGTAGACTACAGCAAGCACATCGTATTCACGGATGAAGACTTAGTGAGAGTAAGAACCCCACATCATGGCGCCTTGAACATTACACTCCAGATAGCAAATTATGATGTCGATAAGTTGCTCGTCATCCAGGGAAGCTCATCCTAGGTAATGTATCTCGACCTATTCAGGAAATTTAATTTAAGTGTTGCCGACTTGAAGGAGGCCACAGTCCCTCTAGTTGGCTTCGCTAGGAAAGTAACTATCCCTTTGGGAAAGATCGTACAACCAGTGAGGGTAGGAAGTGTCTCCAAGATGATCGAGTTTCTGGTAGTCGACATTGACTCGCCCTACCAAGCTATTGTAATACCCCGTATTTTTATGACTTTTAAATTTTGGGGATTTATTAAATTTAATTGGAAATATTAATTTAATATTAATTCGAAAAATCATTTAAATACTTACTAGCGTGATGAGAGTTAGGAATTATTCGAATTTTGTTGTAAGTTACTTTATGGGTAAAGTAAGTGGTGTAATTAAATTTAGTAAAATTATCACGAGAATCTAATTTGATAATTTTGGAAATTTATCGGGACGCGCCTGTGTCATGTCGGGATTAAATATGTACTATTAAAAGTGAATAAATTATAAGTCACCCGTATGGTCATTATGAGTGTGCCAATGTGTCCCAGAGGGTCGAGATAGTCAAAATAATGTACCCGGGGGTTTAGTTTGGGTCTCGGGGCGTTTCTAGGCCTAATTAACACCCCGGGAGGGCGTTTTAGTCATTTTAAATTTTTAGGCATGGAAACCCACGAAATTCCTAAGAGTATATCAGATAATAGGAGTTGTCTTCTAGGGTTAGAATAACTAGAAACCTAAGACGGCCATTGGAAGGGAAGAGGAGAAGCTCTCCAAGGGGTTCAAGGCCAAGAACTCCACCATTCGCATCGCCGTCGACGCCAAACTTTAGATCGCGCAACGTGGATCGCAACCACACCAATCTTGTCCACTAATCTGAATCAAGAAATCCCAGGCAAGTATCTATCTTGCTCTATTTCAGTTAATGCTTCAATATATTAGTCTAGGATTGATTAGGACTAGTTTTTGTGAAAGAAAAACCTATTTTGGAGACTCAAAATTGCATGATGTATAGGTATAAGACGTATTCTGAAATCAAATTCACATGTAGAGGTTGAACCACTAATTTACATTAAGTTAGGAGTATAAAATCTAGTAAAGAAATGGGAAGGAACTAAATAAAGAAAATATTAGGGTTCTTAATATTTTTATGGATTTTACCCCTCTTAATTCGTTATACATGATGAAAATTCGCATGCCTTACGTAGAATACCACTTATTTGAGGATATAACACTTGTAATATAAATTATTGGAAGTTTGGAAGACAAATATATTGGTTTGGATGATTTTGGAAGGAGAAACCCGTAACTGGAAATTATGCAGTTTCGTTATACCTGCTTGATCGATCGATCGACCCAGGAGCATCGATCGATCGACGTATCGATCGATCGAGCACCTGCCATCGATCGATCGATCCCTCCTGGAAAACTCAAATTTCCCTTTTTAAATAGTTGGTTCCAACTTAAATGAATAGAAATTCTTGGGCATTATTGTTAGAATATTTTGGGAGATAAAGAAGACCAGTAGGGCTTTATAAAAATGGAACCCTTAATGTAAGACGAGATTAATATTTAACAAAGGTGTTTTACACTTAAGAAAATGGGAACATGTGTTTAAAGGATGAGTCTCGTAAGAAAGTTACGTTGTAATATAAATGAGTACCTACTAAAATTTACACTTGGGGAAATAGGAATTCACGAGATGTTACGTAGTAAGTTGAAATAATCCCATAAATAAGTAAAAGAGACAAACCGTTATACGGGATAATCTAATAATGTGCAGTGAGAATAAATATTATAAGTATGGGTCGTGGGCATACCTAAATTAAAAATGGGAATAGTAGTATACATATATGAATGTGTTTGTGTATATACTCTATACGTGTAAAAATAATGTCCGCGCTACTTGCTATCACCAAGGTTACCACGCTGGGACAGTCTTATCTCGATGGGACCTTTATGGGGGATATTGATTTGTACCCTAGAACATAGGAATCCTTGGTACAGGCTATTGGATCGATAGTCAGACGGTCCTAAGAGACGTGAGGGTATGTGCTGACCTCTTAGTGATTTGGAACTATGCTTCGCCTCAATTTGTATGTGTCTTGTGTTAATACAGTTCGAGAGTGATTCCGAACTAGTATTTCCCTTAGTACGAGTGATACGGGGACTTGATAGCAGAGTATGCCAGCACCATAAATTTATGTGGGGTGTCGATTGTATATTTGTATATATTATATGAGTGATTAATATATAGATATATAAACTTGAAATTTGGGAACTATCTACTGTGACTTAAGGTAGGTAGGTAATGAATAATTATTTCAACTTGTGTATAAGTGTTTGAACAACGTGTGAAGCAAAACTGAGAAACTTTATAATTAAATGAGGTTATGTGAGAACTTTACTTTTAAAATTAATTCTCTTAGCAACTAGAAATTGTCGGCATGAGACCTTGTGAGTAACTTAAGATAAGCTAAACTGTTGGGATAAATAGTGCGGTAGGTGTACACATTAGAAGAGAGGTGAGAATTTCTCAAGAGAGTGACGCACACTAATATGATTGTTGCATTAGCCGATAAGCATTTTAAATACTTGCTAAACTAAATTTTAAATTGTTTTACAGTCGGGCTCTGAACCGTTTCCTATTTTCTCTTCTCTCTTGTATATATATGTATATATTACAGGTGCCCGGCCACAGGGGCGACTTGCATAGGATCCTTTGGAAGGAACGTGTTGCATCTTAGGTGGGAGTTACAGGCCTTTTGCTTAGACGGTCTCATTATTGATTCCACTTCTAGTCTAACTTTATCCAGTTGGGCATGTGTCGCCCTATTTCATTTATTCAGTCGGTTTTATCAGAGATTGTGATTCGTTTATTTCCAGCATTTATACATTGGGATTTTTCTGTCAGGATGTCTTTCCTTTAAAGTTTTAATGATGGACTTATTTAGTTGAATATTTAAATTGCTTGGATTATATTTTCTAGTCATATTGTGGTGTAATTTTTAAACCATGGATTATGTAAGGTTTTAAATATTGGTTTTAAATTAAATTGGAAATTGATGTCTTAAAATGGTTTTGACACTTAGCTTAATTATTTAGGATGTTTAAATTGGAAAAGTTATTTTTGCGACAGTGATGCTAAGAATGAACCAACCGTTCACCTTGGTTATAATTTAATAAAGGACTGATCACCCGGTATTTAATTAGGCGGGGTGTCACAGGTGGTATCAGAGCATCAGGTTCTAGTGTCCTTTAGGATCTGTATGGCTTATTTCGCTTTCAATTAGCGTTCTTTCTATAGAGCCCTATTTTTAGGATTGTTGCATTCCTGCTTTAACGATTACGTCTTCAGCTATTTGAGATTTGATAATAACTATAGACTAAGAAAAAAAATTCTCTACATTTCAGATGCCTCCGAGACGTGCACCCAAGGATAGGCATGCCCAAGCCGAGCAACCACCAGCTCCGGCTCAAGGAACGATGAACGCAATCGAGGTAGCCACTATCGTTGCCCAGGCGGTGAATGCCGCGCTAGCAGTAGTACAGCAGGTTCCACCCTAGGTTCAGGCAGTGGCGCCAGTACTGACACAGCTTCCTTATGCATGGGAGCGAGTTAGGGATGCCTTTCAGAAGGCGCATCCCTCAGAGTTTGCGGGTAGTTCGGATATCATTATATCTAGCCAATGGAAGAAAGATATCCAGAGGCATTTGCGCATGTACGAGTGCACGGACGTGCAGAAACAGCTGTTGGCGTCCTTCAAGTTAGTGGGATCCGCTTTGCATTAGTGGGAATCCACCACCACCCTGAAGGAGAGGGATATTATCACTATTCAGTCATTTTGGGCACGATTTGACAGCAAATACTTTCCATCCGCCGTGCAGACTGAGATGAGGCAGAAGTTAATAAATTTAAAATAGGAAAATTCGACTGTTGCTGAGTATGAAGAGGAGTTCAAAAGACTTCTCACTATGGTGCCAGATGAGGTACCCACTGAGGGGAAGAAGATACTGTTGTATGTAGACGGGTTGGATTGGATGATCCGTCAGCATCTCTTAGGCAATTTGTCACTGAGTACCTACACGACGTACTGAATGCTGCTTTGTTACACTGCCAGGATCACCACTTCCACCTGTAGGGAAGCAAGCGAGCAGGAGAGTCCAGCCAGCAGGGCAGGACAGGGGTAATGGTACCAGAGGAGCACTGACATCCCAGGGGCATACTCGTCAGCATGAGCAGAGTTCCCATCAGGGGGACCCTGCCAAGCGGTTACGATCAGGTGACTCCAAGCAGGGAGTTAGGGGAATTCAGGCAGGGCCAGCAGGGCCAGTCTAATCAGCAGGGCCAATATCGTTAGTCGCAAGGTCAGCAACAGGGCCATCAGGGTCAACAGCATTTTCAGCAGGGCCAATGGCGGGGTGGTAACGGCCAGCAGGGCCGTAATCAGCAGGGACAAAGGGGAGGAAGTTTTAGGAGCCGATGCTTCGGGTGTGGTAAAAATGGCCATAAGCACCATGATTTTCCAGAGGAAGATAGGGCCCCATAGCCGCAGGGTGCCCGTAATGAGCCACAGAGGCCAATTTTTCCAGCCGCCCTCCCAGCACCAGCCCTACCAGCCATTCCAGAGGCTCCAGTGCAGCAGGGGCAGTTACAGTACGGACGTGTCTATAACGTCCACCAGGTAGCAGCTCCACAGGCGCCACCCGCGATTGAGGGTACGTTTCCTATCCATGGTACTATGGGTCGGGTTTTATTTGATACTGGGGCTACACACTGTTTTATAGCTACTCACTTTGCGAAGACCTTAGGGTTATTAGCCACAGCAGAGAGCACTGTGACATGCGTAGACTCACCACTGGGAAATGGATCGTTAATTTTCTTTATATGCCGGGGTGAGGGAGTAGAGATTGGTAGCTTAATCTTACCAGCAGACATGTTAGTCTTAGATATGCATGAACACGACATTATTATTGGCATGGATTGGCTCGCAGCATATAGATCCATGATAGATTGTTTCGGTGGGAGTATTATCTTTGCCATTCCGGGGCAGGAGATGTTTGTAGTGGCGATGCCTCGCCCAGAGGGAGGCTCTACCGCTCATTTGTATTACATAGAGGAGGATACCTCTAAGGAGGTCGTGATTCCCTTAGACTCGATCCCAGTTGTTCGTGAGTATTCTGATGTATTTCAGGATATACCAGGCCTACCCCCCCAGTCGAGAGATAGACTTTGTCATAGATTTGTTACAGGATACTCGACCGATATCACGCGCTCCATACCGTATGGCCCCGGTGGAAATGTGAGAGTTACGAGATCAGATAGAGCAGCTGTTAGGTCATGGTTTCATTCGTAGGAGTACCTCACCTTGGGGCGCTCCACTGTTGTTTGTGAAAAAGAGAGATGGTTCACTGAGACTATGTGCAGACTACCGGGAGCTGAACAAGGTCACGATACAAAACAAATATTCGTTGCCTCGGATCGATGATCTATTCGACCAGCTGAGGGGAGCAACCTTCTTTTCGAAGATAGATTTGAGGTCAGGATACAATCAGCTATGTAATACCCCGTATTTTTGTGATATTTATTTATGGGATTAATTGAATTAAATGCGTATTAATTGGAAATTAATTCGGATTAAAATACTAACGAGATGCGAGTTGGTATTTGATTATAATGTGTATATATGATTATATATGAATATTGAATTATGAAATTTGTCGTGAGATTGAAATACGGCAGTTTGGAAATTTTGTTGAGACGCATGTGACAGTCGCGTCAGGAATATAATTATTTTAATTATAAAAGTGAATTTTAGTTCTATTAACCATATGGTCGTTTTGAGTGCGCCAACGCGTCCGAAAGGGTCGAAATAGTCAGAAAACACTAGCCGGGGGTTTAGTTTGGGTCCCGGGGCATTTTTAGGCCATGCCGGCAACGTATAAGGGTAGTTTGGTAATTTTGGATTTTTGGGAATTGTTTGGTAATTTTGGGAATTAAAACCCACGAAAATTAGGAATTAATATCTGATTTGGACTTTACCCACTATACCCACTAATAACCAAATAGGCTACGGGGGTTATTAGAATTTGTTCCAAAAGAGTTCCTAAGGCAAACCCTAGCCACCATTGTCACTTTGGAGAAGAAGGCTTGTAGAGAGAGATGAGAGGAGAATTCTGCAGAGAGAGAGAGAACCATTCATCAATTCGTCATCAAAATCAGAGATACACATAAGTCAAGTGGTTTAATTTCGTTTATTACAAAGAATGTTTCTTCCATGCGTAGGAAATTGACAGAATTTCATTGTTCTTGGAGAATGATAAAAACCCATTGAATTGGATGTAGGGATTTATAATTTTATGAGGAGATTGCATGTAGAACAATGTTAGGATGATTAGTCAGAGAAAAATACATCTTTTATACTATAAAAACGGATTTATTTATGTTTATGGATGAATTTAATTTCTAGGGTTCATGTTCTTGAGATTGGAGAAGAAGATGTGGAGATTTGATATTTAGATGAGATTTAGGATGAATTAATCCCACAAAATACGTTAATATATGACATAAGTATATTTAGGATTGATTAGAACCCATGTACAACTGTTGGTTTGATGTTTAGAGGAGATTAGAGGTGAAGAAAAGTTGGAAAAACGAGTTAAGGAATTTCTGGGCTCGAAACTGGCCACTCGTTAGAAGACCTGCCCAGGTCGTTCGAACAAGATCGTTCGAACGAGCTTCTAACGAGTTGACCATTGACTTCTAACGAGGGTGATGTTCGTTCGATGACTTCGTTCGAACGAGATCTCGTTAGAAATCCCACTTCGTTCGAACGAACTCTCGTTCGAACAGCCTCGTTCGAACGAGACTTCTAACGAGCTGACAGTTTAGGCTTTTTAGCCTGTTTTAATCCCGAGTGTCCCGTAACCTTGTTTACATGTAGAGATAACACTTCCTTGTGGATTAATTGATATATTTGGGATATTTGGGATATAATGAGGAGTAAAACCTAGAAGTGTAGTTTGAACCTAATGGAAATTATGAATTAGGACGTGAGTGTCTATTACGATGCGAGAACTATTGACGGCCTATTTATTTATATTAACCGGGAACATATAAATTGTGTAGCATTATATGTCGGTACGAGAATGATAAGTGTACCACAAATAAATTATGGTGATTACTAAGATGTGTGTGTACTTAGTATATGTATATGATTTTATGTGTATGACATACCTACTATACTTGCTATCACGGGAGCCTTACGTTCGCTTAGGGCCCTCTAATCCTTGTGTTGCCCGGATTTAGACTGGTACCTCGAGAACATAGGTCAGAGAAGGACTTATTGGGATGTTAATAAGTTTGCTGATCGTGGGAGCGCAGGTATGTGCGTGACCCATGTGATGTGACTGTGTTCGCCTCCATTGTTTATGATTGTTGTTATCTGAGAACGATTCCTGAGAGATTCGAAATGCGTGATCCTTATGTACGTGATGTACCGGGATGGATAGCAGAGTATGTGTGCACCGCAGCTAGTCTCGGGGTGCTTGTATTGTATATTTAGGACGTGAATAATATACAATTAATTAATGAGAACTTTCATGTGATATTGTGTGTATAAATATGGAAACGTTTTGAGAAAACATAAAGGGATAACCTGAAATGAATTGTATGACTAATTGAGAATCTGAGTTTAAGTAAAGCCCTCTATTGATTTGATAACGCTAGAATGTAATATGGGAATCGAGTAGTAAGGGGTAGAACTTATTACGGTTTGGTTAGATATGTATGTCATTTAGATGGGTACGGTACGTTAGGAGTGCACATGTAGTCGAGAGGTGAGAATTTCATGTGAGTGCACGTCCTAACATGTATTTTGCATTTAATGTTTTAATGTTATTAAAACACTTGTTGTTTTTAAAATGATTTCCACTTTCGGGATCTGACCCATTTGCTTTCAAATCTATTTTTGTAAAAACCATTTTAGGTGCCCAGCCACAAGGACACCATGCATAGGATCCTCATTCAGGTGACGAGGTGTAGCTGTTTGTGGAAGTTACAGGACTTTGCTTGAAGACGCTTCATCTATCTTGACTCTATATTCAGCATTTATCAGTTGTAGGGCATGTCGCCCATTTCTTTTAGAGACATTTCATTTATTTCAGTTATTCAGACTTCTGGCATGTAATTAATTCAGGATTCAGACTTGTCATATTATTTTCAGTTGTGGGATTGTTGTGAGGAGTTTTCCTCTGGACTTATTATTATTTCGTTGGTTATTTCATTACTTCGTTATGGCGAATGGATTATGTTGTTCTTCCATTATTCTTTATTTGCATGTTAATCAGACTTAATTAAAATTTGGCAACTTACTTTTTAAATACTAGGTGGTTAGTAACTATAAAAATGTTTTCGACGGTGATGCTATTAACTGGACCAACTTGCCATTTTGTATTAATTTAATAAAGGAGTAGCTACCCAGTATTTAATTAGTCGGGGTGTCACAGGTGGTATCAGAGCATCAGGTTCTAGTGTCCTTTAGGATCTGTACGGCGTATTATGTTTCCGTTGAGCTTTCTTTGATGTAGAGCCCTATATTTTAGGATAGTTGTATTCTCTTGTATATGCTACGTTCTTCAGCTATTTTAAGTTTATAACTGCGAACTTATAAACTTCATTCTTATTTCAGATGCCTTCACGACGTGCACAACGGGTTCCCAGGGATGCAACGCCAGAACCACAGCCCGCACCAGTTCAAGGCACAATGAATGTCGCCGAGGTTGCAGCCATTGTGGCCCAGGAGGTAAATGCCGCACTAGCCGTAGTTCAGTAGGCACCACCTCAGGCGCTGGTAGCCGCGCCAGTTCAGGCACATGCATCCCCATCTGCTTGGCAACGTGTTCGAGATGCTTTCCAGAAAGCACACCCACCGGAGTTTGCTGGAAGCTCCGATGTTGTGGTTTCGAGTCAGTGGAGGAAGGATATTCAGCGGCACTTGAGGATGTATGAGTGCACCGATGTCCAGAAGCAGATACTAGCTACCTTTAAGCTAGTAAGGTATGCACTACAGTGGTGGGAGTCTATTACCACCGTGGAGGAGAGAGAAACTCTCACTATTCAGGAGTTTTGGGTGCGGTTTGACCGCAAATATTTTTCGTCAGCTGTTCACACGGAGATGAGAAGGAAGTTGATGAGCCTCAAGCGGGAGGGTAAGACTGTGGCCGAGTATGAGGCCGAATTCACTAATCTTCTGAACATTGTTCCAGATGAGATACCAACAGAGGAGAAGAAGATACAAAAATTTACAGACGGGTTGACTTGGAGGATCCGTCAGCATTTGTTGGGGAACCTATCATTGGCCACTTACTCTGATGTGGTTAACGCTGCATTGCTCCATTGCCAGGATCACCGCTATCACATGGCTGAGGGCAAGCGATCGGGAGAGTCCAGCCATCAGGGCAGGACTGGAGGAAATGGTGCCAGTGGGGCACAATCTGTTCAGGGGCAGAGACAGGGTGACCAGGGTTCCCAGCATGGGGATCACAACAGGTTCAGGTCAGGGAATTTTAGGCACGAACAGGGAGGTTTCCGGCAGGGCCATCAGGGTCCGAACGGACATCAGGGCCAGCAGGGTCAGAATGGACAACAGCAGTTTCAGTAGGGCTAGCAGGGCCAGTGGAGGAACGGTAACGGCCACCAGGGCCGGGGGCAGCAGGGACAGAGAGGGGGGAACTTCCCGGGGAAGTGTTTCATTTGTGGCAAGACTGGCCATAAATGCCAGGACTGTCCTGATAAGGGCAGGGCCCCGCAGCAATAGCAGGTTACTCGACATGAGCCATAGAGGCCACTTTTTCCACCTGCCCTCCCAGCTCCAGCCCAGGTGCCAGCACTACCAGCCATTCCAGCAGTTCCTGTGCAACAGGTGCAGTTACAGTATGGACGTGTCTATAACGTCCACCAGGCAGCAGCTCCACAGGCACCACCCGCGATTGAGGGTATGTTTCCTATCCATGGTACTATGGGTCGGGTTTTGTTTGATACGGGGGCAACGCATTATTTTATAGCTACACATTTTGCGAAAGCCTTAGGGTTGTTAGCCACAGCAGAGAGCACAGTGACGTGTGTAGACTCACCATTGGGGAGTGAGTCACTTATTTTCTTTATATGCCGGGGAGTGGGGGTAGAGATTGGTAGTTTGGTATTACCTGCAGACATGTTGGTATTAGATATGCATGTGCACGATGTGATTATCGGTATGGATTGGCTCGCAGATTATAAAGCCATGATTGATTGCTTCGATGGGAGCATTGTTTTTGCCATTCCGGGGCAAGAGATGTTTGTAGTGACGATGCCTCGCCCAGAGGGAGGCTCGACCGCTCATTTGTATTACATAGAGGAGGATACCTCTAAGGAGGTTGTGATTCCTTTAGATTCGATCCCAGTTGTCAGGGAGTATTCAGATGTGTTTCAGGAGATACCAGGCCTACCTCCCAGTCGAGAGATAGACTTTGTCATAGACTTATTGCCAGATACGAGACCTATAGCACGCGCACTGTACCGTATGGCTCCAGCAGAGATGCGGGAGTTACGGGATCAGATTGAGCAGTTGTTGGGTGAGGGGTTTATACGGAGGAGTACTTCACCGTGGGGTGCCCCTGTGTTGTTCGTGAAGAAGAGAGACGGTTCACTGAGATTGTGTGTGGACTACCGAGAGTTGAACAAGGTCACGATACGGAATAAGTATCCGTTGCCTCGAATCGATGACCTATTCAACCAGCTGAGAGGAGCTTCTTTCTTCTCAAAGATTGATTTGCGATCGGGATACCATCAGTTGCGTATCAGGGAAGAGGATGTCTCGAAGACTGCATTCTTATCGAGATATGGATCTTACGAGTTTCGGGTTATGCCTTTTGGTTTGACCAATGCTCCAGCCGTGTTTATGGACTTGATGAATAGGGTGTTCAGAGATTTCCTAGATCAGTTTGTCATTGTCTTCATTGATGATATTCTGGTTTACTCCCAAACAGAGGAGGAGCACGCCGAGCATTTGAGGCAAGTTTTGCAGACGCTACGTCAGAACGAGCTATATGCAAAATATGAGAAGTGAAGGTTTTGTTTGAAGGAGGTCCAGTTTTTGGGACATATTATTTCCGACCGGGGGATATCTGTTGATCCGGGGAAGGTATCCGCGGTGAGGGAGTGGGGACATCCCACGACACCGACGTAGATCCGTAGTTTCTTGGGCCTAGCAGGATACTACAGGAGGTTCATTCAGGGATTTTTGAAGATAGCAGGTCCTTTGACACATCTGACTCGTAAAGGTGTGCAATTCATCTGGAGTGATGCCTGCCAGTTGGCATTTGATGAGTTGAAAGGATAAGTTGACCTCAGCACCTGTGTTAGCATTGTCGAGACTGGGAGTTGAGTATCTAGTCTACACCGATGCGTCCTTACAAGGACTTGGAGGTGTATTGCAGTAGGAGAGTCAGGCCATAACTTATGCTTCCCGTAAGCTAAAGCCTCATGAGAAGAATTACCCCACTCATGACTTGGATTTGGTGGCAGTTGTATTTGCCCTTCGGATTTGGAGACATTATCTTTTGGGGGAGAAGTTCTGATTGTTCACAGACCACAAGTCCCTACAGTAACTATTCACGCAAAAGGAGTTGAATATGCGGCAGCGAAGGCGGCTTGAGTTTGTGAAGGATTATCAATTTGATATCCAGTATCACTCAGGGAAGGCTAACGTGGTAGCAGACGCGTTGAGCCGTAGGCCAGTGGATGAGGTGGCCGGGGTGTGGAAGGCCAAATGGAAGGAGTTGGGACACCAGGATGCAGTGGCCCGATAGTTCATGTCTTTGATGACCGTTACACCTCAGATTGTCACGAAGGTAGTAAGGGCCCAGGCAAATGACTCGTTCTGTCAGGAGCAGATAGTTCGATTACTAGCAGAGGGAGCCGAGTCCTATACCGTTAGCTCAGACGGGGATTACGCTTCAATGGGAGATTGGTAGTTCCGAAAAGGGAGGAATCGTGACACGAGGTGATGGCAGAGTCGCATGGCTCACGGTTCGCGGTACATCCCGAAGGGGACAAAATGTACCAAGACATGAGACGACAGTATTGGTGGAGCGGGATGAAGAGAGATATTGCCGTGTTTGTTTCTAAATGCGCCACTTGTCAGCTAGTAAAAGTGGATCATCAGAGACCGGCAGGACTTCTACATCCATTGGAGGTCCCGATGTGGATGTGGGAGAGCATATCCATGGACTTTATCACGGGGTTACCTACGTCACAGAGGGGTCACGACTCCATTTGGGTAATTGTGGACAAGTTGACCAAAGTCGCTCATTTTTTACCCGTAAGGACAGACTACACTACGGGACAGTATGCCCAGCTCTTTATTTCAGAGATAGTGAGACTTCACGGTGTGCCCCCAAATATCGTGTCTGACCGAGACAAGATATTTGTTTCACGATTTTGGGAGAGTTTTCAGGAGGTCATGGGCATGGAATTGCGGTTGAGTACGGCGTACCACCCGCAGACCGACGGGCAAACTGAGCGTACAAACCAGATGTTGGAGGACATGCTACGTATGAGTATCATTGATTTTGGAGGTGGATGGGAGCAGTATCTTCCACTGTTGGAGTTTGCTTACAACAACTCCTACCAGTTCACCATTGGCATGGCTCCATTTGAGGCGTTGTACGGTAGACCTTGTCGTTCCCCATCATGTTGGTTGGAGGTGGGGGACAACAAACTACTTGGGCCGGAAGTGATTCAAGATACTTCGAAAAGGATATAATTGATTCGAAGTCACATTCGGGTAGCTCAGGATCGGCAGAAGAGCTATGCTGATGCGAAGAGGTTCTTCAGGGAGTTCTAAGTGGGGGACCAGGTTTTGCTCAGAGTATCTCCTATGAAGGGAATTATGCGTTTCGAGAAGAAAGTGAAGTTGGCACCGAGATATGTGGGACCATTTCCTATTATTGAGCGAATTGGACCGGTTGCGTATAGGCTTGGATTACCGGAGCATTTACATCAGATTCACGATGTGTTTCAAATTTCCTCGCTAAGGAAATATCTTAGAGACGATTTGGCTCATTCTCACATTGCTTTGGAGGACATAGATCTCCAGCCTGATAGCTCCTACGAGGAGGGGTCGATTGCTATTTTGGACCGAAGTGAGCGAAAAATGCGGTCAAAGATAGTTCCGTTAGTGCGTGTTCAGTGGCGACATCATAATGTCGAGGAGTCCACATGGGAGCGCGAGGATGATATGCGCGAACGTTATCCAGAGTTGTTCTTACCAGGTACTTTCTAGTTTCGAATTTTGGGACGAAATTCAGTTATTAGGGTTGAAGTATGTAATACCCCGTATTTTTGTGATATTTATTTATGGGATTAATTGAATTAAATGCGTATTAATTGGAAATTAATCCGGATTAAAATACTAACGAGATGCGAGTTGGTATTTGATTATAATGTGTATATATGATTATATATGAATATTGAATTATGAAATTTGTCGTGAGATTGAAATACGGCAGTTTGGAAATTTTGTTGAGACGCATGTGACAGTCGCGTCAGGAATATAATTATTTTAATTATAAAAGTGAGTTCTATTAACCGTATGGTCGTTTTGAGTGCGCCAACGCGTACGGAAGGGTCAAAATAGTCAGAAAACACTAGCCGGGGGTTTAGTTTGGGTCCCGGGGCATTTTTAAGCCGTGGCGGCAACGTATAAGGGTAGTTTGGTTATTTTAGATTTTTGGGAATTGTTTGGTAATTTTGGGTATTAAAACCCACGAAAATTAAGAATTAATATCTGATTTGGACTTTACCCACTAAACCCACTAATAACCAAATAGGCTACGGGGGTTATTAGAATTTGTTCCAAAAGAGTTCCTAAGGCAAACCCTAGCCACCATTGTCACTTTGGAGAAGAAGGCTTGTAGAGAGAGAGGAGAGGAGAATTCTGCAGAGAGAGAGAGAACCATTCATCAATTCGTCATCAAAATCAGAGATACACATAAGTCAAGTGGTTTAATTTCGTTTATTACAAATAATGTTTCTTCCATGCGTAGGGATTTGACAGAATTTCATTGTTCTTGGAGAATGATAAAAACCCATTGAATTGGATGTAGGGATTTATAATTTTATGAGGAGATTGCATGTAGAACAATGTTAGGATGATTAGTCAGAGAAAAATACATCTTTTATACTATAAAAACGGATTTATTTATGTCTATGGATGAATTTAATTTATAGGGTTCATGTTCTTGAGATTGGGGAAGAAGATGTGGAGATTTGATATTTAGATGAGATTTAGGATGAATTAATCCCACAAAATACGTTAATATATGACCTAAGTATATTTAGGATTGATTAGAACCCATGTACAACTGTTGGTTTGATGTTTAGAGGAGATTAGAGGTGAAGAAAAGTTGGAAAAATGAGTTAAGGAATTTCTGGGCTCGAAACTGGCCACTCGTTAGAAGACCTGCCCAGGTCGTTCGAACAAGATCGTTCGAACGAGCTTCTAACGAGTTGACCATTGACTTCTAACGAGGGTGATGTTCGTTCGATGACTTCGTTCAAACGAGATCTCGTTAGAAATCCCACTTCGTTCGAACGAACTCTCGTTCGAACAGCCTCGTTCGAACGAGACTTCTAACGAGCTGACAGTTTAGGCTTTTTAGCCTGTTTTAATCCCGAGTGTCCCGTAACCTTGTTTACATGTAGAGATAACACTTCCTTGTGGATTAATTGATATGTTTGGGATATTTGGGATATAATGAGGAGTAAAACCTAGAAGTGTAGTTTGAACCTAATGGAAATTATGAATTAGGACGTGAGTGTCTATTACGATGCGAGAACTATTGACGGCCTATTTATTTATATTAACCGGGAACATATAAATTGTGTAGCATTATATGTCAGTACGAGAATGAGAAGTGTACCACAAATAAATTGTGGTGATTACTAAGATGTGTGTGTACTTAGTATATGTATATGATTTTATGTGTATGACATACCTACTATACTTGCTATCACGGGAGGTTTACGTTCGCTTAGGGCCCTCTAATCCTTGTGTTGCCCGGATTTAGACTGGTACCTCGAGAACATAGGTCAGAGAAGGACTTATTGGGATGTTAATAAGTCTGCTGATCGTGGGAGCGCAGGTATGTGCGTGACCCATGTGATGTGACTGTGTTCGCCTCCATTGTTTGTGATTGTTGTTATCTGAGAACGATTCTTGAGAGATTCGAAATGCGTGATCCTTATGTACGTGATGTACCGGGATGGATAGCAGAGTATGTGTGCACCGCAGCTAGTCTCGGGGTGCTTGTATTGTATATTTAGGACGTGAATAATATACAATTAATTAATGAGAACTTTCATGTGATATTGTGTGTATATATATGGAAACGTTTTGAGAAAACATAAAGGGATAACCTGAAATGAATTGTATGACTAATTGAGAATCTGAGTTTAAGTAAAGCCCTCTATTGATTTGATAACGCTAGAATGTAATATGGGAATCGAGTAGTAAGGGGTAGAACTTATTACGGTTTGGTTAGATATGTATGTCATTTAGATGGGTACGGTACATTAGGAGTGCACATGTAGTCGAGAGGTGAGAATTTCATGTGAGTGCACGTCCTAACATGTATTTTGCATTTAATGTTTTAATGTTATTAAAACACTTGCTATTTTTAAAATGATTTCCACTTTCGGGCTCTGACCCATTTGCTTTCAAATCTATTTTTGTAAAAACCATTTTAGGTGCCCAGCCACAAGGACACCATGCATAGGATCCTCATTCAGGTGACGAGCTGTAGCTGTTGGTGGAAGTTACAGGACTTTGCTTGTAGACGCTTCATCTATCTTGACTCTATATTCAGCATTTATCGGTTGTAGGGCATGTCGCCCATTTCTTTTAGAGACATTTCATTTATTTCAGTTATTCAGACTTCTGGCATGTAATTAATTCAGGATTCAGACATGTCATATTATTTTCAGTTGTGGGATTGTTGTGAGGAGTTTTCCTCTGGACTTATTATTATTTCGTTGGTTATTTCATTACTTCGTTATGGCGAATGGATTATGTTGTTCTTCCATTATTCTTTATTTGCATGTTAATCAGACTTAATTAAAATTTGGCAACTTACTTTTTAAATACTAGGTGGTTAGTAACTATAAAAATGTTTTCGACAGTGATGCTATTAACTGGACCAACTTGGCATTTTGTATTAATTTAATAAAGGAGTAGCTACCCGATATTTAATTAGTCGGGGTGTCACACTACGTATTAGGGATCAGGATGTTTCGAAGATTGCTTTCTTGACGAGATATGGGTCCTATGAGTTTAGAGTGATGCCATTTGGACTCACAAATGCTCCAGCCATATTCATGGACTTGATGAACCGAGTGTTCAGAGAGTTCCTGGATCAGTTTGTTATCGTCTTCATAGATGACATTCTGATATATTCACACACTGAGGAAGAGCATGCTGAGCACTTGAGATAGGTTCTTCAGACACTACGAGAGCATCAGCTGTATGCTAAGTACGAGAAGTGCGGATTCTGGCTACGGGAATTGCAATTCTTGGGACATGTTGTTTCTAAAATGGGGATAGCGGTTGACCCGAGTAAAGTGTCAGCGGTGAGAGAGTGGGGACAGCCCACGACACCAACGAAAGTGAGTAGTTTCTTGGGGTTAGCCGGGTACTACAGGATATTTATTCGAGGGTTCTCCAAGATAGCGGGTCCATTGATGAACCTGGCTCGCAAGGGGGTGCCATATGTTTGGGACGATACTTATCAATTGGCTTTAGATGAGCTGAAAGACAAGCTAACTTCGACACCAGTCCTTGCTTTACCCAGGCCGGGCGTGGAGTATCTAGTTTACACTGACGCCTCCTTACGGGGACTTGGAGGATTACTTCAGCAGGAAGAGAAGGCTATAGCTTTTGCCTCTCGCAAGCTTAAGCTGCACGAGAAGAATTACCCCACCCATGACCTAGAGTTAGCAGCGGTCGTCTTTGCATTGAGGATATGGAGATATTACTTAATGGGGGAGAAATTCCGCTTGTTCACAGACCACAAGTCACTGTAGTACCTGTTCAATCAGCGAGAGCTGAATATGTGTCAGCGCAGGTGGTTAGAGTTTGTGAAAGACTATCAGTTCGACATACAGTACCATCCGGGGAAGGCCAACGTAGTTGCTGATGCGTTGAGTCGTAGACCGGTAGACGATGTAGCGGACGTCTAGAAAGCAAAGTGGAAAGAGTTGGGTCACCAGGACGCGGTAGCCCGTTCATTCATATCTTCCATGACGGTTACACCCGAGATTATTACGAAAGTAATACAGGCACAGACAGCAAACTCATTTTGCCAGGAGCAAATTGTACGGCTTTTAGCCGAGGGTGCCGAGTTCTATTCAATTAGTTCTGATAGAGGTTTGAGGTTTAATGGGAGATTGGTGGCCCCAGAAGGAGCAGACCTACGTCATGCAGTGATGACACAGTCTCACGGGTCCCGATTTGCAGTGCATCCCGGGGGAGATAAGATATACCAGGATATGAGACGGCAATACTGGTGGAGTGGGATGAAGAAGGACAATGCTGAGTTCATGTCCAAGTGTTCTACTTGCCAGATGGTAAAGGTGGACCACCAGAAATCGTCGGGGTTGCTTCAGCCATTGAAAATACCCATGTGGAAGTGGGAGAGTATTTCCATGGATTTTATTACTGGGTTACCTACATCACAGCGGGGCCACGACTCCATCTGGGTGATTGTGGACCGTTTGACCAAGGTGGCTCATTTTCTGCCAGTACGGACAGACTATACCACGGGACAGTACGCTCAGTTATTCATTGCTGAGATTGTTAGACTACATGGGGTGCCCCTGGATATTGTGTCAGATAGAGACAAGATTTTCGTATCGCGTTTCTGGGAGAGTTTCCAAGAGGCCATGGGTACAGAGTTGAGGTTGAGTTCAGCTTACCACCCACAGACATATGGACAAACAAAGCGTACCAACCAGATGTTGGAAGATATGCTACGCATGTGTGTCCTTGATTTTGGGGGAGGTTGGGAGCCACATCTTCAACTGGTGGAGTTTTCTTATAATAACTCTTATCAGTTCATGATTAGCATGGCTCCATTTGAGGCATTGTATGGCAGGCCTTGTCGTTCTCCAACTTGTTGGCTAGAGGTGGGGGACAACAAGTTGCTCGGACCAGAGGTGATTCAGGAAACCTTCGCTGGGATTGAGATTATCAAGAGCCGCATTCGGGTAGCCCAGGACAGGCAAAAAAGCTACGCCGATGCAAAACGATTCTTCCGAGAATTTAATGTGAGAGACAAAGTATTGCTACGTGTATCTCCTATGAAAGGAGTGATGAGGTTTGGGAAGAAAGGGAAACTGGCCCCGAGGTACGTGGGACCATTTCCCATTATCGAGAGGATTGGGCCGGTAGCATACAGATTGGGACTGCCAGAGCATTTACACCGCATTCACGATGTATTCCACATCTCATCGTTGAGACGATACCTTCGGGATGACATGGCCCACACCCAAATCGCGATTAAGGAGATTGACTTACAGACTGATAGCTCTTACGAGGAGAGGCCAGTGGCTATTCTAGACCATAGCGAAAGGAGATTGAGGTCGAAAGTAGTCCCACTTGTACGGGTCTAGTGGGAGCATCATAATGTGGAGGAATCCACTTGGGAGCATGAGACAGACATGCATGAGAAGTACCCAGCGTTATTCGTACCAGGTACACCTTATTTTTCAAATTTCGAGACGAAATTCTGTTATTAGGGGGGAAGTATGTAATACCCCGTATTTTTATAACTTTTAAATTTTGGGGATTTATTAAATTTAATTAGAAATATTAATTTAATAATATTCTGAAAAATCATTTAAATACTTACTAGCGTGATGAGAGTTAGTAATTATTGGAATTTTGTTGTAAGTTACTTTATGGGTAAAGTAAGTGGTGTAATTAAATTTAGTAAAATTATCACGAGAATCTAATTTGATAATTTTGGAAATTTATCGAGACGCGCCTGTGTCGTGTCGGGATTAAATTTGTACTATTAAAAGTAAATAAATTATAAGTCACCCATATGGTCATTTTGAGTACGCCAATGTGTCCGGAAGGGTCGAGATAGTCAAAATAATGTACCCGGGGGTTTAGTTTGGGTCTCGGGGAGTTTCTAGGCCTAATTAACACCCCGGGAGGGCGTTTTAGGCATTTTAAATTTTTGGGCATGGGAACCCACGAAATTCCTAAGAGTATATCAGATAACAGGAGTTTCCTTCTAGGGTTAGAACAACTAGAAACCTAAGACAGACATTGGAAGGGAAGAGGAGAAGCTCTCCAAGGGGTTCAAGGCCAAGAACTCCACCATTCGCATCGTCGTCGCCGCCAAACTTTAGATCGCGCAACGTGGATCGCAACCACACCATTCTTGTCCACTAATCTGAATCAAGAAATCCCATGAAATTATCTATCTTGCTCTATTTCAGTTAATGCTTCAATATATTAGTCTAGGATTGATTAGGACTAGTTTTTGTGAAAGAAAAACCTATTTTAGAGACTCAAAATTGCATGATGTATAGGTAAAAGACGTATTCTGAAATCAAATTCACATGTAGAGGTTGAACCACGAATTTACATTAAGTTAGGAGTATAAAATCTGGTAAAGAACTGGTAAGGAACTAAATAAAGAAAATATTAGGGTTCTTAATATTTTTATGGATTTTACCCCTCTTAATTCGTTATACATGATGAAAATTCGCATGCCTTACGTAGAATACCACTTATTTGAGGATATAACACTTGTAGTATAAATTATTGCAAGTCTGGAAGACATATATATTGCTTTGGATGATTTTGGAAGGAGAAACTCGTAACTATAAATTCTGCAGTTTCGTCATACCTGCTTGATCGATCGATCGACCCAGGGGCATCGATCGATCGACGCATCGATCGATCGATCCCTCCTGAAAAACTCAAATTTCCCTTTTTAAATAGTTGGTTCCAACTTAAATGAATAGAAATTCTTGGGCATTATTGTTAGAATATTTGGGGAGATAAAGAAGACCAGTAGGGCTTTATAAAAATGGAACCCTTAATGTAAGACGAGATTAATATTTAACAAAGCTGCTTTACACTTAAGAAAATGGGAACATGTGTTTAAAGGGTGAGTCTCATAAGAAAGTTACATTGTAATATAAATGAGTACATACTAAAATTTACACTTGGGGAAATAGGAATTCACGAGATGTTACGTAGTAAGTTGAAATAATCCCATAAATAAGTAAAAGAGACAAACCGTTATACGGGATAATCTAATAATGTGCAGTGAGAATAAATATTATAAGTATGGGTCGTGGGCGTACCTAAATTAAAAATGGGAATAGTAGTATACATATATGAATGTGTGTTTATATACTATATACGTGTAAAAATCATGCCCGCGCTACTTGCTATCACCGAGGTTACCACGCTGGGACAATCTTATCTCGATGGGACCTTTATGGGGGATATTGATTTGTACCCTAGAACATAGGAATCCTTGGTACAGGCTATCGGATCGATAGTCAGACGGTCCTAAGAGACGTGAGGGTATATGCTGACCTCTTAGTGACTTGGAACTATACTTCGCCTCAATATGTATGTGTTTTGTGTTAATACAGTTCGAGAGTGATTCTGAACTAGTATTTCCCTTAGTACAAGTGATACGGGGACTTGATAGTAGAGTATGCCAACACCATAAATTTATGTGGGGAGCCGATTGTATATTTATATATATTATATGAGTGATTAATATATAGATATATAAACTTGAAATTTGGGAACTATCTACTGTGACTAAAGGTAGGTAGGTAATGAATAATTATTTCAACTTGTGTATAAGTGTTTGAACAACGTGTGAAGCGAAACTGAGAAACTTTATAATTAAATGAGGTTATGTGAGAACTTTACTTTTAAAATTAATTCTCTTAGCAACTAGAAATTGTCGGCATGAGACCTTGTGAGTAACTTAAGATAAGCTAAACTGTTGGGATAAATAGTGAGGTAGGTGTACACATTAGAAGAGAGGTGAAAATTTCTCAAGAGAGTGTCGCACACTAATATGATTGTTGCATTAGACAGTAAGCATTTTAAATACTTGCTAAACTAAATTTTAAATTGTTTTACAGTCGGGCTCTTAACCGTTTCCTATTTTCTCTTCTCTCTTGTATATATATGTATATATTACAGGTGCCCAGCCACAGGGGTGACTTGCATAGGGTCCTTTGGAAGGAACGTGCTGCATCTTAGGTGGGAGTTACAGGCCTTTTGCTTAGACGATCTCATTATTGATTCCACTTCTAGTCTTACTTTATCCAGTTGGGCATGTGTCGCCCTATTTCATTTATTCAGTCGGTTTTATCAGAGATTGTGATTCGTTTATTTCCAGCATTTATACATTGGGATTTTTCTGTCAGGATGTCTTTCCTTTAAAGTTTTAATGATGGACTTATTTAGTTGAATATTTAAATTGCTTGGATTATATTTTCTAGTCATATTGTGGTGTAATTTTGAAACCATGGATTATGTAAGGTTTTAAATATTGGTTTTAAATTAAATTGGAAATTGATGTCTTAAAATGGTTTTGACACTTAGCTTAATTATTTAGGATGTTTAAATTGGAAAAGTTATTTTTGCGACAGTGATGCTAAGAATGAACCAACCGTTCACCTTGGTTATAATTTAATAAAGGACTGATCACCCGGTATTTAATTAGGCGGGGAGTCACAGGTATCCTTGGCAGAGGATGTATAAATGCAATGAAGGTTGTCCCCTCGACCTACCATCAGAAACTCAAGTACGTGACTGAGCGAAGAGTAATGAAGATCCACGGAGATCAAGCGATGGCAAGAAGGTTCTTCATAGCGGCCATCCGCCTAAAACTAGAAAAGAAGGCCTAGAAGGCCAAAGAGAAGGTTGAGGAATAAGAAGGTTTGATACCTTCAAAGTAGCAGTTAAAGTATGGAAGACCCGGAGTGGAGGACACCAGGATCCTCCCCTCTGAGCGGGTCATTGAAAACCTGGAAGAGGTCGCAGCCGATGGCAACAAAAAAGACAGAATGTTCTTAATTGGAGCCTCCCTCACAGATCGAGAAAAAAAAGGAATTTACGATAATTTTGAGGAACTATGTGGATGTTTTCACGTGGAAACCTTACGATCTACTTGGAATTGACCCCGGTGTGGTTTGTCATCAGTTTCACGTCGACCTAAATTTCAGGTCTGTTGCGCAGAAGGCTCGGTGAACTGCGCCCGAGAAGGCCAAAGCTGTGGAGAAAGAAGTAGAGAAGCTGCTGGATGTAGGATCCATACAGGAATTTCAATTACCTAAATGTTTGTCCAACCCAATAGTGGTTCCGAAAAGCAACGGGAAACGGAGAGTTTGCATTAACTTCACTGACCTTAACAGGGCGTGCCCTAAGGACAGTTTCCCTCTCCCAAAAATCAACCAGTTGGTGGATACCACAGCAGCTCATGAAAGAATGAGTTTCCTGGAAGCATACTCGGGGTATCATCCAATTCCTTTGTATGCACCAGACTAAGACAAGACAGCGTTCATCACCACCGTCGGATTATACTATTACAAAGTTATGCCCTTTGGGCTCAAAAATGCTGGAGTAACTTACCAACGGCTGGTCACCAAGATGTTTAAAGACCAAATGGGAGATACCATGGAAGTCTACATAGATGATATGCTCGTCAAGAGTAGGCACAAAGAAGACCACCTCTCAGACCTGTCAAGGACCTTTAAAATCCTCAGAAAATATTGAATGAAGCTCAACGTGAGCAAATGTTCCTTCGGTGTTCGGTCAGGAAAATTTCTCGGATACTTGGTTAGCGAAAGAGGCATTGAAGCCAACCCGAACTAGATTGATGCAATCAACAAGTTATAGCCTCCCCGCACGATAAGAGACGTACAGAAACTCACGGGCATGTTCACCATCTTGAATCGATTCATCTCAAAGTCATCCGAAAATTGCCAGCCATTCTTCCAGCTATTTAAGAAGAGCAAAACAGTGGAGTGGAATCAAGATTGCTCGAAAGTATTGGAAGATCTCAAAGCTTATCTCAGCACACCACCCTTGCTCGTGATACCTCAAGAGAGAAATTCCCTGTACCTATACCTTGTTGTTTCCAGCCACGCTGTCAGTTCTACACTAGTATGCGAAAGAATTGGAATCTAGAACTCGGTCTACTACGTGAGCAAGACCCTCTTGGACGCCGAGCAGCGATACCTACCATTAGAGAAGCTCGCCTTTGCACTAGTGGTAGCCTCAAGGAAAATGAAGCACTAATTCAAAGCACACTATATCATTGTCCTTACATCACACCCCCTTAAACCAGTCCTACGAAAAGTGGATATGTCCGATAGACTATCGCAGTGGTCGATCGAGCTCAGATGATTTGACATCCAGTTCTAACCAAGGAATGCAATCAAGGGTAAGTTCCTCGCCGACTTCATCGCGAAGTTTACAGGCGAACAACCTTGCGACCAACTGCAAACAGTGGGTAAGAGGGAAGATCACTCGGTAGAAGGTATTTGCCAACTGTTTGTTGATGGAGCCTCCAACTCCAAGGGGGAAGGAGTAGGCATTGTGCTCGTTACCCCAGAAGACACAATCCTCGAGCAAGGAATCAGACTTGGATTTAAAGCCTCTAACAATGAAGCGAAATATGAAGCATTGATAGAAAGCCTACAAAAGGCACATGCATTGGGTGCAAAACAACTACAGGTGTTCGGCGACTCACAATTGGTCTCCAATCTGATAAGTGGAGACTTCAATACGAGGGATGAAAGAATGGCAGCCTACCTCGCCTTGGCAAAGAAATTAATGTCCAACTTCGAGGAAGTCGGTGTCCAGCAATTTCCTAGAGGATAAAACAATCATGTAGATGCCCTAGCAACCTTGAGTTTAGCAATCAACTCTAACTTAAAGAGAATAATCCCTATCGACTTCCTCGCCCAGTCGAGCATCAACCAGAGCGACGAGCTGACAGACATGGGACATATTCTTCAGATTGAATCAGCACCAAGTTGGATGGACCCCCTAAGGGACTATTTAAAGGATGGTGCACTACCAGACGATAAGAAAGCCGCTCATCAGATAAGAGTCAAAGTTGCTCGCTTTCACTTATCTCCTGAGGGCAAATTGTATAAAAAAATCTTTCACCGGCCCTTACCTCCAATGTGTTCACTCGAAGGACGTCGAGCAAATCTTGTACGAGCTTCATGATGGAATCTATGGGAGCCATATTGGGGGCAGATCGCTAGCTTTTCGAGCAATGAAGTAAGGTTACTGGTGGCCATATATACAAAAAGACTCTGGGATATATGCTTGCAGGTGTGAGAAATGTCAACTACACGCTCCTATGGTTCATCAGCCTGCCAGCGACCTAAAATCATTTACCAGATCCTGGCCCTTCGTCCAGTGGGGAATGGACATCGTCGGCCCTCTTTCTACCGCTGCAGGTAATTGCAAGTATCTGTTGATCGCGATGGACTACTTCACTAAATGGATTGAGGCGGAGCCCCTGGCAAACATCAGGGACGCAGATATGATGAGATTAACTTGGAAAAACATAATTACCCATTTCGGGATCCCTAAAACGATCATCACTGACAACGGAACCCAGTTCGAGAGTGGCCTATTCCAAGGTTTCTACAACGACTACGGGATCAGGCACCATTTCAGCTCTGTGGCATACCCTCAGAGCAACGGACAGGTTGAAGCTTCCAATAAAACAGTGATTGATGGACCGAAGAAACGATTAAAGCGAGCCAAAGGGGCATGGGGGAGCGAGATGCCACATATTTTATGGTCTTACCACACCATCCCACGGCAAGCAACTGGGGAAACCCCATTCGCACTAACAAATGGAATAGAGGTAATCATTCCTTTAGAAGCTGGCCTCCCAACCATGAGGTCCACCTTGGTCGACCAAGGCCAGAATGATGCAGCATTACTCACTAAACTTGATCTAACTGACGAATGCAGAGAATTAGCTCTAGTGAAACTACGAGCTACTAGCAACAGCTAGCAAAGCACTATAATAAAAAGGTCAATACAAGAACATTTCAGGTTGGGGACTACATCTTAAGGAAAGTTCTTGTCATCGCAGTAAAACCATCCGATGGAAAGTTGGGTCCAAACTGGGAGGGACAATTCAAGGTGATAAGAGACGACCTGCGAGGAGTCTATCACTTAGAGACGCTGGAGGGAAGAGAGATACCCCGAGCTTGGAACGCGGCCAACCTAAAGAAATTTTATTTATAGTTTCTCTTCATTGATCTTTTATCACATTACTGGAATTGGCAACTCATTTTTATTGTGTTTGATTAATAAAAGATTGTTTGGTAGTAGCATTCCATGAAGTGTTAATTGTGTATTATGAACTTTATAACTTGCACATCTTTTCCAAGCGACAGGCACATTACTCAATATTTAAAAGCAGGGGGCCTCCTTCCTCAGGTTTTCGTTATGAAACATGAACAACCTTTTAGCATTGCCCTTGGAAATATATGAAGCCCTACAAAGGACCCTTTGGCAGCTCGACCAAATTGAATTGGTCGCCAAATGATGTTTGGCTCAGAAAACCTGATCGGATAGAACATCCAACACTAGGTGTGTCCTCGCCATTGCCACACTTAGGCCTAAGGGAGTGTGATGACACGACCTAAAGGGTAAAGTATGGCATAATGGTATCTCATAAGCATACTGGACTGGGAGGATACTCACACAATAAAACAACTCTACCCACATCAAATCTAGTCGGCAATGAAGATCCCAAGATAATCAAATAAAAATTAATGAAGTAGAAAATATACAACGCGTGTTTAGTCGGCGAATCGCCCAAAACATAAATATTTTATTACTTCACTGCATTTACAACAAGAGTTACATTGAATGAATTAAGTAAATCCTATTGGGGATTAGGTCTCCGAGCAAGGTAATCAATTACTTACGCTCTTCGGTTGTCATCTGGGTGGGGGGATAACTCCAACTCTACTTCATTTGCATCCAGCTCCAGTATCTACCTGGGAATAGCATCTATGGGGACACACTGGTCATCCCTTCGAAAAGGGTTAGGCATCAGAGTCGAAGGGGATATCTCATGATGATACAAGAGGACTGAGTTCCTGGGGACTTTCAGCTCCCTGAGAGCATTAAATCATCCCCTAATAAAGGATATCTCTTCAAACTCTACCAACCTCATCAGAGCATCTACCCAACCCTGATCATAATCATTAGCCCACACTCGCCGAGGACCTTTCTTGAACAGATGCCTTAGCTGCGTGACATCTCTTTGGAGCCCAAAAGCTATTATTTATACTCGACGAACATCTCCTCGAAGCTCGTCCACCTCCCTAGCTGGACCCCTGGTATCTATACCAGCTCGCAGACCAACCGATGAAGTAGAACCTCGCAAAACTTGAGGGGTGGTGCTCAGCGCTGTGCCAGCTCGCGGACCAACCGATGAAGAGGAACCTCGTAAAACTTGAGGTGAAACACTCGGTGCATGCTCCCTGAGTCGCGACATCTCCCTCCTTAGAGTTTTATTCTCCTGTTGAAGAACTTATCCGACTTGATTGATCTCGAAAGCATCCAGAAGTTTAGCCCTCAGAAGGTTCACTTCTTCTTGAACAGAAGCACCAACCACTTCTATCTCCTGAAGTCTATCCTCCAGTTTTGGCGATGATCTCGGACTGATCTTTAAATCTATTGTTCCTCTACCTAAGGGACATGAAAATCCTTACAAAGGCTTAGTGAACTTAATTGCTCGCATTAGGACCGAGAATCCTTCCCAGTTGAGAGGTAGCAGGTATATACTCATCCACATCAATCAACTACAAATCATAAAAAGCATTAAAAAGCAAAAGAATTAGTATGAAGAAAGGAAAGTGTTTTTATTTCATTAAAATGGAACGTTCCAAATACATCAATAATCAGAAGGACAATATAAATAAAGAAAAAATACAAAGAAGTTCCTCAGAACAGGCTAGATGGAAACCTCAATTTGCTCCAAGGTCGTTAGTTGTTTTCCCTTATCTATAGTAGCAGGTACACCTCCCTCAGGTGGAGAAACTTTTGTTCCCTAGGTAGAAGAAGCATCAGCAGGAACGGTCTGAGAAGCAGGAACACCACCGTCAATGGCCGGAGCAGGTGCCTCATCCATAACAGGCTTCGGGCCTGGATCATGCTCATCAAATAGTGGAGAATCGATATCCACTCCAGCAGCCAAAAGAGCCTTATTCTAACCCTTCTTAAAGTTCAGTCGGCGGATGTAGCCTATCTGAACATTGGCATCCTCGTACGTAGCAGCCCATCCAAAATTGTACGAGCTTTCCTTCAGGGTGGCTACTTTAGATTCCACCTTTTTCACCTTCTCCGCCAGCACTTTATTCTCCTCCACTACAGCCAACTTGCTCGAGCAGACCAGGTCATAAGATTGCCTTAACTCCCCAAGCTCCTTAATCACCGCCTCTTTTATTCGGTTGGCTTCAGACAGAGCGAGATCAGATGACTTAAGGACAGCATCGACATCCTTTAAGCTGGCCTCCAGCTCAGCATTCTTCTTTTCAAGATCAACATTCCTCTTTACCAGCTCATCACGGCTACAGTAGAGGACAACGAAGTCGGTCACAAATTGCAAAGAAGAGAAATATTAGCAAGGGCAGCATAGAGCAAAGTATTACGAGAATAGATAAGTGAGAGTAAACTTACCAAGTCTAGCCTCTGACTCGCTTTCAGAGCTAACTGGTCGATCTCCATCGCCTTCCGATGATCAGTTGGCAGAATTGCTCTTTCGAGCAATACAGGAGCCAACTGAGGAGAAAGGGCCACAAAGGCCCCTTCGGGCAAGGCGGATACAGGCACCCGAGCCTTCCCTTCCTTCATCCTAACCTCCTCTCTCATTTTTTCCTCTTCCCTCTCATTCCTCTCCTTCTCAGCTCTCTTTATCTTTTCCACCTTCTTTCTTTCCTCCACCTTCTTCTTCTCCTCCTTCTTTCTCAACTGCTCTTCCGCCCTCTTCTTCTTCTCCTGCTCATGAGCAGCAGGCTGAGAACTAGTTGCAACCCCTCCACTGCTAGTTTTTTAGTTCTTCGACTGGCGAGATTGGAGCACATCTCATCATCATCATCATCATCATCATCATCATCACGAATCAGATTCTTCCTGGGAGGAACCATATCTTCCTCGCTGGAATTACTCGATTCACTCGAGGACTCTCAAGCCTCTAAAACTTCTTCCGAGCTGTAAGACCCTTCACCACCAGATCTCTCTTCACTAGAACCACCCTCAGCATTGCCCCTGTCAGCACCCTCGCTCTCCTCACCAGAGCTGCTTTCTTCCTCGACTAAGTGGATGGGATCGGCAACAGCTTTTTCAGTAATATCTAGCTCAGGGATGCTCTCCACAGTTCGTGCAATAAAGCTCGACCCAATGTTCTTATATTCCAAGAGAAAATTCGTTGATCGAGGGTGTTCACCATTAGCCAAGATCTCCCTGATGTTCCAGGCTTTAACTAACTCAGAAGCTCAAACCTCGCTGAGAGTAGGTTCCTAGTTCTTTGTCCTCGCTGAAAAGAAAGAAAGAAAAATATCAAAAAAATCATACATGAACAGAGGATCGATGAGCAGAGCAAAGACTAAGCCTACCTATGTACTCCTCCCCATAGAATGGGACCTCAAACCTTCCAGACCTCGATGATATGCCATATATGTGCCAAACTGCTCAGAGACATAAACCTCGACCTGGAAGAGGATGAGGTCGGAAGGGCCTTAGATTGACCCCCAGCGGTCTCGTCCTAAGCAAGGTCGGCCACGGTCGACGTTACTAGTTACCTCAGCAGGAGAGGTCTTCACGATCCACAGAGGCAGTTATCCATCTGGTCATCCAAGGCTTGCAAGCTCGGCTTGGTTAAGGCTGAGGTTGCCAACCCGTCATCATAACTAATCTCGGTTGGGGATCAGCCGACGTTCCTACTAAGATACCAACACCTCGACCCAGGCCGGCGTTACAGCTCCACCTGCCTTACCTCTGCTCTCCCACTGATCCAAGGTCACCACCTCGTCCTCTTCCAGACCGAGGTTGGGACCATTCACAAATGGCCGAATCCTTATCAGCATATGTACTGTTGGGAACACGTGTGCACAATCAGTTATAACCGAATCATTCCCCTCACGTGAGGGAATATTGAGGTCATCATTATCTGCATGAGATCATCCAGGTGTCATTCTCATACTGGTTTGATCCTTATGTGCATGTTCATTGCATGCTTAGGGGGTACATTACACCCCCCAGACACTATTTATAGAGGTCATCCTCTACCCTGTAAGGGATCCAAAAATGAGCAACCTTAGCTGAAACTCTGTCTAAATATACAGTAGAGAGAGAAAGCTTGAGAGTTTGTATCTATGGCCATTAGATCCCTCATACAGTGATATTAATCACACACTTGCACAGTGGACGTAGTCCTGATTGGCTGAACCACTTATATTCTGGTGTTCGTCCTCTTCTCCTCACCATTATCTCTTTTATACATATATATAGTATACTCATATGATACCATTGTTATCACTAGTTTGAGCATACAAACACCTTGACTGGTGGTGTTATTTCCAGTATCATCATTTTGGCGCCATCTGTGGGAACGAGAAGCCATCTCTTCCTCATCTGTTGCTTAACCTCGCCAAAAACTCTGGTGGTGAACCAGGCCTCACCCCTTGTGTGGAGTTGTTTCACCATTGAAAGAGGTCCTATAGGGTATTAATCTCATCTACTATACCAGCTCTTTAGTTCTAACACATGGCACCAGAATTACCACCACCTCTTCAGCCGCCTGGTGCGGTAAGACCTAGCTCCAGCCAGGCACCGCCCTAATCTGAAATGGTAGAGGTGGCCGCAGCCTTGAGGTCTTTGGATGCAACGCAACAAGCAATGCAGGAGCAGTTTGCGCAGCTCAGCCAAAATATGATGAGGCCACCTGGAGTCTCACCAGAAATGATTACTCCGACGGCTGCTCAGCCTCATCCTGATGCCAAGGGACCACCCCAAGCACCGTGGAAAGACCAGCCTACACGCGCCTGGGGAGGCAAGGAAACCCTTGCCCTAAGGATAGGTATGATGATCTAGAGGCGAAAGATGTCCCGAAAGATTGTTGGGAGCCGTATGAGGTTTCGAACAATACAATTCATCATATCCAACGAAGCCAAGTTTGTGGGGACAGAAGAGGTGGAGAAGCCCAACAACGAGGATCAACTTTTGATTGGCTGAGCAGAGGGTCAGCCTTTGAAAGGCTCGGCTCAGTAAATAACCTAAGATAAAGGTTGTCAAGGTCGAGAAGTGCAGCCAGCTCACAAAGGGAAGAGAGACAACGTCGGCCCCAACCGGGATGAGAAAGAGACCAAGAAGAGGTCAACAACAGATGTTGTGCTACGACTGGGGAACCCTCAGCCCATCCTTTGGAGGTGGGTGGGGACAACCTCGGCCAAGCCGAAGTTGTAAGACCATGGAATGACTCCATCCAACGCCTTGAGGACAAGATAAGAGACCTCATCAAAAGTCAGGATCCACTACAAAGAGGTTTCTCAGAAGGCTCTCCGTTCTTGGCTAAAATAGTGAGTTTTCCTACCCCAGCCAAGTTCAAGCCACCTAAAGTGACTCCCAAGTATGACGGTAGTACCAACCCTGTACATCATATTGAGATGTACCAGTCAGCGGTGGATATTTATTCAATACCGGATGAGATGAAGTGTCGGGACTTCTCTGGGACCTTGACGGGAGCTGCGCACATATGGTTTACTTCTCTTCCGAAGAATTTAATTGAGAACTTTAAGGGCTTGGCTGAACGATTCATTCATAATTTCTGCTTCGGGGTAAGACCTCAAAAGAAGACCACCTAGCTGTTGTATGTCAAGCAAGGCAAGCACGAGAGCCTAAGAGACTACATCGCCAGGTTCAATAAAGAAAAACTTGAGGTTGAAGATTACGAAGAGAATATTTCCATGACCACCCTCATAGGGGGTCTTCAGAAAGGGAAGTTATTGTGGAAACTTGCGAAAGACCCTCCCAAGTCCATGGCGAAGCTATTGGCAACTGCGGGGAAAGTCATGAACGCTGAAGAGGCCATGGCCGCTAAGTATGAGGACGAGAACGGCGGTAGCAGCGAGAAGTTCCAAAGAAAGAAGGATGGAAATAAAAGGTCAATTGATGACAAGTTTGCACGTTATACCCCTCTTACTGTAAGCTGCGAACACATCCTCAATGAGATCAAGAATGACCGGTCCCTGAGATGGCCAGAGAAGCTGTAGGCTCCTCCACATAAAAGGAACCAGAACTTATGGTGAGAATTCCACCAAGACCATGTCCATGTTACAGATAAGTGCTTCACCTTGAAAGATGAGATCGAGAAGATGTTGAAATCAGGAAAGTTGAGAAAGTACGTTGATCACAAGGCTCCTAAAAGGGGGAGAGATGACCCCAAAAAGAAGATACGAGACAAGTGACGCGACGATACCACAGCAAGAAGAGACGATGTCACGGATGACGATGATGAGGACGATCCAGACCTCCCACCAAAAGACGACAACACCCCAGTGAAGAAGGTTGGTATGATCTCCTTTGGTGTTAACACCATATGCGGAGGACTTGTAGGGGATGGTTCTGAAGTGACTGACAGGAAGGCTCATGTGGCAGAGGCCAAGTCAGTGGCCAAACTTGAAGTGGTAAATCTAACGTCTTTCGAGACAATGAAGAAGAGGAAGAAGGTGGATATGGACACTCTCGTAGTTGGGTTCTCGTGACTTGACTTTAAAGGCATCCTAGCTCCACACGATGACCCTTTGGTGATCACAACAAGAATTCATGGATGTGAGGTGCAGAGAATTCTTGTAGATGAAGGAAGTTCTGCAGATGTGATGTTTTGGACCTGCTTTAAAAGCCTGGGCCTTAACAGAGTTAGGCCGGTACCCTATCATCATCCGTTAATGGGGTTCAGTGGTGAAAAGGTCCATCCGTTGGGCATTTATGATATGGACGTGCAAATGGGCGATGAGTGGCCTAAGAGGTTAACCCGAAAGATCAATTTTTTTATTATGGAGGGAAACTTCTTCTCGGCCTATAACCTCATCATAGGAAGAGTAGCCCTTAAGGAGTTTGAGGCCATGCCATCGACGGTCCACCAGATGCTAAAATTCCCGACCCCTTATGGGGTAGGGGAGGTGCAGGGTGACCAGACCATAGCACGAGAATGCTACTTCAACTCAGCTGAAGAGAGAGCGGATCATAATAGGGCAACTACCACATATAACATCGATACACTTGACCCCAGAGATGAAACAAAGTTGAAGAAAGGAGAGGCTGAGGAAGAGGTAGAATCCATCGTCCTCAATGAGGACGAGCCGAAAAAAACCTTCCAGGTTGGCAAAGCCTTAAAGGCAGAAATTAAGGAAAAATAGATAAACTTCCTGAGGAAGAGGCAGAGTGTCTTCGCATGGAGTCACCCAGACATGCCTGGCATCAGCCCTGAGGTGATGTGCCACAGGCTGAATGTGACTAAGGACGCTAGGCCAATCAAACAAAGATGGAGAATCTACTCTAGGGAGAAGTACGACGTCACCCGGGAAGAAGTCAAAAGTTGGAAGAGGCCGAGTTTATCAGGGAAGTCGTATATCCGGAGTGGTTATCGAATGCAGTCATTGTGCCCAAAGCCAACAGAAAATGGAGAATGTGTGTAGACTTCACCAACCAGAACAGATCTTGCCCAAAAGACAGTTATCCCTTACCTCGGATCGACCAGATGGTAGATGCAACTACAGGACATGAGCTCATGAGTGTAACACCCCGCCTAATTAAATACCGGGTGGCCAGTCCCATACCAAATTAAAACAGAATATACAGTTGGCTCATTCTTAGCATCACTGTCGAAAACATTTACAACTCACCCAATACCCAATTAAGCTGGTGTTAAAAACTTCCCAAATTTTAATTCAACAAAAACCATTTCTAGTTTAAGAATAACATAACACATTTTATTCTACAACACGGATAACCAAATAGATAACACAAAAGAATTTAAATGCAATTGGAATAAACATTCCCAAATAATATAAATCCATTACAGAAATCCCAACAATATTAAATGTATTAAAAAGACCCGAATACAATAGTATTTGACCCCGATAGAAAAAGATAACTGAATCCTTTGGGCGACATGCCCTAACTAAGAATACTGTGAATCAAAAAGATGATAGGCGTCTAAGCAAAACTCCATAGCTCCATAGCCTGTCATAATCCGCTAAGGTTGGCGTCCCTGCTGCTGGACACCTGATATGGAAGATACAATAGAAAAGAAAATGTGCAAAGAAACGGGTCAGAGCCCGATTGTGAAAATGATTTTTAAAACAGCAAGTATTTAACAAGTGCAATTAAAGCATTTATTATGTACATGTTAGATCCAACTCTCACTTGCTATTCTCACCTCTCAACTAGAGTGCACACTTAACGTTTCCTATTAACCTCCGAGTTAATGGTTCCTCATTACTGATTTCCATAATATTAATTCCATTCTCATATCATAACCCCGTATGTCCCATACCATACGTTATATAATCATTCTTATACATTTTTCATTTATATGAATCGTTGCTCATTAACACGAATCATTTCTTATTAATATGAATTAAGCTTTTCAATTCTATAAGAATAAACATTCATTAACTTAATTCCATTCTTTTTCTCAATTCGCCATTATCTACAATTATCACACAGTAGATGATTTAACCACAATATATCCATTCATTCATTTAATCCATTATATATATATATATATATATATATATATATATATATATATATATATATATATATATATATATATATATTCATATATAATACGGCACCCCGAGTCACAGTTGCGGTGCAATGCATTACTCTGCTACCATGTCCCATCATCGTTGGTCGTCGAATAGGAGACAAAAGGTTCGGTAAGGATTCCTCGAACCACAACCATCAACAAACAAATTGGAGGTGAACATAGTTCTCGTATCCATGGGTCACGCACATACCTACGTTCCCACAGTCAGCGGACTTATCAACTCCCCGATAAGTCTTTCATAGACCTATGTTCTCGAGCGACAAATCAAAGATCCCATGGATTCATCAGGATATGACTGCCCTCGCGCGCAAACCTTCCGTCGATAGCAAGTAAGCTAGGTATGTCATACATATAATCATTAATCAATCAAATAGGTATTATCATACCTATAATATACTATTAACAAGGTACTCACATTACCCTTAGATTATACCCATGCGTAGCATTATATTACTTTAATTCCCACGTATTATATTATCATAACTTTACTTCTTAATTTAGTTACCTCCGAGCCTCACTCATTACTCAGGGTTCAAATAGGCTTTTCCTCAACATATATTCAGTAAGAAGTCACTCATATCCTACTGGTCCATATCATCATATCTCCCAAATTACTACGAGTTTAGCTCTCCTTTTAATTAGGGTTAAAACCGATAGTTTCAAATCTCTTATAAACACCTCTTCTTTCACTTAGGATTAAACCCTCTTGTAAACTTAAGGATACCCAGGTATTATATTCAATCACCCCTAGTGGTCCTATATTTAATCCTCATGCATACCAATTAGAATCCAACAATTGAATCTAGCAACCGAAATTCCTTTAAATTAATCATCATTATTCTTTATCAATTAAATCCCAATAAAATTAATCCAAGTCTTATCAAGGGTCTACTGATCTTTTCTAAGTCCCATAATATCCAATTAATAATCACCAAAGATCTACCAAATATTTGGGATAAAAACCAACATTTACAAGAAACAACGATAGGAATTCTGGGGAGGTCGATCGATCGAAGGCAGGGGGTCGATCGATCGATCACTCAGGTCACAGCCTGGTTTTTCTGCATTTATGCAACTACGGGTTTCACCATTTTTATTCATTCTAACCTTCATAATATCAACCCAAACGACTTATAATCCTTACTACATGATGTATCAACATATATGAATGATTTATAATACTTTAAACGTCCTAGAATCATCAAGAGATTGGATTAAAAAGCATGTTTATCTCCTCTTTTCCAGAAAATTATCAACCTCATATCCTCAAGAACACAACAATGATTTTAAGAATTTCCTCAATAGATATATGATTATTTCGTGGGTTATTATCAACCTACAACATGAGTTTAATTCCTCTATCAATTCAGTTTTCAGAAATCCATTTAACAACTCCATTATGTCTTCCAAACATGAAAAATCATCTCTTTTAATAACTATTCTAACATGGACAACATACAAACTTAAATTGCCATTATCAAACACTTGCCTTTACTCAAGGTCTGATCCTTTGGTGTAGTATATCTCAGGTGGTTCTCCCTTCTCCGATAAACCTCCGGTGGTGGTTGGTGGTGGTGACTCTTGGTTCTTAGTTCTTCTCCTTCCCAAGTAAGCTTTTCCCTTCCAAAGCAACCTTTCACTCTCTCTAGGAAGATGACTTCTCTATTTTGTGTAGAGGAGATGAATAACCCACGTACACTTAATCTACCAATACTTATAATAGGACAAAACCCGAAATCACTATTCATCCCCCTTGTAAAAATGACCAAAATGCCGTTTTGGGTTGTCTTTTCATTTCCAAATGACCCGAGACTCAAAACTAACATCCAAATAGACTTTTCTGACTATTTCGAACCTTCCGGATGCAACGACGCAGTCGAAATGACTATAAGGTTGATAGAAAAAAAAATTAATTTAATAAATTAGTCTCGACACGTCCCATACCGCGTCTGACTAAAAATTCAAATTACCGAATTTATATCACACCGTCATTGTTGATGTAAAAAATTAGATCGTATCTAATTATTCAATCACAGATAAATAAATGAGACAAAGAATTTTTAAAGTGGTTCAGCCTTATAAGAATGGTCTACGTCCACTGTTATGTTATTGCTGAGTATTTGGGAATTCTCGATTACAAGTTCTATCAAGAAATTTCGGTCCCTTACAATGAGGATTGTACAATGTATTTATAGCCCTGAGGCTGTAATGTGAAAGGGTAATAAATTAAATGATGTACATATGAAAGGGTAATACATTCAATGCCCCTTAAGCGTGTGCGTCTGAATGATAAGCATTTAATGAACAGTCAAATTGTTGGTTATCCTGTCATTAATGCTTTATTCGAGGTGCATCTCGGACCGCCTGAGTTGCTCGAACCGCCTAAGCTTCTCGATACTCAAGAGTTCCTCGGAGAGTTCTTGTTCCTCAGAGCGTATAAGTTCCTCGGAGCGTATGAGTTCCTCGGGGAAGCAGTGTTCCTCGTTGTAGTATGGTTCCTCGGAGCGAGTGAGTTCCTTGGAAGTGTTTGATGTTGCCATGTAGATTGCCATGTGTCTTCATTCAATTGGGCCATGTCAGCGGACTAAATTTGGTATTAACAGAAGCCCCCAATATTTCATAGTTCGAACTTTGAGGAGTGTAGAACATTCTTTCTCGGAATATGGCATTTTTAAATGGTCGTCCTGAAATTTAGGAGTCTTTTGTATTTATTTCTCCTTCCAAATTAATAGAATCGGGCTTTTTTGAATTTTTATAACCGCTTCGATTGCCACGCCCTTTTTGTCCTTCTAGCCGCCGGTAGCGTAATCGTTTTCTTTTTGTAATCATGAATATGTAATTCTGAATCTTGTACTTCTGACCTTTATGATATAATAAAACTTGAACTTGTGTTTTTGCATACTGTTGTCTCTTCTTCATACTTTGTTTTGATTATTGATTACTGCTCTTTCTTCCTCTGCTAGTTTCTGGCCAGGATGGAATTATTATCTCCTCATGATACTGTGCTGCTGAGGTAATGCAATGATTATTTTAAGGCTGGTCACACAGATCTGAGTGCAGCACAAGTCGTCGACATCCTCGGCCAAGATGCTTCTGAACAGGCAGTTGAAGCATACTAATATCTGAAATGTTTACTTGATCGAGCAGTGGCCAATAATGTGGCTTATTATGACATGATAGAGGATCTCCAAGGCACTCTCGAAGATCTTCAGCAACAATACAAAGAATCCACTACCCTGTTGCATGAGGGTTACGAGAAGAAGTACCAGCAGATCATTATCGACAAGGGCTACGAGAAACTTTTTGCTGGCTACGATGTGAGGGAGAGAACTCTGAAGGGTGAGGTCGAGGAGTGCAGATAAATAGCTGAATTATTAGAGCAAGAGAACAACAATCTTCAAAGAGAGTTGTCACAGTTGAAGTCTGCAGCTTCTACTTCAAAAGCCTTGATCCCGGTAACTGATGAGGGATTCTCATTCTTGGAAGTCGAGAACGCCAATTTGAGGGACGAGTTGGAAACCTTGAAGAGGTCTGGCCCTTTTACATATTCTCGTGGTCGAGCAAGAGCTCCTCGGGGATGAGCAAGAGCTGCTCGGATTCCTGTCGAGGAACAGAGGACTCAGTCTGCTTTAGAGAACCAGGCCTTCCAATTAATGGCGAAGAACCAGGCGTTGGCTGAAATGTCAAAGAAGATCAGGGACCTGGAAGAATAGCTATCTGCGCAGAAGTCAGTCTTGGAGAATAAGGAACTCTTCATCAAGAATCTCCACGAGCAGCTGGAAAGACTGACATATCAATTCCACAAATAGCCCAGGGAGTTCTGAATGGCTGGATACAACGAGGCTCTTTACCACTTGAACGATCGTATCCAGAATGCCAATAATGAGGACTACAAGCAAGGCTGGTTGAATGCCTTAGGTGTGCTGCAACTCGAACAGGGTCATTACCTGTGGGACTATCATGATCCTGGGCTGCTCGACCTACCTGTGCCACCATACAAACTGGATATGAGTTGGATCCCTTCTCGGGCCATTCCTCGATGCTTGATTTCTAAATATCTCGGTGACTACAATCTCCATTCAAATGCCGAGATATCTCGTCCCGAGCACCTCTTAGATCGACCATCCGTGATGAATACCATGATGTTAAAAGATCTCAACTCCATAAATTCTCCTCTTGCTTTAAATGATCCGCCTGCTGGCGAGGAACCTGTTTCAAAAGCAAAGGGGAAAAAACCAATAGAGTAGGAATTTTGATGTAATAGTTAGTATACATTTCAATATCAATGTAACTTTCATTTCATTATCAATGTAATTTATTTTTGGATTTAATGAAAGACTTTCATTTTTGTTCGCAATTTTAACTGCTATTGTCTTGTAAAACACTTTATATTTGTGCATGTGTATCTGTTAAAAGGATAATAATATTGTGTTGTTCGTCGACCAACTTCGAGTAGTCACTTGGTCAAAATGATGTTTTGTTTCTCGACCAACTTAGTAATAATTAAAAAGTTACGAGTATAAAAAATGTTGCTCGATCACTTTCTCATCTTCATAAAATGTTTCCGACCAACCAAGGTCGATAAATTTTCCTTGTCGACCAACTACAGTTAGTGGGTTTTTATCCCCGACCAGCCATAGTTAGTAGATTTTTTTCTTAATGAGCAACTTTGGCACTTTTTGGAATAATTTTTCCTTCCGACCAACTCAAGTTGGCATTTTCGAGAATATATTTACTTCCTAACCGACATAAGTTGGCATTTTTAGGAATACTTTTATTTCCCGAGGAACATATAGTTTTACTTCCCGTAGGAATACAAGTAGCTTTACTTCCCGGAGGAATACAAGTAGTTTTACTTCCCGGAGGAATATTGGTAGCTTTACTTCCCGGAGGAATATTGGTAGCTTTACTTCCCGGAGGAATATTGGTAGCTTTACTTCCCGGAGGAATATAGGTAGCTTTACTTCCCGGAAGAATATTGGTAGCTTTACTTCCTGGAGGAATATTGGTAGCTTTACTTCCCGGAGGAATATAGGTTTCTCGACCAACCTTAGTTGGCGTTTTCGAGAAAAAAATTGAGTAGCCTAAGCTTTGTCGAGTAGTGTGTAGCACTAGTATTCCCCGAAAAACTTTCAATAAAAAGAAAGAATTCGGCAGAATATCTTCATTGTATTCATCACTGATAATACTTGCGTAGGTGCTCTGCGTTCCATGCATTCTTAAACTCCTCCCCTTCTAAAGTTGCTATTCGGTAAGTTCCTGGTCGAACAACTTCTGTAACTTGGTATGGTCCATGCCAGTTTGCCTCCAGTTTATTGTGCTTTTGAATTACTTTCTTCAGCATATAGTCTCCATCTTTCAGGTCGCACTTCTTCACCCTCTTATTGTAGAACAAAGTTGTTCGTTGCTGGTAAGCAGCATTTCTAATGGCTGCTTCTTCTCTAACTTCCTCGAGCATGTTTAAATCCAATCTTCTCATTAAGTTGCTGTTGATGTAAAAAATTAGATCGTATCTAATTATTCAATCACAGATAAATAAATGAGACAAAGAATTTTTAAAATGGTTCAGCCTTATAAGAATGGCCTACGTCCACTGTTATGTTATTGCTGAGTGTTTGGGAATTCTCGATTACAAGTTCTATCAAGAAATTCCGCTCCCTTACAATGAGGATTGTACAATGTATTTATAGCCCTGGGGCTGTAATGTGAAAGGGTAATACATTAAATGATGTTCATATGAAAGGGTAATACATTCAATGCCCCTCAAGCGTGTGCGTCTGAATGATAAGCATTTAATGAACAGTCAAACTATTGGTTATCCTGTCATTAATGCTTTGTTAGAGGTGCAGCTCGGACCGCCTGAGCTTCTCGGTACTCAAGAGTTCCTCGGAGAGTTCTTGTTCCTCGGAGCGTATAAGTTCCTCGGAGCGTATGAGTTCCTCGGGGAAGCAGTGTTCCTCATTGTAGTATGGTTCCTCGGAGCGAGTGAGTTCCTTGGAAGTGTTTAATGTTGCCATGTAGATAGCCACGTGTCTTCATTCAATTGGTCCATGTCAGCGGACTAAATTTGGTATCAACAGTCGCTGACAGGGGAATTGAAATTCAGTACCCTGTGTGTTGGGAGGCCCAACTCGGCAGGTATAACAGCTTCACTTCCAAATGCCATCATATATGGTGATTCTCCTGTTGCTACTCGGGGAATAGTTCGGTAAGCCTATAGTACTGACTGTAACTCGTTGATCCAGTTTGCTTTCGCATCACCCAGTCTTTTCTTCAAGCCATTTAGCAGCGTTCTGTTTGTCACTTCAGTTTGTCCATTGCTTTGAAGATGGCCTGGTGCTGAGTGGACCTTCAAAATATTTGACTGATGAAAATAGGCAGCAAACTCCTCGTTATCAAATTGTGTTCCATGGTCTGTGATGAAAGCATGAGGAAGACCATATCGACAAATGATGTTCTTCCAAACAAATTGGTACACCTTGTCGTACGTCATATCGATGAGTGGCTCAGCTTCTACCCACTTAGTAAAATAATCCACTGCGACGAAGAGGTATTTGAACCTTCCTCTGGTCGTTGGCAGCGGGCCAACCAAATCTATTCCCCACATGGCAAATGGCCAAGGGGAAGTGATGGGTGTCAACAATGCTTGTGGAGTTCTTCGGATGGAGGAAAAGCGCTGGCACTTGTCACATTTCTTGGCATAGGCTATACAATCAGCCCTCATCGTCGGCCAGTAGTATCCCTGCGTCATCACCCTTTGCAAAAGCGCCCGACCTACTACATGGGCTCCACAGGACCCTTCATGGATCTCTTCAATCAATTCTTTCACCTCGGAGGGATGTACACATCTCTGCAAACCTTCCATAATTCCTCGTCTATAAAGAATACCGTTAGTTAATACATACCGAGCAACTTTAAACTTCAATTTCTTGGCTGCGAGCTTGTCAATTGGTAATTCTCCCTCCTCAATATATGCCCTGATGGGATCCATCCAAGATGGTCCTAAATCAAGGGTAATAAAGTTCATCATCAGATATTTATCTATACTCCGACCAGCCAAAACTTCAATTGGGATTGTTCATCGTAGCTCGATACGAGTAGCTGATGCTAATCGAGCTAGGGCGTCTGCTCTCACATTCTCCATTCTCGGTATTCTGACCAGCTGAATAGCAATAAATTCTGACATCAACTCCTTTGCCTTTGCATGATATCTGATCATTAATTCTCCTCTGACTGCATATACTCCCAACATTTGATTTACAATCAATTGAGAATCACTGAAGACAATAACCTGCTGCGCCTCCATAATTTTTGCCAAATTAAGACCTGCAATCATGGCCTCATACTCAGCCTCATTATTGGAAGCTTTGAATTGGAAATATAGGGCGTATTCCATGTCGACCTCGTCTGGAGTGCTCAAAATTATCCCCACGCCACATCCTGTAGTGCAAGATGAGCCATCTACATATAGCCTCCATATAGGTAACTCATCTTCAAATTTCTGATCTGACAGAGTTCCTCGGTGAAATATTTGTTGCTTCCTTTCATCCTTCCCTGATATTTCTTGCTCCTTGTCGATCATCTTTTCTTGCCCTTTTACCAACCGGAGTTGGTCTGAGCTCGAATTTGATGATCCTGTAATATCTACTTGCCCTTTTACCAACCGGAGTTGGTCTGAGCTAGTGTTTGATGATCCTGTAACATCCACAGGTTGATCAGCGAGCAACTTTTGCTCCTCGGGGGTATCAGGATAGGTGAACTCTGCTATAAAATCTGCTACAGCCTGCCCTTTTAGCGATGATCTGGGTTCATAAACTATATCATATTCACCGAGCTCTATGGCCCAGTACATCAATCTCCCTGATTTTTCTGGTTTATGAAGGGCTTGCCTCAATGGCATATCAGTATATACCACTATGGTATGAGCCTGGAAGTATGGCCTCATTCTTCTACTCGCCTCAATCAGCGCCAGTACTAACTTTTCCAGCCTTGGATATTTGATCTCTGCTCCTCGTATGGCCTTACTTGTGTAGTAGATTGGTTTTTGTACTCCATTCTCCACTCTGATCAACGCCGAGCTAAATGCATTCTCCGATACTGCTAGATACAAGTACAATTTTTCTCCCATCACTGGCCTGGACAACAGTGGAGGTGCTCCCAAGTATTTCTTCAAGACTTGAAAAGCCTTCTCACATTCATCATTCCACTCAAAAGTCTTTCGGAGTGTCTTGAAGAATGGAGACATCGATCAGTTGCTCGTTATACAAATCTGTTGAGTGATGCTACTCGTCCTGTGAGACTTTGTACTTCCTTCTTCGTCGTTGGAGATCGCAGCCCTAATAGAGCTTTGATCTTTTCAGGATTTGCCTCAATTCCTCGTTGGTTGACAATGTATCCGAGAAACATGCCTTCTCGTACTCCGAATATGCACTTCGTCGGGTTCAGCTTCATTTGATATTTATCCAGTTGATCAAAAGTCTGACTTAAGTCAACTAGATGGTCGACAGCTTTCTTGCTTTTTGTCAGCATATCGTCAACATAGACTTCCATATTGCAACTGATTTGTTCAGCAAAAACCTTGTTCATCAGTCGCTGATATGTCGCACCTGCATTTTTCAAACCAGAAGGCATAACATTATAACAATAAGTTCCCCTAGGAGTAATGAAAGAAGAACTTTCCCTGTCTTCAGGTTTCATTTTAATCTGATTGTAGCAAGAATAAGCATCCATGAAGCTCAGCAGCTCATGTCCCGAGGTAGCATCCACCAGTTGATCAATTTGGGGCAATGGAAAGTGATCCTTTGGGCATGCTTTGTTGAGGTCGGTGAAGTTTACACACATCCTCCATTTGTTGTTTTTCTTTTTTACCATCACCACATTGGCTAACCAGTCTGGATATTTAACATCTTCAATGAAGCAAGCTTTCTGGAGTTTCTCGACTTCCTCCTGTATAGCTTGATTCTTCTCGGGGCTGAACACTCTTCTTCTCTGCTTCACAGGCTTAATCTCCTTATTCACATTGAGTTCGTGACATAAGAAATTTGGGTCTATCCCAGGCATAACTTCATGACTCCACGCAAAAGTTTGATTTCTGCTTCTTAGGAAAGTTATCAATTCCTGTTTTAGTGAGGCTTCCAATGACGAACCTACTTGAGTAGTTCGTTCAGGGTGCTCGTCGTCCAGAATGATGTTTTCAGTAGCTTCCACCACTTGACCCTTCACGAGTTGCGACTCATCTCTAGGATCCAATGTTTCAATTTCTGCACCTTCATCCACTTGATAGGTAGTAGTCTTTTTCCTTGATTCCTCCAGTTCCTCTTGCTCGACGGATGAATAATAGCATTCCCGAGCTACTTTCTGATCACCTTTCACAACTCCTACTCCAAAATTTATTGGAAATTTTAAGCACTGATGCACTGTAGATGGTACAACCTCGAACTTCTTCAATCCTACTCTTCCCATGATGATATTGTATGATCATTGAACATTCTTATCCATCACGAAGAAGCGTATTCTTTCTGTTCGACAAGCAGGCCACGTACCAATGAATATATCCAACTTGATCGTCCCAAGTGGAAATACTTTCTCGCCAGCAAAACCGAGGAGGGGTCTATGATAAGGCTCCAATTGAGATAGATTTAGGTTTAAACTATCGAAGCACGAGTAGAACATGATGTCTGTCGAGCTACCATTGTCGACCAGTACTCTTGAAATTATTACCTCCTTCATCCTCATTCTGATCACCAATGGGTCATCATGAGGATATAGAATACCTGTGAGGTCATTCTTTGAGAAACCAATGACCAATTTCTCTTTATTCACCTTTCTCGGGCGATCCTCCTCAGCTAGATTATTCGCTGAATGTACGAGCAAGCTTGAGCCTCATAAAGGTAAGCTTTTCTCTCTGCAGTAAGGTCTCCTCCTCCTGCATCTCCACCTGTTATAACATTACAGTCAAATGACCCAAAGCGTATTGAAAATACCTCACGTTCTGGCTGCCTTGGTTTCTTGGGAAGATCGGGGTCATCTTCTGGGTCAACTTCATGGTTTCTTTTCTTATTCTCCTATGATCGACGAGGAGATCTAGACCTCTCTCTTGCTCGGTCGTTGTTTCTTCTTTCATTTCCATGATCAACATACTTTGACAGATTTCCTCGTCTGATGAGTGTTTCAATCTCATTTTGAAGAGCTATGCAATTTTTGGTCATATGGCCATGATCTTTATGAAACTCGCAATACTTTGCCTTATTCCTCTTGTCATGGTCTGCCTTCATTTTTTCTGGCCAGTGTAACTCCTCGTTGTTCTTGATTTCCTCTAGAACATGGTTGATATCCTTCTTCAAAGGAGTATAATTATCAAATTTCTTCATTACGTTCCATACCGATCTATTTTTTGAATGTTTGTCATTACCATTGTTCTTATGCTCTTTTTTCTTAGCTTTATCGCCTTCCACCTTGGTTTCTTTGGCATCCATATTCTTCTTCGCAGCCATAGCCTCCTCGACATTCATAATCTTGGACGCTTTTCCCATCAGATCCGACATGGTTCTAGGTGGATCTTTGGCCAAAGTGTAGTACAACTTATTTGGCAGTAGTCCACTCATCAAGGCAGTAATCGTTGTCTTCTCCTCATAATCAATGACTTCAAGTTTCTCGTTATTAAAACGGGTTATATAATCTCTGGTACTCTCACCAGCCTTTTGTCTAACACTTAACAAATGTGCTACTCGTTTAACTGGCTTTGCCCTAAAACAGAAATTCCCAATGAATAACTCGGCCAGTTGAAGAAAAGTTGAGATATTACCCCGAGGAAGATTATTATACCATAGTTGAGCAGATACGGTAAGAGTTACCGAGAATGCCCTGCATCTCATCTCATCTGGAACAGTATAGATGTCTGTTGCAGCTTGGTATTGTTCTATATGAAGGACGGGGTCAGTCTTTCCATCATATTTGGGGGTCACAATAGGTGCTTTGAATTTTGATGGTGTTGGAAAATCTACAATGGCTTGGACAAAAGGTGTTCCTCGAATAAAGGTTCGTTGTGGAGGGTTCTTAGCTTTAACCATTTCCCCCAATCTATCCTCCAGCCTTTGAATAGATCCTTTCCACGCATCATTTCCTTCCTCGGGCATGTTGGTTCGAGCAACTAATCGCGTTGCTGTGGCTTCCTGGGATCTCTCTTGACGAGCAGCTGGTCGCGACCGGGCAGATCCTTCCCTTAAATCTGATGGTCATCGAAAACTCCTCGATGGGGCTCTAGGAGGACTTTTGCTCCTCCTAGGACCTAATCGATCGAAAGGAGATACCCTGCTTAACCTCTCTAACACACTTGTCCTTTCTGGGGAGAGAGTGATACGTTGTTCAGTATCTGTGGCTCGCACTGACGAAGTTCGTCCAGGTTGATGAGAAAAATCTTTAGACTCCTCATTGCGATATGAATTGGTACGCCTAGTACGTGAAGAAGGCGCACGGGTATTTCTTTGAATACTCCGCAATCCTGAATGAGTTGGTGCACCGCCATGGAGAGTTTGTATGAGTTGTCGCATAGTTTCTTGCATGACGGTCTGGCCCTAAGCCAGATTTGTCATTATTCCAGCCAGATCTGGAATATTTGGCGGAGCAGATGGATTTGGAGGACTCCCAGCGTTTCGATTGCTGGATTCTGGAATATCAGCCATTTCTGATGAATTATTTTTGATGAAAAACGATATTACCAGTCGTTTCCCACAGACGGCGCCAATCTGTTGATGTAAAAAATTAGATCATATCTAATTATTCAATCACAGATAAATAAATGAGACAAAGAATTTTTAAAGTGGTTCAGCCTTATAAGAATGGCCTACGTCCACTGTTATGTTATTGCTGAGTGTTTGGGAATTCTCGATTACAAGTTCTATCAAGAAATTCTGGTCCCTTACAATGAGGATTGTACAATGTATTTATAGCCCTGAGGCTATAATGTGAAAGGGTAATACATTAAATGATGTACATATGAAAGGGTAATACATTCAATGCCCCTTAAGCGTGTGTGTCTGAATGATAAGCATTTAATGAACAGTCAAACTGTTGGTTATCCTGTCATTAATGCTTTGTTCGAGGTGCAGCTCGGACCGCCTGAGTTGCTCGGACCGCCTAATCTTCTCGGTACTCAAGAGTTCCTCGGAGAGTTCTTGTTCCTCGTAGCGTATAAGTTCCTCGGAGCGTATGAGTTCCTGGGGGAAGCAGTGTTCCTCGTTGTAGTATGGTTCCTCGGAGCGAGTGAGTTCCTTGGAAGTGTTTGATGTTGCCATGTAGATTGCCACGTGTCTTCATTCAATTGGGCCATGTCAGCGGACTAAATTTGGTATCAACAGTCATATCAATGACATCACATTCATATATTACCTAAATATCTTTAAGTAATATTCAGAATCCTCCATTTTAATATTTACAATCCGGATAAAACCCAAATGAATTGATTAATAATAAAATCTAATTAATCCATTAAATTAAAATATAACCCATTTTTAAAAGTCATAAAAATTACGGGGTATTACAATGAGCTTCATGGATGCGTACTCAGGCTACAACAAGATTTTCATGGATGCCGAAGACTCAGAGAAGACAGCCTTCATCACTGACAAAGGGACGTATTGCTACAAGGTTATGCCCTTCGGATTGAAAAATGCGGGGGCAACATACCAACGTCTTGTGAATAAGATGTTTGAAGACCAAATAGGCAAGACTATGAAAGTGTACGTCAACGATATGCTAACGAAAAGCTTAAAGGTCTAAACCCACATGGCAGACCTGGAAAAGACGTTCGATACCATGGACTTGTACAGAATGAAACTCAACCCTGCGAAGTGTGTCTTCGGGGTAAGAGCAGGGAAATTTCTTGGATTAATTATCAATCAAAGGGGAATAGAGGCGAACCCTGAGAAAATCAAGGCTTTGCTCAACATTAAGACACCAAAGAGTATCAAGGACATTCAGAGGCTTACTGGACGAGTGGCTGCGCTTAACAGTTTGTTTCAAGAGCGACATATAGATGTCTTCCGTTCTTTAAAGTGCTTAGAAAGGCCTTAGAGTGGGACAAAGAGTGGGAGGAAGCTTTTGACCAGTTGTGACACCCCGTGATCCGAAATAAGGGGTGGCCAGCCCAATACTCCAATATAACGGAATCATAGATGGAATCATTCTCAGCATCACCATAAAAATATAGAGTATCCAGGATAACCACCCAATATTTCAGAAAATGGGTTGCCAAAAATTTTGAATTTAAAGTAAATAAAGTTAAACAAACACCCCATTTCCTGAAAAGATAGGGGAAACCACTAGGATATATATATATATATATATATATATATATATATACTATAACAACAGGTAACAAATAAGATTACCAAATATGTTATCGGTCCGCTGATTCATACAACATTATTAAACAATTTCAATAAATGTATATATTACATTACATTAATCACTTACAAAAGCTTGGGCCTCGCCCGAGTGAAAGAGACCCGATCTTAACTAGATTACAAAAATGAAAACGTTTATACCAATTGTATCCCGTAATACCCGCAATGCATCACGGCTCGCCGAAGACATCGGAATAGGAATTCAAGTCAGGCATCCTTGCGGCGGAGTACCTGAGCGGAGACAAGATGCATTTGCAACAAGAAATGTAAACGGGTCAGGGCCCGGTTCTATATGATTACCAAATGAATAAAGAGTATGACAGTTATGAATAAAATCATGCTAGAAAGAATAAAATCTATCTACACAGCTCTAAAACATAACTAAAACAGAAAAGAAAAGCATGGGTAACATAAATTTAAAACTTCCATTTAATTATTATTTTCCTTATCAGGAACTCATAATTACAACATTTATGCTCTTTACTAGCATTTCATTCCTTATCAGGAAAATATAATTAAAATTTTAAGCTCTTTATGGCTTTTATTTCAATTACATGCCCATCCTGGCATAACCATTCCTTAGCAGGAATATCATCAACATTAAATGCTCTTTGTGGCATTGTACTGTGCTCTTTGTGGCACTTCTTCATGCTCTTTATGGCATATACTCCATCAAGTCCCACTTGATGATGAATAGTTATATTTATATACATATAACGATTTTAAGACCGCCCCTCCGAGTTTTCCCACTAGGCGCGCCCCTAAATGACCATCATCTTCCAGGGCCTATCTATACAAGACAACCTGGGCACCTATCGCAATACGTCGGGAAGCGGCCATATGCCTGCGGGAGAGTCAAGACCACACCCGGAATCTCCTCACCAGCGCAGAAAACATAACATATCGCTCATATGGCCTATGGACTATATCCACCCTGCATTCACTAGCCAGGGGGCATCACCAAGCGCCCGAACTTCCCTTATCATGTCATTTAGAGAGGTGTGTATCAACCATTTTATTTACCATTTTCAACAATCAAGTAAATTATCATTTACCAGTATCATGATTAAGTAAATTAGCATTTACAAAATCAGTACCCTTTCCATTTCATTTCATTTCATTTCCATGTATATGTCTCATTTTATCCGACACCATTACTATTTACTTCTTGTGAATAATATAACTTATTATCTAGGGCCATACGATAAATTATATCGTTACTAAAACCTCAAAGGAATAACTAAACTCTTCTTACCTCCCAAACATTTTAGGGTGTTATTTTAAAACCCAATACTATCATACCTCAAGGGAATAAATAGACTTTCAATTATTCTCCCAACACACTTTTATGGTGTTATTGCAAACCATCAGGATTAATATAGCTCGTATGAGCTCCTAAAGTCTCCCAAACATAACACTATAACTCTTAGTTTTATGGTAATCGACTAGAAGAAAAGAATGCCCTAACCTTAATAGGCATAACCTCGGAAAAGTCCCCACATAACCCATTCCTAGTGTAGGGAAAATAAATAACTCAATTAAAACTCTAGGACACTTAGTCTACTTCATTAAAGAAGGTTCCTAGGCCCTAGACTTAAAGAAAAATGGATAAAAATTGAGTTAGAAAAACAACTCAAAAACAGCCTCATTTCGAATCGATTCGCCCAAGGGCCGAATCGGTTCTCCCCAGGCAGCGAATCGATTCGCCCAAAAGCGAATCGATTCGGATGACAAATCCAACATTCTGCCTCAGCCGAATCGATTCGGCCTTAACCCAAATCGATTCGGATTTGCAGACCTATAGGATGACCCCTTAGCGAATCGATTCGCCCAAGGGCCGAATCGATTCGCCCCTGCGATTTGGCCAAGAATGGCTACGAAGGGTTTTAAACCCTAATTTCTCCAAACCCCAAATCTCTTCCATTTCACACACAACCAACAATATTTATCTACCCCAAATTCATCCTACATGATTTATAACAACTATAACCCAAAATTTCATCATCAAAACTAAGATTTGGGTTTAAATCCCATAAATTTCACATTTAAACCTTAATGCAAATACACAACTATCATACAATTTATACATCTTAAATCACATATTAGCAAGTAGAAAACTTGCCTTAGGGTTGATATCTCAGATTTCTTGGTGGTAGAAGCAATCTTCCATCTTCAATCTTCATTTTTCTCTCCTTTCTCCACTTTTCTCTTCTTCTTTCTTTCTCTCCTTTTCTCTCTAGGTTTAAGACATAAAATGGGAAAAGTAAGGGGCTTTGGAAATCTAAACTCGTGGCTTAAGTTAAAACTCCCAACTTAAATGGTTAACACCACATTAAAATGACTCCCAATTACGTGTTTGAGTTAAAACTAGGTAAAAGTGCCCGAAACCCAAAAATACAATATGGCGCTTATTTTGACTATCTCGCACCTTGCGAGACTAACTACACCCTCTAAACTGGCATCCGGAAATTTTATAAATTATTTTGAGTTCCAATTTCATTTGAACTATCGTGCCATTTATATACATGACACTATAAACATGCAACCTGGTGATATTTACTTTCACATACTGTAAATATGCATCAGTCTAGTAAATATTAACTTTCAATTAATATTTACTCCAGTCCCCACATTTTATATAATTACCTTATGCGGTAAAATTAATATAAAATGAGCCTCCCAGATTCGAGGGTTGTTACATACTCCCCCCCTTAAGAGGGAATTTTGCCCCCAAAATTCGGGAATACCCAAATCTCAAAAAGGGTATACTACTCTAAACTAGGATTCTACCATCCTAAACAAACCCCTCGTTATCACAGTCATCCTAAATGGACCTGGACTAAGGTCGACTTTGTCGATCTCAGCCTACACCATTTGTGCTCTACCGCATCACAAAGCGTTCTTCCCTAACTATCGATTCTACCGTCTTAAAATGGAAGAAGATGCCCTCACAACTCGGCATAGACCGCTTTACTCCCTCCTCGGGGATATTTATACCAACTCTAATTGGTTCAACCCCAACACTAATCAACTTCCCTCGCATTAATGTATCTCATCAAGGCATATGGCTCAAAAGCCAAATTTTAAAGAATCTACACGAGACCACTCCAAGTCCAAGGAACATATTACCCGTTGGTTCCATCCAACGAGTATACAAAATATTCAACCGACCACGTTAGGCCACTCATGATACCATGCCTTAGAAAATGATCCACAAGGCCATTCGATAGCCTAATGGTTGTACTGGAATCTCTATCCATATACTAACTGCTCTCACCTGCTATGTATTCTAAGGCGTCCGCTTCGAGATATGCCTTTCGTCCCTAAGTCAATTTCCTTCCATACAACCATCCACTTTAGAGCGGTAGGATACACGCTATTTCTATACAGTTCCCAGTTCTTCATGGAACTTTAGCCAAACTTCCGACATGAATATCTCGTCTCAGTCCACCCTATTTTAATAGGCATCTCCCACAGTTCTACCATTCCTCCATCAATAATGGGGCGTACTTTTCTACATATAGTCCATCCATAATGGACGGGAATGCAACAGTCTGGTCAAACGATCAACAACTTCCTCAAATAGGATCATGACCATAACGGTTTCGGCACTTCAGTACAACCGTCTAGGAATATACCCCTCTTCATTCCACTGATACTCTTCTTCGCACGAGTAGGTGAAATGGTCAATCACAGATCGGAATGCTCTCGCTACAGAGTCTTTCGAGTCATGCTCGTTTCATTTGGCTTTCCATGCCAACACAAATATCTCCGACGGTTTCTTACTCGACGCATCTACTACCCCAATCGCATTTCCTTAGCGAATGAGAAAATACCTAATCACTAGTTCTTCTGAAATTCAAGCACGAACTCGATTTCTCCCACGACCTATCGCGACAACTTGTTGCTTCGCGAGAAAGACTAAATTTCCCCGCCCAGGAAGTAGTGCCTCCATTTCTTTAAGGCAATTTCCACGGCAATGAATTTTAAATTCAAGCGTGGAATATTACTTCCCACGGTTTAAGCACGTGAGAAGCATAGACAACGGGTCCATGCTCCAGTATTATTACTTCTCACTCCTGGCAGAGACTTATTCATTAAACCCACTCTCGAGATCACTATCATGAGCTCAGGAGTGAAGGTCAGCCCGTCCCTTAACTCCCTGTAAGTGAAGTCGCCACATAGCACCATATCTAAGAAAGGCCTTATCTTCTTCGTCCTAAACCACCCAAACCTCTCGAGACCCCATAAATCTCGTTCCTAGGGATCTAATCCCACACAGAGTTAACCCATAACTTATTCGTGGTCAACTCCTTACCGCCTTCCTAAATCAAATTCACCTGCCCTAAGGGCCTTATGCTCTAATAAATCTAAGGTCGATCTACAAGTATACATCCTACCTAAATCGTAAGCATATAATACTAAATATATCCCTAGTGCCCATAACCTATCTCAACTCCCAACATTCGCTCGGTTTCATGCGTGGGATGTCTCGCCGAAGCAAAATCCAGACAAGTAACCCTCCCGTTACACTACTACCTCGCATCGTCGGTCATTGAGATATGACGGTCTAAGACACATGATCGGGATCGGTACAATTCTAATTTACAATCCTACTTACCATAGCATCTTTTAAAGATCTTAACTGATCAGACATTCACTTCCTGTGAAGTCTTTCAGATACATATCCCCCTTTTAAAAATATGGCCTTCTTATCAAGGCACAATCCCTAAGTCTCAATCCGACTTAGTATCACAGTCTCCCTCACATCGATCAGAGGAGAGAACTATATACAGTGCTTCTATCTCGCACTTTAATAGCCCTTAATCACTCTTCTACGTGATTCTCGGCTAAACTTCCAATTCCACTTCTAACAACAAAATAAATAAAAGAAAGAAAAGAGTAGCGCCTCTCCACTCACAACATCGTTAAGTGTTCATGCGGCGGAGTGTCTCGCCGAAGCGAAATCCAAACAAGGAACCCCTCCGACACATGCCTACTTAACTAGTTGATCCTGGAGATAAGCGTAACATGCATAAACAAGACAAACAAATAATCAAACACTCACACAAGATAACTAAACGAATAACAAAATCTCCTACCTACCTCGATTCACCTCTATAAAGTCTCAACCTGTATCCAGGGGAGAAATCATAGAACAACTAGTTCCATTTTGAACTAGAAGTAAGATAGCCTTACAATTTTATTTGCTTGCTATCACCCCAAACCAACCAAGGTATCTCTACTCGCATACTATACATAAGATAAGAGAAAGGAAAAAGTAACATCACTCCACTCCCAATGTCGTTAAGGTTCACGCGTGGAGCGTCCCGCAAAAGCGGAATCCAAACAAGGAACCCCTCTTATGCATTACTACTTAACTTTGTTGGTCGTGGAGATAAGTCATAACATCCACATACAATGCAATTTACACATACTACATGCACATTTAGAATATCATCACTCGTTTCACAACGAGTGAGGAAAAAAATAGAACTTCCATACCAAGGAAGTCATATAAGTACTCTTCCTATAATGACGTCAATACAACTACAAGCTCAATATACACACCCGAATCTACAGTAGATATAATACTACTAAGTCTTATAATAAGGAATACACCTCCCACCAATAAGGGGGAAATTCCCATCCACATACTTACCAACCACTCTGCATCCTAGCCATTACTCCGACTCTGGTCGACAACAATTACCCACGCAGTCCCTCTTACTTCCTCAGTAAAAGAGGACACGCTCTCGGCCTCCTCTCCCTCAGTTCAATGAAACCTCCCAGGCGGATGTCCACCAATGGGGTTTCATGAATCTTACTCCATCAGAAGTGTTAACGACACCTATTCTGGAGCCTATCATTTCCTGGTGCACGGTCTCCCTGACCGTACAACACCTTATTCCCCATCGGTCTTTAACCGAACATTTTGTGAACCTTAGAGAATCCACCTTCTCCTCAGTCCAGTTATCCCAGAGAAACTCGTCATTGCAAGTATCCACCGGGCTTCTCTATGGGCCAACTTTCGGCACCCACGAATATGGTGACCACATTTTCACCATCTCAGCACTACTCCTACGGGTGAAGGATTATCCTCCATCCTACTTCAGGGCACTTCTCTACTTCAATTTAACATCGCTTGAAATCTCAAGCTTAGTACCACTTTCTACTTCTAGCGGTACTTGGGAAAACTACATCAACTCTAATTAGTAGTCGTAGTAGCAAGACAAGAAAGTGCTGCAAAAAGGGAGCGACCTCCAAAGCGGTCCTCATCCCTGACCACAATTTACAGTCCTTAGTAGTTCTTTCTCATGACGCCCTTCTCCAATCAACCCACTGTTCTCACACGAATGCGCAGAAGATTCTATAGATTCTACCTCATGGCAGAAGAACGAAATCTCACAAGAGAAACCGACGATATTAATCCTAAGGCTTTATGTCAAATCAAGAGCAACGCTGAAACTTAAGGCGTCCACACAGATTCCTAAGGACTCTAGAACCTGATGCTCTGATACCATCTGTGACACCCCGTGATCCGAAATAAGGGGTGGCCAGCCCAATACTCCAATATAACGGAATCATAGATGGAATCATTCTCAGCATCACCATAAAAATATAGAGTATCCAGGATAACCACCCAATATTTCAGAAAACGGGTTGCCAAAAATTTTGAATTTAAAGTAAATAAAGTTAAACAAACACCCCATTTCCTGAAAAGATAGGGGAAACCACTAGGATGTATATATATATATATATATACTATAACAACAGGTAACAAATAAGAGGACCAAATATGTTATCGGTCCGCTGATTCATACAACATTATTAAACAATTTCAATAAATGTATATATTACATTACATTAATCACTTACAAAAGCTTGGGCCTCGCCCGAGCGAAAGAGACCCGATCTTAACTAGATTACAAAAATGAAAACGTTTATACCAATTGTATCCCGTAATACCCGCAATGCATCACGGCTCGCCGAAGACATCGGAATAGGAATTCAAGTCAGGCATCCTTGCGGCGGAGTACCTGAGCGGAGACAAGATGCATGTGCAACAAGAAATGTAAACGGGTCAGGGCCCGGTTCTATATGATTACCAAATGAATAAAGAGTATGACAATTATGAATAAAATCATGCTAGAAAGAATAAAATCTATCTACACAGCTCTAAAACATAACTAATACAGAAAAGAAAAGCATGGGTAACATAAATTTAAAACTTCCATTTCATTATTATGTTCCTTATCATGAACTCATAATTACAACATTTATGCTCTTTACTAGCATTTCATTCCTTATTAGGAAAATATAATTAAAATTTTAAGCTCTCTATGGCTTTTATTTCAATTACATGCCCATCCTGGCATAACCATTCCTTAGCAGGAATATCATCAACATTAAATGCTCTTTGTGGCATTGTACTGTGCTCTTTGTGGCACTTCTTCATGCTCTTTATGGCATATACTCCATCAAGTCCCACTTGATGATGAATAGTTATATTTATATACATATAACGATTCTAAGACTGCCCCTTCGAGTTTCCCCACTGGGCGCACCCCTAAATGACCATCATCTTCCAGGGCCTATCTATACAAGACAACCTGGGCACCTATCGCAATACGTCGGTAAGCGGCCATATGCCTGCGGGAGAGTCAAGACCACACCCGGAATCTCCTCACCAGCGCAGAAAACATAACATATCGCTCATATGGCCTATGGACTATATCCACCCTGCATTCACTAGCCATGGGCATCACCAAGCGCGCGAACTTCCCTTATGATGTCATTTAGAGAGGTGTGTATCAACCATTTTATTTACCATTTTCAACAATCAAGTAAATTATCATTTACCAGTTTCATGATTAAGTAAATTAGCATTTACAAAATCAGTACCCTTTCCATTTCATTTCATTTCCATGTATATGTCTCATTTTATCCGACACCATTACTATTTACTTCTTGTGAATAATATAACTTATTATCTGGGGCCATACGATAAATTATATCGTTACTAAAACCTCAAAGGAATAACTAAACTCTTCTTACCTCCCAAACATTTTAGGGTGTTATTTTAAAACCCAATACTATCATACCTCAAGGGAATAAATAGACTTTCAATTATTCTCCCAACACACTTTTATGGTGTTATTGTAAACCATCAGGATTAATATAGCTCGTATGAGCTCCTAAAGTCTCCCAAACATAACACTATAACTCTTAGTTTTATGGTAATCGACTAGAAGAAAAGAATGCCCTAACCTTAATAGGCATAACCCCGGAAAAGTCCCCACATAACCCATTCCTAGTGTAGGGAAAATAACTAACTCAATTAAAACTCTAGGACACTTAGTCTACTTCATTAAAGAAGGTTCCTAGGCCCTAGACTTAAAGAAAAATGGATAAAAATTGAGTTAGAAAAACAACTCAAAAACAGCCTCATTTCTAATCGATTCGCCCAAGAGCCGAATCGATTCGCCCCAGGCAGCGAATCGATTCGCCCAAAAGCGAATCGATTCGGATGACAAATCCAACATTCTGCCTCAGCCGAATCGATTCGGCCTTAACCCGAATCGATTCGGATTTGCAGACCTGTAGGATGACCCCTTGCGATTTGGCCAAGAATGGCTACGAAGGGTTTTAAACCCTAATTTCTCCAAACCCCAAATCTCTTCCATTTCACACACAACCAACAATATTTATCTACCCCAAATTCATCCTACATGATTTATAACAACTATAACCCAAAATTTCATCATCAAAACTAAGATTTGGGTTTAAATCCCATAAATTTCACATTTAAACCTTAATGCAAATACACAACTATCATACAATTTATACATCTTAAATCACATATTAGCAAGTAGAAAACTTGCCTTAGGGTTGATATCTCAGATTTCTTGGTGGTAGAAGCAATCTTCCATCTTCAATCTTCATTTTTCTCTCCTTTCTCCACTTTTCTCTTCTTCTTTCTTTCTCTCCTTTTCTCTCTAGGTTTAAGACATAAAATGGGAAAAGTAAGGGGCTTTGGAAATCTAAAATCATGGCTTAAGTTAAAACTCCCAACTTAAATGATTAACACCACATTAAAATGACTCCCAATTACGTGTTTGAGTTAAAACCAGGTAAAAGTGCCCGAAACCCAAAAATACAATATGGCACTTATTTTGACTGTCTCGCACCTTGCGAGACTAACTACACCCTCTAAACTGGCATCCGGAAATTTTATAAATTATTTTGAGTTCCAATTTCATTTGAACTATCGTGCCATTTATATACATGACACTATAAACATGCAACCTGATGATATTTACTTTCACATACTGTAAATATGCATCAGTCTAGTAAATATTAACTTTCAATTAATATTTACTCCAGTCCCCACATTTTATATAATTACCTTATGCGGTAAAATTAATATAAAATGAGCCTCCCAGATTCGAGGGTTGTTACACCAGTTAAAGTCCTACCTCGGATCTCCCTTGCTCTTATCTCGGGCCGTAATGGGTGAGAAGTTGTACGTTTATCTAGCAGTTTCTGAATCGGTAGTGCAGCCATAGTACGGGAGGACGTTGGGGTCTAAACGCCTATGTATTTCAATAGTAATGCCCTTCAAGGGTCTGAACAAAATTATCCTCGGATGGAAAAGTTAGCCTATGCCCTGATACATGCTTCTAGGAAGATGAAGCCTTACTTTCAAGACCATTCCATGGTCATCCTAACCGACTCCCCACTAAGACAGGTCCTCCATAAGCCTGAGAAGTTGGGCAGGTTGATGACATGGGCCATCGAGTTGAGGGAGTATGACCTTATGTTTCAGCCTAGGACGGCCATCAAAGGGCAGGCACTGGAAAATTTTGTCGCAGAGTTCACATAGGAAGAGGAAGAGGTTAAGAATAATCTAGAGACTGTTGAGGGATTGAATAGCAACGTCTTCCAAGATCAGGAAGAGGTAGTATCCAAGAGATCCAGAGGTGGAGTAACCGAGAATGAGGAATACCGATACCTCTTCAGGCAGGGAATCATGTTAAAAGGGGGTTTCTTATCAGATAGAGGCATCTGGAGCCTCTTGGTCGACGGGTCTTCTTACGAAAGTGGAAGCGGTGCGGGGTTGATACTCTCAGCCCCAGATGGTACCAACATCGAATATGCCCTGAGTTTTAACTTCAAGGCATCAAACAACGAGTCAGAATACGAGGCCATAATAGCAGGCCTCTCCTTGGCAAGGACCCTTAGGATAAGACGACTCCTCCTTCATAGTGACTCAAGATTGGTCGTTAACCAAGTATTGGGGGTTTATGAGGCCAAGGACGAAAGGATGGCCAAATACCTGAAGAGGGAAAGAGTGACATTAGAAGACTTAAAATAGGTAAAAATAAAGAGAATACCTCGGCAAAATAATAATCATGCAGACGCATTAGCAAGGCTAGCTTCGACAACGAGGACAAATATCAGAAGGACAGTCCCTGTTGAGATCTTGCCAGAGCAACCATTGAAGAAGAAGAGGTTAGTAACCCTTACCTCAATTTGAACCTAGGGGACTCATGGATGGATACCCTTATCAAATATATCATAGAGGGGGTGCTACCGGCGTCAAAGTTAGAGAGGAGGAAATTGAGGTACAAAGCTGCAAAGTTCTCAATAGTAGGAGATATCCTGTATAGGAAGGGATTCCTAGCAACTCTCTTAAGATCCGTTCATCCCATAGAAGTTCCCCATGTTCTATAGGAGGTACACGAAGGTTCTTGCTCCAGTCACATAGGAGGGAGACCTTTGGCGAAGAGGATTATCACGCAAGGATATTGGTGGCCGACCTTGGCCAAAGATACTGCAGCCTACGTAAAGAGGTGCGACAAATATCAGAGATTCTACACTATCCCACATCAACCTCATCAGCCTATGACGTAAATCAGTTCCCCTTGGCCATTCGCAGTATGGGGAATTGACTTAGTAGGACCCCTGCCAAAGGCTGCAAATAATTAACGATTTTTTATAGTCGCCATTGATTACTTCTCCAAGTGGGTAGAGGCTGAACCAATAATCACGATTACAGAGAAGAAGGCCTTCCAATTTATTTGGAAAAACATCATATGCAGACATGGCCTCCCAAACACCCTCATCTCGGACAACGGAACCCAATTCAACAATTCTTCCTTGGAAAAATACTGTGAAAGAGTCGGGATAAAGCAATTTTCCTCTTCTCCTGGCCGACCTCAAGCAAACGGTCAAACCGAAGTCACAAATAGAACATTCCTTGACGGGATCAAGAAGAGGTTAGAAGAAGCTAAAGGAAGATGGACTGAAGAAGTTTATGCTGTGCTATGGGCCTACAGAACAATGGCTAGGACACCAACGGGGGAGACCCCGTTTATGTTATCACATGGCCCAGAGGCCGTCATACCAACAGAGGTAGGACTCCCTACTCATAGGGTTCAGACCTATGACCCTGAGAAAAATGGGGAGGAGAGAAGACTCGACCTAGACTTGATTGAAGAGAGAAGGGAATACGCAGAAGTTAGGCAGGAAGCTTACCATCAGAGAACAGCAAAATTATACAATCAAAGGGTAAAATCAAGAAAAATAGTTGTAGGAGACCTAGTGCTGAAGAAGACATTGCAGAAGGTAAATAAGCTTCACCCAAATTAGCATGGCCCTTACAAAGTAATTGAAGAGGTTGTACTCGGGACCTACAGGGTAGAAAACCTCGAAGGGGAACCTTTCTCCAACCCTTGGAATGTTGATCATCTAAAAAAATATTACATATGATGTTACCAGGGCTTTCATGTAAATATATCATCTTATGAAGAGATTATTATTGAGAAGATCAGTTCATGTGTCAATACTTGGTTCATTGTGCTCGAATGGTAAAATTTTATGGGGATACCATCTAAGGTGATGACCTTAGACCTTATAACATCATGATTTGGTGACAAGGTCTGAGGTCAGACATCACACTTGGATGATCTCAGACCCTGGACCATTAATTTGGTGAAATTTTTTTATGGGGATAACATCTTAGTTGATGACCTCAGACCTTATAACATCATGATTTGGCGATAAGGTCTGAGGTCAGACATCACACTTGGATGACCTCAGACCCTAAACCATTAATTTGGTGAAAATTATTTATGGGGATAACATCTTAGTTGATGACCTCAGACTTTATAACATCATGACTTAGTGACAAGGTCTGAGGTCGGACATCATACTTGGATGACTTCAGATCCCTAACATCATGATTTGGTGAAAATTATTTATGGGGATAACATATTGGTTTATGACCTCAAACCTTATAACATCATGACTTGGTGATAAGGTCTGAGGTCAGACATCATACTTGGATGACCTCAGACCCCTAACATCATGATTTGGTGAAAAAATTTTATGGGGATAACTTCTTAGTTGATGACCTCAGACCTTATAACATCATGACTTGGTGACAAGGTCTGAGGTCAGACATCATACTTGGATGACCTCATACCCTTAACATCATGACTTGGTGACATGGTCTGAGGTCCGACATCATACTTGGATGACCTCAGACCCTTAACATCAACATTTGGTGAAAATTGTATATGGGGATAACATCTTAGTTGATGACCTCAGACCTTATAACATCATGATTTGGTGACAAGGTCTGAGGTCAGACATCACACTTGGATGACCTCAGACCCTAGACCATTAATTTAGTGAAAATTATTTATGGGGATAACATCTTAGTTAATGACCTCAGACCTTATAACATCATGACTTGGTGACAAGGTCTGAGGTCAGACATCATACTTGGATGACCTCAGACCCTTAACATCATGACTTGGTGACAAGGTATGAGGTCAGACATCATACTTGGATAACCTCAGACCCTTAACATCATGATTTGGTGAAAATTATATATGGGGATAACATCTTAGTTGATGACCTCAGACCTTATAACATCATGATTTGGTGACAAGGTCTGAGGTCAGACATCACACTTGGATGACCTCAGACCCTAGACCATTAATTTGGTGAAAATTATTTATGGGGATAACATCTTGGTTGATGACCTCAGACCTTATAACATCATGACTTGGTGATAAGGTCTGAGGTCAGACATCATACTTTGATGACCTCAGACCCCTAACATCATGATTTGGTGAAAATTGTTTATGGGGATAACATCTTGGTTGATGACCTCAAACCTTATAACATCATGACTTGGTGATAAGGTATGAGGTCAGACATCATACTTAGATGACCTCAGACCCCTAACATCATGATTTGGTGAAAATTATTTATGGGGATAACATCTTAGTTGAGGACCTCAGACCTAAATACACATTGCATGACAAAGAAAATCATTCAAAGAACACTCAGTAAATAAGGAAATGAAGCATGTATCAGAAGTTAATATAGACTAAGAGTTATACAAGATACAAGGTAACTGAGTTTGCAATCATAAGTTACATCTTGAAATCAAAATCAGAGAATTACATAAAGCTTCACAAAAAAGGCCTAAGGGTTTGTAGCTACAGTGTTGGCATCCTCGGCCTCATTCCCCTGATCGATGTTGGTCACCTCGGCCCCATCATCTTGGAGGTTGGCGCCCTCAGTCTCAGTAACATCCAAAGGTGCAGTCTCTGCAGGGGCAGCATCTTCCTCTTCAACCTCTTGAAGGGCCTGGGCAAATTGAGGATTTCCAAAACCCAGACCAATGAAGTCAGAGGCTTTCAAGCTCCCTGACTCCATCTCCTTTGCAACCGCCCATTTGCTAGTGGCCTTAATACCTCTTTCGAGGTATTCAAAGCCAAAGCTGATGAATTCATCAGAGACTTTGTAATCAGCCAGGATCCCCTCAGAAGCATCCTCAAGGGCTGCCTTCACTAGAGCATCAACTTTCTGTTGGAGAACGTCATCCTTGGCCTTCAGAGCAATGGTGCGGTCCTTTTTAAGCTTGGAGATCTCTTTCTCCAACTCCTTAACCTTCTTATCAGACCCCTTAAAGGCAGACTTCAGATGATCTACCTCTGCATTCAGGGAGCTTTGCACCTTCTCGGCCTCTTGGCCTTTCTCGATGAGGGGCAACTTCTTCAGAGTCCAGTTGGCAAGATGGTGCATAGCAACGAGGACCTGCAAATTAAGAAATCAAATGTTTAAGTTCAAATTCAAAACAGAGGTTACACTTCAGAATTAAACTGAAATTAAAAGTTATAACTGAATGGACCTGTGAAGGCTAAACTCAACCAGCAGAGGAGTGTCCATGGATCGACAAAAGCGTTTGTCAGCATCGGTCATAGCAGAGCCGATGGCATCCAATGCCTGCAAATTGTGGCCTATTATGCTATCATTAATTTTCAGCTGCTCCAAACAGGCAGCCAATTCATCTTCAGAGGATATGGGGATGGCCTTTTGGGCCTTACTTTTCCTCTGATCCTCGGGGGAGGTGGTTGTAGTTTTCCTCTTTCTTGTAGCATCATCCTTGGATGTACCAACACTCTTCTTCGGTGGAGGAGGAGGAGGAGGGGGTGCATTCAGGCCTACCTTCTTCACCAGCTTCGTAAGACTTGGGGCAGACATTTCCCAGACTTCGTCTGAAATGCCTTCGGGGTGCTCTGCAAATGGAAAGGTCTGAGTTAGAAAATCAGAGATATAAAAAACTCAGAGGTTTAACTTGCTGAAATAATAAAATAAGCACTTACGGAGCTCTATCAGGGGACTACCCCCAAGCCCAGTCTCTGAGAGATAGTAGGGGGTCATCAGGTGTTCGAACCTGACCAACAGACCGTGCTCCCCCTGATCTTGGAGGTCTTTTACTTTTTGAAGATTATTCTGGCTTAACCCAGGGTCGGCCCTGGAAGCCATTGCCACCTTGCCCCATCTCAGGGGTATCCTCGGCTCTAAGTTCAAAGAGGGGACATAAGGGTCAAATTCCCATGCCCCTGAGGGAAAGAAATACCGCTGCTTCCAATTATGGTTGCTAGTTTGGGTAACCTGCAACATCTACTTAGTTGACTTTCGATTTAAGAAATGGTAATAGCTCGGATTGTTCCTGGCAGAGGATGGGATGTAGCACCCGGTGAAGACCTAAACAGGAAGGCCTGAATGGTGGATTGCCTTCCATAAAACTATAGCTCCAATTATCACACTCCGGGCATTGGGGGATAACTAAGAAGGATCTAAGTTGATGTAGGAAAGTATAGCCCTAATGATGGGATTAATGGGCAGACGAAACCCTAACTTAAACATCTGCTCATACAGAAAGAACTCACCATCTCGGCCGTCGAAAGCCCTCTCTTCCCTCAGAGGTCTCCTGAGTTTTATGGAGGGTCTAATGGAATATAGATGCCTGAAGGCAAGAAGGTCGAGCTCGGTGACAGTGCTCTCTATCTCGGTCGCCTCAGAGGTGTCAACATCGCTCTCAGCATCATCATCATCCGGTTCAACGTCAGCCTGAGCAGAGGATGGGGCACTACTTGGGAACCTCTGAGCAAACTCAGCCCCTGTGACAGCCGATAGGGGAATGGCTTCAAGAATTGGTGGAACAGCAACGCTAGGACCTACAGCCTCAACGTCAGAGGAAGAGTGCGATGTGCTTAGACTCATGTGAGATGAGGCCCGACTAGAAACCTCATCTTGGTCAGGGACCTGATCCTGCTGAGTGGAAAAGTCCATGGCCTCTTAAAAAGAGTCCACAGACATAGGGTCTGAGGTAGACAACTCAAACTCAGACATGGGGGAAGTTTTAACTGGGGCCTCTGCTAATTTAACTGGTTCGGCTAGCTCAGGGTATATGACCTTCAGAGGGGGTGGAAAGATAGGTCTAAGGGGGAATGCCTCTGACCTACGAGCCTCCTCTTGGGCTCTTTCTATCTGCCTAATTTTATCTAAGGTCTTCTCCCTAAGAGAGGGGAATTCCTCTAAGAGTTGGTATAGGGGTCTGAGCATGTGAGGCAGAACCTACACTTGTGACTCTTATAAACAAATAACTTGACTTGGATTGGCCAAGGATCAAACTAGGGTTTTGAATGAAAAACGATCAAGAACAGTTCACCAGAAAATACATGAACTCGCCAGAAAACTAATAAACTAATCGAAAACTTATTGGAGCTCACTGAAAAATGCAAAAATAGGAACAAGGCGGGAAAAATAAAGAAGAAATGGTAAATGATACCTGAAGGAAGGCAATGAGAAGAAAGGAATGGATTGCAAGGAAAGTCCACCCAGTGCACTTCTAACCAGAGATCTTATACAGAGAGGGAGAGGCAGAAGATTACAGACGAAGAAATGAAGAAGTGGGGAAGAAAGAGAAAGGAAATGAGGGTCTAATCCTTAAACATCCCTACACGCATCCCAAGGCCCATCATTGCCTTGGGAGCCCAAAAGACTGCAATCATTACACTTGTCAGACACGCTAGCCACTTCAGCAGTTGACACTTGTCAAAAAGGTATTAACACCTAAGAAATTCCAACCTTGGGCAAATATACCCCTTAGGCACCTGATCACACGGGTAACTAAGGGCTAGGGGGTGATTGATATGCCATATATGTGCCCAACTGCTCAGAGACATAAACCTCGTCCTGGAAGAGGACGAGGTCGGAAGGGCCTTAGATTGACCCCCAGTGGTCTCATCCTAAGCAAGGTCGGCCATGACCGACGTTATTAGTTACCTCAGCATGATAGGTCTTCACAATCCACAGAGGCAGTTATCCATCTGGTCATCCAAGGCTTGCAACCTCGGCTTGGTTAAGGCCGAGGTTGCCAACCCGTCATCATAGATCAGCCGACGTTCCTGCTAAGATACCAACACCTCGTACCATGTCGACGTTACAGCTCCACTTGCCTTACCTCGACTCTCCCACTAAGACAAGGTCACCACCTCATCATCTTTCAGGTCGAGGTTGGGACCATTCACAGATGGGTGAGTCCTTATCAGCATATGTACTGTTGGGAACACGTGTACACAATCAGTTATAACCGAATAATTCCCTTCACGTGAGGGAATATTGAGGTCATCATTATCTGCATGAGATAAGCCAAGTGTCATTCTCATACTGGTTCGATCCTTATGCGCATGTTCATTACATTCTTGGGGGGTGTTGATACCAAAATTAATATGCTGATGTGGACGAATAATACGAAGACACGTGTCAATCTACGTGGCACAATAGCAGCGAGGAAGTTCATTTCCCGACCAACCATGATTCTTTCCGAGCAACGAGGATACACCGAGGAACTCTAGCGCACCGAAGAACTCTAACGCTCCGAGATGCTCTAGCGCACCGAGGTACTCTAAGTGATCCGAGGAACTCCTGATCAATGAGCAACTATGGCGGTCCGAGCTGCACCTCGGTCGTATCATTAATTGCCAGATAATTAACAGTTCCAATATTCATTGAATGCTTATATTCTTGACGCGCACGCTGCATTAAATGTATTACCCTTTCACATGTATATCATTTAATGTATCAAACTTTTCATGTACAGCCTCAAGGCTATAAATACCCTGTATCAACCTCATTCAAAGGGATCGGAATTCCTTGAGAGAACTTGTAATCAAGAATTCCACAAACACTCAGCAATAACATAACAGTGGACGTAGGCTTTATACCTAGCCGAACCACTTTAAAAATCTTTGTCTTATTTATTTATCTGTGATTGAATAATTAGAGCAATCTAGTTTTTTACATCAACAGATTGGCGCCGTCTGTGGGAAACGACTGTTACTATTGTTTTTCGCAAAAATCATTTGTTATCAATGACAGATGATCCAGAATCTAGTAATCGAAATGCTGGAAGTGCTGGAAATCCTCCAAATCCATCTGCAACTCCAGATCTGGCTGGAATTATGACAAATCTGGCTCAAGGACAAACCGCCATGCAAGAATCTATGAGGCAACTCATTCAAACTCTTCAAGGCGGTGCACCTACCTATTCAGGACAACGGAGTGATCGTGGGCAATCACGATCCAGACGTACTGCATCATATCGCAATGGGGAATCTAATGATTCTTCTTATCAACCTGGGCGAACTTCATCGATACGGGCTACGGATACAAATCAACCTATATCTCTCTCTCCGGAGAGAACCAGCGCTTTGGAAAGATTAAGCAGGGCGTCTCCTTTCAGTCGATTAGGACCAAGGAGGAATATGAGTCCACCTAGAGCTCCATCGAGAAGTTTTCGGCCACCATCAGGTTTGAGAGAAGGATCAGCACAATCACGACCAGCTACTCGTCGAGATAAATCTCAGGAAGCTATGTCAGAACAATCAGTTGCTCGGACTAAGCGGCCTGAGGAAGGAAATGAAGCATGGAAAGGTTCCATTCAGCGGTTGGAGGATAGACTGGGCGAAATGGCTAAGGCAAGAAACCCCTTACAGAGAACTTTTGTTCAAGGGACACCTTTTGTGCAAGCCATTGTGGATTTTCCTACACCATCGAAATTCAAAGCACCTGTGGTGACCCCCAAGTATGATGGAAAGACAGATCCTGTACTTCATATAGAACAATACCAAGCTGCCGCCGACATATATGTCGTCCCCGACGAGATGAGGTGTAGAGCATTCTCGGGAACTCTTACCGGATCTGCACAGATATGGTATAACAATCTTCCTCGGGGTAAGATTTCAACTTTTATTCAATTAGCCGAGTTGTTCATTGGGAATTTTTTTTTTGGGGCGAAGCCGATAAAGCGAGTAGCACATTTGTTAAGTGTTAGACAAAAATCAGGTGAAAGTACTAGAGACTACGGGCCTGTTTGGTTCTCTATTCAGAAAATTCGATTTAAACACTATTTTTAAATACAGTTTTAAAATTAAGTTTTTTGTGTTTATAATTATTGGTGTGCGTTTGGTAAAGTTGTTTTTAAATACAGTTTTTTGAAAATTTGACAAAATTGACAAATATGTATATTTATATCATACATATGCGTGTGTGTGTGTGTGTGTGTATATATATATGTATGTACATATAAACATACATAAAACTTTCATACATACATGATACATGAATGTATACATACATACATACATACATACATACATCATAAATTATATACATGTACATTTAATAACATGTATTTTTAGGTATATTTAATGAGGTATGTTGTGGAGTTTATATATATATATATATATATATATATATAAAACTTTCATACATACATGATACATGAATGTATACATATACATACATACATACATCATAAATTATATACACGTACATTTAATATCATGTATTTTTAGGTATATTTAATGAGGTATGTTAGGGAGTTTAACCCCCTCTCTCTCTCTATCTATCTATCTATCTATCTATCTATCTATCTATCTATCTATATATATATATATATATATATATTTATAATGATGTCGCATATATAATTCACTATAAAATTATATACATACATGAATTGATAATATTTTTTAATACATATGTACTATATGTATATTTTATATTATTCCATACATTAATAATATATGTATAAAACTATATATAAGTATCATGTATCTATTGATAATATTATTTAACTTTATATTATTCCATACGTAATTTTGTGTATATGTACATATATATTTTTTATTTATAAGAATTACACACATTAATGTATTATGTATGTATATTATATATTAAGGTATAATTGCTTTAAAATATTAAGAATGAATAATTTTGAGTTGAAAAATAAAAAAAACAGATGTTATAAAATACCGAAAATCTGTTTTCTGAAAAACTTGATTATAACACAGGAATATTATAATTCTGTGTTTAAAAACAGGTTGCCAAACGAAGATTTTTATCAGAATTGTATTTAAACACAGAAAACAGAATTATAGTTGCAAACCAAACAGGCCCTACATAACTCGTTTTAATAACGAGAAGTTGGAAGTCGTAGATTACGAAGAAAAGACAGCAATCACTGCTTTGATGAGTGGTTTGCTGCCTAATAAGCTGTACTACACCTTGGCCAAAGATCCACCTAAAACTATGTCCGAGTTGATGGCAAAAGCAGCCAAAATTATGAATGCCGAGGAGGCTATGGCTGCGAAGAAGAATATGGATAAAGAAGTAAAAGTGGAGGTCGACAAGTCTAAGAAGAAAGATCAGAAAGGTAATGGTGGTGACAAACACTCAGCAATAACATAACAGTGGACGTAGGCTTTATTCCTAGCCGAACCACTTTAAAAATCTTTGTCTTATTTATTTATCTGTGATTGAATAATTAGAGCAATCTAGTTGTTTACATCAACAGGGGGTACATTACACCCCCCAGGCACTATTTATAGAGGTCATCCTCTACCCTATAAGGGATCCGAAAATGAGCAACCCTAGCTGAAACTCTGTCTAAATATACAGTAGAGAGAGAAAGCTTGAGAGTTTGTATCTATGGCCATTAGAGCCCTCATATAGTGATATTAATCACACACTTGCACAGTGGACGTAGGCCTGATTGGTTGAACCACTTATATTCCGATGTTTATCCTTTTCTCCTCACCATTATCTCTTATATACATATATATAGTATACTCATATGCTGCCATTGTTATCACTAGTTTGAGCATACAAACACCTTGACAGGTGGTGCTATTTCCAGCATCATCATAGAAGGGGACCTCAAACCTGCCAGACCTCGACCCCTCAGTGTGGGGAGGAAACTACCAATTTTTAGCAATAAAACCCTCATGACAATAATCCTTGTGGGAATCAGGTAGATTTACTACCAATACCCTATCACGACTCCTGGCCTTGAGGTAAAGAAGTCCATAACTTGTTCGCGAGAAAGAATAACAAAAGCATATCCCAGCAAGCCCTAAATTGGTGCTATAGAGCTGATTTATTCTATGTACACCATTAACAATCTTCCAGATATTGGGCGAACACTATACAGGGACAATATTGAAATAACCAAAAAAGTGCAAAAAAAAATGCTTGGAGGAAAAGTAAGACCCCCTTGGGACAACAAGAGAGCGTGAATCCAGTGAGTGTCCTCAACCTCATTAACATTACGGGGGATAGGGCCACACTCGATGTCTACCTAATTTGGAATATTATAGAACTTCCTAAATTCGGATATTGATATATTCCTTATTTTTGCCATTGAAATATACAAACCCTAAATACAAATGCGAAGAAATTTTAACAAAAAAATCAAAGAGAAAGAGCAAGAGGAACTTACGAAGTAAAAACTTAGCTTGGGAGGATGCAAAGTCACAAGCGAAGACGATGAAGAAGATTGAAATTAGAAGACGAAGACCTGGGAATGAAAGAGCAACAACGGAAGCTTGGAGAAGTTTAGAAATATGGAGAAACTTGAAGAGACAACAAGAAAAGACTTCTCTGAAGGATTTTTAAACATTTGTAATCATAGCGCACAGGCAACGAGACAGGCTGCCACCTAAATCAGTTCAGAAGAGGCGCTTCGATCTTGAAAAGTGTTGTACAATTTACAAAATAGCCATTGTGACAAATCATTTAAAATTATTGAGCCCAAATTGTGGCCCAACAACTTTAGGAGAAATTGTGGGTACCTCGATTTATCACCTTGGGCCCAAATAAGTAGCCCAATAAATTATGGCCCAAAGTCTGGAGGCCTCACGCCCCAACTCATTCAGTTACGTCCTAGTCTATTCCTAAAATCTCGTACGGAGATATTCTAGGAGTTCTGGATTGACGTGGGGGAGTCCAACACCCCCACTCCCCGAAAACGAACATGTATATAACAAACCCTTAGCTCGGGGCAAAGGGCATGTATTATTTTTCCTATAAAACACTCCCCGGAGTATAGAGAAATAATATTAAGAGCACCACTATGGACGTAGGCATTCTTGCTTAACCAAGTAAAATATTGTGTTGTGTGATTACCATTCCCTACTTTCTTTATTTGTTCTGGTGATTGTCTTTTCTTGATAATTTGTGCTGAACATAATTGTCACCACAGTAGAGTTCTGTTCGTCACCTTTGTTTGCCCGTTACTTTGGGGATGACCTAGAGCAAAGTGAATTTTTTGAATGTTAGACTGTAGATAGTACACTGCAAACTCGTCATTGTCAAATTGGCTACTGTGATCGATGATAAAAGCATGGGGTAGACCAAATCTGTAAATAATATTCTTCCAGATGAATTGATAGACCCTTTCATAGGCCATATCGATGAGAGGTTCAGTTTCCACCCATTTTGTGAAGTAATCAACAACGACCACTAAATATTTGAATCTTCCTCTTGTCATTGTAGAGGCCCGACTAAATCTATTCCCCACATAGCAAATGGCTAAGGTGAAGTGATTGGTGTTAGAAACGCCTGAGGAGTTCTTCATATAGTTAAAAATCGCGGACACTTGTCGCATTTCTTAGCATAAGTTGTACAATTAACGCGCATTGTTGGCTAATAGTACCCCTGCGCATTTATTCTTTATAAAAGAGTTCTACCTGCTATATGAGCTCCGCAATATCCTTTATGGATTTTCTCTACTAGATATTTAACTTCAGCTGGATGAACACACCTTTGCAGACCATCTATCATGCCTTTTTTGTACAGAACTCCATGGATCAAGACATATCTGGTACCCTTATACTTCAACCTCTTGGCTGTAAGTTGATCGGTTGGTAAAGTACCTTCTTCGATATAAGGCCTAATGGGATCCATGCAGGAAGGTCCCATATCTGTAGTGATAAAATTGACCATCAAATCTACATCAATACTTCTTCTTGCAAGTAATTCAATAGGGATTATTCTTTGTAGTTCGGTGCGCATAGTTGAGGCTAACCGATTAAGTGCATCTGCCCTTGCGTTTTCCAATCTTAGTATTCTAATCACTTGGACTGCTGCCAAATTGGATACAATTTCCATAGCTTTAGTTAAATACCTTGACATGAACTTCCCTTTTACAGCGTAAAGACTAAGCATTTGATTCACCACTAGTTGCGAATCACTGAACACCACAACTTTCTCTGTATTCAATGATTTAGTTAAGTAGAGGCCCACAAATACGGCTTCATATTCACCTTCATTATTGGAAGCCTGGAATTGGAAACGCAGGGCATATTCTATATATATCCCATCTAGACTGTTGAGAATAACTCCAGCTCCGCTACCTGTTGCATACGAAGATCCATCGACATATAGTTTCCATATAGGGATATTATCATCAAACGCTCGATCTGACAAAATCCCTTGATGAAATATCTTATTCTTCCTTTCTTCCTGCACCTTACCAGGTGATTCTAGTTGATCAGTGGTCGTCCCTTCTGGCAATTCCGTTGTAAGGAGTTTCTCGGGGATACTTTATGTTGCTCCTCTAGCATCCTGGAGTTGCTTTGCATTAACCCCCCGTTGATCGAAGACATCTGGGTAAGTAAATTCAGCAATGAAGTCCTCCACTGCCTACCCTTTGAAAGAGGATCTTGGGTCATAGATAATGTCGTACTCCCCTAACTCCACTTCCTAATACATCAGTCTTCCAGACTTTTCTAGTTTATGTAAAGCCTGTCTAAGTGACATATCAGTATACACCACTATTGTATGGGCTTGCAAATATGGTTTCATCCTCCAACTTGCCTCAATCAACGCCAGTGCTAACTTCTCCAATTTTGGATACCTGACCTCTTCTCCCCGAAATGACTTGCTTGTATAATAAATGGGTTTTTATGTTCCACCTTCTACTCTTACCAAAGCCTAATTGATTGTAATTTCTGAAATAACTAAGTACAACATAATTTTTCACCCGTTAGTGGCGTGGACAATAAAGGAAGTGACCCCAAGTATCTCTTCAACTCTAAGAACTCCTTATCACATTCATCATTACACTCAAAGGTCTTTCTAAGAACCTTGAAGAATGGAAGACATTTATCAGTTGCTCGGGAGATAAATCGATTGAGGGCTATAATACGCCCCATAAAGCTCTGTACTTCTTTCTTGGTGGTTGGGGACTGTAACTCCAATAAGGCTGTGATCTTGTCAGGATTGGCTTTAATACCTCTTTAATTTACAATGTACCCGAGGAACATACCCTCTTGTATGCCCAAAATGCACTTGGTCGGGTTCAGCTTCATCTGGTATTTCTCTAATTGATCAAATGTTTGACTCAAATCAGCTATGTGGTCAGCAGCTTTCTTGCTTTTGGTCAACATGTCGTCGACGTATACCTCTATATTTTTGCTAATCTGCTCTGTAAACACCTTGTTCATCAGCCGCTGATATGTAGCACCTGCATTTTTAAGACCAAAAGGCATAACATTCTAACAATATGTTCCTCTTGGAGTAATAAAAGAGGTACTTTCCCTGTGTTCTAGCTTCATTTTAATTTGATTGTAATCGGAGTAGGCATCCATGAAGCTTAACAATTCATACCCTGAAGTTGCATCCACTAGATGGTCTATTCTGGGCAGAGGGAAATGATCTTTTGGGAAAGTTTTATTCAAGTTTGTGAAGTCCACACACATTCTCTTTTTATTATTTTTCCTTTTTACCATCACAACATTAGCCAACCAATCAGGATATTTGACATCTTCGATCAAAGAAGCCTTTTATAAGTTTTCCACTTCCTATTGGATAGCTTGATTCTTCTCCAAACTAAAGACTCTTCTTAGTTGCTTCACCAATTTAATCTCTTTGTTGACATTGAGCTCGTGACATAGGAAGGCTGGGTCTATCCCCTGTATATCTTCATGACTCCATGCGAAGGTTCATTTTCTATGCTTTAAAAATGCCACCAGTTCTTACTTCAATATCGAATCAAGTGAAGCACCACTATGAGTTGTTCTTTCTGGTTGCTCGTCATCCAGAATAATGTTTTTCGTTGCCTCCATGACCTGACCTTTAATGAGCTCCGTTTCATCTCTTGGGTCTAAAGTTTCAATCTTAGACTTGTCAGATTCATCCACTTGATAAGTAGTGGTTTTCTTCCTGGCATCCTCCAATTCTTCTTGCTCAACAGATGAGTAGTATCATTCCCAAGTTACATTTTGATCTCCCTTCACAATTCTAACCCCAAAGTTGGTAAGCACTGATGTAAAGTGGATGGAAATGCCTCGAACTTTTTCAAGCCTACTCTCCCTATGATTATATTATAACTTGATTGGATATTTCTATCCATCACGAAGAAACGCACTTTCTCTGATCTGTAAGCGGGCTAGGTGCCGATTAACATGTCTAACTTGATCGTTCCAAGTGAAAAAACTTTTTCTCCAGAGAAGCCGATGAGGGGTTTGTGATACGGCTCAAACTGACTAAGTTTCAAGTTCAAACTATCAAAACAAAGGAAGAACATGATGTCTACCGAGCTACCATTATCCACCAGCACTCTTGAAATGATTACATGCTTTATTCTCATTTTTATTACTAGAGGATCATCATGAGGATACAAAACACCTTCTAGATCATTTTTAGAGAAACCAATGACCAACTTATCTTTATTAACCTTCCTTCGACGATCTTCTTTTGCCAGATTTATCCGTTGTATGTAGGAACAAGCTTGAGCCTCATTGAGGTAAGCTTTCCTTTCAGTGGTATGATCACCCCCTCCTACTTCTCCACTTGTAATCATGTTATAATCGATCGAACCAAAATGAATTGAAAATACCTCATGTTCAGGCTGTCTTGGTTTTTTTGGGAGATCGCGGTCATCTTTAGGGTCATCTTAGCTGTCTCCTTTCTTATTGTCTTTTGGTCGGCAAGGAGATTTGGACCTCTACTGAGCTCTATTGTTGGTTTTCCCACCATTTGTTGCTCAACATACTTATTCAGCTTTCCTCGTCTAATGAGTGCTTATCTCATTCTGGAGAGCTACACACTGCTTGGTCGTGTGACCATGATCTTTATAGAACTCGCAATACTTGGATTTATCCCTTCTTTCGGGAGATGATCTCAGTTTTTCTGGCCAATTCAGTTCCTCATTGTTTTTTATTTCCTCTAGAACGTGGTTTATGTCCACCTTTAAGGGAGTATAATTTATATACTTCCTCAATTATTCCAATATTTCCTTACCTTTCTAGTGCTTGCTCCCACCGATATGCTTGTGATCTTTCCTCTCCGACTTGCCTTCAACTTTATTTTCTACCTTTGCCTCTGCATTTTTCTTCGCAGCCATAGCTTCTGCGACGTTCATTATTTAGGCTGCCTTAACCATCAATTCATCCATGGATTTAGGAGGATCCTTGGCCAAGGTGTAGTACAACTTATCTGGCAAAAGACCACTCATGAGAGTGGTAATGGTTGTCTTCTCCTCATAGTCAATGACTTCCAGTTTCTTATTATTAAAATGAGTGATATAGTCCCTGGTGCTTTCTCCTGCTTTTTACCTTACACTCAACAGATGTGCTACCCTTTTGACTGGCTTTGCACCAAAATAGTAATTTCCTATAAAGAGCTCTGCCAGTTGATGGAAAGTTGCAATCTATCCTCGAGGAAGGCTATTGTACCATATCTGAGTAGATCCGGTGATAGTTCTAGAGAACACCTTGCACCTCATTTTATCGGGGACTGCATAAATGTCTACTGCAGCTTGGTATTGCTCTATGTGGATAATAGGGTCAATTTTTCCATCGTACTTCGGTGTGACCACGGGAGCTTTGAACTTTGATGGTGTAGGGAAATCCATAATTACCAGCTCGAATGGAGATCCTTTGATGAAGGTTCTTTGGAGAGGGTTTTTAGCCTTAGCCACTTCCCCTAACATGTCTTCTAATCTCTGAATAGATCCCTTCCATGCATCATTTCCAACCTATGATTTATTTATGTTTGCATGAGCAACATATCGCACATAATTCCCTTATTGGGACCTTTCTGTGTGAGCATCTGGCCTGGAATTTGGATGTGATTGGGCAGAGCCTTCCCTTAAATCATTTGGTCATTGAGAATTTCTCAACACAATCTGAGGAGGGTTTATGTTCCTCCTAGGGTCTAAACGATCGAAGGGAGAAACTATGCTAAACCTTTCCAGAGTGGTTGTTCGTTCTGGAATTAAAGTGACATTTTTTTTAGAACTCACAATTCTTATAAGAGAAGTTTGTCCAGGGTGATAGGACGAATCACTTGAAGTCCCTGTATGATGGAGTTCAGTACGTCTGGATCGTGAAGATGGTGGACATATGCTTCTATGAATGCTTCGTTGGCCCAACTGGGCAAATGCTCCATTTTGAACAGTTTGGATGAACTGTCGCATAGTTTCTTGCATGGCCATTTGTCCGCTAGATAAGTTTGCCAAAATTCCTGTGATATTGTTAACATTTGGAGGAGCCGAAGGGTTAGGAAAATTACAGTCATTGTTCCTGTTGCTAGATTCTAGAATATCAGCCATTTATGATAAATTTTTAATGAAAAACGCTACGTATAGTCATTTCCCACAGATGGCACCAATTTGTTGATGTAAAAAACTAGATTTGATCTAATTAATTAATCACAGATAAATAGGAATAAAGAAATAAGATAAAAGGTTTTTAAAGTGGTTCAGACTTAATGAAATGGCCTACGTCCACTGTCTTGTATTACTGGGTATTTTACCTTGATCTCGATTATATTTGCCTATGATGTCTTACCCTTTCATGAGGGTATTTACAATGTATTTATAGCCCTTGGGTTGTCTATGTGAATAGGTAATGTGTCGTTATTGAATAGGCGTATACATCTGTACATGGTAAAGAATAAATACTAAATCGATCTTAGTCATTTAATCTTCCTAACAAGTTACTCGGTACGTTGAGTAGCTCGGTGCTTTAAGTTGACCAGTACATTTATTAATGCCACGCTGGAAGACATGTGTCTTCATATAAATTGTCCACGTTAACTGACTAAATTTTGTATCAATAAATCCCTTAAGGGTCCATCCAACTGGGGGTTATCTCAATCTGGAGAACATGCCCCATGCTCTGTAGCTCATCAGTTTGGTTGATACTTAACTGGGCAAAGAAATCAATCTGAATTTTCCTCCTCAAGTCAGAGTTGATCGCTGAGCTTAAGGCACGGTTGTTCTATCCTCTGGGAAACTGCTAGACGTTAACTTGTTCAAAGTTGGCCATTAATTCTTTCGCAGTGGCGAGATAAACTACCATTCTCTCATCTCTAGCATTGAAATCATCACTTATCTAGTTGGAGACCAACTGTGAGTCGCCGAACACTTGGAGTTGCTTTGCTCTGAGCATTCGTGCTTTTTGTAGGCCCGTGATCTGTGCTTCATATTCTGCTTCGTTGTTGGAGGCTTCAAATCCAAGCCTGATTCCTTGCTCGAGTATTGCATCTTCAGGGGTAATCAGCATGATGCCTACTCCTTCCCCTTTGGAATTGAAGGCTCTGTCAACGAATAGTCTCCAGACACCTGACGCTGGGTGAACTTTATTCTGATGGGGTTGGTCGCAAGGGTGTTCTCCTATAAACTCTGTAATGAAATCAGCGAGGACTTGCCCTTTGATGGCATTCCTCAACTGTTACTGAATGTCAAATCTTCCAAGCTAGATCGACCACTTTGATAGTCTTCCGAAAAGGTCTTCTTTTCTCATAACTGCTTTTAGAGGGTGGGATGTAAGTACGATGAAGTGAGCTTCGAAGTAGTGTCTTAATTTCCTTGAGGCTACCGCTAGCGCAGAGGCGAGCTTTTCTAGCGGTAGGTATCGCTATTCAGCATCCAAGAGAGTCTTTCTCGCATAATAGACTGGGTGCTGGATCCCTATTTTTTCACATACCAATGCAGAACTTACAGCATGGCTGGATATTGCAAGGTAAAGGTATGGAGAATCATTCTCTTGACGGATTACGAGCAAGGGTGGTGTACTGAGGTAAGATTTGAGCCCCTCTAACGCCCTCGATCAATCCTCGTTCCATTCCACATTTTTGCTTTTCTTCAACAGCTAGAAGAACGACTGGCACCTTTCGGAAGATTTAGAGATGAACCGATTTAGGACGGCGAGCATCCCCATGAGCTTCTGCACGTCTCTTATCGTACGCGGGGGGGGGGGGGGGGTGCACCCTATTGATGGTATCAATTTAGTTTGGGTTAGCTTTGATACCTCTCTTATTGACCAAGTACTCAAGGAATTTTCCTGACTGGACATCGAAGGAACACTTGCTTACGTTGAGTTTTATTTGGTACTTCCTGAGGATTTCAAAGGTCTTTGATAGGTCAAAGAGGTGGTCATCCTTGAGCTTGCTCTTGATGAGAATGTCATCGATGTAGACCTTTATAGTGCTTCCCATTTGGTCTTTGAACATTTTTGTGACCAACCATTTGTAAGTTGCCCCTGCATTTTTTAGCCCAAAGGGCATGACCTTGTAGCAATATAGCCCAACTTTGGTTATAAATTTTGTTTTGTCTTGATCCGGCTCGTATAGGGGGATATGGTGATACCCGAAGAATGCGTATAGGAAGCTCATTCTTTCGTGTGATTTAGTGGCGTTCACCAGTTGATCAATCTTTGGAAGTGGGAAGCTGTCTTTAGGGCATGCCTGTTGAGGTCGGTGAAATCGATGCAGACTCTCCACTTTTCGTTGATTTTAGGGATAACCATTGGGTTGGATAGCCATTTGGGAAACTGGACTTCCCATATGGATCCTGCGTCTAGTAGTTTTTCAACTTCCTTCTCCACTGCCTTGGCTTTTTTTGGAGTAGTTCGGCGAGCTTTCTACGTAATTGGCTTGAGTGCTGGATCGACGTGAAACCAATGACAAGTGATGTTCGGATCAATTCCGGGCAGTTCGTAAGGTTTCCATGCAAATACATCTAGGTTACTTCGGATTAGGGTGACCAATTCCCTCTTTTCGCGATTGGTGAGTGAGGTTCCAATTAAGAACTTTTTTTACTTGAACTGATATTGGTTGTGACTTCCTTCAGGTCCTCAACGACTCTTTTAGAGGGGATGAGCTTGGTCTCCTCCACTCCTGGTCTCCCATATCTTAGTTTCTATTTGGAGGGCATTAGCCTTTCCTGCTCTTCGTCCTTGCTTATAACTTTTTCAACCTTCTTCTCTGGCTTGGGATGTATGGCTGCTATGAAGAACTTTCTCATCATCGCCCGATCTTCATGGATTTCCACTCCTCCTCCTTCAGTCACACATTTGATATTCTGATGGTAAGTAGAAGGGACGACCTTCATCGCATGCATCCATTCTCTACCGAGGATCGCTTGGTAGGGTGAATCAATATCGACCACGAGAAATTCGATCATTTTCGAGATGTTTCCTGCTCTTACTGGCAAGACAATATTTCCTAAGGGGATGGTTACTTTTCCAGCGAAACCAACTAGAGGAACGGTGGCTTCCTTTAGGTCGGCGATATTTAGCTTCAACTTCCTGAACAGGTCGAGGTACATTACTTCGGATGAGCTACCTTGGTCGACGAGTAACCTGTCGATGTCATAATTAGCTATCCTGAGTGTAATGATCAATGCATTATGATGTGAGGTTCTTACTCCCACCAGGTCCTCATCTGTGAACATTATATGCTTGTTGTAGTCGACGTCCTCAACTCGCCGACGCTTTCCTACATGCGTTTTAGCTCGATCAATTTAAAAATCTCACATTACTGTTGTGAGCTTTTTGACTTCCATTCGAGTTGTGTTTCCTTGAATCTGTTTGAGGTCGGACGCCCCATGAATTACTGCAAACTCATGGCCAACGTCTTCCTCGATCACGTTATCGGGACTTTGATCTCCATTGGTAGCTACCTTTTCTACCTTATTTTCCATAAATTCGTTTAAGTGTCCAGTTTGAGCTAACTCTTCAAGGTGATACTTGAGGGCTTTGCAGTGCTCGATTTTTTGTCCACCCTCTTTTTGGAAAGCACATCTCAGTGCGTTGTTTTCTCTTTTAAGGGTCTCCACCCATCTTCCTAGGCCACTTTATGAACGATTCGTCCTTGCTCTTTGCCAGAATCTTGTAGATTGGTTATTTAAAAACTGTGTTTACTGCTTGAAATGCCTTCTAGGCATCACTCTTGTTCCCATTCTTAGGGCCGATTTTACCCTCATTCTTACCTCTTTTCTTTTGACCCTCGATTTTTTTGCTTCCCTTGCCGATGAACTTGGTGCGACCATTTTCTACTGCACTGAGATGGGTCACATCATCAACTTTGGCATATTTTGCAATACGAGCCATCAATTCATCGATGGTTGTGGCTTCCTTCTTAGTGAGGGACTGCTGTAAAAGGCACGAACTGGACAAGCTAATATTAAAGGATGCAACGACGACCTATTCCGAGCAGTCCTCGACCTCATTGAATAGTTCCCAATACCTCTTCGAATAGTCTCTAAGGCTTTCCTGGGGCTTTTTCTTCATTGTCAATAAGGCATCCATCCTCTTCGGATGGGAGCTTCTGGTAATGATTGAGTTGTGAAAAGCTCTGCCAGGGACTCGAAGTTCCTGATGGATTTGTGAGGAAGTTTCTCGAACCACTTTTAGGCCACGTCGTGCAAGCTCGACGGAAAAATACGACACATCAATGCGTCCTTGTGGTTCCAAAGGGTCATGACCTGCCTGTACTGCCTGACGTGGTCGATAGGATCAGTCTTTCCATCATAAATCTTGAACCTGGGTATTGCGAACTTCTTGGGGGCTTCTTCTTCCTCTATTTCCCTTAAAAAAGGGGATTTCATCTGGGTTTTGAGGACTCGCCTGGCTAACTCTTTGGTCGACCTGGCACCCCGATATGTTGGGTGTTGGTCCATCTCTCTTTGGGCCAAATTTTGTACATCGTTGTTTCCTCAGCCTGGTCTCCTGTAACGGTGAACTGATTGTTGGTTCTCGGACCAGTCGTTATTTGACCCGTGTCCCTCAAATTTTTGAGATCCACATTTCGGGTTCCTTCCTCGGCTACGAGATCTGCTCGCCTGAGGGCTAGGAGTCCGATAATGATGTCTCTTTGTATTGATATGAAGTTCTCTCTCCATTTTCTCCAGTCTCCTCTTGAGGCAAGCATTCTCAGCTTCTTGCTTGCGAGTGGCCTCCTCCTATTCTTGGAGCCTGGCCTCATAGGCGTCGATCAGCCTAGAGACTTGCGTGGACCTAACTAGTCCCTGGCTTTCTTCTGAGTCTTGTCGTTCTGGGTAAGGGCTTGGGTTTGAGCATCGAACTTCAGACCTAACCCTACGAGGGTTAGGTTGCTCTTGAATATCCCCTGCTTGAGGGGCATTGCTGCTGTGACCAGACATTCTAGGTTCTTGTTGGTGAGGGCTTTCTTAAAGGAAGAACAATCGCTTCCCACAGACGGCGCTAATTGTGGTGACAATTAATCTCAACACAAATTATAAGCAAATGCGATCACCAGAAAAAATAAAGAACACAAACTAGAATAACTACAATCACATACGACACAAGATATACGTGGTTCGGCAAAATGGCCTACATACACAGTGGTGCTATCTCTTTTATATATCTCTTTTCTCCAGGGGAGTGTTTACAATTGCATACCCATTGCCCCGGGCCGGGGGGTTCAATATATACATGTAATTCTCGGAGAGTGGGGGTGTTGGGCACTTACACGTTGGCCCATAATCCCTTGAATATCTCTTGAGAGATTTAGGGGTTTAATGGGTCGCTGTTGAATTAGTTATTTATGAGACCTTAGATTTTGGGCCAGACTTTCCTTATTTTTTATAGGGCCTAGTCGGGCTACTTCTCTAGGCCAAGGCAAATAAATGAGGTACCCAAATTTCACACCACTAAGAGACATCAGTTTTCCTCTCTTTCACGATTAAAAGACCAGCATATGGATTACCAACAAGAGTTTGGGGAGGGAGTGGTTGTGGACACCATTACAAACTTGAAGCATTCACACCATCATCCAATGGAACAAACACCCTTCAACAAAACTGATTGCACTTTTTTTTGTGGAAGAATCCCTCTTTTATTTTTTTCCATCAACATTTGGAATCTTGTAATACCTATAAACTCTTCCCCTTTTACAACCCAAGTGAAAACGACCCTTCCATGAAGTCAATGAGGCCTCTGACTTGGTAGTTACAATAACTATTTGTATCGATCTATTGAGATTTTGAGCCCAACTGGCTAACGCGTGTCATGAAGAAAATACCTGAAAAACACATAAATGGAAAATGAATCAATTTTGAACAAGTGTGTAATAAAACACCCAATAATAGATAACAAACTTGATCGGTTAAGATTTGCTCGCTGACAATAATATTAAGACCAACCTCATCCTTTTTGTCTTCATTTCTTTTAAACATTGCATCGTCAAAAAACACTGAGTTGAACTCCATTCACGGATCCTGTAAAATATTAACAATTGATGATATAAGCTTGATTCGACTTTGAAATAACAAAAATTAGGGACACATTGAGGATGGATATGACATTGCTACAAAATATCGGAATGCCTTTATTTTTACTTCAAAACATTGCAAGGTAAAAACCCAACTAATAAAACGACTATATATGACAAGTTCAGTATGTATATAACGAATATGAGGTCTTTTGAAATATGAAATAGTTGGGTTTCAAAATTGAATCAATTAAAACATCGAATGAAATAATTAGAACTCGAGATGACAATAACAAATTAAAACTTGTGTAAAATTAAAAAACGTTGTCGCATATGTGCACGAATAATCTTTAAGATATTCGGATTCCGTGTTTTGATTTATAAGCTATATATTGGGGATTTAGATGTCGAATGGTAACTTGTATAAAAAAACATGAAAAACAACTTGGCAGGTATATAACGAGTTATATGTAACACTTCCAGGACAAATGTGTCGAATAGGCACTTAATATTTAAAGAATAATAAAGCTAAATCGATATCGAGATACCAAAAAGTTCCAGCGTCGTCTGTACCCCGATACCGAATGAAGTTGTACTTGTTTTACCGTCATTTTTTACCTAGTTTTAGGTTAACCAAACAACATAATAAATGCATTTTTATTTAATATATCTGTTATTGTACTTGGAACTATTTTGATGAAATGCTGAAACCCTAAACTATCAGCATTTGTATTGATATTTTGGTCACTTTATATGACTTACATGAGTTGATATGCTCCAAAAAAGCACCAAAATGATCAGAAATTTGTCTATTACCAATGTATAAACCAATATGAATGACAAACTAAAGTTTTTTCAAGTTTGATTTGTGTTTGTGTGGTGTGCTTTCTCATCGAGCAAGCATTTGAGAATTCTGGAGCTAAAGGGTTTATGTAAAAAATGAAAGTGGGTCATTTTATTTGTTTGAAAAAAATAGTATATATGGTGTGGTGGTATATAAAAAACGTCATTTTGTTTTTTGTGTGGTATCAGGGATAAGGATGGCAATTTAACCCACCTTATCCCGCCCTGCCTCTGTTTAAAATACTAGGTGCATGTATGAATTTAAAAAACCGTTGATTAAACGAAGCGGGTTTGAATTTAGTATATATAATTGTAACCTGCTCCACCCCGTTTATTTCTTATAATAACTTAAATATCCTTTTTTGATATATTATTTACACCAAAACTTATAGGTATGTTAACAAGTCTTAAGAAGTTTAGCACGTGGGTTTTCACCCCTCTAGAGCGAATTTTTGACCCGTATAATATAAATGAGGCGGAACGAGAATAAATTTAGGAGGTTTACATTTAACCGGATTCGGAAAGACTTATACCAAGCCCGTTACGAGTCACAAACTGGGACGAAATGAATTAATTTAGGGATTACAAATTTTTAGTCCTAATGTTTTGAATATATGTGTGTTTAATCCCATGTCATTATTTTTTTTTGTCAGTCTTATATTTTTATACTTGTCATTCTCTATAAAAAGAGACATGAGCGGTTAGGAGAAGTTACATGAAAGTTGAGGGAAGTTGAGGGTCGTTATGGGACTTAAAACAACTTAAAAAAATATGGAATGAGAGACAAACAAAACTTTAAAAATGATACTCAGGGACTATTTGGTTCTCTATTCTGAAAACTCGATTTAAATGCTGTTTTAAAATACAGTTTTAAAATTTAGTTTTTTGTGTTTATAATTATTAACGTGCGTTTGGTAAATTTAAATACAGTTTTTTGAAAATTTGGAAAAATTGGTAAACATGTATATTTATATTATACATATATATGTATATCTTTTACTGTTTTCTGAAAAACTTGATTATAACACAAAAATATTATAATTCAGTATTTAAAAATAAATTGCCAAACATAAATTTTTATAAAAAATATAGTTGCAAAACATGCCCTAAAACCCAAAAAATGGATTTTGACAAATCCGCCCCCGTATCCGACGACTTCAATTTCAAAAATACTATTGTGCCTGATTTTTTGACCGAATTTCAGTCGACACACTGACGTGTCGGCTTGATATTGGTTGATTTGTGGGGTTCGCGCCAACGGGACTTCAAAATCAACCAATACCAAGCCGACATATCAGTGTGTCGGCTGAAATTCGGTCAAAAAATGGGTCCTATGGAAGTGCTCCTTCAATTTACGTCGACAAAAACTAGAAAAAGATGGGAGTTGTAGAATGAAGAGAAAACAGTGAAATGAAGAAACATAAAAATGGAGGGAGGCGGTGAGACAATAGCGACACGACGACCAAATATTCATCCTTTAATCGAACCATTATCATTATTGTTGGGAACTTGGAGAGGCCAAGGCGAAGGTGGGTTCCCCACCATCTCATCCTTCACTTACGGCGAAGAGCTCAAATTTTCTCACTCGGGCCACAAGGTAATTAACTCTAATTTTACCCCTCTGTACGCCCTAAAATTCCAAACCAAAGTGTAACTGTTTAAAGCGGGTCAACAAATTTGAACCGTTTAAAGCGTGTTAACAAAACCGAACTCCAAAAAATGAGTCGTCGGAAACTTGTGTCAGTGTGAAATTACTCGATAATTAATTAATCATATCCTTGTACATGGTTAATGTGGTAATTAGCTTTTTGTTTGTAACTAAAAAAGATTTTTGTTTGTGAAGCCTGTGATAGTATATTCTCAAAAGACATGGAAATTGAACTCTGGAGAGCCTATGCACACCGAGAGCGGTTATTGGAAGAGGAAACCTGATGGGACAATTGAAGTTGTCATTGCTCAAAGCAACGGTCTCGTTGAAGTTCAGGTATCATTGAAGTTTGGGGGATTTATGTTCCTTGTATTATAAGGACATCATATTTCCGATGAATTAAGAGTTCACTATTCTTTTTTATATTGTCCCAAATTAAGAGTTCACTTTTTTTCTACTGACACAAACAAGTGACTAAATTGCACGATAGACAACAAGTATTGATTTTGACCATTGATTGAGTATATCCTAAATCTATACAAAAAAACGAATATGAACTCTTAATTTAGAACAGAGGGAGTACTATATAATTACATTTTTATACAACTACCTGTAAGATAAATATATAATACCAAAATATAAACAAATGGACATAGTTAATTTAAGACACTAAGTTAATATAAATTTATTTTTTCATAGTTTTGGGCATTATAAAAATATGTAGATGCGTTTTCAGTGAAAAACATATACTCTTGGAAAAAAAAGTGTCTGCTATAATATAATTACATTCAATCACTAAATTAACTTTTTCTTCTTAAAACTTAGTGACGGTGTTGTAACATATATTTTGATTATAAAGACAATAAAAATTAGAAAATAAGAATCTAGATACAATTTTCTGCGGACTTATTGACAAAACTATTTTTTTTTGTACTTATCGTTAATCTCTAAAGGGTCTTAGGACTTATCACCATGTTCCCTTGAAGGGTTATTTCGACAAAAAAAAAACTTTGGTAATATGATATTTGACTAGTATTTGCAAATAAATAGACATAACACCAATTGTTAATTTTCATGGAAAAAAAATGTCGATTTGCATTCAATATATGTAGTTTTTCATGAAATATGTGTCTGTAGTTGTCGATTTGCATGAAATAGGTATTATGTCTTATTATATGTAAAAACTGGGGCTAAAGTCAAATTATCATATTATCGAACTGGGGTTTTGTCAATATAACCATGTATTATTTTGTAAGGACCGCACACAATGTTATATAACATCACGGACCACACACATAAATTGTTAAAAGTTAGTGCTTAAGACTAAAGGCCCCTATATTAAGATTTCTTTTGGCTGTTGTTTTTCATCGCTGAAATAAACCCTAGAAAGCGGGAGTTTACTTGTCTTTTGTGCATCAACTAAGTCATATATGTGTAAAATTTATTTAATACACACCACATCATAATGAAGTATCGTATGATTAAGATAATTTGCTAGTATACCACTTTGACAACTTTCAATGCGTTTCGTAGCTTTACAAGTATACCACTTTGGTCAGGCAAAAGTATCAAAATGCAAGTTAGTATAAGTGGTCTGCAAAAATGGGTTTTACCTATCAAAATGCAAGGTGTGAAAGGCATTACGCTATATTTAAGCCCCGAGTGGCGGGAGGCAATGCTTTTGTAACACCACTAAATAAAATTTGATTTTTTTCTCCTTTATGATCTTCAAATAAAATTTGATAAAAAAGGAAAAATTTGGGAGGCCAGGATAAGTGCCTCGAGGCTAAATCATGCTCAATCAAGAAAATTTAAAATCTTGATAAAATGGCTCCAATTTTGGATTGGAAAATTGGTGAAACCTATTTTCCAATCTAAAATTGGAGCCATTTTGTAACCATCTAAAATTGGTGAAACCTATTTTGGCCAACCACTTGGAGCTGCATAAACCGGGCGGAGTAGCGATATAAACGAGCTAGCAGGGTGTTGAAGTTTGGTTTGAAAAGATTAACAAACTTAATAATGTGTTCAAATTTGGCTTGTTTATTTCACAAGCAGAGCTTTGACAAGATTTGATCTCAGGAAAATGAACCGAGCTTGAGTAGCTTGAATTTTTAATACTATTTTAGTATGATTATTGGTAATTGATCCAAGCTTAATAAGGTAACGAGACTAGAAATATGTTTAATATTGGTTCGTTTATTCTACAAGCCTATCTTCAACAAGTGTTTATTTGACTGAACAGGAGTTGATCTTAAGTAGCTTGCTAATGCTTTACAGCCTAGAGAGTGCGAGGTGAGAGTCGAGGAAATGGGGCTTGTTACATGTTACAAATGAGAAGACCTATGAAGCGTTTAAAACTGCCATGGTTCTTCCTTTGCGAAAAATAATGAGGAGAACTTAAAGTCATCTTTTGATACATTGGCCTTGCTTTAAGAGGTCTAGCATTGGATGTTTTGGTCACAATGGACTGAGAGAACGAACAAATTTTTTTAAGGTAGAGAAGAGGTCAAAAAGTGTCTCTGTGAGAGGATGAATTTACCGCAATCATTAGCCATTGAGTCTATTAACAAGTTTGTACAAAACTTTGGCTAAAATACTCTCTTTGTGGTATAGGGAGGTTTTGGAGAAAACTATCTGACCACCCCTAGGGCTTTTTGTGTAGGTTAGGCAAATCTGGATCTTGTTTTGATTGAAAATGAGGGGGTAGAGGAATATAAAGTGAAGAAGAAAGGAGCCGTACCTAATGTTGATTTTAAACAAGGCTTTGATCTTTGTAGACTGGGATTTATTAAATCAATGTGTTGCTAAATAAGGTTTTAAACAAAACTTGAAGAAATTTATAGCCGGATGTTTGGAGTCGGTAAATATTTCAAATCGGATGCCAAGAAATGAGATTAGAGCATCTAGGGGCATTAGGCAAGGCAACACTCCTTAGTTTGTTTATAATTATTTTTTTCGTCTGCTAAAGAAAAGTTATTTTTCGATACCCAATCTTTACGTTCAACACTTCAATTGTAATAAAATGCACCTGACATGTATAGACTGTCCACTAAGTAATTGAGAGTACCCGCAGAGTATTTAAATTAAAAGTTTAGTTATGAAATAATTCTTATAAAAATATTCGTTCTTTAATTATTTTTTTACAAGTATAATGTATTGAAAAATACTGCGAAAACCTGGATACAACGAGTATACATAACAACCACAAAAATAACAGTTGCCTGCATCACATCCTTTGCCTGGCAAAATACACGAAAGGGCTATTCTGTCTGCCCAAACTCATCTAAAAATTCAACGAAAAGGGAAAACAAAAATGTGAAGTCATCTTTGTGCCACAAATGAAGACAACTCAACAAAATATAACCGCAACTTATCTGGATGCATCACCGTCCTTCAAAACACCTACAACTCCCCACAATGCCTGCTTTCTCTTGCCAACTGCCCCACTCGAGGCCAGCCCCTCCACAACCGAAGCTTGCATAGCCCAGGAGGGACCAAATAATGGGAGGGCCACATCCCACAAACTTTTTCACCATCCAACAATGCAAGAGAAGATGATGTACCGTTTCCTCCTCCATAAGTGGTTGCAAGTTATGAAGGCCACTTTGACCCGAGCGTTGTCCACCACACTTGCTTCCACAGAAAGCCCCCCCCCCCCACACAGAGACAATGAGTAGTATGATTTCACTGATAATAAACCTTGTCTACCACCTTTTCTTCTCAAGGTTGCACACCCCGGGAGGAATCCCTTTCTCACCTAACCTCTCAAAGAATATGTCAACCTCCACTAACTTCTAGTCTGACTGAATCTAGAGTTCCAAACATCCTTCCCACCCCCCTCCAAAGATGATCTGCCTTTGCCATCGAACCCTCGTTATCCCTTGCAATAAGGAAAAGACGGAGGAACTCTTTGATGTAATCTAGGGTGCGAAAGTGTAAAAAAAGAACTTATCTACACAACAACAACAATATCAACATGGAAAAATGGAAGATGATTTCTTATTTCTCTCTATAAGCTCTCAATCTCAAAATGGCAAAAGTAATATAACGAGGGGCTCGAGAGCTATTTATACTAAAAGGTACAAAAGGGTAAAAATTAAAATAAATGCTAAAAAAGAGGACTATATCTCTATGCTCCTGCATCATTCTCCCCTCCCTTGAGAGGAATTCATACATGAATTATTGATAATATTTTTTAATACATATGTAGCATATGTATATTTTATATTATTTCATATATTAATAATACATGTATAAAACTATATATAAGTATCATGTATCCATTCATATTATTATTTAACACATGGATCTTTGTATATTATATAATTTAATAATATAAATATACGTAATATTGTGTACGTGTACGTATATATTTTTATTTATAAGAATTGTACACATATTAATGTATTATGTATGTACATTATATATTAAGGTATAAATGTATTAAAATATTAAGAATGAATAATTCTCAGTTGAAAAATAAAAAAAAAAAAAGTTATAAAACACCCTTTTGCTGTTTTCTGAAAAACTTAATTATAACAAAAAAATATTATAATTCAGTGTTTAAAAATAAGAGATAATTATATTTAAGTCCCATTTGTCGGGTCAACATTCATATAAGTCCTATTGACTTTTCAACAATCAATTAGGTCCTATTCCATCTTTTTAGGGAATTTTTTCACAATTTTACCCTTTTATAACTAATCATCCGTAACTTCCTTAATGGTTGGACTTTTTTTTTTTAAATCTTAAAATGATCATAACTTTTGATTCACAAATTCGTTTTTCGCAAAATTACTATTTTTGAAATCTGCTCGACGAGATCTATCAAACAAGATCCATGAAGCCTATAAAATTTCAAAGGAAAAAATTTACGCAAACTGTAAACTTTACTGTATGCACTAAAATATGAAATAGTTTTATATATGTGACATTTTCACAAACAGACAGTAACATTTACTGTAGTAATATTAGACTAATATTAGACTATATATATATATATATATATATCCGGTGGATCCAAACCCTCTTTTTTCAAAATTACTTTATATTTAAAGGTTCGGGCTAGCGACATCCAATCCTTACCACCATTATTGGAGCTTCAACGACCATTATCAGAGCTCCGATTTTGGGTGAATAAGGGTGGCATATGGTGTCGCTGGCGCGAACCTTTGAAAATAAGAGACTTTTGAATAAATGGGTCTTGGATCCACCGGAGTGTCATGGGGTGCCGCTGGCGCGGACCTTTGAAAATAAGATTGGAGAAACGGGATCTGGATCCTCTGGAACGCCGGTTTGGGGTAAGTAGGGGTGGCATTAGATGCCAGTGGCGCAGAGCTTTAAAAATATGAGCATATTGGATATATATATATATATATATATATATACATGATAGCACAGTAAATGCTATTGTTTGTAAAAATGTCATAGATATTAAACTTTATTGTATACACCAGAAAATAAAATAATTTTATATCTGTGACATTTTCACAAACAATAACACTTACTGTGTTAATATATTTATGAAATAGTTTTATATATATAACATTTTCACAAAAAGTAACATTTACTGAGTTAATATTACACAATATATATATAACATTTTCACAAACAGTAACATTTACTGAGTTAATATTACACAATATGTATGTATATATATATATATATATATATATATATACACACACACACACCCAAACCTCTTTTTTTTTTCAAAATTACCATATTTTTAAAGGTTTGCGCTAGCGACATTCAATCCCCACCACTACTCACGCCCATTGTCGGAGCTTCAACGACTTTCGTCAGAGCTATGATTTGGGGTGGGTAGTAGTGGCATAGGGTGCCACTGGCTCGGACCTCCGAAATTAAGAGAATATTAGATAAATGGGGTTTGAATCCACCGGAGCTCCGATTTAGGGTGAGTAGGGGCAATGTTTAAAAAGGCGAAAGGCGAGGCGTTTGAGGCGTAAGCCTCACCGAAAAGGAAAAAAAAAAAAGCAAAACAATATTAAAAAAATACTAATAAAACCATAAAAATAAAATAACAAAGAAATATAAAATAAAACTACAAAAAAAAAAAAATCCTTGAGGACTTTCTCACATAGTTTGACATTTTTTTGTTTTCCCGAGATAACTTTAAAAAAAAAAAAGTAATTTAAGAAAATCAATTTTAATATATTGGTTATTTTACAATATGACAATAAATTAATCAATGCAAAATCATATTGGAAAAATCATTTTTTTAGCTTCATTCAAATATTGGTTATTTTATAATATGATAGTAAATTAATCAATGCAACTTAACAAGAAAATTTATTAAAAAACATTGATTTTCAAGCTAAGATTAAAAACCATCAATTTTATTAAAAAAAATAATAAAACATATCAACATAAGTTTATTAAAAAAAAACAGCAACCTTTAAAATATATTAGTTTCTTAATATATATTCAGTTTAGTTAAAGACAACATATTAATCTAAGTTGAAAACCAAAAAACAGAAAAGTTTAAAAAAAAAGTCATATTGAAGTTAATTTAGTACATTTATTTCAAACAAAATCAATTTTTTAAGTTTCATTAACATATTGGTTATTTTTTAAAAACTTTCTCTCAAGTTACAATAGTAAATAGTATAAGTTAAGTGCAGTTTAAAAAAAAAAAAAAGAACAAGAGTTTTTTTTTTCGCGCCTCAGCAAAAAGGGGCTAGGCGAGGGGTACTGAGGCGTAAGCCTCAAATTCAACCATGAGGCTTAAGCCTTGAGGCATTTTTTACCCGCCTCGCCTCGAGGAGAGCGTCGAGGCGTAAGCCTCAAATGCCTTTTTAAACATTGAGCAGGGTGACATTGGGTTAGGTTTATATCTATAACATTTTCACAAATATTAACATTTACTGTGTTCATATAACACAGTATATATATATATATATATATATATATCCAAACCTCTTTTTTATGATATTATCTTATTTTTAACGGTCCCCGCCAGCGGCATCCAATTCCCACCCCACCCACCCCCATTGTCGGAGCTCCAATAACCTTCATCAGAGCTCTGATTTGAGGTGGCATGGGGAGCCGATGTAACATTTTTACAAATAGTAATATTTTATTATTTGTTAAAATATTACAGATATAAACCTAACCCAATGCTACCCCTACTCACCCTATATTGGAGCTCCGGTGGATCCAAACCCCATTTATCCAATATTCTCTTATTTCCTAAGGTCCGCGCCAGCGGCACTCCATATTACCCCACATCAGAACTTTGATGAAGGTTGTTGGAGCTCCGACAATTGGGGTTGGTGGTAGTGGGGATTAGATGCCGCTAGCGCTGGCTGTTAAAAATAAGACAATATCAGAAAAAAGAGGTTTGGATCCACCATATATATATATATATATATATATATATACATACTGTGTTATAACACAGTAAATGTTACTGTTTGTGAAAATGTTACAAATATAAACTAACCCAATGCTAACCCTACCCACCCCAATCCGGAGCTTCAGTTGATCCGAACCCCATTTATCAAATTTTATATTATTTCCTAAGGTCCGCGCCAGCGGCACCCTATGTCACCCCAAATCAGAGATCTGATGAATGTTGTTGTAGCTCCAATAATGGGGGTGGGTGGTGTTGGGAATCAGATGCCAGTAGCGCGAAGCGTTGAGAATACGATAATATCGGAGAAAAGAGTTTTGGATCCACCGTATATATATAACACATTAAATGTTACTGTTTGTGAAAATGTTACAAATATAAAGTAACCCAATGCTAACCCTACCCACTCCAAATCGACGCTCTAATGAAGGTTGTTGGATAGCGTGGACCTTTAAAAATAAGATAATTTCGAAAAAAAAAGTTTGGATCCACTCTGTGTGTGTGTATGTATATATATACTGTGTTTGCACAGTAAATATTACTGTTTGTGAAAATGTTACAGATATAAACCTATTTCTCTTTCTAGTGCATATAGTAACGTTTACTGTCTGTGTAATTTTTTTCTTTTAAATTATATAGGCTTCATGGATCTTGTTTGATAGATCTCGTCGAGCAGATTTCAAAAATAGTAATTTTGTGAAAAGCGGATATGTCAATTAAAAGTTATGATCATTTGAAGATTAAAAAAAAAAGTTCAACTACTTATGTAACTTCCTCAAGCAAGTTACGGATGGTTGGTTTTAAAAGGGTAAAATTATAAAAAAAAGTTCTAAAAAATTAAGAGTAAGACTTATATGTAAGAAGAAAATATGATGAGACTAGAATATCTATAAAAAATCTAATAAAATTTAAATGTAAATGACCCTAAAAATAAATTGACAAACATAAATTTTTAATGAGAAATATAGTTGCAAAACATGCCCTAAACCCCAAAAAACTAATTAATTTATTTTCGCGGAAAAAACTAGAAAAAGATACTAAGCAGTGAAACCAAGAAACATAAAAATGGAGGGAGGCGGGGAGACAATAGCAACAGGACGGCCAAATATTCATCCTTTAATCGAGCCATTATCATTCTTGCTGGGCACTTGGAGAGGCCAAGGCGAAGGTGGTTTCCCCACCATCTCATCCTTCACTTACGGCGAAGAGCTCCAATTTTCTCACTCGGGCCACAAGGTAATTAACTCTAATTTTACCCCTCTGTACGCCCTAAAATTTGGGTCCAAACCAAAGTGTAACTGTTTAAAGCAGGTCAACAAATTTGAACAGTTTAAAGCGCGTTAACAAAACCGAACTCCGAAAAATGAGTCGTCGGAAACTTGTGTCGGTGTAAAATTACTCGATAATTAATTAATCATATCCTTGTACATGGTTAATGTGGAAATTAGCTTTAATGATGTAACTGAAAAAGATTTTTGTTTGTGAAGCCTGTGATAGTATATTCTCAAAAGACATGGAAATTGAACTCTGGAGAGCCTATGCACGCCGAGAGCGGTTATTGGAAGAGGAAACCTGATGGGACAATTGAAGTTGTCATTGCCCAAAGCAACGGTCTCGTTGAAGTTCAGGTATCATTGAAGTTTGGGGGATTTATGTTCTTTGTATTATAAGGACATCATATTTCCGATTAATTAAGAGGTCACTGTTCTTTTTTATATTGTCCCAAATTAAGAGATCTTTATCATTGATTGAGTGCATCCTTAATAAAAAAAACGAATATGAACTCTTAATTTAGAACAGAGGGAGTACTATATAATTACATTTTTATACAAGTACCTGTAAGATAAATCTATAATACCAAAATATAAACAAATGGACATAGTTACTTTAAGACACTAAGTTAATATAAATTTATTTTTTCATAGTTTTGGGCATTATAAAAATATGTAGATGCGTTTTCATTGAAAAATGTACTCTTGGAAAAAAAAGTGTCTACTGTTATCTATGAAGCACGGACTCGACACGTAAAACGGGTTTCGACATGACACGCGATACGTGATTTTAAAAAAAAAATAGGATACGACACGCCAGGATACGTATAATATATAATATATATATTAATGAAATATAAAGTTATATTGGATATTTAATTATAAGTTACAAAGATATATTGAATATACTCCAATTTTTAATGATTTTGTTACAATGTATATATAATTATAGTTACAAAATATATTTTATTAGTTATAATAATATTCAATTTTTTATTAAAAAGTATTCAATTTTAATAGTTATAATAATACTCATTTTTTATCCATAGATTTCTTAAGTTGATGCCAGCTAATATTTCTTTAATATCTATTTTTTATACAAAGCTGCTGAAGAAAGGACATGTTCTGCCAGCAACATGACAAGTTAAAAAGTAACTTGTCAGTCCCAGTTTAAAGTGTACAATATACAGACTACTAACACCTAACAATTCAAAGAAAGAACCTGTCCAAGTTGACAACCCAAGAGCACTAAGGGCAAAAGTGTAAAAGGCGGATACTTTCAAACCCTACACTCCCAACTTAGTGTACATATAAAAGACAGTATCAGATAAAACTTTCTTTTCTAGTGTCTAAGGAGACATGTTTTCTCTCCACCAAGCACCAGATTTCTTCTACGGATCTGACTTCTACATATTTCCTCTCCACCAAGACAAACTACACAACAACATATTTCTACGGATTTGGCTTCTTCTTTAAAGACATGCCTTCTCCAAAGCTTTTTTGGTGGGGAAGAAGTTATGTGTTCTTCTTGGGGGAAAGTTTAGGGTTTGTTAGGAACATATAGGTAATTTTTTGTTTTTAGTTATTAACTTTTGACCCCCAAAACGTGTCTCAGCGTGTCCGGCTTGAAAAATTAAAAAAAAAATAGGAAACTTTCGGACACACTGAGACACGTTTTTGGACACGCGTGTCTACTGCGTGTCCGGACGTATCACGTGTCCGACTCGAGTCAAACGTGACTTGTGACCTTCAAGAGAGTGTCCATGCTTCATAGGGTGTAATATAATTACATTCAATCACTAAATTAACTTTTTCTTCTTAAAACTTAGTGACGGTGTTGTAACATATATTTTGATTATAAAGACAGTAAAAATTAGAAAATAAGAATCTAGATACAATATTCTGCGGACTCAAAACTGTTTTTAGTTTGTCCTTATCGTTAGTCTCTAAAGGGTCTTGGGACTTATCACCATGTTTCCCTTGAAGGGTTATTTCGACAAAAAAAAAACCTTTGGTAACATGATATTTTACTAGTATTTGCAAATAAATGGACATAACACCAATTGTTAATTTTCATAGCAAAAAAATGTCGATTTGCATTCAATGTGTAGTTTTTCATGAAATATGTGTCTGTAGTTGTCGATTTGCATGAAATAGGTATTATGTCTTATTATATGTAAAAACTGGGGTTAAAGGGAAATTATCATATTATCGAACTGGGGTTTTGTCAATATAATCATATATTATTTTGTAAGGACCGCACACAATGTTATATAACATCACGGACCACACATAAATTGTTAAAAGTTAGGTGCTTAAGACTAAAGGCCCCTATATTAAGATTTTTTTGGCTGTTGTTGTTCATCGCTGAAATAAACCCTAGAAAGCAGGCGTTTACTTGTCTTTTGTTCATCAACTAAGTCATATATGTGTAAAATTTATTTAATACACACCACATCATGATGAAGTATCGAATGATTAAGATAATTTGCTAGTATACCACTTTGACCACTTTCAATGCGTTTCGTAGCTTTACAAGTATGCCGCTTTGGTCAGGCAAAAGTATCAAAATGCAAGCTAGTATAAGTGGTCTGCAAAAATGGGTTTTACCTATCAAAATGCAAGGTGTGAAAGGCATTACGCTATATTTAAGCTCCGAGTGGCGGGAGGCAATGCTTTTGTAACCCCACTAAATAAAATTTGATTTTTTTCACCTTTATGATCTTCAAATAAAATTTGATAAAAAAGGAAAAATTTGGGAGGCCAGGATAAGTGCCCCGAGGCTAAATCATGCTCAATCAAGAAAATTTAAAATCTTGACAAAATGGCTCCAATTTTAGATTGGAAAATTGATGAAACCTATTTTGCCTAACCGTCTAGAATTGGTGAAACCTATTTTGGCCAACCACTTGGAGCTGCATCAACCGGGCGGAGTAGCGATATAAACGAGCCAGCAGGGTGTTGAAGTTTGGTTTGAAAAGATTAACAAACTTAATAATGTGTTCAAATTTGGCTTGTTTATTTCACAAGCAGAGCTTTGACAAGCTTTGATCTCGTGAAAATGAGCCGAGTATGATTATTGGTAATTGATCCAAGCTTAATAAGGTAACGAGACTAGAAATATGTTTAATATTGGTTTGTTTATTCTACAAGCCTATCTTCAACAAGCGTTTATTCGACTGAACACGAGTTGATCTTAAGTAGCTTGCTAAGGTTTTATAGCCTAGAGAGTGCGAGGTGAGAGTCGGGGAAAAGGGGCTTGTGAAGTTGTGACATGTTACAAATGAGAAGACCTATGATGCATTTAAAATTGCCATGGTTCTTCCTTTGCGAAAAACAATGAGGAGAACTTAAAGTCATCTTTTGATACACTGGCCTTGCTTTAAGAGGTCTAGCGTTGGATGTTTTGGTCACAATGGACTGAGAGGACAAACAAATTTTTTCCAGGTAGAGAAGAGGTCAAAAAGTGTCTCTGTGAGAGGATGAATTTACAGCAATCATTAGCCATTGAGTCTATTAACAAGTTTGTACAAAACTTTGGCTAAAATACTCTCTTTGTGGTCTAGGGAGGTTTTGGAGAAAACTATCTGACCCCTAGGGTTTTTTGTGAAGGTTAGGCAAATCTGGATCTTGTTTTGATTGCAAATGAGGGGGTAGAGGAATATAAAGTGAAGAAGAAAGGAGCCGTACCTAATGTTGATTTTAAACAAGGTTTTGATCTTTGTAGATTGGGATTTATTAAATCAATGTGTTGCTAAGTAAGGTTGTAAACAAAACTTGAAGAAATTTATAGCCGGATGTTTGGAGTCGGTAAATCTTTCAAATCGGAAGCCAAGAAATGAGATTAGAGCATTAGGCAAGGCAACACTCCTTAGTTTGTTTATAATTATTTTTTCTGCTAAAGAAAAGTTATTTTTCGATACCCAATCTTTACGTTCAACACTTCAATTGTAATAAAATGCACCTGACATGTATAAACTATCCACTAAGTATCTGAGAGTACTCCCAGAGTATTTAAATTAAAAGTTTAGTTATGAAATAATTCTTATAAAAATATTCGTTCTTTAATTATTTTTTTACAAGTATAATGTATTGAAAAATACTGCGGAAACTTGGATATAATGAGTATACAAAACAGCCACAAAAATAACAGTTGCCTGCATCACATCCTTTGCCTGGCTAAATACACGAAAGGGCTATTCTGTCCGCCCAAACTCATCTAAAAATTCAACGAAAAGGGAAAACAAAAATGCAAAGTCATCTTTGTGCCACAAACGAAGACAACTCAACAAAATATAACCGCAACTTATCTGGATGCATCACCGTCCCTCAAAACACCGACAACTCCCCACAACGCCTTCTTTTTCTTTCTCTTGCCAACTGCCCCACTCGAGGCCAACACCTCCACAACGGAAGCTTGCATAGCCCAGGAGGGACCAAATAATGGGAGGGCCACATCCCACAATTTTTTTCGCCATCCAACAATGGAAGAGAAGATGATGTACCGTCTCCTCCTCCATAAGTGGTTGCAAGTTATGAAGGCCACTTTGACTCGAGCGTTGTCCGCCACAGTTGCTTCCACAGAAAGCCCCCCCCCCCCCCCACCCCCCCCCCCCCACACACAGAGGCAATGAGTAGTATGATTTCCCTGAGAATAAACCTTGTCTACCACATTTTCTTCTCAAGGCTCCGCACCCCGGGAGGAATCGCTTTCTCCCCTAACCTCTCAAAGAATATGTCAACCTCTACTAACTCCTAGTCTGACTGAATCTAGATTTCCAAACATCCTTCCCACCCCCCTCCAAAGATGATCTGCCTTGGCCATCGAACCCTTGTTATATCCCTTGCAATAAGGAAAAGACGGAGGAACTCTTTGATGTAATCTAGGGTGCGGAGGTGTAAAAAAAGAACTTATCTACACAACAACAACATCAACATGGAAAATGGAAGAGGATTTCTTATTTCTCTCTATAAGCTCTCAATCTCAAAATGGCAAAAGTAATATAACGAGGGGCTCGAGAGCTATTTATACTAAAAGGTACAAAAGGGTAAAAATTAAAATAAATGCTAAAAAAGAGGACTATATCTCTATGCTCCTGCATCATTCTCCCCTCCCTTGAGAGGAATTCATACATGAATTATTGATAATATTTTTTAATACATATGTAGCATATGTATATTTTATATTATTTCATATATTAATAATACATGTATAAAACTATATATAAGTATCATGTATCCATTCATATTATTATTTAACACATGGATCTTTGTATATTATATAATTTAATAATATAAATATACGTAATTTTGTGTACGTGTACGTATATATTTTTATTTATAAGAATTGTACACATATTAATGTATTATGTATGTACATTATATATTAAGGTATAAATGTATTAAAATATTAAGAATGAATAATTCTCAGTTGAAAAATAAAAAAAAAGAAGTTATAAAACACCCTTTTGCTGTTTTCTGAAAAACTTAATTATAACAAAAAAATATTATAATTCAGTGTTTAAAAATAAGAGATAATTATATTTAAGTCCCATTTGTCGGGTCAACATTCATATAAGTCCTATTGACTTTTCAACAATCAATTAGGTCCTATTCCATCTTTTTAGGGAATTTTTTCACAATTTTACCCTTTTATAACTAATCATCCGTAACTTCCTTAATGGTTGGACTTTTTTTTTTTAAATCTTAAAATGATCATAACTTTTGATTCACAAATTCGTTTTTCGCAAAATTACTATTTTTGAAATCTGCTCGACGAGATCTATCAAACAAGATCCATGAAGCCTATAAAATTTCAAAGGAAAAAATTTACTGTAAACTTTACTGTATGCACTAAAATATGAAATAGTTTTATATATGTGACATTTTCACAAACAGACAGTAACATTTACTGTAGTAATATTAGACTAATATTAGACTATATATATATATATCCGGTGGATCCAAACCCTCTTTTTTCAAAATTACTTTATATTTAAAGGTTCGGGCTAGCGACATCCAATTCTTACCACCATTATTGGAGCTTCAACGACCAATATCAGAGCTCCGATTTTGGGTGGATAAGGGTGGCATATGGTGTCGCTGGCGCGAACCTTTGAAAATAAGAGACTTTTGAATAAATGGGTCTTGGATCCACCGGAGTGTCATGAGGAGAAATAATAGGAAAAGGGCCAAAATGTCGCATGAGGAGCTTGTTGCTTTTGCTTAAATGTTGCGCCTTTTGGAGGTACACCATAACTAACTCGACGGGCTGGAAGGAAACAAAACGGCGATGCTCATCAGCTGCCTCTTTATAAGAGGCATAAGTGGTCTGTAGACGAGCACAGACGTCGGCCTGGATGGAAGTCAAGAGTGCCGCAAACTCTTTCGCGGAGGGGCACGTAGGAATTGTCGGTGGTAGCTCAACGAGTTCAATGGGCATAATGGGAGAGAAACCCGTAGAACGGTTGACGAATAATTTCAAAGGGAGAGAAACCCGTAGAACGGTTGACGACATTGTTGAAAGCAACTCGGTCTGTCCAATCATGATATCCCACCTACGGGGATGCTCGGAGGTCAAACAATGTAAGAGGTCACATGCACCCTTGTTGACCACCTCGGTCTGTTCGTCGCTATGTGGATGAAAGGCAGTCGAAAACTGGTGCTCTGTCTGTAATAAGCGCCATAAGGTCTGCCAGAATTGTCCCGTATAGCGTACATCTCTATCGGATGTGATGTTGCAGGGAATGCCATGTAAACAGACAATCTCACGGAAGTACAAGGACGCGATATGAGAAGCATCCATCGTGTGAGAACACGGGATGAAATGAGACATCTTGGAGAATCGGTCTACAACTGCCATGATAGAGTCATGCCCACTGGAAGTACGGGGGAGGCCCACAATGAAATCCATCGAAACATCCTGCCATGGGCGCTCGGGTATCGGAAGTGGAGTGTACAAACCTGCATTGGAGTGTTGCCATTTGGCCGTCTGGCAGGTATAACAACGCCTGATGAAGGCGTTAGTATCCCGCCTCATAGTTGGCCAAGAAAAATGGTCTCGTAACAACGCATGGACGTGTGCCCACCCCAAGTGACCCGCTAAGCTGCTCCCGTGAACCTCAGAAATAATCTTTTACCTCAGAGAGGAAGAAGGAATACACAAAGCTGCGCTGCGATATAAAAAGTCATCCTGTAGTAGGTACTCACCCGATGCCCCATTGCCCTGCTGGCATGCGGCATAAATGGGCCCTAAATCCACATCGGTCGGGTAGAGGTCTCGAATCTCATCAAAGCCAAAAACTCGACTCCGCAAAATCACCAAAGAATGAGCTCACCGGCTAAATGCATCCGCTATCAGATTCTCCTTACCGGGCTTGTATTGGAGGTGGAAAGTGTAATGCTGAAGATAGGCAGTTCACTTGGCGTGTTTGTCACTAACACGCTGTAGGCTATGAAGGAATCGCAAGACCTCATGATCAGATTTGATCACAAACTCCTTATGTAAGAGGTAAGGTGACCAAAACTTCACGGCCTTCACAATGTGACAACCCGCTATCCGGAATAAAAGGGTGGCCAGCCCTATACCCCGATAAAATAGGAAATCATTGATAAATATCATTCTCAGCATCACTACAATATGCAAAGTATAGGGAATAACCACTCTATATTCCAGAAAACGGGTTATCAAAAACTTTGATTTGAATTTAAAAGAAAACATTTTCAACAACCCATAATAGAAATAGAGGGTGGAAACCCCCACAAGCGTATATAAGAAACCCAAAAGATACAAAAGGACCGAACGAAAGGTCGGTCAATATAACCATACAACATGCAAGTAGTATCAAGTGTTACATAATAGATTCATTATACAATTACAACGGTTTGGGCAACATGCCCGAATAAACTGATCATAGCTAGAAACATAAACGGAGGCGACTACACAAACATCCCGTGAAACCCGCACATTGTCACGGCTCCTCAAAACATATGGAAGGAAAGGTCATTACGGGCGACCGTGCGGCGGAACACCTGAACGGATTATATATATATATACACAACAAGAAATGAAAACCGGTCAGGGCCGGGTATATGTGAATCAACAGATAAATGACAGGTATGACAATGATGCACAATAATCAAGGATGATAGTCTAGCATGGTAACATCATATAAGGAACTAAAACTGATAAAGGACTATAGAATGAGATTCATGATAAAACAGAATTTAAAAGTACTTAAGAGCCTTTAACATCTTTCATCATATTTCGATTTCGATCTCCTTTTCCATTCCTTATCAGGAATATAATTATCATCATGTGCTCTTTATGGCACTAATCTCAATAGCATGCTCTTTGCGGCATAAATTTGCTCTTTATGGCATTAATGTTCCATCGAGTCCAACTCGATAATTAGAATAGTCATAAATATAAATATAACGATTCTAAGACCGCCCGTCCGGGTTTCCCCACTGTGCGCGTCCCTAAATAACCATCATCTTCCAGGGCCTAACATAAGACAACCCGGGATCCTATCGAAATCGTCGGGAAGCGGCCATATGCCTGCGGGGTAGTCAAGGCCACACCCAGAATCTCCTACCCATCGCAGAAAGAAATAAAACAAGCGCTCATATGGCCTAGGACTATATCCACCCTGCATTCATTAGCCAGGGGGCTTCACCTCTCGCACGGACTTCCCTTAAGATGGTATTTAGAGAGGTGTGTAACATCCATTTTATTAATTTCCATTACATGATTTAGTAAATTATCATTTACCTTATCAATATCTCACTTTTAAATAAATGTACAAGCTAAATCAGGACTATATGTAATTCGTACCGACATAGCATCCTCAAAAGGAATTCAGACTCCAAAGTTATCCCCAAAGCCTCTTTTAGGCTTTAATATAAACCATCAAGTCAAATCTAACTCGAGTTGAATTCTAAAGTCTCCAAATTGACCTTAATAGATTCTAGATCCTTATAAAACTACAAGACAAAAGAAATGCCTAAGCATCACTTTAAATTCCCCCTTGAATGAATCCTAGATGAACCCTTTCGAGTCTAGGATGTCGACCCAACTCAACTAGAACTCTAAACCCTATGTTTACTTCATTTAAGAAGGTCCCTAATCAATAATCCTAAAGAAAAGGGGTTAAAAATGAAAAAGAAAATTTTTAAAAAGTGCAGGGCTACCAAATCGATTCGCCCCCTTGGCCGAATCGATTCGGCCAGAAAATTTGAGTTTCTGAAAAGTAGCCGAATCGATTCGGATGGAAACCGAATCGATTCGGTCAAAAGGTTTGGGTTTCTGCATAACTGCCGAATCGATTCGGATCAATTTCGAATCGATTCGGTTCACAAGACCTGGGCACTGGACCTAACCGAATCGATTCGCCCAGTGGGCCGAATCGATTCGGGCCTGCGATTTTGCCAAGAAATGGCTATGGAGTCTTGGACTCCATTTTCTACCCCAACTCCAATTTCTTCAAACCAAACTTATATACCAACACTAAAATAACATCAATGATACTATTGATCATCTAAAACCTCATGAATCATCTTTGAGTGAATCAAAACCCAAAAATACATAAGAAAACCCTAAGTTTGCTAAACTAAAATCAATACACCATTACCACAACAAATCATCTATCTCAAGACACAAATAGCAAGTAAAAACTTGCCTTGATTCAGCAATTTTGCAGAATTCTTGGTGTAGTAGCAAGAGCCTCTCTCAATCTCCAAAGCTTTCTCTCTACTCTTCTCTTTCTCTCTTTGGTTTAGGAAAGAAAATTAGGGGAAGTTGGAAGACTTAGAAGACTTAAGTCGTGACCTAAGACAAAATCCCACTTAATTAACTAGTAGTGCGATAAAATAATACGCAATAGCCTAATTAAGGCACAACCAGTCAAAATGCCCAAAACTACAAAATACAATATGACACATTATTTGACTATTTCGCACATTCCGGAATCAACTGCAACCTCCAAATTGTCATTTGGACATTTCAAAATTCGATTTAGGTTCCGGTCTCATTATTAAGCCAAATATCATTTTAAATTCAGATGATATTAATAAGCATGACATAGCAATATTTCCCATGATTATGATATGTATGCAACCTCATAATAAATATCAACTTTTCTACATTGAATTAACATTCAAATCATAACCCAACACTGGTCTCTAATTACTATACTAAGTAATTACTGTAAAATACGGTCTCATAAGCGAGGGTTATTACATACTCCCCCCCTTATGAGGGAATTTTGCCCCCAAAATTCAGGCGTACCTCATGAGAAAAGATGTGGATATTTCTCCCGCATCTCATCCTCGCGTTCCCAAGTTGATTCATTTGCATGATGATGACTCCAATGAACCCTCACTAGGGGCACCACACGAGATCTTAACTTTCGCTCCCCAAACTCAAGGATAGCAACCGGTTGTTCTTCATAAGAAACATCGGGCTGCAAATCAATATCTTCGAAAGGAATGTGCCAAAGGGCACCTTCACACCCTCTGTACTTCTTCAAAGAGGAGACATGAAATACATCATGGATTTGTTGTAAAGGTTCCGGCAAGGCAAGTTGGTATGCTACGGGACCAACCTTTGCAATCACCGGGAAAGGTCCAACAAAGCGGGGTGCAAGCTTTCCTTTCTTCCCAAAACGTTTAATGCCCTTCATCGGGGACACTCGCACCAACACTTGGTCTCCAACCTCCAATTCCATATGTCTCCTACCCGCATCGGCATAACTCTTTTGACGATCTTGGGCTATCCGTATGCGATTTCGAATAAGCTCAATCTTCGAAGAAGTGTCTTGGATCATTTCAGGTCCAAGGAACTTATTATCACCCACTTCCAACCAACAAGCGGGCGATCTACAAGGTCTGCCATATAGAGCTTCATAGGGTGCCATTCCAATGGTAAATTGGTATGAGTTGTTGTAAGCAAACTCAACCAACGGGAGATATTGTTCCCAACTGCCTTTAAAGTCGAGTATGCACATACGAAGCATATCCTCCAACATCTGGTTTACCCTTTCGGTCTGACCGTCTGTTTGAGGATGATAGGAAGAGCTTAACTTCAACTCGGTCCCCATAGCTCCCTGGAAACCCTGCCAAAAGTGGGACACGAATATTTTATCTCGGTCGGAGACAATATTCAAAGGTACCCCGTGGAGTCAGACGATCTCCTCGATGAACAACTGGGCATAACGAGCGGTATCATAATCGGTGCGCACAGGCAAGAAGTGTGCCGACTTAGTCAAACGCTCGACAATCACCCAAATTGAGTCATGACCCTTTTGCGACCTAGGCAAGCCCGTAACAAAGTCCATTGAAATGCTCTCCCATTTCCATACGGGAATCTCGAGCGGTTGTAACAAACCTGTCGGTCGCTGGTGGTCAATCTTAACCAACTGACAAGTAGTGCATTGAGACACAAACTCTGAGATATCCCTCTTCATACCCGCCCACCAATACAAACGGCGCATATCTTGGTACATTTTGTCCCCGCCGGGATGCACCGTGAACTTGGACCCGTGGGATTCCGCCATAACTGCACGTCTCAAAGCCCCATCATCGGGAACCACAAGTCTTCCATGGAAGCGTAGTCCACCCTCGGAACCTATTGAGTACGACTCCGCTCCCTCAGACAACAACTGGCGTGTATGGTCTTGACAAACTTTATCTCTTTTCTGAGCTTCCACAATCTTTGCTATAATCGTGGGAGTAACCGTCATCACGGAAAGGAATGCTCTCACCCCTGCATCCTCCAGGCTGAGTTCTCTCCACTTAGCTTTCCACACCTCAGCTAAGTCTCCATCAGGCTTTCTACTCAAGGCATCTGCTACCACATTCGCCTTTCCGGGGTGATAATGAATATCAAATTGGTAGTCTTTCACAAATTCCAACCAACGACGCTGGCGCATATTCAAATCCTTTTGGGAGAATAAATATTGCAGCGATTTGTGGTCGGTGAAAAGACTAAACTTTTCCCCCAAGAGATAATGCCTCCATATCTTCAAGGCAAATACAACGGCGGCAAATTCCAGGTCATGCACCGGATAGTTCCTCTCGTGAGGTTTCAACTTACGAGAAGCGTACGCAATGGGTTGTCTCTCTTGTTGAAGAGCACCTCCTAATCCCTCAAGAGATGCATCGGTGAAGACGAGATATTCCAATCCCGGCTTTGGCAATGCCAGGACTGGAGCCGAAGTTAGTCTATCCTTGAGCTCATCAAAAGCCGCTTGACATGAACTGTCCCATACAAATCTTACTCCTTTCCGGGTTAAATTCGTCAATGGGCTAGCAACCTTGGAAAAGCCCTTAATGAATCGACGGTAATAACCCGCCAAGCCCAGAAAACTACGAACTTCAGTGGGCGTCGTGGGCTGACCCCATTCCTTTACCGCGATCACCTTACCCGGATCCACAGACACGCCTTGGGATGACACCACATGCCCCAGAAACTGAACTTCCTTCAACCAGAAGCCACACTTCTCAAACTTTGCATACAATTGATGATCTCTCAATCTCTGCAGGACCAACCGCAAGTGAGCAGCGTGATCCGACTCTGTCTGAGAATAGACTAGGATGTCATCAATAAATACAATGACAAACTGGTCAAGGAAATCCCGAAACACCCTGTTCATAAGGTCCATAAACACTGCAGGGGCATTGGTTAGCCCAAAGGGCATAACCAAGAATTCATAAGATCCATAACGGGTCAAAAAGGCCGTCTTGGATACATCTTGCTCTCGTATCCTCAATTGGTGATACCCCGTCCTCAAATCGATCTTGGAGAAGTAGGAAGCTCCCCTAAGTTGATCAAATAAGTCGTCGATGCGAGGTAAAGGGTATTTATTCCGGATGGTGACTTTATTCAATTCTCTATAGTCCACGCATAACCGGAGAGAACCGTCTCTCTTCTTCACAAACAATACCGGAGCGCCCCACGGTGAGGTACTACGCCTAATAAAGCCCTGCTCCAGTAACTTCTGAATCTGATCTCTCAGCTCCCTCATCTCCACAGGAGCCATTCGATAAGGAGCTTTGGCGATCGGTCGAGTTCCCGGCATTAAATCAGTCACAAACTCTATTTCCCGGCTTGGAGGTAATCCCGGTATCTCCCGAAAAACATCTTCAAAATCTCTAACGATTGGAAGAGAATTTAGGGGAACCATGACATCTCTAGATGCATCTTCCGCAATACAATATAGATAAGCACTCGTGCTCCCTCCCATACTAGGCATAACTACCAGGAACATCTCTTGTCCCGGAACCGCAAAGACTATACTCTTCCCGTAACAATTTACTATAGCACGGTACTTCACTAGCCAATCCATACCCAAAATTACATCGTACCCGACCATATCAAGGACGAGTAAGTCAGCCTCAAAACACAAGTCACCAAGGTTAATTCCTACGTTTTTACATACGAAGAAAATCAATGAGCCATCGCCCATAGAGGATTCGACGCTAGTGAAGGTACTTTCAGCAGATTTTATCAAACCTGTAGTCTGAGCAAAATTTCTAGAAATAAAGGAGTGTGTAGCACCCGTATCAAATAGGATTCGACCCATATGCCCATAAATGAGAAACTTACCCTCGATCGTTGGTGGTGCAGGAGGAGCAGGAGGAAGCAGAGCCTCCTGAATATGGTAAACCCTTCCGTACTGCAATTGCCCCTGTTGAGGAGGAGCAACCGGATTAGGCGCTTGAGGCGGAAACTGTACATACGGCTGCTGTGGGGCCCTTGGAAGATGCCCTCCAACCAACTGAGGACACGCCCTTTTATAGTGGCCCAGCTCCCCACACTGAAAACATTTATTCACCGCATTGTCCGGATTCCTACCTTGGTTATTTCGGAATTGCCCCGCACCTCGGCCCTGTTGGCCCCTACCTCCATTTCCACCTCTACCTCCCTGTGGTTGCTGACCACCTTGACCCTGCCTGTTAGCATTGTTGTTGCCACCGGCATTAAACCCACCGAAACGTTGACGCTTGGACGAATCCCCCTGCTGAGGATCCCTCTCAACCTGCTTGTTCCCCGAGGATTGGGACGAAGAAGATGTTCCCCCTCCGCTCCCAACTCCTCCCTGCCTCACCGCTTGCCCCACAGTAACAACCTTCTTCTTGTTTTGCACAAACAATCTATGCTCTTGACAGTGAAGTAAAGCAGCATTCATCACATCACCAAAAGTCACCAGAGATGGATTTCCCAGCAAATGTTGTTTTATTCGCCAGTGCAAACCTCCCACAAACTTGGAGATCCTCTTCGCTTCTGGAGTTACCTCATCCGGTATAGAACTGGCTAACCGGGTAAACTCCTCCTCGTACTTGGCAACCGATCTCTCCCCTTGTACCAAATCCTGAAGCTTCCTCTGCATTTCCCTCTGAACTGCAGGAGGGAAATACTTTCCATCAAACAAAGCCCAAAAATTTGTGATGGACATAGTATCTCTTTGCTCGGGTGTCGTCATTGACTCCCACCAGTGCAAGGCCGGTCCGACAAGCTTGAAAGTAACGAGAATTTGCTTTTTCTCCTCACTACATTCCACCATCCTAAGATGGCGCTGCATATCTCTCTTCCACTGGTTCGCCTTGATAACATCCGAACCTCCCTCGAATTCCGGGGGATGTCCCTTAAGGAAAGACTCCCTCACCCGTTCCCACTGAGAAGGTCCCGTAGGAACTAGTGCCTCTTGTCCCCTCACTTGAGCTTGTGGCATTTGTTGGGCCACTGCAGTCATCGCGGCGTTGACAGCTTGGGTCACAATATTTGCCACTTCAGCGGCACTGATATTCCCCTGCTGCGGTGGAGGACCAAACTCATCCTCAACAACCCTATTACGTCTAGCGGGACGTCCTCTCTTCGGCGGCATCTGAGATAAAGACGAGATAGAGTTAAAACATAATATAAGACAATCTATTTAGCAGAAGATCGCATACATAGGCAGCAAAACAATCCTAACATTAAGTTCTATATCAAAGAACGCTACGGTAGAACGTGACAAGTCCGCATAGATCCTAAAGACTCTAGAACCTGATGCTCTGATACCATCTGTGACAACCCGCTATCCGGAATAAAAGGGTGGCCAGCCCTATACCCCGATAAAATAGGAAATCATTGATAAATATCATTCTCAGCATCACTACAATATGCAAAGTATAGGGAATAACCACTCTATATTCCAGAAAACGGGTTATCAAAAACTTTGATTTGAATTTAAAAGAAAACATTTTCAACAGCCCATAATAGAAATAGAGGGTGGAAACCCCCACAAGCGTATATAAGAAACCCAAAAGATACAAAAGGACCGAACGAAAGGTCGGTCAATATAACCATACAACATGCAAGTAGTATCAAGTGTTGCATAATAGATTCATTATACAATTACAACGGTTTGGGCAACATGCCCGAATAAACTGATCATAGCTAGAAACATAAACGGAGGCGACTACACAAACATCCCGTGAAACCCGCACATTGTCACGGCTCCTCGAAACATATGGAAGGAAAGGTCATTACGGGCGACCGTGCGGCGGAACACCTGAACGGATTATATATATATATACACAACAAGAAATGAAAACCGGTCAGGGCCGGGTATATGTGAATCAACAGATAAATGACAGGTATGACAATGATGCACAATAATCAAGGATGATAGTCTAGCATGGTAACATCATATAAGGAACTAAAACTGATAAAGGACTATAGAATGAGATTCATGATAAAACAGAATTTAAAAGTACTTAAGAGCCTTTAACATCTTTCATCATATTTCGATTTCGATCTCCTTTTCCATTCCTTATCAGGAATATAATTATCATCATGTGCTCTTTATGGCACTAATCTCAATAGCATGCTCTTTGCGGCATAAATTTGCTCTTTATGGCATTAATGTTCCATCGAGTCCAACTCGATAATTAGAATAGTCATAAATATAAATATAACGATTCTAAGACCGCCCGTCCGGGTTTCCCCACTGTGCGCGTCCCTAAATAACCATCATCTTCTAGGGCCTAACATAAGACAACCCGGGATCCTATCGAAATCGTCGGGAAGCGGCCATATGCCTGCGGGGTAGTCAAGACCACACCCAGAATCTCCTACCCATCGCAGAAAGAAATAAAACAAGCGCTCATATGGCCTAGGACTATATCCACCCTGCATTCATTAGCCAGGGGGCTTCACCTCTCGCACGGACTTCCCTTAAGATGGTATTTAGAGAGGTGTGTAACATCCATTTTATTAATTTCCATTACATGATTTAGTAAATTATCATTTACCTTATCAATATCTCAATTTTAAATAAATGTACAAGCTAAATCAGGACTATATGTAATTCGTACCGACATAGCATCCTCAAAAGGAATTCAGACTCCAAAGTTATCCCCAAGGCCTCTTTTAGGCTTTAATATAAACCATCAAGTCAAATCTAACTCGAGTTGAATTCTAAAGTCTCCAAATTGACCTTAATAGATTCTAGACCCTTATAAAACAATAAGACAAAAGAAATGCCTAAGCATCACTTTAAATTCCCCCTTGAATGAATCCTAGATGAACCCTTTCGAGTCTAGGATGTCGACCCAACTCAACTAGAACTCTAAACCCTATGTTTACTTCATTTAAGAAGGTCCCTAATCAATAATCCTAAAGAAAAGGGGTTAAAAATGAAAAAGAAAATTTTTAAAAAGTGCAGGGCTACCGAATCGATTCGCCCCCTTGGCCGAATCGATTCGGCCAGAAAATTTGAGTTTCTGAAAAGTAGCCGAATCGATTCGGATGGAAACCGAATCGATTCGGTCAAAAGGTTTAGGTTTCTGCATAACTGCCGAATCGATTCGGTTCACAAGACCTGGGCACTGGACCTAACCGAATCGATTCGCCCAGTGGGCCGAATCGATTCGGGCCTGCGATTTTGCCAAGAAATGGCTTATGGAGTCTTGGACTCCATTTTCTACCCCAACTCCAATTTCTTCAAACCAAACTTATATACCAACACTAAAATAACACCAATGATACTATTGATCATCTAAAACCTCATGAATCATCTTTGAGTGAATCAAAACCCAAAAATACATAAGAAAACCCTAAGTTTGCTAAACTAAAATCAATACACCATTACCACAACAAATCATCTATCTCAAGACACAAATAGCAAGTAAAAACTTGCCTTGATTCAGCAATTTTGCAGAATTCTTGGTGTAGTAGCAAGAGCCTCTCTCAATCTCCAAAGCTTTCTCTCCACTCTTCTCTTTCTCTCTTTGGTTTAGGAAAGAAAATTAGGGGAAGTTGGAAGACTTAGAAGACTTAAGTCGTGACCTAAGACAAAATCCCACTTAATTAACTAGTAGTGCGATAAAATAATACGCAATAGCCTAATTAAGGCACAACCAGTCAAAATGCCCAAAACTACAAAATACAAAATGGCACATTATTTGACTATTTCGCACATTCCGGAATCAACTGCAACCTCCAAATTGTCATTTGGACATTTCAAAATTCGATTTAGGTTCCGGTCTCATTATTAAGCCAAATATCATTTTAAATTCAAATGATATTAATAAGCATGACATAGCAATATTTCCCATGATTATGATATGTATGCAACCTCATAATAAATATCAACTTTTCTACATTGAATTAACATTCAAATCATAACCCAACACTGGTCTCTAATTACTATACTAAGTAATTACTATAAAATACGGTCTCATAAGCGAGGGTTATTACACACAACCGCATAGAACTCCCAGTCATACGTAGAATAGTGTAATGCCGCTCCCGGCTTCTGGCTAAAAAATGCAATGGGCTTCCCATTCTGACTCAAGACAACCCCCACCCCGGTCTTGCAAGCATCGCAAGACAACTCAAATAACTGATCAAAGTCTGGCAAGGAGAGGATAGAAGCAGTCGTCATCAACTCCTTGATGCGCGTGAAGACCCGCTCGGCGTCCTCAGTCCACCTGAACTCAACGCTCGAAGAAATGCTCATTAAGTCCGTGATTGGGGCCATGACGGTGCTGAATCCTGCTATGAACCGTCAATAAAAATCGGCAAGCCCATGAAAGCTGCAAACCTGAGTCACCGAAGTAGGGGTAGGCCAATCCACTATCGCTTGAATCTTGGCCTCATCCACCCGGACGCCATCTCTTGATACTACGTAACCCAAAAAAGTCACCGATGAAACCATGAAAGCACACTTTTTCAACGAGAGGAAAAAGCGTTTGGCTCGTGAAACCTCCAAAACTTGGGTCACGTGTCCAAGATGCTCCTCCTCGGACCGACTATAGATCAAAATGTTATCAAAGTAGACCACGATAAACTTGCCGCAGAAAGGGCACAAAATCTGAGTCATCACCCTCATGAATGTGGATAGAGTGTTGGAGAGGCCAAAAGGCATCCACTCGTAAAGCCCGTCTTTGGTCTTAAATGCCGTTTTCCATTCATCCCCGGTCTCATACGTATCTGGTGATAGCCACTCTTCAAGTCTAGCCTAGAAAAAATTGTCGCCCCATGGTTTGGTTCAACATATCCTCAAGTCTGGGAATTCAGAATCTATATTTCACCGTGATTTTGTTAATGGCACGACTATCCACACACATATGCCAACTCTCATCCTTCTTGGGAGCTAACAATGCCTATACCGCACAAGGAAACACTCTCTCCCTAATATACCCCTTGTCACACAACTCGGTGACCTGCCTCTGTAACTCAGTGTGCTCCGTAGGCAACATGCAATAGTGGGGAAGATTGGGGAGTTGCGCCTTAGGGATAAAATCAATGGCATGTTGTATATCTCGAAGAGGTGGAAGATCATCTGGGGGTGTACACATGTCGGTAAAATAGTCCAACAAATTCTGAACGCATGGTGGAACAGATGCTTCCGGAGTGGTAATGGGGCTAACTCTTCGTGTGAAACTACAAGAGTGGAAGGTCGAGACATCAGAAATGTTCGCATGGGACGGAGGAGAAAGTCCCTCCCCTCATGTGTAAATGAATAAGTGTTGGCTCGGCCATCATGTATGCTACGATGATCAAATTGCCACGGCCTTCCTAAAAGAAGGTGATATACTCGCATATCCACTATGGTACATACAACCTCATCATGATAGTTTCCAATGGAAAAAGTCACCCGATATCGCCGACTAGGGGCAAGTGTAGCTTCACTCCCCAACCACCCAATACGACACGGAGTGGGCAATGAATCCGTGGGAAGTTTTAACTTGTCTACCATCTCTTGTGCTCTACCAAATTATCACTAGCTCCCCCATTAATATTCACCGTGCATATCCTCCCCTTTGCGGTGCAACGAGTAAAAAATATACTCAATCGGATTCAAGTGTCATTGCTCGGTAGAGGTGTTTGAGGATCGACGGATGTGGTTATCATTATGGTATGTGTGTAGGTAGTAGAGACATCGACAAGTTTTGTTTGGGTCCGGCAAAAGGAATCATGTTGTCGATAAATGGATTGAGTGGTGGGTAATGGGACATTGGTAGGAATGGGGAGAATGCCCAAGGAGGGGCATCCCTTATATAAGGATTTAGGGTTTTTAGAAGTAACGAATGCTAGGGTTTCTTGGGAATGGGGTAAATAGGGTTTGGGATTAATTTTTTTTTTTGTTGGATTTGGCTAGGGTTTGTGTTAGGATGGATCTTGGATTGTTTGGAAGAAGTAGACAATGAATCTTGATTATTGTTAACACTTTCTTGAAATTGTGGTGGGTTTTGAACCATACGGGAGCGTTTCTTGGGTTGATTTTCTGTGTCGGGGTCTCCACTCTGTTCTATCTCTGACATCAGATTGTTTGGGGGCTGATCTGCATGATTTGAAGATCAGTTGGTGCTGGTACTAGAACCGGGCAGATCTCGGGATATTCCGAGGGGAGTTGCTGGCGATCGGCTCCATTTAACACTGGAAAATTTCTTGGCTGTCTCGGGAGGGTTTTCATCCTTGAATCCGGTGGGCGTTGGACAGAATTGGTGGCCGGAGGTGACCTGACCCATGGCGGCAACGAGGTTTCTTGCCCGAGGTCACTCTTCGGTCGGCTGTTCGTAGTAAGTAGGCTGTCAGCAGTGACTGGGCATGGTGGCAGCAACGTTTCACTAGGGTTTGTCCGGGAATCATCCGGATGAACCCAATTTGAATTCCAATCTTCTATGAACATGGTTGAGCCAAGAACAAACAACGCTCTGATACCAATTTGATATAATCTAGGGTGCGGAAGCATAAAAAAAGAAATTATCTACACAACAACATGGAAAATGGTGGAGGATTTCTTTTTTCTCTCTCTAAGCTCTCAATCTCAAAATGACCAAAGTAATATAATGAGGGACTCGAGCTATTTATACTAAAAGGTACAAAAGGGTAAAAATTAAAATAAATGCTAAAAAAGACGACTATATCCCTATGCTCCTGCATCACTCTTCCGCCAGAGTGATACAACCCCTCACTAAATATGCATCTAAAACTTAATCTTTTGCCTATTTCGCATTCGAAAATAATATTTATTGAAGAACTCCCTCCATCCCCAAGCAATTTACTTCAAACACCCTACCCAGTAAGGCACTGGGTGTATTGTGAACACCACCCACAAGGAGTAAGGCTGAATCTTGCTCTCACCACGCGTCTTCATAAACGATTCTGCACTGATGGAAAACTCCACAACGACTTTCCCAACAATTCTTATCAAAAAGTTGTAAACTCTTGATACTAATCCCCTCTCCCCCCCCCCCTCCCCCTCCCAGCCCTCCCTTGCAAACCTCCTTTCGATGCACCAAACAATACTTAAAACATTCGTCATTGCCTTTCCCCATAAAGTCCCTCATTGCCTCTTCACTCTCCATCAAAATAAGAAGGTGATCCGGGATGACCCTAGGTAAACATGACTATGAGACCCCCGGAATGTCTCCTCCCACTCATGAGAGTTCAAAAATGGTCCAACCTAGACAATTGTTGAACCAAGTGAAATGACCTCCCTAGAACTCCCTCTAAAGAGGGATGTATGTATCCAAGAGCTGCAATGTATTGGTATACAGATACCCTTCTATAAAAGTGTCTGGGCTTCTTCATTGTTTTTGATAGCTAATGTGGTGTCTACTTCCAAGGACAGGAGTTCATTGGATGCTAATAGAGATGGTGACAGAAGGATATAAAAGGGGAGTCATATGGCTTTTGGGAATATGGAAGGCGAGAATAACAAAGGACAAGAAGAGAAAAAGAATGGTTGTGGGAAAAATTCCAGCATCATTGTGGGCATCTTCATTGAAATCCTTCCGGGACAACCCTTTGTCATGCATTGTACGGTAGTGGAGGAAGAAATATCATAAATCTGGGAGGTTAAGAGTTAATGGTGTTGTTGATAGTGGAGATATCTTATGAAGTGAACACGGCTTTGGTTCATACGCAACAGAATGATCCTTTTCTTTTCCCCTATTTTCTTTTACTTTATTCTATAATCTGGGGACTTCCATGCATGCCCTTATCTTTTATTTATTTGTTCCTTATCCCTTAAAAAAAGGGAAAAATTGCAGGATTTTTAAAGGGAAAAGAGAACGAGAATGAGATGCTTTGGGGGAAAGTCAAATTTACACAATTATTTTGGGCAACTTCTACATCACAATTTTATTGTATTGGAAAGAGATTATATGTTGAAAAAGCTTGATATGGTAGTACGATTTTTGATTGAATAACTTGAACTCATACCGCTGAGTTGACTAGGTTTTGGTGCCCACCGATCTAAAACCATTACCCAAACCTATATATTAATGAAACAAACTTGACTCGTCGTGACATGCTGAGTTTTTTACTGAAACAGCCAAAATCTTGGAGAATCACTGAGCCAATTAGCCGATTCATGAGGTGTTCCACGAGTCTTTTATTTTTCAAATGATCCCCTAAATATTATATTACTTCTTCTCGTCCTAAACCGATACCGAGTCAGAAATTGGACTTCCTCCAAGTCTTTAACCAAAACCGTGTCTTTTGAACCATAATTTCAGGTCATGCATTAAGTTCATCACATGGTTGCATATAATAACATATCCCTGTCTTCATTTTGTTTCCACATATGGACTATGGATATTTTCCCATGACAATAAAAATATCAAATTTTGTGCTTTATACGCTTTCAGAAACATTTTCAGTTTCTTTTTTGAAAATTTGACGAGGTCCCTTTATCTGACCCGTCAAATCTCCATCCCATACTCTCAGATGCTGGCTCAGGACCTTCCATCTCAAAGTGACGAGGTCTTTAATCAACTTATGTTGTTCATTGCTAGCATTTTCCTATTTACTCTGCTGATTTATTGAGTTATTGCTCAATTCTGTATAAGATAATTAATAAACAGGAATTATAGATGAGTATGTTTCTTGCCAACCTTGCCTAACTTTGACATGGGATGTCAATTATGGACAGCATATTAATATTCAATTATGACAGTTCTTTTTCCTTTCATTTTCTTAATGTCCAGATGAAGCTTAAAAAAGTCGACGTTTTAGCTGCTAGAATTGATCTCTTCATCTTTCCTTAATATCTAAATTCAAATGGGTATCCCCACTGGGCTGTTGTGCATTGTCATTATCGAACCATCTCAATGCTTTCTTTCTCAGCAATCAACATTTGTTATTTATTTTTTTGAATTATTCAATAAATTTAATGCTATAATAAGACAATCGATAAGCATGAATACTACATGAGGGGTTTGTTGATAGCTTAAAACAGTTTTGATGAGGGAGGCCAGTTAGTGAAAAATGTAAAGCGATAAAATTTAACTGACAGCATATTCCTGCCAATTTCTTTATGTTTATGTGAAGCCTATGAAATTTGATTTTCTTTTGTTGACATTGGCGATGCCCTCATCTTTCTGTTATATGATTTAATAGGGATTCACCTAGCTGTTCCAAATTTTTCATTATTAAATCATGTTGCTCTCTCAGAAAACTAAATCTGTATTGGTTTTCTTTATACCTGATGTTCTTTATATTGGTTAACTGTTTTTCACTTCATGTCATGGTACTGATATATTACCCTTTCCAGAAAGGGGCCTATATAGCAGAAGAGGGAGTGGTGAAGCTTCAAAGTGAACTCGTGGGCAATGCTTCTAAGGTAATATAAGCTGTCCGTTGGAGTATATACTGCAATAAGAAAGTGTTAAAATTGTTTAATCTGTACTTTTATAATGGTTCCCAAAATATATTGCAGTATATATTTTACCTATTAGGTAATATCTCTTCACAAGTGCAAGGAAGTTTAGGAGACCTAATGTGGGGATGACATTAGGAGAGTTAGTGTAGGAATTGTGTTAGCTAGCCTGAACGCTTGGTTGATTATATGATGTCAACATTTGATATGTAAATGGAATGACAAAATGCCGAACATTCATATAATGAGACGCACTGAATACACCTGAGTTTTGTCACTAGGGGGTGTTCATCTGTGAGAGAACAATGAACTTAATTATTGACAAAAGAAGATTTTATAGAAAAGTGAACATTTTACAAGATTGGATGGGAGATCTTCCAAAATTTCATAAGCAAATAAAAATAAAAATCTTCTCTCTTGGCGTATCAGTAACAATTATCTCCCTATTAAGCCTTAGCTGAACTCACAATGAAGCCAGGAAAACGACCGTATCCCTCAACAAAGAAAAGGGATCCCAGATTATTCTAGCAGTTTTCCCGGTTCAAGTTCCTCAAATAACCGCAAGCCAACTACAAGTCCATGGAATTTTCATACCCATGCCCTCCCAAATGTAAGGAACATCTGCAAAATAAAGCCCCAAACTTGCAAAAATAAGTGGGCAGGAGATTTAACTGCCTGCCTGCACATCGCATGCATGAGGCGACAGAGCCGTGTAAGGCATCTGACTCTGCAACAAATTTTTAGTCTCGAGCCTCAAGGACTTCGGATCACACGAAAGTATCTACCCTGAGATATTAAACTTCCATTAAATTTTTCCAGTGGGAAACAATGAGCTAGATTGTTACGCACGGGTTAATCGAAAAAGACTTGCAATTAAAGTGGCCCTAAGAACATTAGGTACAGAGTCTAGTGTCTGAAGAATAATCTCTCTCATATATATATATATATATATATATATATATATATATATTTCCTTTTCTTGTATTGCATCACATCTCTTTTAAAATAGCTAAATTATAACATTGATGCAGAACAATTATGAACTCCCAAAGGGCCAAAACTACGGACCTACAATTTGGCAACTCTTTATTCAAAGTTACTAAATCGTTAACTGGGTTTTAATTTTTGAAGATGTAAATAGGTATGGCGTTTTAAATGCCAAATGGGTGAATAACGAGTTAAATAGTTATTATATAGTCAATGAAGATGTAAATAGGTTTTAACAAAATTTAAGTTAGCAATATTTTAATTGCACCTACCAATTCTTTCACTACATGCATATTTTAGGAAACTTGCTCCTCACCCCACTATTTTGTACTAAATACTGGTATTTCACCAGGTGGGATGAATTTATTAGAGACAAAACTACCGGAAAACAAAATAACCAGTCTACTTAACAAAGTATTTGCAAAGTATACACAAGTTGTAAATACACAAGTATACACAAGTATGTGTCTATATATATAAATAGGGAGATAATTGTTACTGATACGCCAAGAGATAAGATTATTTACAACTTGTGTACACAAAGTATACACAAGTCTACTTAACTCAAGTACATTTTTATAAATCAGTTGCTTAATAAATTTATCTATATTTGTATGTGCCTATATATATAAATATAACATGCATTAAAATAGTTTATGAATCAACAAACTTGAAGGATCGTCAACAAACCATCTACGGTTCCTACTGGAAGACACACATGGGGTTGAGCATTCATCATCATCACAACTATGATCAATCACGAGAAATTGAGAGCAGACATGGTAAAATGAGAATGAGTTGGATTAGATATCATTTTGATGATCTAACCTTTAAAGGAAGACCGAGTTTTGAGCAAAAGAGGTCGGGAGAGGAGGAAGATTTTTTGGAGGGAGTTTTAGTTTTAAAAAACTATATGAATTAATATATAATTTATAAACGAGTAGAATGAAAGAATCGGTGGGTTTATCCAAAAGGTTCTTTAATTTATTTGACGATGTAGGTACACATACAATATGTTTGTTTTTATACAAAGTCTTTTTCTTGGACAGGTGAAAGAGATTTCTCGAGTTTTTAAGTTGGCTGATGGAGAATTGTCGTATGTGGTTGGAATGGCTACAATTCTCACAAGTCATCAACCTCATCTGAAAGCCTCACTTACGAAGCTTTAATGGAATACTTTCGACTAATGAAGTATACCAATCACCACCTCTCAGATTTTATCTTTATGCTGTTTGTCAGATGCTGCCCCCTTCCACTATCTTAAGAGGAAAAATATGTGTTGAACTTTTTGCATTTTTTCTATAGAATCCAAGAATATCCACCTGCTTTATGAATTTGAATTCTGAAAACTGAATTTGAAAAATATGTTTGTTTTTATGTCTGAATGGACATATGAATGAATGTATTTAGACGGATTCAAACTTCAGATTTAGACTTTAGAGGTTCATTTACCTCTTAATCATTTAGAGGAAAAAATAATTGTTATCCTATTAATCATTTAAAAAAACAAATACTATTTAGCACCTCTTAATTCTGAATGATATATATCCAGTGTTAAGAGGTAAAAACAAACAACACCTTATTATTGTTATTGTTGTAAAAAACAGAAAATTCACACTTCATAATGTGATAATACTCCGTTAAGTATATAAAGAATCACATCGATATTCTGAATCATATATCTGAATAAAATAGAAATCGCTACTGGGAATTAGACCTGTCAACGGATTGTGTGATAATGGGTTCATGCCAAAACAACCTCAACCCGTACACGACCCGTTAGTCTTAACGGGTCTAACGACAATATACAATCACGGTTTGTTAATATTAACGGGTACATGACCCAAACCGTTAGCACCTGCTAATATTTAATGAATAAGTTTGGGTCTAAACGGGTGGTGAGTTGGGTGATCCTATAGTACCCATTAGTATTGATTAATTTAAAAATAATGGATTTTAATGGTTGCTCTTATTGGGTTCGGGTTGAGTGATAATTTAATACCAGTTAATTTTAATGGATTTAAAAATAATGGGGTTTTATAAATATTCTTATTGGGTACGAGTTGAGTGACCCTATAGTACCCGTCAGTGTTAACGAGTATTAACGGGTAAAATGAGTATAGGTAAATTTTCGAACCCGAACCGTTAGTGTTAACGGGTTTGCCGTGTTAACTTGTTAATAATCCAAACCCAATAAAGGTAAATCCTTTAATTTATAATTTCGGGTCGGGTTGTTCTTGTTAATGGGTTATTGTGTATTTTGACAGGTCTATTACTGGCATATGTTGATGTATCTTGTTTAATTCTCATATCTGGCCTTATGTTTTGTTGGTTGCATTTAAAGTATACCTTAGTTGCTGGTTATCTATATCATATGTATTACCATATTTATATATGGACTTTGTTAGTATGTAATTTGCTTCTTTTTGGAGTGTTAATAAACATTAATTGTTTTTTTTAGAATCTAAGCATAAATGGGTTTTGGAGAAAGTGCCACCAGGGCCTGGACCCCATATTGGAGTGTTTGAGAAGATATATGACTCGATTAATTATAATTCCCACGTCTTTTAAGATTGGACTTTGATCCTGGTGGCTCCGCACATGTATAGTAAAAAGTCCAATTTTTAAAAGGGTTAATTAATCTATAGTCCTCAACATAAATACACATTAAAAAAAGGATCAATTATCAAAAGGTCCCTCGAATATTTTGTAATATACATTTAGTTCAAGTCTTTTTATTTTGTTCCAAAAAGTCCCTCAAATACTCAACTAACCAACATGCACTTATTTTTAAAGGTCCGTACCAAGGTTCTAAAAAATGCGGGGCGTGATCGAGGCATAGAGGCCAAGCGTTAAACCTTAGAAGCCTACACTGGCCTTAGGCGTAAAAATGCGTGAAAAGGCGTTTAGGCTTTTTTAATATCTTTAATATTTTTTTACATGACAAGGCTATTAAAAATACTAAAACGGTACATACTTTAAAAATATGTCTAAATATTTGTAAGTTAAAATACTAAAAAAAAAACACGCGTTTTTTTACGCCTTCTAAAAATGCACGTTTTTTTACGCCTTACCCCCCAAAATGCATGTTTTTTCACGTCTTACCCGAAAAAATGTTGACCATCGTTGACCACGAATAGGGCCAAAACTTGGGGTATCAAAAAAATCTTGTGCCTAGGCGCGTTTTTTAAAACACTGGCCCGTACTAGCCCCTCCCCTCCCCCCCCCCCCCCCAAAAAAAAAAAACCCACCTCCCCACCCCACCCCACCTCACCTCCCACTGTCGATGTTCCGACGACTCTCATCGGAGTTCCTTTTTTTAGTGTTTTTATGTGGTGAGTGAGTTTTCGAAACAAAACAAAAAGACTTGGACTAAACGTGTATTAAAAAAATGTCCAAGGGACTATTTGGTATATGCCCCTTAAAAAAATCCACATATTTTTAGTTTAATCTATATAGTATTCATTTACCCAATACTTAAACACCCACTTCTCTTTAAAACTCCTTCATTTGTCAATATTTATCTACAATACATAATTACATTTATTGTTGCGATTGAGTAGGGCTGATGGGTTATCAAACCTTGGGAATCACCAATATTCGAGTCTCATTCCTCTCATACGCACTATGCACATAATTACGCACGCTCCAAAATACTTTGTATCTTTGGCTAGAAATCTTCAACGATTCCTTAACATCAATCATTTTAGGACTTTTTTTGACTTAATCCTTATTTTTTAATGTGATATTTGATTTAACCCTACCTTTACTAATCTCTTTGATTTACCCACTGCACAAGGAGGTTATCTCAAAATATTGAATAAAAATGGGAAGTTAAAACTTTAAGAATAAATTTTAATTTGTCACCTGTTTATAATGTCAAATTAGACTTAACACCTTATATTGGAGGCAAAGTCAAAGGAATGAGCAGTTAAGTCAAATTATGCATTAAAATTTGGAGGTTGAGTCAAAATGGCTCATAATTTTATTAATCTCCCTTGAAGCATCACCACTTCTTCGGTAAAACTTATTGTCATGCTTCTGCTTAGGACTACAAGTAGTTTCAGTTTGTAGCGAGATTGACTGTTTTAAAATAGTCTTCTTAGAGGTTTATAAAGTATGGTTTGGTGAATTTGGAAAATTCTCAGAGGATGCAAATACTGTTTTAGTTTTATTTTTACCAATAACTTGGAATGATTTTATTTTTTTCAAAACCAATTCTACTTTTATCTTCAACATTGACTTTGCTAGAGCTTATGATTTTATCATAGATTTTTGCATTTGTTTCAAAATGAAGACATTCCTTGAAATTATTTGAAACTTTTATTTAGACTCCTCTAGCTCAATCAATGTGTCTTCGTATCTTTATTCTAAAACACAATTTTTCTCAGAGAGCTCAGTTATTTTAAACATAAATTTGTTTATTTCAATCTCATGCGATACACATTGACTAGTGTAATCTTCAGCATTCTGCCTAACAGTCTTATTTGAGCTTCCACATGTTCAGTCAAGTTTTTCACCATTTTTTCAAGTCTAAAACATTTCTTTAAAGTTTTAGCATACGAATCTTGAAAGTTAGGTAAATCATCATTATTGAAATCACTAAGTGTAGTGTGTGAGTTGTTTCTTAATGATTCATTTTGAAATTTATGACTCACACACCCATTTAGTGTGTCAGATTGATTATTACTTTGACTCATGCACCTAATTGACTCATTTTGTAGTACTTATAGTCATAGTATTGGATACATAATTAATTACACCCATATTACTCGGTAATGTATCAATCACAAACATACTAGTAGGTAAAGTATCAATCATAGAATCAACAGGCATATATGCTTTATTATCCTTATATACATTTTTGGCATAAGAAGACCTGCCAGATTCACTAATTTAATAAATCCCTAACTCATCATCTTTTGAGTCACTTGAGTCGCCCCAAGTTTGGCATATATGGGCCTTAGGCGTGGTTTTGACTTTAGACTTGCACCTATTAGCATAATGATTGATATTACCATATTTGTGACAATAAATGTTACTAAGGCCTTTAATTGTTGTTAGTGTTATTCTGTTTATCATAATTCTAGTCATGAGGTTTAGAACCTTGAAAGTTTTGATAAACATTTTCCTCCTGTTTAGTTGCCATAGCATTTCTAAACTTGATTGTATTTTTAAACTGTTTACTCATTAGATATATTTGGTTATCAAGAATTTTAAGATCATAGTCTTTACCTGAGTCTATATCAAGGTCTGGGACAATTAAATTAGGCCTAGTCATTTGAGAGGAGAAAAATAAATTTGACCCATTAGTTATCTTAGAAGTTGAGGTCATGTGTCTTTTATATTCAAGTTCCATTTCGACGGTTCTTAACTTGCTACTCAAAAGTTCAAGGGTCAAATTGAGGTCATCTATTTGTTCAATGGAATAACGTTTATCATCAAACTGAGAGAGCAAAGACGTAAGAATTTTCTGAACTGTGTGTTTTATCATATATAATTCCATTTTCATGAAATTTCATGAATATATTAGTCAACTTGATGTATCAGCATCATTCATCATTAGGGTATTAGGTTCTTGAATGAGCATGTGAGTCTTTCTTACCTTAACATTCTCATCACTTTCATACTCAGTGATTAGCGTGTCCCAGGCTTCCTTAGAAGTAGTGCATATAGATATTCTTTTGAACTCATGTTCATTCACAGACATGAAATAACAGTTTTTAACCTTAATTGTTTCTCTTTTTTAGTGAACTCAGTAAATATTTTCTTAATTCGTATAGTGCTTCCCTAACTAACTTGTCTAGTAGGGTAAGAGTAACCATTTTCAATAGTTTCCTATAATTCATCTCCTAAGGTGCCTTGGATGAAATCAATCATTTATACTTTCTAGTATGGGAAATTATGTCCATCGAAGACAGGAGGTCGGGAAGATTATCAAGATTTTCAAAATTTTCATCCATTTTGAAAACAAGAACAGTTTCATAAGCTTAGGATAAAAAAAAATTAAAACTACTCTGATACCACTCGAAAAAGATCAACCCTATGTTTTTAACAAAGCTATAAGGCTAAAGTTGAAAATCCAAAATTACTTTTTGATGAAACTCTTATTGTATAAAAATGATTAACCCAAGATGTATAAATCAAGAAACACTTGAATAAACATAAGATTTGAAATTCTTAGTAAAAGAAACAAATCAAATAAATTGTTTGTACTAAACCAGATTCAATCGGACAGGCAGATAAGTCTAAGAAGACATAAAAAGAGAACAACACCAGATATAATATGGTAAAACTCGAAAACTAGAGGAAAAATTCACAGTCCCTCTACAGAGAAAAACCAAACAAATCCACTAAACAAATAATAGAATTTACAAATACGATCAGACTTAAAATAAATATACCCCAAACTGAGCGACACCCTTAAGGTACTTTTTCGATCCATCCATTTGATGTAACCAAGATTTTAGAAAGCTTTACATAGACTAGTAATTTTATCCTCCAGAAAACAACCACACATTTGAAGTGTTGTTTATGAAACTGTGTTTGTGAAATAGTGACATATCATATATGAACATGTAAGTCACACCGCACACTTAATTGTACAAATAACTAATCAAATTACAACAGGTTTTTATATGGAAGAATCAAAACAAAGTATATCAAAAATTGTTTAAGTGTTTAGATCTTGCGAGATCAACACTAAAAAATATCTATAAGAATATTTTCTTGAAAAAAAGATTTCAAAAGATATAACATCAATTTCTCAAAAGTTTCAAGATCTAAACACTTAGACAACATTGATATATCTTGTTTTGAAAGAAAATATTACGAATATTTAAATAAAATATACATGCAAGACAGAAACCACTCAAAATATTAGAAAATGAACAAATATTTTTAAAAATGATTTTGAGGCAGATATTTCAAAAAACAAAACTCAATAGTGTGTGTAAAAAGTTGTATCTCAGAGTTTTAAACCTTGAATTTAATGACTAAAATCAAGTTCTAAAACCAAAGAGAATAGATTGTTATGTTGGGGAACAAAACCCTAGGAGTTTAAACTCTCAACTCAGAATCACTCAACACAAAATTGTTCAGAAGAAACCCTAGGATTAACTATTATTTTTCCTCTCTCTCTCTCTCAATTTTTTTCTCTCTATTTTTTTTTCTCTTTCTTATCTCTGATCTTTCTTAAATTTTGTCTTCTCTATATAGACTGAGCAAAAGATTAAAAGTAAAGATGATGAGGGTTTATATACAAAAGGTCGAAGGTTCTGGAGAAGTCTTGAAATCAATGGTTGAAAAGAAAATCACCTATTGGTATTGAATCCAACGATTATTAATGAATCTTCTCAAGTAACTTAAATTGAGAATAACAAGTAATCGTTTGAGAGTTGAGATTGGTTAAACAGGATATGACAGGGATTGAACCAAGATAACTCCTAAGCCACAGATTAGTTTAATCCAACAAATGAAAAGGAATCTCTCAAACGTGAGAGTAAAGAAATGCAAAACTCACCAACCATATACCACCAGCCGAATCCCACTAACATAACACTAATTTAATCGAATTAAGTTTAAACTAACATTTAATTAGATAAAACACTAAATTTAAAAAAAACATTTTAAAAGGTTTTATTAAAGAAGAAAATTCATTTTTAATCCAAAATAAATTCTAAAATTTATTTTAAAACCCAAATAAAATGCTAAAAATATGGAACCATTATATAAGCATGAAATGCAATATGTGTCCTATTTGTGTGGTGTTTTGATTCTTACTATACTTGAGTCTAAATATGAAAATATTATTAAAGCAATCTTGAAGTAATCTCAGTCTTCAATCTTATTGGACTTCAAAAAGAACCCTATGAGGTGCTCAAAACTAAAAACAAACATTTTGTCTGCATATCCAAACTAGTTGAAAGACATATGCAATGTAGACTCAAAATAAACCTAGAAAGTAAACATCACATGATCTTTCACAACCTCTATAGTGGATGAAGTAATAACGCTCTACTTAGCACTTTTTCATGAGACAGCTCCTCCAACTAGAAGGAAATCATTACCCAAAGTGTTGTTTTTTCTCTCAAAACATCCTCTAAAATTAGAGTATAAAATATCCAATCACCTCAAGGTGGCCGGTCTTCCTAAAAGTAAGCATGTACTCCCTAGTCCCTTACAAATATGTTAACATTTTATTTGCTTCTTTTCAATGATAGTCACCCAGATTGCTTTGATAACTGCCTTCCATCGAAAAGGCAAAACTAATATTTTATCTTGTGCAAATCTTTGCATACATCAAACTCCCTACAAGTGAAGCATAAGACACGCCTTTCATGTATTCTCGTTCCAATTAATTTTGTGGACATTGAATTATACTGAACTTATCCCCTTTCTTAATTCGAACATTAATTTGAATAAACTTGGCATGCTAAATCTACCTAAAATATTATTAATGTAAGTTTTCTGAAACAATCCTAACAATTCGCGTTATTTATCCCGGAATATCTCTACCCCGATTATGAAGGATGCCTCACTCATATCTTTCATTTAAACATTTTTTGAAAGATAATCCTTTGTTTACTTTGACAAACCAAGATCACTATTAGCCATAAGAAAATATCATTATAAACACAAACATACTACCACTAATCTTCAGGTTTATACATCAATCAACGATGTTTTCATTAAACCCAAAGGAGGTATTGGTATCATAAAACTTAAGGTACCAGATTCGAGAAACATGTTTGATTCCATATATTAATTTATTGAACAAACATGTAATGTCTTCATTTCCCTCTTTTATGAAGACTTTTGGTTCTGCCACATAAACTTCTTCTTTCAAACTCCTATTTAGAAAATATTTTTTTATATTTATTTGGTGTAACTCCAAATCATAACGAGCCACCAATGATAAGATAATTCTAAAAGAATCCTTCTATGAAACATGAGAGAAGGTGTCAATAGAATTAATGACTTCTCATTGATTAAAACCTTCAACAACAAATCTAGCTTTATGTCGTTTGATATTGCCTTTTGAATCATGTTTTGTCTTAAAAATACATTTACACATAACTTTTTAATGTCCTTTCGACAATTCAACCAACTCCTAGACTTGATTAATATCCAAAGATTTTATTTCCTTATTCATGGCATCAATCCATTTATAAAACCATTATTATTGACAACTTCTTCATAAGTAACCGAATCATCAATATACCCTATGTAAAATTTAATTTCTTGTAAATACATCACATAATCATCCAAAATAGCTGATCTTGTATTTCTTTAAGATTACCTTAATGTTATATCTTGTGGTGCTTCTACAATGGGTTCATTGGTTACAGTCTCATTATGTGGTTGTTCGTTTTCTTGATCATTCATATGTAATTCATTATTATTGATTGGTTCAACAAATGGCTCAAAATATACATTAGGAACAACGTGGATATTATAAACTCAAGGTAAAAGTAATTGTACCTTGATTTATTGAATGATCACATCCCTAGTTCATCACTCCCACTAACTTCACCATTTTCAATGAATTTAGTATTTTCGATTTCAATAATGCTTGTAGTATGATTAGGACAATGGAATCTATATCCCTTTGATTTTTATGGATAACCAATAAAAAGATGAGTCAACGTTCTAGGAACGTATTTCTTTTCTTGTAGATTGTAGATTGTAAATTGTAAATTATTATTTTCGCTAGGAAACCCCAAACACGTAAATGTCTTAAAAAGGGTTTCCATCCTTTCCACAGTTCAAAAGGGGTCTTTGGAACTGCCTTACTAAGAACCCAATTTAAGATATGCATAGAGGTAATAAGGGCATGCATCCACAAGAGTAAAGGAAAATTATTTCTACTTAACATACTCCTAATCATTTCCATAAGGGTACGATTGCGTCTTTTAGGTACATCATTCTGCCAGGTGATCCAGACATTGTGTATATTGACCAAATACCTAAACATTTAAGGAGTTTAGAAAAAAGGGACACAAAGTTGCTCTTACTCATTATATCTTCCATAAAATTCAGCACCGCTATCAGATCTAATAATTTTAACCTCTTTGCCCAATTGTCTTTCAACCTCACTAATATAGCATTAACAGTCTGAGATTTATTATGCAATAGGTATAGTTTTTAATAATGTGAAAGTCATCAATAAAGGTAATGAAATATTTTTCTCCAATAATATATGGAAACTCAAAAGGTCTATATATGTTTATATGTATAATTTCAAGAAGTTGTGTGCTCATTTTGGCTCCTTTCTTTGTGTGTGTGGTATGTTTCCTTTAATATATTCCACACACACATCATAATCGACCCAATCCAAGGTAGGGAGAATTCCTTCTTTAATAAGGTTTTCAATTCTTTTCATGGATACGTGCCCTAACCATACAGCAAAAACCCATAACCAATATGATAAGAATTTTTAAATAAACTAAAACCATTTAGTTTGAAATCAAATATTTTTTAGTAAGTAAATGTGAAACATCTTTTCCAAGTTTATTTAAAGTTTCTTGCCTTTATTGTTCTTTAATTTTTACAAATCTTTACGTTACTCGCTGTTGATACAAAAAATTATCCACCTATGTGGACCAATCAGAAATAGACACGTGACATGGCAAGAATCATAGTCAATAAGATTTAGACTCATTGACCAATACATGGGAGGCCGACCAACATGCTGAATGCTGACTAACAATGAGAAAACCGACCAATAGGGTCAGCAAAACACCAACTGTCATGTGCTGATGTTAATGCCTAATTTATAAAGGCATTCCATCCTTTTACATTCCTTCCCTTTACCTCCCTATGAGACTATAAATACATTATAATCCCTTCATCAAGGGCAAGGTTCAAGACACTCAAAAGTACGAAAGGCAAAACATAACACAAAACAATAAGAAACATAGTGGACGTAGGCTTTCCCTTACAGCCGAACCACTCTAAAAACCTTTTTGTCGCTATTTTATTTACATATATTATCGGTGATTAAATAATTAAACTTAGTCTAGTTTTTTACATCAACATATTGGTGCCATCTATGGTAAACGTATTTCTAAATGTTTTCACTCTCAAAGATAACTAATATTCCTGAATCTACTGCTAGAAACGATGGCAATCCACCTATTTCATTTGCTCCTCCAAAAAATAATAATTTTACTAGAATCTTAGCTAATCTCTAGAGGACAAGACACCATGTAAGATACGATCAAGCAATTGGCCCAAACATTACAGGTCAGATCTCATGCCTTGTCTATTCACAGAAATATGCCACCGACACCGCTAAAAACCAGCGGGCATAATCACTCCAACACTTTCAGAGACATGTCATATCGTCCAGGAGCAGGTTCTTCCCTCAGGAGGCATAGTCACTCCAGGACTTTCATAGATACGTCCTATTATCCAGGGGCAAGTTCTTCCCTCAAGAATTCAGAGTCATATAATGAGCAGTCTTTTTCTCCTAAAAGGATAAGTTCCTTAAAAAGACTGAGCCGAGCATCGCCCTTTGATCGTCTGGGACCCAAAAGGAATAAAAATGTTCTCAAGGCATTGTCAAGGCATACTCCACGACCAGTCGATCAATATGAGGCCTCAACTTAATCCAGATCATGCACTCGACGATTGATCCATGCCGAGAAGACCTCCCATGAGGAAAACAAACAGTTGGTCGGAACAGTCGAGCCTAATACGGGAAAGCATGCATGGAAAGGCTCAATACATAGGCTGGAAGATGTAACACCCCACGCGCCCGGAGAGACACGCGGTGTGCTATTACGATAAAACTAAACTAAATCCATCAATCAGCAAGTATAGAGCATCTAAATTCCACAATTAAAATATAACAAATCCATAATTTTCCACTTTCACAATAATGATACGAAAAAGTCTCTCGAAATAATATAAATCATCAATACTCTATACAACACAATAAACTAATACAAATCTTCTCATGAATACTCTCGAATATTCTTCCCAAATTAATCTTCGCTAAAATCATCCCAATTGGTCCATAGCGCTCAAATCCACGCTAACCTGCCAACTAAAAGAAAGTATGGGGAAATACACAATACGACAGGAAAGATGCTCAAAAAATATATTAACGATAAATAAAGCGTAACAACATGAGTACGAATATTCAAATCAAATGCAAATCTCAAAGCATTTATTAATAAATTTCTCAACAACACATTAATCGGGTCACCAGCCGTCACCCCATCCGCATATGCTTTATCAAGACATAGCCCGGGAAGTAGGAATTTTGGCGGGTGCCCAGTATCCATGCCATATTAAAATCTCATGACAACATGCCCAACACAATAATAATACCACATGAATCAAAAACAAATTCTAACAATAATTTTCAGATCCCAAATGAATTTAACAATTCAAATATGAGTCAATAATCACATGAAATCAAAGGGAATAACTCTCGAGAGATTTAAAGAGCATATTGTGTAAAATTCCATACCTTAAATTATTGCATGAATCGTCATATAAAAATCAGCCTCTAAATCTGATCGTACCATCACGTTCCTCTCGCAAAATAATCAAATCACGTTCTAGCCCCAACACGAGATAACCCCAAATAGTCCTATTTTAAAAACTCAGAAAAATTAGATCCAAAATTTATTCGAATCTCCAATCCAACTTCAAATTTGGATTCTACACGAAAAATTGAGTCAGGTATGTGTTTTCGATTTTTCTCAAATCTCATTCGAATGCACTCAAAAAGAAGATCTAAACATTCCAAATTGGCTCTTTTCATTCCACTCGTTTTTTGCTCTTTGGATTTCGTTTTTGGCCTCTCTTTTTCATCTCCCTTTCCTTATAATCACCCACAATATTCCTTATATAGTCCCTCTCTCAAATCCTAGCTTGGTGCCTAAGCTAACCTATATTACTATATTGCCCTTTAATTCAAAATTATCAACTTTACATATTTAAACCATTACAAAATGTCCAAAAATAATTTAAATTTACATATTTGATTCGATTTCAAACCAAAATAAATTATTTTATCCCCGATTAATAAAATGATAATATTAGTGAAATCCTGCAAAATATTCATAAACAATCCTCAAAATAATGGGGTATTACATACTTCTTCTCATTCCACTCGTTTTTGCCTATTTGGATTTCATTTTTGGCCTCTCTTTTTCATCTCCCTTTCCTTATAATCACCCATAATATTTCTTATATAGTCCCTCTCTCAAATCCTAGCTTGGTGCCTAAGCTAACTTATATTACTATATTGCCCTTTAATTCAAAATTATCAACTTTACATATTGAAACCATTAAAAATGTCCCAAAACAATTTAAATTTACATATTTGATTCAATTTCAAACCAAAATAAATTATTTTATCTCCGATTAATAAAATAATAATATTAGTGAAATCCTGCAAAATATTCATAAACAATCCTCAAAATAACGGGGTATTACAGAAGACAGGTTGGGAGAAATGGTGAAGGCAAAGAACCCTTTGCAATGAAGCTTTGTGAAAGGGTCTCCTTTTATGAAAGCTATTGTGGACTTTCCCACTCTTTAAAAGTTCAAAGCTCTTGTTGTTACTCCCAAATATGATGGAAAAACTGACCATGTTCTTCATATCGAATCGTATCAAGCAGTAACAGACATTTACGTTGTCCCCGATAATATGAGATGTAGGGCATTCTTAGATACCATAACATGTCTCGCCCAGATATGTTACAACAACCTTCCTCGGGGGCAAATTTCTGATTTCAACCAACTGACCGAGTTGTTTATCGGTAATTTTTTCTTCAGGGCCAAGCTGGTAAAGAGAGTATCTCACTTGTTAAGCGTGAGATATCATGTAAGAGAGAGTACAAGGGACAATATTACTCGCTTTAATAATGAAAAGTTGGAGGTCATTGATTATGAGGAGAAAACAACCATTGTAGCTCTCATGAGTGGACTACTTCCTAAGAAGATTCATTACACTCTTTCCAAAGATCCTCCTAAAATAATAGCGGAACTGATGGCCAAGGCAACCAAGATCATGAATGCTTAAGAAGCAATGGCAACAAAGCAGAGCTCGATTAAAAAGGTAGAAGGAAAATTCGAGAAGTGTGAGCAAAGGGAGCATAAGGATCAGAAAGATTCAAAGCTAAATAAGACTGATGATAGGCTTCCAAAGTACAACAACTACATTCCATTAATGACGGGCATTCACCACGTTTTGGAGGAAATTAAATATAAGAATGAGGTACATTGTCGAGAGAAATTAAGAGCACATATTGGGAAGAGGGATAAGTCCAAATACTGTGAGTTTCACCAGGACCATGGGCATGCGACAGACCGCTATATTGCTCTGCAAAATGAGATAGAAACCCTCATCCGTTGAGGAAAACTAGACAAGTTTATTGATCGGCAAGATGACAGAGGAGCTCGGCACACGTCAAATCTCCATGCAGGTTCAGAGAAGAAAAGAAAAGGAATCATGAAGATGATCCTTGATTTCCCCAAAAAACTGAATCAACCAGAGCGTGAGATATTTACACTTAGTTTTGGTTCCTTTGATTATCAAATGATTACAAGTGGAGATGCTGGAGGTGGAGATCACACAACTGAGAGAAAAGCTTACCTCAATGAGGTTTTATCTTATTCTTACATCTAGAGAATTAGTCTAGCCAAGGAAGATAGGCCGAGGAAGGTGAATAAAGAAAAGTTGGTGATTGGGTTCTCCAAAAATGACCTGTCAGGAGTTCTATATCCCCATGACGATCCTCTAGTGGTCAAATTCTGATATCAGGATACAATTATTTATAAGGTGTTGATTGACATTGGTAGCTCTATGGATATCATGTTTTATTCCTGCTTTCAAAAGCTGTATTTGAAGCTCAGTCAGCTAGATCTGTACCATGGACCCTTAATCGGTTTTTCTGTTAAAAAAGTTTATCCGTTGGCATAATCAAGCTGGAGGTGTTGCTTGACACATGGCTAGTAAGCTGGATCGAGAAAGTTCATTTCTTTATGATGGACAAGAACGTCCAATCAGCCTACAATGTCATCATGAGCAGAGTAGGGTTGAAAAAGTTTGATGCAATTCTCTCAATAGTCCATCAGTGTTTGAAGTTCCTGACTAACTTCAGGGTAGGTATAGTAAAGGGTGATAAAAATTAGCCCGATAATGTTATTATTCTTCTGCCGAGCAAGAGGATCTTGAGGAAGTAAATAAGAAGTCCACCACTTACCAAGTGGACATTACTGAGCCCAATAACGAATATGATGTTAAAACCTTAGGTCCAAGAGAGGAGACAGAGCTGATGAAAGGCCAAATCATTAAAGTAAAGGAATAAAATCATCTTAGACAAATACAGGCCCGAGAGAACTACATAAGTGGGTTCAACGCTAGACCCTGTTCTTAAACAGGAGATAATTTTGTTTATAAGACAGAGAAAGCATGTGTTCGCTTGGAGTCATGAGGATATGCCTTGGATTGATCCTAATTTCTTCTGCCATGAACTCAACGTCAATAAGGATGCCAAGCCAGTGAAACAAAGGCGCAGGGTGTTCAACTCCAAGAAGAATCAAGCTATTCAGGAGGAGGTAGAGAAGCTTCAAAAAGCTCCATTTATTAAAGATGTGAAATATCCAAATTGGTTGGCCAACGTTGTTATGGTCAAAAAGAAAAATAATAAGTGGAAAATGTGTGTGGATTTCATTGATTTGAATAAAGTCTGTCCAAAGGATCATTTTTCTTTGCCCAGGATTGACCAGCTTGTGGATGCTACGTCGGGACATGAGCTGTTAAGCTTTATGAATGCCTATTCTGGTTATAACCAGAAAATGAAGCTTGAAGACAGGGAAAGTAACTCTTTCATTACTCCCTAAGGAACTAACTATTATAATGTTATGCTGTTTGGTTTAAAAAATGAAGGTGCTATATACCAGGGGTTGGTGAACAAGGTCTTTGAAAATCAAATAGGCAAGAACATGGAGGTGTATTGAATGATATGCTGACGAAGAGTAAAAAATCCTATGATCACATTATCGACCTCAGTCAAACCTTTGATCAATTAGAAAAGCACCAAATGAAGCTGAATTCGACCAAATACATGTTCGGTGTACAAGAATGAATGTTCCTTGGGCACATAGTAAATCAAAGGGGAATTAAAGATAATCCGGATAAAATAAAGGTGTTGATTGAAATGAAATCCCCAACTTGCAAGAATGATGTTCAAAGGCTCAATGGGTGACTAGTTGCTTTAAATAGATTCGTGTCCTGAGAAATAGATAGGTGTTTGCCATTCTTTAAGGAGCTGAGGAAGACCTTTGAATGGAATGACGAATGCGAGAAAGATTTTTAGGAGATGAAGACATATCTGGGATCACCACCCTTACTCTCTCGACCAGTTTTAGGGGGGAAATTAAATTTATACTTAGTCATTTTTGAGTCGGCTGTAAGTTCAGCTTTGATACGAGAAGATAATGGAGTGCAGAAGCCGGTCGACTACACTAGTAAAGCCTTTCGGTGAGCAGAAATTAGATATCCATGACTGGAGAAACTAGCTTTAGTGCTTATAGAGGCATACAGAAAGATGAAGCCATATTTCCAAGAACCTACTATAGCGGTATACATCGATATGCCTCTTCGAAAAGCGCTTCATAAACCTGAGAAGTCTGGGAGATTAATGTACTGACAGTAGAGCTGGGGGAGTATAATGTTGTGTATATGCTAAGGTCCTCATTAAAGGGCCAAGTTGTAGTAGATTTTATTACAGAATTTACTTATCCGGAGGTCCCTGAGACCCAACGCATTCAGGTAGAGCAAACCCCAACAAGGATGAGCTCAACTGAAGTCACCACTAACCAACATCCCGACCAGACCCCATCTGAGGAGAGCTCAAACGAAACAACTGCCGACCTACCAAAACAGTCAACCAGGATGCAAGAGATGACTAAGAAATATGAGGAGTCAAAAAAGAAGACATTTCGTTATGGGGCATTGACAAACCAAGGCTTTAATGGCAACATTCCAATATGTAATCTGTACGTAGATGGATCTACATATGCTCCTATAGGATTGATATTGAGTACACACTTAGATTCTAGATCCAGGCCTCAAATAATGAAGCAGAATATGAAGCATTAATTGTGGGATCAAATTTGGTTCAAACACTAAATGCCGAGCAAGTTGTGGCGCGAAGTGATTCTCAATTGGTGGTTAATCAAATCTTAAGTTTTTATGGATCCAAAGGTGAATTGATGACAAGGTACCTAACCAAAGCTATGGAGGTTATATCCAAACTGTCCACTATTCGGATGAGCGGAATTCTAAGATTAGAGAATGCTCGAAATGGTGTAGTTGCTCTGCTAGCGTGAGCAACCAGGATTGAACTTAGGAGAAAAATCCCCATTGAGATTCTAGCTATTCGGAGTATTAATGAAGATTTGATGATTAATTTCATTGAAGTAGATATGGGACCTTCCTAGATGGATCCCCTCAGAGCATATATTAAGGAAATAACTTGCCAGTAAATCGAGTTGAGGCCACAAAGATTAAGTATAAATCAGCGAGGTACGTGTTAAATAAAGTAGTTATATATCGAAGGGGGTTAACAGCTACTTTGCAGCGCTGTGATCACCCAATGGAGGTTAAATATCTAATAAAAGGAGTTCATGAGGGGTCTTTGGAGCTCATGTAGCAGGAAGATCATTATTACAGCGAATGAACACTAAGGAGTACTACTGACCGATTATGAGGGTAGATTGTACAGCTTTTGCAAAGAAGTGTGACAAGTTCCAGAAGTTCTCCGGCATTCACAAAACTCCACACGCAACTTTGACTCCCATTACTTCACCCTGGTCATTTTCTATTGGGGTAATAGACTTAGTTAGTCCATTACCGACCACCCGAGGAAGATTCAAGTACTTGGTCATAGTTGTTGATTATTTTACCAAATGGGTTGAAGCAGAACCATTAGTGGATATGCCCTATGAGAAGGTGTTCCAGTTTATCTGGAAAAATATGACATGATTTTCCATATTCCTTAATTACTGACCACGACACCTAATTCGATAATGAGGAGTTTAAAGCATATTGTGCCGAATCCAAGATCCAGAAGTTACATTATGCTCCAAGTCATCCTCAAAGCAATGGGCAGACTGAGGTGATGAACATGACTTTTCCCATTGGGTTAAAGAATAGACCTGATGATGCCAAGGGTAATTGGATAAGTGAATTACACTCAGTATTATGGGCCTACAGAACAACTCCTAGGGATACAATAGGGGAAATGGCATATATGCTAGTGTCTGTGACTGAAGCCGTGGTAGCAGCTGAGATAGGTTTGCCAACTCATAGAGTGTTAAATTTCAATTCTCCTGCTAATGATTTGATGCGAAGGATAGACATTAATATGTTAGAAGAGGTGCGAGACGATGCAACCTTTAGTAATGCTGCTTATCAACAACAAACAACACACTTTTACAATAAAAGGGTGAAGCCGACCAACTTAAAAGAGGGGGATTATGTACTTAAGAAGGTGATTCAGAAGACCAACAAGCTTGAAGCCAATTGGCACGGGCCTTATCGTGTCTCAGTAGTTGTTCGACCATGAACTTATCGAATTGAAACTTTAGAGGGGGAAGAATTCAAGAATCCCTGGAATGCGGAGCATTTTAGAAAATATTACCAGTAATGTAACGAGTAACAAATATTGTAATCATTTTGATTCGGTATTTAATAACAAGTTGGTTCCTCCTATTTTCATTTTTCAATTTTTATTGGAATACTGATGATGTGCATCCCCATAAATATTTGGTCAGCAGAAATAATTAGATACTTGGTCGGCAAGTCAGAAAATTTAATACTTGATCGATAAGTCTGTAAAAATTCGATACTTGATCGAAAAAACATAGAAACCCAAGTCAAAATAGGATTTTAAGTCCTCAGTACTTAGTCAAGAAAAATCAGGGATAAAACTCTGTATAAAAATCAATAAGATTTATCCGAACTAAGTAAGATGGAGGAAGAATGTTGTGAAGATTCCTAAATAGGAATGTAAACACATATTCCACATACGCTTGGTCACTACTGGTAACTGATGCTAAACCTAAAAATTTAGCTGCATTGGTAGAACCTATGGCAATACCGCGGGTTACTAGTGTTAAACTTGGATTTTAATCTAGGTGCACTAGTGGAACCTATGGCTACCTCAATGGTAACTGGTATTAAACATGGAAATCTAAGTATACCGGTAGAACCTATGATAATCTCATTGGTAACTTATACTAAATTTAGGCAAATTTCTAAGTGTATTAGTAGAACTAATGAAACAACAAAGTTATTTAGGCATCCAGAAATTAACAAGATAAGTTTATAAATTACATTTTATTTATATAAATGATGATTACATGAAAATATTATGTACAAATGAAATACATGAAAAAAATATTCTCAAGTTATTCTACTGGACGGTTTCCTTCAGCTTTAGAGCAGCTCAGCGTTGGTTCCATGCCCGCTGAAGGATTAAAAAATGTGTGTGGAGAGCTGATAAAGTTAAAATCATGAAGCATTCTTCCGTTACTGCTGCTCAGAGTATTCAATAAATGAGGGGGCCGAACTATTTCTAGCTCATCGTGTAGGCCATAATCCCCAAAATATTTGGAGATCAAGCACTGAGGAATAGTTTCTACAGGTATCCAACTAACGTCAAGCTTGAAGGGACATTTACTACAGTCTAAGAACCCAGGATCTGCCCAGTACCATAGTTTGTTTTCCTGTTCAACCTTCATAACTGTTAAGCAATTGGTTCAGCCCTATTTATAGCCTTCGCATTGAGCTTGACTAAAATGATCGTCACATAGTCCAAGAGCTTCATTATACCCTTCCATCGAAATCTCTCGGTTTTTTATGAAACTGGAAGGTTAATATTTCAACTCGGTGTTGCAGCTTCTTCAACACTCCATCTTTAGTTTGTAATTGAGAAGACTGGGTGAAAAGTTGCTCATCCTGAGTTTGGATATTTTGAGACATCTCAGCAATGGGTAAGTTTTTGGCCTTTATCTATATAGCCTGATTTGCCAGCGTTTGTTGAGTTCTGGCCTCATCAGTTGTAGGTCGGCTTGATCTAGATCTTGGTTGAGAGGTAGAAGCAATTTTATACTTCTTCAAAGCTTCCAGTTCATCCCTCAACCTAGCATTCTCAGTTTCTAAAAAGAAAACACCGTCATTAGTAGCATTAGCTGCAGGAGAACTCTTCAAAGTGCTCAGTTCACTCATCAGTTTGTTTTTCTCTTCCTCCAACAGTTTGGCAATGGCCCTGGTTTCATCAACCTCACATTTGAGTACAAATTCCTCTTTCCTATATATATAGGCATGTTTGTCCAACTTCTCCTCTCGAGCTCCACTTAAATCCTTGTACTTAGCCTCATAGTTAGCATGAAGCAAAGCCTTGGCCTCATTGTGCTCCTTTTGAAGTTCTTCAATCATTTCAAAATAAGCCACGTTATTGGCTACAACCGGATAAAAAAAAACTGACAGTAGATATATGCATCCTTGGCTTGATCAATAGCATCTTCACGGAGCGTGTTTGATAATTCTTCATCAGTTAAAGTCACGTGAATCTGTGCCCCTATCAGGGACTTTGGACAAAATATGAATTCTTTTGCAGTTAAACCTCGTGTTCAAAACGAATCTAAACCTATCTTTAATGGTTTGAAAAATAATGTCAAGCTGTCCTTAGGTCTTTACTGCAAATACTGTGATGTTTATGGATATACTCAAAAACATTTATATACGCCCGTGTATAATAACTTTAATTATTCTAGAGTGAGAATCCCCACTTATGTTCTCCCCAAAAAAACTAATAAAAGCTCTAACTTGAGAAAAAAATAGGAATAAGTCTCGCACCAATAAAAATCTAGTACAACGAACCCCCAGTCCGTTTCTAAATTAAAGACCCAAATATCTTTTAAAATAAGGTCCATTTGGATTAAAAAACAAGACTTGATACCCCAAATTAGGTGCAATATTATTATAACTACTTTAAAAGCCGAACGCAACTCTGTGTGCTAGTACCTCGACTTCGAGTGTTCTAAACACATGATCGGGTATGTGAGTAAACTAATAAACATGACCAATTTCTGAGGAGGTAATGTCTTGTTTGGTAATGGATTCTTATACCAGATCATTGTTAAAGGGATACTTCAAGAATAGGGCTTACCGATTTTGAATGATGCTATCTTTGTGAAAGGCTTAAAAGTGAATTTGCTAAGTCTCTCTCAATTTTGTGATTCTGATCATACTATTACCTTTTCAAAAAACGAGTGTAAGATTTTAAACAAAGATGGTAATTGTATCCTAACACGAAATGGAACTCAGGATAACTATTATACAGTTGTTCCCAGTTCTGAGTCCTGTAAGTTAATAAGTATAGATGACTTGAATCTTTGGAATAATAGATTAAGTCATACAAATTTTGATAACTTAAGTAGATTGGGCTCTTAAGAATTGGTTAGAGGTTTACAGAAAATAAAACTTTATTAAAATAGTATTTGTGTCCCTTGTGAGGATAGGAAAATGACTACGACCCTCATAAGAAAGTTAAAGATATGATGACTTTAAATCCCCTAGAACTTATCCACATGGACCTTATTGGTCCTTCTCTTACTGTTAGCCTTTGTGGAAATAGTTATATCCTTATTATTGTGGATGACTTAACATGTTTTACTTGGTTTAACTTTATGAAAAACATACATTTAGAGAATTTTAAAAATACTTTTAAAAACTAAAAATTAAAAGGATACCCGAGTCATGTATTTGAAGTGACACGGGTGGAGAATTCAAGGAAACCGGTGTTATGGAATACTTCTTCAAAAATGGGTATACGCATGAGTTTATTTCCCCTAAAACTCCACAACAAAACGTTATTGCTGAAAGAAAAAACCATACAATCCAAGAAATGGCTTGGGGTGATGTTACATGCTAAATATTTGCCCATATATTTTTTGGTTGAGGCAGTGCAAACAGGATCCCTCTTACTAGCTGGAATCAAAGACTTAATAAATTTATTCTGCCCAAAATGGGAATGGACTAGGGTTATGAACTTATAATCTATAATCTGATTAGTTTGTTAATGATGCTCGAACATATACTTGTTTTGAGTGCTTATTTATTTTCTATCGGTCTCTATGGATTTATCACAATGAAATATAGTTAGACCCCTTATGCATCTTGAACTAGGGATTAGGCCTCCCAAAAGTTAACGGAGGCATGCAAAGGTTTCCTAGGACCGGATGGAGATTGGCCCTCAAGTGCAAAGGCAGAAGGGAGATTGAGATTTTTCTCAACATGTTCTATTCGATACGGGTTGGAGAAGAACCCGACTTGGTATGATTAAAAAAATAGAGAAAAATGTCTACCTTAGGAGGAATTCTCAACGGACTTCATACGAACTTTGGTGTAATAAAAAAAAGCAATTTAAAATGCTTTAGAATCTTTGGGAGTGTTTTCTGTATATGTACAGATTGGGAACACTTTTCAAAATTCAACTCTAAAGGGGATAAGGGTATTTTGCTTAGTTATTCTCAAAATAGTAGAGCATGTTACGTATACAATCTCCGTACCAAATCTCTTATGGAATCTATCAATGTAGTTGTTAATGACACTGGAACTAGGAATGTTAGCACGTAACCAGTTATTGAGTCTAAGTTAGAAAATTCTTTTAAAATTGACTTGCCTCAAAAGTTGATTCGTTGCCAATTGAAATCCCTGCTATACCAAACTGTAAAGACTATCCCCTTGAAAAATTAATTGGTAATCTTTAAGAGCCTGTGAGAATAATATCACAACTTCAAAATCTATCTAACTTTTCATGATTTAATTCTCAAGTAGAACCGAAGAATGTAAATGATGCCCTTAATGAACCGAAGAATGTAAATGACGCCCTTAATGACTCTTACTGGATCGATGCCATGTAAGAAGAACTGACTCAGTTTAGGGGTTATGATGTTTGTTATCTTATTCCCCCGGAAAAAAATAAAAAAAGGTTTTCGATATTCGATGGATTTTTAAAAATAAAATTGATGAATCAGGGGTAATAATTAGAAATAAGGCCATACTGGTCGCGCAAGGATACCTCCCAATTGAGGGAATAGACTTTGAAGTTACTTTTTCTCCGGTAACAAAGCTCGAGTCTGTTCATCTTATCCTCACAGTATCTTGTCATTTAAAATTAAATCTTTATCAAATGGATGTTAAATCTGCGTTTTTAAATGACATTCTAACTGATGGAGTCTACATTGAACAACCTAAGGGATTTATTGACCTGTCTCACTCGAACTAGGTCTTTCGATTGAAAAAGGTGTTATATAACTTAAATCAATCCCCTAAGGGCTGGTACGAATGCCTCTCATCCCTTTTAGTTAATAAATGGTTTGAGCTTGGTAGAAAGGAACAAACATTATTTATTCATAAAATTACAAATGAGGTTCTTGTTGCACAAAATTATGTAGACGACATTATTTTTGGGTCTACTTCCTAGAAATAGGTTGACGATTTTTCTAAAATTATGCATGGGGAGTTTCAAATGTTTCTTATGGGGGAGTTACAATATGCCCTTGGTTTGCAAGTCAAACAAATGAATGATGGTCTTTTTATATCACAAGCTAAATATGTGAACAATTTGATTAAAAAGTTTGGTTTAAAAAATTCAAAAATAGCACGAACTCCCATGAGTACTACATCTAAAATGTCAAAGAGGAAAATGAGAAAAACATTGATCCTATAATATATAGAAGCATGATAGGAAGCCTGTTATATTTATCAGCCTCTAGAACTGATATAATGTATGTTGTTTACGCCTTTGCACAATATCAAAGTGTACCTAAAGATTCCCACCTACAATATGTTAAACATATTATTAAATTTGTTAATGGAACTCTTGAATATGGAATATGGTACACTAAAGATACAACCAGTCCCATTATTAGATATATTGATGCTAACAGGGCAGGTTATTTCGATAATAGTAAAAGTACCTCAGGTGCTCGTTATTATACATGGAACGATCTAGTTAGTTAGATTAGTAAAAAACAAAATTGTATATCCTTGTTTACTGCCGAGTCAGAATATATCACTGTAGGTAGTTATTGCAGAAAATTGTTGTGGATAAAACAAATTCTTAGTGACTATGGGATTGCTGGGAATCAATTAACTTTGCTTTGTGAGAACCAGAGTGATATTAACATTTCAAAAAGTCCTCTCCAACACTCTAGGACCAAACACATAAAAATTAGACATCATTTCATTGATGACTTAGCAGAATCAAAAGAATTTCTTATTAAATATTTGGACACTGAAGTACAATTAGTAGATATCGTCACAAATCCCCTTGATAATATTAGATTTGAAACTTTAAAAAAGTCTATTGGGATAATAGTTTTTGATTAAATTGCTAATTATGTTGTCAAATATTACTATTAATATATTGCTTATAATCTATCTCTAAGGATTTAGGGTATGGATGTTTAACATATGACAAAAGACTCCTCATATTATCTTGTTAATATAGGAGACACTTGTTGTGACCCATTTTTATGATAAGTTTAGTAGTTATTCATATTATTATTCTCAACTGTTTATTTTACCCGTTGTCTATTTAAGACAAAATGGGGGAGAAGGAGTTCATCCTCGGGGTAGAAATTTGATATTCGAATTTTTTCAAACCTTATCTTGTGATAATGGTATATATGTTTGATGTAGGAACCTCTCAATACTCTAAAGGTATTGGTCTGTACAAAGTTGAGTTATGTATTTTTTTTCTCCTTATTTTCGATTATAGGATTGGAAAAGTAAATAGAATTTTGAATATGACTAGGTTATTTTTTTCCACGAGAACCCTTGAAGCACTTAAAGGATTTTTGACACTAAGTTTGTTTTGAGCTGACACTGCATGTGTCTTTCAACTAGATTGGATATGCAGACAAAAGGTTTATTTTAGTTTTAAGCATCTCATAGGATTCTTTAAAGTCTAAGAAGATTCAAGACTAAGACTGATTCAAGATTATTTCAATAATATTTTCATACTCAGTATAAGTAAGGTAAGAAGGTAAAACACCACACAAGTAGGACACATATTGCATTTTGTGCTTATATAGTAGTTCCCTATTTTTTAGCACTTTAATTGAATTTTAAAATATTTTTTTAGAATTTATTTTGGATTAAAAATGAATTTTCTTCTTTAATAAAATCTTTTAAAATTATTTTTACTAAATCTGGCGTTTTATCTAATTAAACATTCGTTGAAGCTTAATTCGATTTAATTAAAGTTATATTAATGGGATCCAGCGGGTGATATATGGTTGGTGAGTTTTGAATTTCTTTACTCTTACCAAGGTTCTAAAAAACGCAGGCGTGACTGAGGCGTGGAGGCCAAGCCTTAGAAGCCTAGGCAGGCCTTAGACATAAAAAGGCGTTTAGGCCTTCTTTAATATATTTTAATATTTTTAACCATAAGAATGCTATTAAAAATGCTAAAATTTTACATACCTTAAAAATATGTCTGAATAAATGCAAATTAAAATACTATTTGAGTGTTTTGGATGAGATATTGGTCCGGTTTGTAAAAAAGTACTTAAAAGGCGATATCGTTTCACTAAAGCATTTTTGTTTTTTAAAAAAGCACGCCTCAAGGCTTTTACCAAGAATAAGGCGTAAAAGGCTTAAGACGGGGCGTTTCTCCCAAGCCTTAAGCCCAGGCGCGCCTTTTAAAACGCAACTTCCTTTTCATTTTTTGGATCAAACTTATCTATGGCTTATGAGTTACCTTGGTTCGATCCATATGATGTCATGTTTAACCAATCCCAACTCTCAACTGATTACCTATTATTCCCAGCTTAGCTTACTTAAGAAGATTTATTAACAATCGTTAGATTCAATCATAGTAAGTGATTTTCATCTCAACCGTGGATTTCAAGGCTTAAATCCAGAACCTTCGAACTCTTGTTTATAAACCCTCATCGTCTTTACTTCTTAACTTTTTCTCAGTCTAAAGAGAGAAGAAAAATTTTAAGAGAGAAGAGAGAGAAAGAAAAATATAGAGAAAAAGGAAAAATAGAAATTTATCCTAGGGCTTATTTCAAACACTTTTGTGTTGAGGGATTTTGAGTTTAGAGTTTAAAATCCTAGGGTTTTATTCTCCAACATAGCAATCTATTATTGTTAGCTTTAGGAATTGATTTTTATTCATTAAAATCAAGGTTTAAAACTATGAGATACAGTTTTTTACACACCGTTGAGTTTTGAAATATTTGTCTCAAAATTAATTTTGAAAATATTTGTTCATTTTCTAATATTTCGAGTGGATCTTATTCTATATGAATATTTCCTTTAAAGATCCATAATATTTTCTTTCATAACAAAATATATCAAAATTTGTCTAAGTGTTTAGATCTTGAAACTTTTTAGAAATTGATTTTATATCTTTTGAAATCTTTTCTTCAAGAAAATATCTTTTTAGATCCATTTTAGTGTTGGTCTTAGAAGATATAAAATTTCTTAAATAATTTTTTATATACATTATTTAAATTCTTCCATATAGAAATCTATTGTAATTTGATAGGTATGTTTGTACTATTAAGTGTGAGCGTGCGACTTGCATGTTCATATAAAATAAGTCACTGTTTCATGAACACAGTTTCACATACAACACTTCGTTTGTGTGGTTGTTATCTGGAGGATAAAATTCCTAGTCAACCTAAAGCTCACTGGAATACTGGTTACATCAAACGAATGAATCAGAAAAGTACCTTGAGGTGTTTCTCACTTTTAGGTATATTTATTTTCATTTTGATCAGGTCCATAATTGTATTTATAAACTCCATTATTTATTTAATGGATTTATATATTTATTTTCTTTGTAGAGGGAGCCATGGATAGTTCCCCTAGGTTTGGGGTTTTACCACATTAGATCTGGTGACATGCTCTCTTAATGTCTTCTTACACTTATCTACTTCTTTGATTGAATCTGTTTTAGTATAAACAATTTATTTGATTTGTTTATTTACCAAGAATTTCAAATCTTAAGTCTGTTAAAGTGTTTTTTATTTTCACATATATGCTAATCATTTTTATACAACAAGAGTTTCTTCAAAAAGCTGTTTCAGTTTTCAATTTTTGGGTTGATATTTTTCAGACTGAGTTCACATGAATCACAAATTATGGTTGTGAAAATTTATATTAGGACTTAGAATTATGGGTTCGATATCAAATCCACTGAAACTTTATTCTAATAATGTCGCAACAACCTTCTTTTTAAAAAACTACAGGTATACTAAAGCAGCTAAGCATATCTAAATGAAATATTTATATGTCAGAGAAGAAGTTTGAATAGAACGAGTGTCAATCGAACACATTAAAATGAGTGTTAATATAACATATCCACTTATGAAAGGACTATCTACGAAGATATTTATGAAACAAGTTGAAGGGATGGGTCTTGAGTAGTTTAGTTAGGGATTGCTATTTGCTTAGTTATTTGACACTACATACTTTGATATTATAAACACCACATTATCGTACCCCCTGAGCATCCCCTTAGGTCCCTAGCACTTCATCCCTCTCTATAAACCCTAGGTTGTACTTAGAGTACTGATTTGGAGGCCAACGGGCGCTCCCAGGCCTCATTTGACTGCCGATCAACTCTATCACCTGAGTGACATCTCATTGGAAATTCGAAGTGTCCTGAATCCCCCTTCTAGCGGTTCACCTCATGTGTTAATTGACCTTACAGTTCGGACGAACGGACCATTTTGCTCCGAAAACTGATCAGGAGGCCATCGAGCGTCGTTTGACACCGGTCAACTCTTAATCTCGAATAAGACTGAATGAATCTTCGAAGGGCTCTGAATACCCTTCCATATCCTCCTATCACCTCCATCCACTTGCAAGATCAATCCTTCACTAATCAAGATCAAACTTAAAGCTTTCGAAGAAGGTCCAAACCTTTCACTCTCTCTTTAAATTCTCTTATTTTTGCATTAGTTACTTAATTCTTATCTAAGCATTTCATCTTTATTATATCGCACATATTAATATCCAACCTTTTTATTAGTAGTGTTGTACGTACTCTATTTTCTAAAAAAAAACAAAAACGAGAAAATGAGGGTTTGCTTGTAAATTCTAAATGGGGATTTCTCATTACATTTTCACACTAAAAAAAATCCTTTTTTACACACACACACACACACACACACACACACACAAGAAAAGTCTCTAGTAGGATTTATAGGATAAACCCCACCCCCGTGTTGAATGCAAACTACGTGGACTTTGATGCCTTTTTAGGTTACGCAGGCATCTCGGGTAAAATCCGAGATTTGAGTCCTCCTGCCCTATTTTTGTTCATATATTATTTTCATATCATATATTTGTAATTCTCACTTGCAATTTGTCCAACCTATACCATCGTCCTTTTATAAACGATCGGTGACCCTACTTATGCACACGTCATATTTTTAATTACTATTTTAGTAACACTCCTAAGGATGGTGTCACTCCACCATTATCCATGACGTGAGTCGAGTAATTCCACTCTCCATTTATATATACATGTACATACTTCACAGAGTTATTAAGGATAATAATAATAATACATGACCATGAGAGGACGAAAGGGCGAGACAGATGCCTAACACCTTTCCATTCCATAACTTAGTCCCCGAATCCTTGAACTAATATGTTTCGCAAGCATCAGTATATCTTTGATGACGTGCCCTCGAGGCGACAACATTTCTTTTGCATGTTTTGTGCAATATAGGCTGGTGACTGTATCTTTATACATTACCCACACATCACCCCAATTGACGATGACTAAAGAGCCCCGAAAAAGGTCACGAACACCTCACACGCGCGTGCTCTAATCGGGAAAAGGGATGGCCAGAATGGTGACTCCGCTGAGGATTATGTTATAAGAAAACTAGAATCTATTTTTATACATGTGTTATTATTGTCTGCATGTGTGCGTATGGACCTACCAATACGTTTCATTTTTCCTCTATTACTTATTGTATATATCTATCTCACTTCTCACTCATTTTTCACTTTATACACTTGTAAATACCCTCCATGTATACCTCACACTACCTACACTTGTATATAGGATCATTTATACCCATATGTTTCACATACCACTTAGAATATCCATGCTTAGGCTTCATTAGAATACACCTCCACTTATCAGACTTGCATATATCACACTCCACTTGTAGTTGATCCATGCTTAGGCTCACTACCATACACTCATTTAAAGATATACTCACTCACCCACACGTATCCATGTTTAGTATAGTCTTCATGCTCCATGCTACATTTACTTTGTACAGTACTTGTACATGCTTGCCCATAGTGCTTCTTTTACTCATCATGCCAAATAAAAAACTCTCTCCATAATATACTAATTAAGAATAATGCATTTTGCACACTACATCACCAAGAGAAATGCTATATTGACCAAAATTATATCCCACAATGGGGGTCACTTTCTGATGGGTGCTGGTCCGGCAGGTCGCAGTTAGCCTAAGTAATATAAATCTCACCTTCCATTGTCCTAGTACCTTTGACGTATATCGAACGGTTCCCCTCGCATCGTACCGCTTGGCCGAACTCATGACGAGAGGTATATAGCAGAGCATTCGTTCACGTATGTCGAGTAAATGGAATTCGCTCTAAATCGTACTGTCCCCACGAGGTATATAATTAGGCAATTCACGTACACCCAGGTATATCAAATGGCTTGTCCACATATACCGATTGCCCAAAAAATTAAGAAGTATATCATGGAAGTCAAGCCAAAGGGGTGAACCCTCCTACTTGCCCAACAAACTACATAAACCTCATATAGGCATCAAACATAGGGCACTCGTATTTAGTTTGCCGATTGCTATACGAAACTCTATCGAAATGTCAGGTCGACATGTCGCCCAAATTTTTGCACCATTACATCATTTTTCAAAGAGGACCCTCTCCATGAGCCTAGAAACAAGTCAAACCATGTCTTACACATTTTTCAAAACTAATTTTTCCAGGTTCGGGTCCTGTCCGACGTTTCTTTTCATTTTGATAAACCTAATATAAGTTAAAACATAATAATAATAGTAATAATGTTGAGATTCTTCTCTCATTTTTTTCCCTCCTCCTTTCTCAAAAACCAAAATACCAAAAATATTTTTCCTCCTTTTATCAAACATACCAAAAATATTTTTCCTCCTTTTATAAAAAATACCAAAATATTTTTCCTCTTTCTATAAAAAATGCCAAATGCATTTTTCCTTTCTAAAAAGAAAAAAACAATTCTTTCTTCCCCATTCAAAAATAAATTCGAAACATTTTTTCTTCTCAGGTCTATCGCATACCCAATTCTTGATTTGGATTCCTATTGGCTTCGGTCTTCCGTGAAACCGCCCTAAATCTCTGCCAGTTCCTATGCTACTTCATTCAAGTTCGAAATCTACCTTCACTAACTCATCATGGAAAACACCGACCAAGCATCAAATGTATAACGTGATCTGATGGAAGTCATAGTCCAACTTAGTGCCAAGATTAGCAACCTTCAACTAAGATTCATGAGATACAGTGAAACCAGGTCTAGATTTCTGAAGAACCTGAGGTTCTCTTTCCTCATGCCATGGGTCCACTTGCTCCCGAGTATTTCTGGGTCCTAGAAGAATATTGTCATGCTCTGCATGCCTCGCCTGCTAATGGGCCGCCACCAGAATAACTCCCCATGCCAAAACTTGCCCATCCAGGGGCTAATTTAGCCAGAGCTATGACCCTTCTTGGTTCCTTTGAAGAGATAATGGCCTAAATGTTTCAACAAACTTTGAAAGAAAGATCCCTCCGATGGCTCTTATCCCTTGAATAATCCATTTGCCGTAGCTGGGAGGATGGCACCTGAGAATTCATATCTTAGTATAATTACAATGAAGAACTAGATGTTACACGCTATGATCTGGAGATTCTTAAGCAGAACTTAGGGGAAACCGTCAGTAGCTTCCTAGGGAGGTGGAGAGAGAAAGATGCTACCATGACTAATCGGCCCTTCAAATAAGAACAAGTCAGTATCGTAAAGAAAAACCTCTTTCCCCATATCTGAGCGACTATAGGAGGTCGGTATTATCCACACTTTCGAGCTCTTCGGGAACCGGTTGTAGAAATTAAAGAAAGTGTTACCAAGGTAGAAGTCGAGACAAAGAAGGTGATCGGATAATTCATTCCCAAAAAATAAGTGAAGCCTTCCAATGTTATATCTCAACCATCAATAATATCTCCCAACTTGCTACCATTTGGGCACCAGAAATCGCCCCAATCCCGCCAGAAAGGAATACACCGAACTTCATAATCCCTTATCCAAAGTCTACCAGACATTGTTAAGCTTAAGCCTCATCAAACCCTTGGACCCTCATCCATTACCAAACCCATTCCCAAGAACTTTAAAACCAATGCTCACTGTGACTTCCACAAATTCGCGGGCCACACTACCGACTGGTGAGATCTGCAGCATTTTTGAATTATTCACTGGTTTGATGCTTCAAGGGCGGTTGGTCTTTTAAATCTTACACCACCTACCCAGGTTGAGTGGGAATATTTATATGAGGAAGCTGTTGAGGTCGTGGAATGCATAGATTTCACTTGGAAATAAAACATCGTTTCCACTGAATGGGGGGATGAATTTGAAAGCTCAAATGATGAACCAAGTCAAGGAAAAGTCACTCCAATAATCAGCATGTGCGGTATGATATCATTTGAAAACCTGTTAGGAGAAATCAGTAAAGTAGCCATTCAACCAGAAATAGATGAAGGCACGGGGTTCTTGTTCTTTCCCACCTCAGTAAATCACATGGCGAGATTAGGGAGACACTATAAGGATCCAGATCCTTAGTCGTCGGGAACATATAAGGGAAAAGGGTGTTACCGAAGTACTTCCCATTTCCAGAAATGACCGTTGAGGAAAGTAAGATCCTAAAACAACTCAAGAATACTCAAGTTAAGAACACTTATATGTAATACCCCGTATTTTTATTGATTTTATTTATTGGGATTAATTAAATTAAATGGGATAGATAATTGGAAATTAATTCGAATTTAAATACTAGAGAGACGAGAGTTAGTATTTGATTATGATAACAATGTTGAATATTACTGAGTGAATATGTTAATATATGATTATTGAATTTATTAATATTGTCGCGAGTTATAAATACGAAAATTTCGAAAATAAAATTGGGACGCGCGTGTCAGTAGTGTCAGGAACCAATTTAATGAATTTAAAACTAAATTATTTTTATATCAACCGTATGGTCATTTTAAGTGCACCAACGTATTCGAAAGGGTTGAGATAGTCATAAAACACTAGCCGGAGGTTTAGTTTCGGTCCCGGGGCACTTTAGGCCTAATCGGCAACCCAGAAGGGTATTTTAGTCATTTTGACTTTTTGAGGAATAGTATCCCATGAATTTTAGACTGATTATATCAGAAAACACTTAAGGATCCTAGGGATTTCACAACCAAAAATCACAAATGACCATTAGAGAGGAAGAGAAGGAAGTTCCAAATAAGAACCACCACCACTTTGAGGCTTTTGCACCACTGTCATCACCACCGAATAGATCGGGAAGAGAGGATTACTCCCATACCATTTGCTCCAAAGGATCAGAATCTCTAATTCACGACAAGTGATTTATCTTGTAATGATTTAAGGCATGCATTTTACATGATAGTTTAGATTAGAAGACAAATTATGAATAACTGTAACTATGTGAAATTGGAGACTAAATTATTGATCTTGGATAGGTTTGCATGTAATGGATCTTCTGGAAATATTAAATGAACGAATTTATAAACTAAGAGTAGGAAATCACAAAATTAAATTGATATTTATGATGATTATTGAAGAGATATGAAAGAATTAGGGTTGTTGTAATATCCATGACTTTTGATCCAAGAAATCGACATTTTGTGATGGTTTGATGAATCTTGAACGTTAAAACTTATGTAGATATGTTGGTTTAATGTTTAGTATACTTTTTTGGGAGTTTGGGACATTGTAATGGAGAACTGGAAGTGTAAAAATAGGAAAACCGTAATTGTTAAAGGAATTTTGGGCAGATAACTGCTCGATCGATCGACTGTTCGATCGATCGACCAATTTCTTCGATCGATCGATCCCTCTAGAAATTGTGATATTTTTCCCTTAAATAATTGATTGACTCCTAACTTTTAAAACCCTTTAGTGATTATTTATTGAACATATTGGTACTTAGGTAAGACCAGTAGGGATGTATTTGAAACCCGTAAGATATTAGGTTAGTTTGGGGTTAAATGTTAAACTTACGAATGTCCGATGAGTGAGTTACATTTAGAAGTTATGATAACTTGAAAGAAATTCGCACAAATAACAACCTAAGGTTTGAGACTATATTAGGGGGACCTTAATTACTGAAATAACCTTATAGATTAGAGGGAAACTTAGTAACTGTTTGGGTTACCTGGAATTATATGAAGAGAGTTATTCCGCTAAACTTATTACGTGGGATAAACGGGATGATACTATAATACACATGAGACTTATGATATAGGGATGGGATACACCCATATTAATATGATAATTACCTAAGTGTGTGATTACTTAGTAAATGGATTATTTTTGTGTATGATATACCTACCATACTTGCTATCATGGGAGGTTGATTTTTCAGGAAAGGACCATCTTATCTTTGTGTGCCTTCGAGGGGATTTAGAATGGTACCTTAGGACATAGGACTATGAATGAATTATCTGTGAGTTGATAAGTCAGCTGACCATGGGAGCATAGGTATGTGTGTGACCCATGGGTATGTGAACTATGTTCGCCTCCAATATGTGTGATTTTTATATGAATGGTTCCTGAGCGATTCGAAACACGTGATACTTATGTACATGATGTACCAGGATTCGATAGCAGAGTATACGTGCAACGTAGCTCATCCTAAGGGTTCCATATATATATATATATATATATATATATATATATATATACACACACACTTATGACTTATATATGTACTTGTGACTGGTTTACTATTACTTAGTAGATGCAAATGACTAAGAGATTCAATCGGGTTAAGAATAATGTGAACTTGACTAATACTTGAGATAAGTAAATTAGCTAATGAACGTGTGACTTATGAATATAATTTATTTCAATAATATGGGTGGCATCTAATATGAGACTGTCTTGATAGGATTAGAACAGACTAGTCAGTTTGTAGCATAAGTAGATGGAATTTAGAGAACGCGTTAGGCGTGCACAATAGTTGAGGTGTGAGGATCTCAAGTGAGGGCACGTGACTAACATGTTTAATATATGTGTTGTTTAATATTGTAATTTAAACACTTGTTGTTTTTAAAATATTTTCCCCTCGGGCTCTGACACGTTTGCTTCCAAATCTATTTCTTTTTGTAAAAACATTTAGGTGACCAGCTACAGGGACGCCAAGCATAGGATTTCCATTCCATTGACGCTATGTAGCTGCTGTGGAAGTTATATGATCTCATTACTAGACGCCTCCACATCTATCCTTGCTTCTTTTGGAGTCATTTATTTCACTTAGTTCCTGTTGCCCACTTTTATTCAGAGACAACAGTTTTAGACCTTCATTTTATTTCAGTTTCGGGATTTATTTATTTTATTTAGACATTTGTATTGGGTTTATTTACATTGCTACTATTATTGGAGGGTTTACTCCAGACATCAGTTATTTCATTCCGTTGATTACCTTATGATATTGTTCGTGTGATTGTTGGATGATGATTTAAATTATTTAGCTGATGGTTAATTTAAATATTAAAATTTGATACTTCACTATTTTAAATATTAGGTGATTTAAATGTTTTCAACAGTGATGCTGTGAACTGAACCAACTTGACATTTTGTATTAATCTAAATAAAGGAGTAGCTACCCAATATTTAATATGTCGGAGTGTCACAATAGGGACTCTTCATGTCTTCCTAATTACATCAAAATGCTTTCTCACTGGGCCTACGGTCCCTTCTCCCATCACTCCTGAAGAAGAAGTAAATCTGGTTCATTACAAAAAAAAGTATCATTTATGTCAGTTTGAAAATTGACGTTATGTCAGACAAATGTAAAATGAGATAAATGATATACATTTATGTCAGTTTAGCTTTCAAGGTGAATTTTTATTTCAATATAAATAAAATTGAGATAAAAAGATAAATAATTTATCTCATCTTTATATATAAATGACATAAAATAGTTTTAGTTATTTTAGACTTTGGTAACAATCACTACACCAAAAACAGGAATCTGGCACGGTTTAAAACTGTGCCAGATCAAATATGGCATGGTTTTGAACTGTGCCAAAATCAGGTATTCCAAAATGGTAATTTTTTTCTGGCACGGCTCAAAAGTGTGCCAGATTTGGCCAAACATGAACACTTCTGGCACACTTTTAAACCGTGCCAGAATTTGATATTTCTGGCACACTTTTGGCACAGTTTTTAACTGTGCCAGATTCGGCCAAACAGGAACACTTCTGGCACACTTTTAAACCGTGCCAGAATTTGATATTTCTGGCACACTTTTGGCACAGTTTTTAACTGTGCCAGATTCATCAAAACAGGAACACTTTTAAACCGTTCCAGAATTTGATATTTCTGGCACACTTTTGGCACAGTTTTTAACTGTGCCAGATTCAGCACAGTTTAAAAAAAACTGGCACAGTTCAAAACCGTGCCAAAATATGATACACCTTTGCCACGATTTTGAACTGTGCCAAATTTTTTTATTTAAAAAAAAAATAATTATTTGAAAACACAAAATTCACAAATTAATAATATTGCGCGTTGTTAATAAACTAATGTACATACAAACTTTAAAATATTACAAGTCTTTAACAGCTCACAAGCCCAAAAAAAATTGGGCGGAGTTTTCTCTATTTCTGGACATTCCAACACCTGTTAATACAAAACTTGCCTAACATAAAGCCTGCACGGCTACCAAATATAACAATTAACATACAAAAGCCCGCACGGCCATAAAAAGTCAACAATAAAACAACAAAAGACCGTACGACCATGACACAAATAAATGAAATCACGAATAAATCCTTATTGTAAACCATTGAGTTCTTTGTGTGTTCCACGTGAATAAAAGCCAACGATAAACTGTTATCCTGCAAAAAAAATAAGATACAAAAAATATACGATATCAGTAACCCAATAATTTACCAAATTTTTTTTTGGCAAAACTAGAAAATTACATATATGAGTGGAAATTATCATCATACTCTCAAACCGAGAGATCCGAGACTACGCGGTCAGTTCCTACAAGTTACATTGGTCCCGTGCGAGTTGTTCGTGCCTCTTACGGGGTCGTTTGGGGGTTGGTTTGGGTTTTCACCCTTTAAAGGCATGTTTTTAGTTCTAAGTGTGATTTTTGCAAATTAACGTCATACACTCAAATCGGGAGACACAGGACTACGCGGTCAGTTCCTACAAGTTACATGGTTCCCGTGCGAGGTGTTCGTGCCTCCTACGGGGTCGTTTGGGGGTTGGTTTGGGTTTTCATCCTTTGACGGCATGTTTTTAAGTCTAAGTGTTATTTTTGCAAATTATCGTCACACTCTCAACTCGGGAGACCAGGGACTACGCAGTCAGTTTCTACAAGTTACATTAGTCCCATGCGAGGTGTTCGTGCCTCCTACGGGGTCGTTTGGGGGTGGGTTTGGATTTTCACACTTTAACGACATGTTTTTAACTCTAAGTGTGATTTTTTCAAATTATCATCATACTCCCAAACCAAGAGACCCGGGACAACGCGGTCAGTTCCTACAATTTACATTGGTCCCGTGCGAGGTGTTCGTGCCTCCTAGGGGGTAGTTTGGGGGTTGCTTTGGGTTTTCACCCTTTAACGGCATATTTTTAACTAAGTGTGATTTTTTCAAATTATCGTCACACTCTCAAACTGAGAGACCCGAGACTACGCGGTCAGTTCCTACAAGTTACATTGGTCTCGTGCGAGGTGTTCGTGCCTCCTACGGGGTCGTTTGGGGCTGGTTTGGGTTTTCACCCTTTAACGTCATGTTTTTAACTAAAGGTTCCTTTGGTCTCGTGCGAGGTGTTCGTGCCTCCTACGGAGTCGTTTGGGGGCTGGTTTGGGTTTTTACCCTTTAACGGCTTGTTTTTAAGTCTAAGTGTTGATTTTTGCAAATTATCGTCATATTCACAAACCGAGAGACCCGGGACTACGCGGTCAGTTCCTACAAGTTACATTGATACCGTGCGAGGTGTTCATGCTCCTACGGGGTCGTTTGGGGGCTGGTTTGGGTTTTCACCCTTTAACGGCTTGTTTTTAAGTTTAAGTGTTGGTTTTCACCCTTTAACTCCTTAATCAATTTAGAACACTTAATTATTTCATAAAATTTTGACAGAGTTTCCTTTGTTTATTCATGATATCTAACTTATTTTAATATTAAAATAAGCCCAACAACAACAACAAGCACAAAAGCCACCGCTAAACCACCAATAAATCCCTTCTACCGATTTAACATCTAAAAATAGTATAGAAATCCATGTAGCCCCTTCCTTCATGTCAACCACTTATTAAGGCCTTAAGACACACATCTTACACAACACACACACGCGCACACAACTAAATGAAGAATTTACTTTGGTAAAGGTGCACTACATTATAAAATCTTCCACCATCAATATAAAATACTTACCAAATTTATTCGCAACTTGAGATCCTACGAATAAGCTCCCTCATTATTGATCCTTGCATATTTGTGCAATCATTTTGAGATCTTCCCTTTTCCAATCACTTCTTCGAGTTTCGCTTTGACTTTCACCATTGTCTCTGATTGCGCAGTACCTCTACCATAGCCCATTCCAGTGTGCTGATGTTGTATCAGTCCCGACACAAAGAGGTCATGCAATACCAAAATTATATTTTAAAAAGATATATTAACCATTATGTAGGGAAAGTATTCATTTTACAACATGTGACTTAATTTTCTGACTTGTGAAATGTTCTTGATTTTTTGTTTTATTTACCAGTTTTTCAATTTTGGCACACATGAAGAATTAGTGAAAATGAGTAAGTAATTGAGAAAGGCCACAAACCAAGAACATGTGTTCGATGTGGGTCCTGTCGATTTGTCGATTTATTATGAGTCCTATTGTGAAATATTGAGTATTGTCCTCACCCTGAGTCCTATTCATTGTACTAAATAATTACGAGTGTAAAAAATAAATAAGACAGTCATAAAGTCTGTAAGCATGAACTATAATGTTACCATAGAATTAGGATCTTACTTAAATTGGTGAAATTAACAAAGGCATATCCCTATTGCCCTCTGGGATCACTCGCGCAAACCAAGTATAGTCTTAGATCATCCCAAACCTACCTTAACACGAGAAAGCGATGAATCACCACGTATACCCATCACTCATATATTCTACCATACCCAAGTCTATATGATGAAATATCCCCATCAATCCATCTCTGATACAGGTATCTATACATGTGATGCGGGAGTTATATGACCAAGTCTTACTCATCTACTCACGAAGGTGCCATCATGGTCTGCGTCGTGCGTGCCCCGATAACTAAATCCCCTTTGGTACGATATCCACGAGTACACATGTAGTGTGCATTTTAAACATGTAACACAGAAAAAAAATATTCTCACAACACATGGAAGTCTAAAAAAAGTTTAGGAATTATTCACTTTAGTATCATTACAAAGTTATGTAAATAATGAACTTATCAAATACAATAAACCTATGAATCACCCTAAACTTAATCTTACCCAACTCAACAAAACTCAAATCAAAACTCCATTAATGACCCCTAAACCTCCCATAAATCATTCATATAACATCTAAATAAAGTAACTATGATTTAAACATGATTAAAACATCAAAAACACAATATTAATTCAAGATTTACTAATAAAACCCAATTCTCTATCAAGAACCCTAAAAATTCAATCTTAATCAATTTGATTCCATTCTCTAAATATTTACGCATATATTCAAGGGGTTTATGAACGATTCATAGTAGAAGTCAATTCATATACATAATCTAACAATTTCAACTCATATTGAAATACAAATAAACCAAACCAAAAAAAATTGACACCAATTACTACTTAATCACTACACAAATTGACATCAAGGAGAAAAAAAATTGTATTTAGATGGAACAAACATAAGGAGAAAAAAAAATGCAATCACCTTACATTAGAGCAGCCACAAAAGCCTGCTTCAATGGTTGCTGCTCAACATCTCCTTTCTCGGCCAAAATGGGTCTCAAATTTTACCAAAAACCAATCAAAATGAGAACTTAGAAATAAGGAAATATGCTGATGCTTGGGGCAAAATAGGGAACAAAAGACTGAAAAATAATAAGTTTTCTTACAATGGAGCAGAACGAAGAGGGAATGAAAGATACCTTGCGAAGAGAGAACACCAATGGTTCCTACATATAGATATATAGGGGGAGAGAGAGAGAAAGAGAGTGAAAATGGCGCAGTCAGTTGTTAATCGAGTTCTTGATGCCGGTCAACGACTCCCGGAGACAATCGGAGGATCAGATTAAGCAGCTTGCAAAGGATCCACAGGTGGTTCCCGCTCTAATCCACCTTCTCCGCACCGCCAAAACCCCAAACGTTCATCGGTTGTTGGAAGTGCTTCTCCGCAAGAAGATCACTAGCCACTGGGCCAAGCGATGGCCGGACTTAGCGCTGGATGTCGCAGTGGAGCCAGTAAGCGGGTGAGGGGAGGGAGAGATATGGGGAGCGGGATATTGAAAAATGAGAGAGGAAAGAGGAGGGAATGATTTTTTTTCGGACTTTTATATTTTAATCAGGTGTACTCAATTTTGGCACACTTTAAAACAGTGCCAAATTTTGGCACTGTTTTAAAGTGTGCCAGATTATCATTAAACCGTGCCAGAATTTGGCACAGTTTAAAACTGTGCCATATTTTTAACATTCGGGTGTGCCAAATTGCTGTTTTTGGTGTAGTGAATTGAGATAAATAAGAAAGAAAAAGGGATATTTTTTTTTCATTCCCGCGCCATAGAATTGGATCCATATTCATTCTCCCCGAACACAAGGGTTGCTCACATCTCTTTTTCCCGACCTCTTGCAGCGGCTGTAGATCTCTATCGCTCTCGTCCCTCGTATCTCTCCCTCCTCTGTAGGCAGTGGCGTCGGCAAGGCGCCATCTCCACGGCACGTACAAAGAACAACTCTCATGATTTCTCCTTTTAATTAATTCCTAGGGTTTTTCAAAATTTGTTCAGTGATTTGTTCATCCTGTAAAGAATCTACATGATTTTTTCGTTAATCGATTTGTTCAGTGAATCAAAATATGTATTATGTGATTATCCCTTCTCTCTCGCTCTTACCATTTCTTTTGTTTATTTTGATTTCAGAAATCGTCTAGGGTTTTTGAGTTAATGGACAACAACCACCGTTGAAAAGTTCCAAAGGTTTGTTCTTTCATATGATTTTGTTTTAATTTATTGCAAATTTAAGAAATTTAGAGTTTTAAAATCCTACTATTTATATCACTCTCTTCACTATTTTTCCCTTTACTTTCTTCAGTACTATGGTGTTGTTTGTTACGGTATTAGAATGTATGGTTATTGACCCATTACTATCTCTAGTTTTGTTCTATTTGATTCAATGGTTTTATGTACATATAATTACCAAAAAGTACTCATGGTTTTTCTGTTCTGTAAATGTTTTTATTTTGGGTAATACATTTATTTGCATATATATGATGTTTGTTCAAATGTTTGAGGTGAAACTATTATGCTTATGTTTTTTGTTTTTTTAGCTTCTCTTGATTTGAAAGTTAACAATAGAGTGAAATGGTGTTGCTATTTTTCAGTTGGATCATTTGTTTGGGATTGTTAGTGACTTAAGCTAAAGGTCAATAATTAATTTGTGTTTTCAGTAAGTATTTTAAAATTTTAGTTTGAATGTTCTTTTGTGAGTTTTCCATTTTTTGTTGTATTGGATGGTTTTTTTATGCTAATAGTTAATATGTTTCTTCTTAAATCTTTGTTTGTTTACTTATTGATTCAACTTTTATTTATATTTTTCTTCCCAAGTAGTAATTAGATTCCATATATTCGGTGTGGCACCGACTACTATAAAACAAAGCACTAACGAAAACCTGATATGGTTATAATTGTTGTTCAATTTTTGTTTGCAATACTAATTGAGTGCGATAGAGTGTGCACTATATTTCTTGATGGAAATTTACGCACACTGTGTTCAATCATGATACTATGTGTTAGAATAATTTTGATTTGGGTTTGATGAGGTTTACTCTTTTACTATAAAACAAAGCACTGACGAAAACCTAATATGGTTATAATTGTTGTTCGATTTTTGTTTGCAATACTAATTGAGTGCGATAGAGTGTGCGCTATATTTATTGATGGAAATTTAGGAAAACGGTGTTCAATCATGATACTATGTATTCGAATGACTTTGATTTGGGTTTGATGAGTTTTACTTTGTTATACGGGTTGATTTCTTCAATAGTTGGTACTGTTTTTAATTTCAATAGTTGGTACTATTTTTTTATTTTGATAGTTGGTACTTATTCTTCTGGTGTGGGATGTCGAAACTTTGATATTTAGGTGTGCATTAGATTGTGTACTACTTTGTGGTTTGTACTAATTTATGGTATATTTGTTGTGTGACTGTGTACTGAATTTTCATTAAGGTATTCCAGCGTGTACTAATTTCTAATACCACATCTTTGTTAGGCATAAACGGGTATTACGGTTGTGTTTTTATTTTTTATACCTCATCTTCATTCATGAATTCCGGTTATGCGTTTTGATATTCGTGAATATTGTCTAACTGGCGACCAACCTTCGTTGTGGTAGTGTTTAGTATCTGTTGTTGGGTAAAAATCTATTTTCGCATTTGTTGTATATTTATTTATTCAGTCAAATGGTATAGAAAATAACACATGTTTGGGCATAAATAACACTACATATGAACACGATGTCACACGACCTCATACAACTCTAAAAAACTTTTTATTTGTTGAGAACTAAATACGATGTATGGTTCCATCAAAGATGTACACTTTTGAAAATTAGCGTTGTGCCTTTAGGAACGGGCATACACTAGTGTGTGTGTATGTGTGTGTGTATATATATATATATATGTATATAAAGGAGGATCTGAGCAAACCAGAGCGATTACACCCAATGTCTTTATTTAGCCTTAAGCCAAAGTAGTCAGTAGTCCTTGTTCCTTAGTGCGACCAATTGCGAGTATTGGTGTGTTGGGGGTTGAAACACATTAGTAGCGGATCTTATCTTTCGACTGTGTGAGTAAAGACGGCCACTATAAGAAAAAAAAGTATCATTTATTTCAGTTTGAAAATTGACGTTATGTCAGACAAATATAAAATGACATAAATGACAAATATAATTTAATTCGAGCATAAACCAAGTACCATCACCATTGGTAGTTGGTACGAGATGGAAGGAGATGGATTTCAGAACTTGACACTATAGAGCCAAAAAAGAAGCCTAGTCGATCCCTCACGTCCAAGATCATACTCAATATCTCTCCTCTACATCACCATCATCGCACCACCAGGTCCTAATAAATAATCTTACCATCTCGTTTTCTTTAATCATCATCCCAAATTAACTAATTTAAGATAATTCTATGAAAACATTCGCATTTAAAAGATCACAATTGTAATTGCATTTACATTATAGGTTGGGGTCGTGGATTATGGGAGGAATAATTTACAAGATGTGGGTACGCCTATTGACGATTTATAAGATGAGTATAATAGTTTTATTGAAACTTATGTACTACAATAGGAATCTTTTAAGAAATTATTAATACAAAGATTTTATGTTTCTAAAATGATTTCAATTTCAGTATCTATTTCCTTCTAACTATATATATATTTGATGTGTATCATTAGTAGTAGTTCTACAAGGCACACTCTAAGAACCTAAAAATTTTATGGACAAAGTTTCGACATATAATTAATAAGGCATAAAGTTCTCATATAAACTATTTTGAGGCTTGTGTTATTATTTTTATTGTTCATTTATGATTAAAAATACCAAGGAGTAGGGATCCATTTTTCTGGGCTAGTTGAAACATGTAGGTAGTTTAGGTGTTACTTGGTCAGGCTTTTAGATAAAACGGTGACTCATAAACTAAAAATAATTCGAGGGTTTTAGTGTAATACACCCCTTATCACACGCCCCATCGGCCCACTATTTTCATCAACATATATTCATATATAACTGTATTTATTACAAACTTGCTCATATTCATTATGTCGGTATGGCTCCATTCTATCATGGTGATGTTACGATGCGTATTTTCTCTATGTATACTAGGGGTGGACAATATGGATAAGTGTCCCTCTTCTACCCTTCAGATCTTTGGTACAGAGAAGTCACAATTCACAATTCAGGTGCTCTACTCTTGTTTGATATTCTATAATTGGTAGTACTAAATTATTTCCATGTTAATCACAGTATTAAGTCATTAAGTACATTTATTTTTCATGAAAATTGTGAGGCTTTCTTCCAATGAGTTAATATATAAGGTTTTCTTCCAATGAGATAATATGTCATCATGACAAATCATATTTTTGAATATGCTAAAATTACAATTCCATATAGACTTTGCAAATTCACACTCATTGAACAAATGATAAGTAGATTCAGCATGACACATACAAAACTCACATCTAGATACTAAGTGAAATCCTTTGGGTTTAAAGAAGATCTTGAACAATAATTTTATTCTGAAGTAGTTTCCATATTGTAACTCAGATTCTTGGAGGAATATAATTCTTCCAAATGAATGAGAATTCATCACATTTAGGATTTTTTATTCTGACCACTTCATAAGCCTCGTTCAAAGTTAGATTCCCCATGTGAGTTGAAAGCCATATCAAATAGTCATCTTGATTATCAAGTGGAAGCTATAATTCTTCTATCTTCCCATTAATAAGATGGAATTTAGATGACAAAACAGAAGGTATATCACACTTAACCCTTTCTAATCCATTCACACACCATTTGATTATTATAAGGAAAGTCCAGTTTATCTCTTATTTAGTTTTCTATAGGTTCTCTAATCCATATGTCAATCCAAATCTTCATAGTTTTTCCAGTGCCAATAATCCATTTAGAACGAAGAATGATTAGGCTATAATCTTCTTGATAACCAGGCCAAATAGACCTAACCTTGTAGCGCATCTTCTCTCCAAAAGTATTGAATCCATAATTCAAAAATTCAGACCTTGTAGGCTTTTAAAAAAAAGTTTCCCAGACATATTTGTGGATGTTAGCCTTATTAAGACATTTGAAGCATCTTAAATTGAGACCACCTTCATTGATAGGAGCACAAACGTTATTCCAAGCCACAATGATCAACTTTCTTTTAGAAGTTGAACCATACCGAAGAAAGAATCTATGTGCCATGTCACCACTTATGCATTGTGACATGGCAAATGAGAGAAAACGCCCGCTTTACCCCCAAACCCTACCCTGTCTCCCTATCACATTCGGTTCTTCCCCCCCCAACCCCACCCCACAAACCATACCCGTCCCCACACTCTCTCCCACTCACGAATCAACCACCTCCTCCTCCTCTTTGGTGTTGCCCCCTCTTATTATCAGCGTTGGCCCATCTTCTTCTCTGCCTCACCCATATATGTAATCTCCCAATCTCTTACACACCCACAAAATCATCCATCATTTCTTAATATCCCCTTTTTTGTTATTTTTATGTGTCTTGGTGCGATATTTTCAGATCTGATGGTGCAATTTGTTTCATGGTGCAAAGTTACGGATGGCACAAATACATGGCGTGATTTTTTTTGCACACACGGTGTGATTTTTTTTCACATCTATCAACTACTTTTGGTTTCATTTTGCAGATTTTTCCACTATGTTTAGGTTCAATAGTTTTTTAGATATGATAATTTGTTTTGGGTTGCATTTTATGCCCATTTAGTTTATTTTTAGGGAATTCTGAAATTTTAATTTGGGTTCTTTCTTAGACAATATGATGTCCTGTTTAGTAGGTGGTGTCCTCTTTGGTAAGTGATTACTCTTTATGGAATTTATTTTAATGTTCTATTTGGCAAGTGTTTTCAAGGATGAAATAACTATTTTGTATTTTTTGAGTTCAAAAAGGGGTTCACATTTTTAACTGTAGCGTATTATGATAATGTTAGGACTCACAAGGGATGCCCCATTGAGTAAACATAGAATAAAGTCAAGACATTCTAATATATTGTACTTGCTTCAACATCTATTCGAAGGTCTGAACAAAATGGCAACTTCATCATTAATTTTTTTAACTTATACCATTAATGTTATGTTTCATGACATATATAGGGTGAATTTACCATCACCAAACTTATACCATCAATTATGTTCATTGATTGGCATATTCATTTCTTTGTTGATTAACATACTAAACTAATTTATTTTATTGGTATTAATGTGAAGCCCTAATTTCTTTTATTAATATTTGTGAAATTTCACCTGAAAAGGTAATACTTCATCACTAATGTTCACTGATTAGCATATTCATTTCTTTATTGATTCACATACTAAATTGATTGGCATATTCATATTCATTTCTCAAATGTTCTACTAGTGCACATGTTTTTCGACAATGAGAGAGTGCTCGCAAATCTTTGTATATATTAAAACTCAATGTTAGGAATGTCTCACTTTATACCATTTGCTTTCCGTAAATATGTAACCATTGTATTGTTTGGTGTCACATTGTTTCTTTAGACCCGATTAGGTGTTTATCTAAGTTCGGCGTAAACGATTCATGTTAACTGATTTCTTTAGATTTTGTTCTAGATTCTAAAGTTTAGTTGGGTTCATATACATTTTATTCGGGTTCCCCATATAGTCATCATGTATATAAAGCTACATGCACAATGGGAATATGTTTCCATCATGTTTGAGAAACTGGCAAATGGTATTAGATTATTTATCCCTGTAGAAAATTTGTATACAAAGCATATATAGTGTTAAAAAATGTGTGCAATCTTGCATTTATTTTCTTTTAACTTTTTAATATACACTCTTTATTTCATAAATGTCTTTTCTTTAAAATTATATATTCTTTGTAGAGGATATATTTGAAGTTGAAAGTTGTCAAGAAAGACTCTTTAACTAAGCGATACAACTGTCAAGAAAAACTTTCTATATGTTTTGTTTTGTTTTTGGGTGGGGTCGGGACATTTAAATAATGTCTTTTGTTTTTGCAGGTGATGCTGAAGATATAAAGCATAGTTAATGTTGATGCAGCAAGCTGTATGGATGGGCATGAAAATTGAAACATTGCAAGTGATAAGCACCACTCCGAAATGTATTGTGTGTGCATAACATGGTCCTTCCAGTAGAATCTTATAGTGGGTGGATCATTTAAGAGAATCTGTTGTGTCCTTCAGCTTAAAGGTTAAGTCACTCGACCCACTTGGAAAAAATTGATTAGTTTAGATAAAAAAGAGAAATTAATGGTTAAATTTTCAATTAGGCAACCACTGTACAATTATTAAGATACTTACATACTCAACCTTGCAACTGGTTATGAGAAGATTTCATATAATAGATAATGTTATATGCCATAGTGGTGATGAGTACCCATTATATTCTGTCATGTTCTAGGGATCTTTGGATAAATCATCATCGTATACTAGATCCTCAAGGAGACACTTTGTGTACATCTGTGTGTGTGTGTGGGGGGGGGGGGGGGGGAGGGGGGGAGTGGTACAAATGGATTTATCCGCCTCCTTACCTCACAACGACTTTCGAACCACTCATGTATAGTATAAGGAGAAAATGCTTATGCAGTACTCATGTTGTCGATTCTTCTTGCTTCTCAGATTTTGTGAAGGTTGCAGAATGTTAGGATTAAGTAATATAATACTTATAAGTCTCTTTGATTATAATGGTTTGGACTAATATATTTATATCTAATATCTATGTATATGTGTGTGTGTATAACCTATAGACCTGCTTTTCCCATTAACATTTCTTTATTCGGTTTAATTTGCGTGCGCCATAATGTTTGTAGTAAGATTTATATTTTCATTGAAGAATCAAAATCCGTTCATAGGTGTCAAAAGTTAGGCAAGACGGAGGAATGCCAAAGCTTAGGTTAAAATTTTCAAGAACTAACTGATTTATGTTTTTTCCTCTCAGGTGGTGATCCAAATCAAATCAAATTCAACATATCTTTTTGGTACGGTAGGCATGAGTCTATTCAAATGGACATTTGACATTTTTACATCATATAGTAATGTGTCCAATACATATTCTTTTTTCCCTTTTTAAAATAGTCTTCTTCATCTTCAATTAGTTTTTTGTTTTATAATTTTTTTTGTTTTATTTATGCTATGTTATTTCTAATATATAATTTTATTGTTTCAAAGTTCACAATTATTATTATTTTCTTTCATTCAAATAATTAATCAGTTGCTATGGTTTTCGTATTGCAGGAAATGAAAGATGAATTTTAAACTGTTGAGACAAGTGTTTTGTGTTGAGACAAATTCATTCATCAAGCTTAATTCAATCAAAAAACCTATCAAACAATATACACAAAGTCCTCTATTTCTGTTCTACTAAATCCAAAGATAAGTTTCATTACTTCATCTTCTGCCCTGCTCAAACCTTAACCAATCCATCCCTGATTTTTGTATCAAACACAAAAAGGAGAAAATCACTCAACACCTACTCGTGTCGTTGTTGATGGGACATATATAATAGCGACAACAAGTGATGCTTGCCAGAAATTATATTGCAGCAAGCTAAAGAAGCAGCAATAGGAAAGCTAACTGCCAAAAGAGAGGAAGAAAGAGTGACTGAGCTGAAAACAATTAGAGGGGAAAGATTAGAGGTATTTCAAAAGGATCTCATTTTTATGGAATTCTGTTTGGGATACTAATGCTTTAAAAAATTCGATATGACAGCAGTTCAAAATACACTGGTGAACTAAATGAGCTGATACAACAATATTTACTGAACCAATTTGAAGGTATGTCACCAGCGTGTTGAAGATGGCGATTCACAAGAAACTTCCGAACTAATAGCTTGGATTTCTTTCCACCTCGGCTCTTACTGCATAGTTACCTTACATCATCCCTTGGAGAAATGGTAGGTTTTGTAATCAACACCTTTTGCATTTGATCTTATCTTGGTTTACGTATTTTTTATGCTTCTTTATGTTGTGAATGTGGAAAACTTTCTTGATCGTGAAATGTAGTATATATGTTTGGATGTTGCTGGAATTATTCATTGGGGAATAATCAAATTTTTATATGCCTCAACATAGGCAACAAAAAAGGGATATTATTTAGACTACGTTGGGTTCATTCATTGAAGGCCTATGCACAAGGCACCACTTTCTTCTTTGTCATCCAATTAGTTATAAATTGAAGTGATCAAATATATTTAGCTCTACATATTTTTCAATTGTTAACTATAAATTCAAGTGATTAAATATATAACTTAGCTCTATAGATTCTTCAATTGTATGCATGGACCCTAATGTATGCATAACTTGATATATAACAACATAAAATAAGCGATCGACTTTTTTTCTATGATCTCCACAAGGGATTGAGCTTAACCCTGCTATTTTTTGTACTTGCACCCAAACAATGTTGCTCTTTGATGTATTTCTTTTAAACCTGGCTTATCTACGCTTGACTTATGTAAATGAGGTAATTTCTTGCATCTCATATGCTTTGTTGTAGAACTTGAAGTATCAAATACCCAGACCTAACTTTTTCCAAATCTGATTAGAACTTTGTGGGTTTTCTTGTTTGTGTTTTCGACCACTGATAACTCTCTCTTGATCAAGTATACTTTATCATCTTGTTCAGTTTTGAAGACATTTCTTCATGTTCATTTCAAGAAGTTTCTCCATTAGTTATGATGATTTCCATAAGTTTTGCACCGACAATTCCATTGGCTTGGTGAACAATATATCTGTATATATTGATATATATATCAGATATCATATATATATATATATATATATATACAAATGTTGTGTATAAAATTTGTATGCTGTGTATAACATCATTTTTTTATGACCTGGGCCTACTTTTTTTTTAAAAAGGCCGGTGTACCTGACCCACCACGGGTTTGACCCGATCCGAGTTTAAATCGACCCGACCCTCCCAAATTATTCTCTCCGACCCGCTTTTGACCGTCCCAAATTTATCTGTATCCATTTTTGACCCACCCATTTGCGACTACTAACTGTTTTTATAACTTTGCCTTTTTGACAAATCAGTCCAATCCAGGAATTGAATAAAAATTGACTTCTCCATTAATTTTGATCAGGAGAATGTATAAATTTTTCCACCATTTGAGATATACACTCTACTTTAGGGAAAAGTTTTTGGGCCTTTACAACATTATTCTTTCCAGCTGAAAAAATCTTCTTAGCATTATCCTTATCTTTAAGAGCCCCCTCAATCAGTTGATGTCTGAATTTGAAGGTCACGGTGTCTGTGTGTAGAAAATGTTATGACATGAACCTCGTATCGCCAATAGTTCGAGTCACGCATTTGCTTCAAATCTTAATCAAAATCAGCACGACCAAGTATGTATATTTTAGGGCTGAACTACTTAGAGCTTTGGTTCTTTCTCCCTATCTGCAGTTTGCACAGACCAAAACAAATTGAAGCTTCGATCAATTCCCAGATTGACCTGCTAGTCCATTAAAGTATAATCCTTTTTCTTTCCTATTTCCCACTTGCATGGTGTATTGTGTTTGAATGCTTGTTTAAAATTCAACGAGTTTCATTGGGCAAAAAAAGTGGATGAATTTATATATGATAGATCATTAGGTTCATAACAAAATGTAGGTATAGATCATTAGTATTGTTTTTTCTTTTGGACAACCCCCCAAAAGAAAAGCTTATAAAAACAGAGAAGTGCAAAGGTTTCTCCTATTTCTATGATGCGTTCCTTCCTTCCTTACCCTTTCACTGTGGTTTGAATTACTGGCCAAATCCCATCTTCCATTTCAACACTGCCAAAACTGAAATCACTTGATGTATGTCACAATGAACTTATTGGTAAATTCCCTCTTCAACTTGGTGAGTTGAGCAACTTGGTCAGCACGACGCCTCATAGTAGATTAAATTGGTTCACATTAAACTTCAGTTCAATTTACAATGGTTGTATAAGTTTGGAGATGAATTTGAACTTACTTCTGTGAAATGGTTATATAAGTTTCTTTCTTATTTTTTGTTCCTATATGTAACTCATTTAAAGGAAACTGTGTGAGTTAGTTTTTATTTTGTTTTCTTTTAGTGCATATTTGATTATACATCTACCTAGGGATATTTGATTGCATATTTGAGGCATATATCTAACTTCATTCCATGCAGAGGTTCATATAGCCTTTGAAAGAGGCAAACACTGTGTAGCCTTCATTCTAATTGAGGCATACAATGTGTAGCCTTCATTCTAATATGAATGGTTCATCAGTTGATTACACACTATACACAGTGTATGCTATTTCCAATAACACATTCTACGCTCTTTCCAAATACAAAGTGTATTCTATGTTAATTAAAAAATGCTTGTTCAAGGCCAAACTTTTAATTATGCGATTTATGGATCATGCTTTCATCAACATCATCACGTATACTCCCGGTTCCCTTCTTTTACTTTTAAATACACAGTTTATGTATTCATCTTATAATGCTTACTTATATGTTTAATTTTTTTCTCAGGTAAGGATTATGCAGTTTGGGTATTCCATTTTTACCAACGCAAGATCAACCCGATAACAAATGGGGTAGAACGGACCAGATAACAAATGGGGCAGAATGAACTAGCAACCCAATGACTGAAATCAGACCAACGGCATCAAAACTAAGCACTGTCATGCGAAACCAAATCGACCAAGCACTGCCAAGTGAAAACTGGCCGAGCACTTCAAAGTGTTGATTCAAAGATGGCTGCAACTACCTTATGTAGGAGGATTCTTAAAAGGTTGTCCTGTATTTGAATTTTACATTTTGTTGGATTGGTTGTTACCCCTTGGGTGGAAAGTCCAATAAACAAAGGAAGCTCTGTCCATTTTTTTTTAAATTGGCACTTTGTTTATTTGAGGCACAATGTGAATTTCTTTAATGAATATTGTATATTTCAAGTTATATGTGAATTTGTTTGATGAAATCTAAAATAATGGAATTTTGACTATTTGAATGTTGTTCGACTATTTATTATCTATTTACAAGGGTTGATTTAACCTCAAATAATAGTTGTCTATTGATGGAGTAATGATTTTTTTTTTTAATTTTTATATTAACATTTATGTCAGTTTTGATAAAACTCTCATAAAATTACTAAAATTGGCATAAATGTGATGTTATTTATGCTAGTTTTTCATGAAAATGTGATTAAAAACATGGTGAATATCGTAGTTTTTATGTGTGTTTTTAAAAATTGAGATAAATATGATTTTAATTATGTCAGTTTTACGAATATTTATGTCAGGGCTTTATATGTCAGTTTTGAAAATTTCTAAAATTTACATGAATGATCATTTTTCTTGTAGTGGTTGGGTCCTTGACATCCACTATACTCCTTTCCTTCTGCGAAGAGAAAATTTTGAAGATTGGTCCCAATCATAACTATGCGTTCAATAACTTCGTTGAATTGATGGTAAAGTAGTCACAATCTCACTCGTCGATATCGCATCTTCCCCAAATGTTTGTCTAGTCACAACCTTCAATTTCTTAGGGTTAAAAGTAAGTGATCTTACACCAACTTTCACCGCAGTGTGCGCCTATGATAACACCTGCCGAGAGGTGATGGGATCTATAAAGCTCACAATAGGAACTGGCCCTATCAATTATATCATTGAGTTCTAATTAATTGACATACCTGCATACTTCAAACTCTTGCTTAGTCGACCATGGCTTCATAGAATCTGAGGGGTATCTTCCTCCCTTCATCAGAAGTTAAAATTATTTGCCAAAGGACATATCATCACCATTTTGGGGGATATCGATGGCACTGAAAATGCTAGGACCAATAATAAGATCTTAGAAATACAACATGGGATGTGTGACATGCTTCTATTCGTCTTCAGGGTTGATCCACTCCCCCTTCTAGCAGAAGATAGTCTCAAAGATCGATTTTGTCCAAAACACAGCCCTCATGGCAACATCAATGTGATATAAATGTTCAAAAACATGTATTTCATGCTCGGGCAAGATTTAGGGTGACATCAACAAGGGATACTAGAGTTCATAGTACTAAAAAAGGCCTTCCCCCCATTTGGACTGGGTTATCATCCTTCATTAGAGGAACTCAAACTCTCCATCAACAATGGCTAAAAAGGAGTTTAGAAGATGCCAAGACTATTTTAAGGGATTCTCTGAAAAAAAGATTCGTCAAGGAGGGTGAAGACTTCCCCTTCTATAGATTTTCTAAATCATGGTATGAACATGTGGATAAGAAGATGAAGCCGGGGATGGAAATATTCTTTCTAGACAACTACTCCTGGAATGAAGACTTCCAGTATAAAGTGAAACCTTCCACTAAGAAAGTGGTAGCCATTATCGACGTCTCCGAGGAATGTAATTCTGAAGACTCATTTGACCTGCAGACACTAGGCCGACTCTCTATATGATCCACTCAGACACTACACTGTCAAACCCGGCCACTCTAATCAAGATCGTTAATGAGCCTCTTCTTAACTGGAATGTTATACCAATCCCACCTGCAGAGATTCAACCCAACCTTACTGTTTACCCTATCTCTCCATCTGTTATTGTTCCTTATTTTTTTGAATTCAATGTAATTGAGTAAATGAGGATTTTGAGTATCTTGTTCTGCCTTATATTAATTATCTTGATTCTAATCAGAATCTTGATGATGATGATTTTGCAACTGAACAATTCTTAATTGATCCTAATAAGGTTAATAATAAACAACATAACCGTATTTAAATTAATGAGAATGAAACCGCTGTTATCAATCTCGGTTCATTATCCAATAGCGTGAGATTAGGATATGGTACAACCTTAATGAGTATGAGCGCGTGCAATTAGAAGAGATGTTAAAAGAATTTGAGGACACCTTTACAAGGTCTTATAACGACATGCTCAACATTGACGCTAAAATAGCTCAGCACGAGATCCTAACTTTCCTGAAATGCAAGCCGATCATACAGAAGGTGCAAAAACTCCACACCGAATGGTCACTCAAGGTCAAAGAAGTGGTAATCAAACATTTTAGCATAGGCTTCATCCGGATGATGGAATATCCCACATGGATCGCTAACATTGTACTCATATCGAAATCAGGAGGAAAAGTCCACATGTACGTCGAATACCGAAATTTAAACAAAGAATCTCCAAAGGAAGATTACCCATTACCCATTACCCAACATCGAAATGATTGTGGACAACACAGCCAGTCACGCTCTCAAGTCATTCATCGATGGATTTTTTGGATACAATCAGATCAAGATGCACACCATCAGAAAAAATTGCATTCATCACCTCTTGGGGAACCTTTTACCACACTGTCATGCCATTTGGGCTTAAGAATGTAGGGGCTACCTACTAAAGGGATGCCACAATCATCTTGCATGATTTGATACACAAAGAGGTAGAAGTCTATGTAGACGATATGATAATTAAGTCTAAGAGTCGGGAAGGTCACATTCCCGCCCTCTGGAAGTTTTTTGAATAACTACGATGTTACCAAATGCGGCTAAACCTAAAAAAAATGCATTTTTGGCTTTTTGAAAGGAAAGATTTTGGGATTCATGGTTAGCAATAAGGGAATCGAAGCAGACCCTGCCAAGCTGAAAGTCATACTTGAAATACCACTACCCCAACCAGAAAAGGAAGCTCGAGAATTCCTTGGCAAACTTCAGTACATCCGTTCCTTCATCTGCCAACTGACTTATATTTGTGAGCCCATTTTTAATATCCTCTAGAAGGATTCTATCAAAGTCTGGAATGAGGCCTGTCAGGAAACCTTCAATAGAATCAAGCAATACTTTACCCCACCTTAGGTACTTATGCCGATGCTCTGGCTACCTTAGCCTCCATGGTCCTTATGCTTGAAGGAATAATAATGCCCCCTTTCCTCATCCAAAAATAAGCTATGCCAACCCACGCCTACCACATTGAGCTCGTCACCGAGGAAGATTTTGATATGGTCGAGTTTTGGTACTATGACATTTGGCTCCTCCTTAAGAACAATAGGTATCCTCAATATACTAACAAGAAAGATCGTGCGACCCTTCACAAACTGGCTGCCCAATATGTCATTTGTGACAAAGCATTGTTCTAGAGAAACTTCGATGGAACCTATTTGAATTGCACTGCAAGGGATGAAACTAAAGAAATGATACAAAATATCCACAGCGGGTAATACGAACCCCACATGAACGGTCATATGCTTGCTAAGAAGATCATCCATCAAGGGTACTATTAGACCCCTATGGTTTAAGATTGCACCGCCTATGTTCGAAGATTCCTCAAATGTGAGTAGTTTGACAACCTCCAATACTTACCTCCTCGGGAATTATATAACATGACTTATCTTTTTCTATTCTCCACCTGGGGAATTGACATCATAGGGAAGTTCACGCCTAAAGATTCAATTGAGAATGAGTTCATCCTAGTTACCATTGATTACTTCACCAAATGGCTCGAAGTCGAGTCATATGTAATGGTAAATTCTAAGAAAGTGGCCAAGTTTATCCGGAAGAACATCATCTGCAGATACGGTGTTACACTTCAAAGCAGAGGTCACAAAACTGGTCGACGAGTATAAGATTCGAAAACATAAATCTTCACCCTATCGAGCCCAAACTAATGGTGCTGTCGAAGCCGCTAATAAAAATCTAAAAGATATTATCAGTAAAATGATCGAGAGTTGTCTAGATTGTGCCGATCATATCCTTTATGCCCTCTAGGGCTACTGCACTTCAATGAGGACATTACTGGGGCTACCCCTCACTCTCTGGTATACGGCATGGAAGTAGTCCTACCCATTGAGCTGGAAATACTTTCCCTACATGTCATACTCGAGAGAAAAGTTAGCAAAGAAGACTAGCATCGGAACCATTGTGACAAACTGTCACTCTTTGATGAAAAGAGGCTGAAGGTTCTATACCATAAACAAGGGTACTATCGCTAGATTGAGTAATAATTCAGCCAAATAGTCAAGGATTATGGTGTTCAGGAAGGAGACTTGTCCCTCAACGAGAATATAGAACCCGTTTGGGACCCTAGAGGGAAATTCAAGCTGAATTGGAGCGACCCCTACATAGTGAAGAAGACACTGTCAGGAAGTGTCGCTATGCTCACAGACATCGATAGAGAGAAGATGGTACGTCCAGTTAACCTAGATCGTCTCAATAAGTTCTACCCTTAGTCTGAAATCTTGGCGCGCTATGACTCTTATCATCCCCCTTCTATCCTAAAAAACACTTAATTTCTCTCTGCCCAGAATTGCGTAGGGCTTGATCCTCGAAAAAAACTTTTGCTTTCAAAATGGAACTCAATTTTTTTTAAACCCCCAGAGGTACGTAGGAAAATTATACACCTTACATGGGCATAATCCACTTATTTTTCACAAGATGATATTCTTTTCTAACCTCCGATAATGACAGTTCATTTGATCATTTACATGAACAAAAGGATTATGCACGCCTTAGCAATTGGCATAGATAATTTAAATGCAAAACTCATCAAGAGTCATAACAATATGATCAAAATCATTTTTATTTCAAATAGGGAGATTCGGTACCATTATATGAATTCTCAACAAAGTGAGTTAAAGCAAACCACCCCCTTTTAGTGACTTAAAACCATTCCTAAAATAAAAAAACACAAAAACTTCACCCCCAACTTCACAATAGCTTTAAATTATCCCTAGCTTCACAAAATCTTATCCACAGTTTCCAGAAGACCCAGCCACATCATCATCAGCCATGGGAGGTACCCAAATTTCTCTCGCCTGGCTAATATTTTGAATGCACTCAATGTAGCGATACACCCTGACCAGTCTGGAAAAAAATACTACCCCCTCTTTCATGCTGTAAAAAAGAACAAGCCTCCTCTGGGCGGTCTCTTCCGCCAGGACCTTCAATAATACTCATTTCCATAACCATTTCAAATAGTACACAGACACATGCCAGACCCTTCCTACAAATTGATGTGGGTGGGTTGACGATCGACGACTCTCCCATAAAGAACCTAGCCTCATGCGCCGAGATTTAGTCAGGTCCTCCACAGGAAAAAAAGTCTAGTGTTAGGAGGCATTATTTCATCCCATTCAACCTGGCGCAGAAGCCACCAAGGAAAATAGAATGAAGTTCGCCATGGGCTAACTAACCACTTATATCGGTACTCTCCCAGCTCCAGGACAGGTTGTAATTCCCCTATTATGGCACCGACTAACGAAACTTAGCCCAGTTCTCTATTGTGCTGAAATTTAAAAAGTACTGAGTAAAGAAATTTGGCACACCCGTCAAGGAGTACTCGGGAGGAGCCGCCAGACGAAACCTCTTATCAAGCCACATGAACAACATCACTGGGCTCCCTCTCAGAAAATCGAATTGACCTTACCTCTAAGCATCAAGATCATTCAGAGTCTTCGCTATTATCACTTCTACATGATTGCGATGGTAAGACATCCATGTTGTTATTGCAGCCAACTGAGGATCCACTATTAAGTTCCCTGTCACTAGCAAGATCCTCGAAGTAAGTCCCAAGGCAACAGATTCGGTATAACCCGCATCATTAAAATCCGTCCAGCGGGTAGAGTATATAATAAATCAAAGGAAAATCATCCCAAGTAACCACCGATCGAGTCGTCGAAGGGGAAATATGGAGCAGCTCCGCTAACAACACCTGAGGAGAATGAGAAAATTCGAGCATAGCTGCCGCTACACTAGGATTGATTCCCAACGTGTCTAAGAATTCTTCGTAAGTCAAACATAACTCATCGAAGTCAAAATGGAAAACATGGTCTTCGGGGTACCAAAACTGTGCCGTCGCTTCTAGCATATTCTAGTCAATGGCTCCAATAAGCCATAGAGAGACTCGATGCAAGTTGAAAGCCTCGTAGTCCACATTATACAAATACATCGCCTCTAGACCATCGAGGTAGGAAGAAAATTATGCATACACCGAAAGCGCCATTTGAAATAAAGCAGATATCAAGAAATAAGAAATAAGAAGTAAGAAAAAGAAAATGGGTATGGATGGAAGAACCACACTCCTTACCTCTCCTTTTATACACAAAAGACTTAGAAAAAGACAAAGAATCTGAGAAGTCTGAATGAAATCATGACCTACAAAGTACTCTAATCTACAGGAAAGTTCAATCAAAGCCGTAGAGTGATTTGACTTGAACCATATGCCGATAGGCAGCATAAGGGGTACGCTGATTAGCAACCCCCTTATTTTAGAAACTTCCATCTTTCTTTTCTTGTCAAAATCAGATTCGCAAAAAGAAATCCTTATTTTAAAACCCCGCGTCATTTTTTTCTTACTTATTCATTCTTAATTTCCCAAAATAGATCTTTTTAATTAAACTATCTTTTTCTAAAAATGAATTAACATTCTGTCATTTTTACGATCTGAGTAGAAAAGTAAAGTGCATGTAGAATAAGTCATTAAAATAAGAATGAAAAATAAAAATCTATTATATATATATATATATATATATATATATATATATATATATATTGACATTGCACGATTACATCTTTGCAGAAAAAAAACATAAAAATACAAAACAATGGGACTTATCCCAGACCCCCAATCTCTCTCTTTCAAACCCTCACCCTCTGTGGCAGATATGCTTTCTCTGGTGAAGAGAGGTAGAACCTCCACTCCCCGAAACTAATCCCTCATCCGAGGAAGCAGATGATACTAAGTAGGAAGGAACAAAATCCTTGATGTAAGCAGTCGCAGAGGCCACCTAGTCCTTGATATCCTTCATCCAGGTGATCGACACTCGAACATAATACAAGCCAAGAAATAAAAGAAAAAGACCAATCAGTCAATAAAGAGCAAAGAAAAAACTAAAAGAGGCAAGAAAAGAGAAGAAGAATATACCTCAGATTGAAGGACATCATCCGTAAGCCCCATAAACCCTAGGATATTGCAACATGCTCAATGTCCCCCCGCTATTCAATCGAAAATTATAAAAAGGGGGAGTCACATGAATAAGCAGAGCCTCCTTTGTCTTTGTTGCCGCCGATGACGTACCATTACCCGTGGTGTGGGTAGATCCCACTGACCTGGTGGTACTCCTAACCGAAGTCGTAGGAGGCGGAGGCATATTCATCATATTATAAATGCAAGAGGGCATAAACCATCATGTCACAAAATCTAGGTGGTTATAACTCACCACCGTGTTCATGTAGAGTGTGTAGGACTCACCGACAAGCGCTGCCGCTCGAGCCTCAACAGATATATCCCTCACTCGCCTGATATACATCGGGGAATCTATGGTGGGACCACCACCTCATACCCCACGATCTGATGCATCACTCTCTCTCCCAGGTACCAGAAATACCCAAACTCATGCTCCATTAACAGCCACATCTGCGCATGCATACCCGTCACCCGCGTATCCTAAGGAGCCATCCCCCAAGGGTAAAAGGTCACCTACAATCCCTGGAAAATAATCAATATTCATGCAAAGAAAGAAGGGGGGAAAAATGACTCAAAAGAAAAATGAAATAACCTAATCACTCATCAAGGTGTTAAAAGCCTGTCGCACCGCCGCCAAGGACAAATACTGGTTAGATCGCCACTTGGACTTCTGCCACCAAAACATCCGACAGAAGTCCCTTAAATACTCATCCTTCAGGGCTATCAACCTCACATTGAGCCCAATCACCTCATAGAACCGCGTCTTCTAAAGATAGTAATCAACAAAGAATAAACTAAAGAAATATGTAAGGAAATACATAAGAAGAAAAATAAATACAAAAGTCCCCTCCAAAAGGTAGGTGGCCCCTGTAAAAGTATGTCGATTTTACGTGCTAAATGCATCTAAAGAAGAATAAAGGGTCACCAAAGTCAGGCTTCCCCAATCAGAGAATTGGACATCGAAAAACGTCCATAGAAATGGCAAAAGCCAGAGATAAATGATGTCGCCACTCGTTGCCACCAATAATCATCCAAGCAGAAGCAAAATGAACAACTGGGCCATCTGTCTCACCTTCCACCCATCAGTATTGTTTATCCTCCTACTTAGAGCACCTCTCGAAGAGAAGATATGCGAATATAATCCCCAGAAATGATCCTACCCACATCCCCTAAAGTTTCCTAAACCTCATTCGGTGTCACACTCATGGTGCGATTCACCTCTATCCGCACACCCCTTATAATCTATCCCCAGTAGGTGTTGAACATCAATGGGAGTAATAGTCATCTCCCCGAAGCCCAAATGGAAGGTGTGTCTAGTGTCCCACCACCTATCTCCCAAAGGGCATAGCACCGTAGTAGAACACGACGTCTCATCCAAGGTCTGCACTAGATGACCAAAACTAGCAGAAGTAACCATCCAGTGCACTACCATCAGGAGCTGCTCCCAAACATCCCTCAACCTAGTATTCCCTCAAGAACACATGCTCGAAGGAGCTATATCAGTCTTCCAAAGTCGAAGAGAAGAAAAAAACGTTCATCAACATAAGAAAACAAAGAAAAATGTGAAAAAGAATACCAAAAGCCACCATACTTACGTAGCCACCAGGGTTCCTCACCATAGACTAATGGTGGTGTATAGGCTCACGCAAGAGAACGCTCTCTTTATCTATCGTCTCACAGATATCAAAAGCATTCTCGTTACCCAAGGTAAGGGTCGCCTTAGACTGCCACTCCAGGCACCCTCAGTCATTAACGCCCAACCACTCTAAATTGTATCCCTCGCTAGAAGAAACCACCATTTAAAGTCATGAAAGGAAAAGGAAAAGGACTTTGGATGATTTCTAGAGAGAGAAATCAAAAGATTCAAACACTTGAAGTGAAAAATAAGGTTGGATCGCCCCCTTTTTTTTATAATGGACTAAATGGCATACCGATTGGTAGACCCATGCACATACCGATCGTCACCTATCTGTTCCTCTTCCCACAGAAGTCGAGGAGTCCATTCCATTGCTAAACGGCAACCCCTAAAGCACAATGATCAGTAGACCCCTGCAAATTTTGTACAAAAAATGCCAGAAAATGCTTGAAAAATTCAAAAATTACCTGAAATTTTTTTGAAAATACCAAACAAATATTAGAACATTTCTTCATCAAGAAAATAATTTTTTAGAATACTAAACCCCATATAAAATCCCAAAATCCATAGAAGGATTAATATTACGCTCTTATCCCTAGTATAAACCCTAACCTACCCTCAACATATTTCAAAAACAAGACGAATAATGCGCCCACATCCAAGTCTACTACAATTCCCTAACCGAATCTCAAATCTCAAATCTTCCTTAGCGGAATCCCAACCTCAAATCAAACGTTTCCCCAACGAAATTACCATAGCACTTCCCTAACAAAAATCTCCAGGTTAAACTTTCTCTCAATCATTCCACCATCAGAATTTTAGTAGACGCCTGCAATCAAAATCCCTCATAGCTTCCAGCGAAGCTGTCCCCTCTCAAAACAAAATAATCCCCAACTGGATGTCTCGAGGGTAAAACCTCCCCGAGTAGAATATCAAAAGAAGACAAATCCCTAGAGGAAGCACAGATGCATTTGCATCCCTAATATAATTTAAAAGTTTCATAGGAGAGGAACTGCCTGCATTACAATCTTAGGTTCTCAGAATCGACCTCGACTCTAAGAACTGGTCCTTACAATTTTAGATCCTCAAAATCGACCTCGGCCCACAGAATCAGTCGTCATCACCTTAGGTACTCATAATCGACCTTGACCCGTAGAAACAATCCTCATCACTTTAGGTCCTCAGAATCTATCTCGACCCACAGAAATGATCGTCACAACTTTAGGTCCTTAGAATTGACCTCGACATGCAGAAGCAGTCCCTAAAAATTTAGGTCCTTAGAATTGAACTTGACCCTCAGACACGCTCGTCATAACTTTAGGTACTTAGAATTAACCTCGACTGGTAAAATCGGTCACTATAACTTTAGGTCCTCAGAATTGATCTCGACCCTAAAAAACGGTCGTCATAATTTTAAATCCTCAGAATTGATCTCAAACTGTAGAATTGATTCCTACAACTTTAGGTCCTCAGAATTTACCTCAACTCACAGAATTAGTTCTATAACTTTAGGGCCTCAGAATTGACCTTGACTCGCATAATCGATCCTTATAACTTTTGGTCCTCAGAATCGACCTCGATTGGAAAAATTGGTCCCTATAACTTTAGGTTCTTAGAATTGAACTCGACCCGTAGAATCGGTCCCCACAACTTTGGGTCCTCAAAATTGGCCTTGACCCGCAGAATCGGTCCCCATAACTTTAGGTCCTTAGAACATGCCTTACCCCCAAATAGGTCATCACCAGCAAAACCTTTGGTCCTCAGAATCGACCTCAACCCTTTGAACCGATGACCCTTATAACCTTGGTTCGCATAATTGACCTTAAGTACCCTATTTTCCAATGTCAATGTGGTGTCTATTCGATGGATTTCACTCATTCCAAGCTCACCCGTCTAGGGGCTCTGTAGACACTATATTCTAGGACCCCCTAAAAATCTCCTTAGGTCCCTAGCACTTCTTCCCTTACCATAAACCCTAAGTCATAATTCGAGTACTGATTTAAAGGACACAAGGCCCTCTCGGGCCCCGTTTGATTACCGATCAACTCTTTCACCTAGCCGATAACTCATTGGATCTTCGAAAGTCCCTGAATCCCCCTTTAATTGTCAGTTCAGATGAACGGACCATTTTCTCCCCAAAACTGATCTAGAGATCATTGGTCAGTCCCAGGATCCATTTAACTCTACTCAACTCTTCAGCTCGAACGGGACTGAATGAATCTTTGAAGGGCTCTGAATATCCTTTCCAAAGGTCCACCCTATGTGAAAATAAACCTTAGGGTACAAACGACCCATTTTACTCTGAAGGGTCATTGAGCTCTTCGAGCCCTGTTTAACCTTAGTCAACTCTCCTAACCGAACAAAGCTCTTTAGAACATCAAAGATCCTTCTATAACCTTTCTAACGATTCGTCCTGTGCGCTAATTGGCCTTACAATTCAAACAAATGATTTGTTACCCTCTTATCTAAAAGACCGTCTGGAGCTTTCAATACTCATTTGATCACCTATGTATTCTTAAAGGTCTCTGAATTCTCTTTCCAAAGGTCCATCCCGTGTGTAATTCAGACTTACGAATTGCGTTTTACGACCATTTTATCAAAAAATCTACCTGAGATTACCAAATGGAAAACCCATTTTCTTGCCTATCGGCAGTGTCTAGGGTTGCTTACCGATAAACATGTCAAGTATAATGCTGATCAGCACCCCCTTGACCCTATATAAGGAGAACATGAGCTCACTTTGAAAGACACCTTAGAAACATCCCTATCAGTGATCTCAACAACATTCTCTCAAAGTCAACGTGGTTTCCATATTGAAACCTCTCCCCCACATTCCTTTTCCATCCTTTACTTAACCAATTTGGAAAATTCCCTTTTCTCTTCTCCTATCACCTTCACCACTTGCAAGAACAACCCTTCAATATCAGCCTTAAAGCTTCATAAGTAGGTCCAAACCTTTCACTCTCTCTTAATTATCTTATTTTGGCATTAATTACTTAATTCTTATCTTAGCATTTCATCTTTTTTTATATCGCACATATTACTATCCAACCTTTTTATTAGTAGTATTGCATATAGTATATTTTTTATAAAAAACCCAAAAAATGAGAAAAAATAGAGTTTTCTTGTAAATTCCACGAGGAGATTTCTCATTACATTTTCTCACACTAAGACATCCTTTTTCTCTACACACATATATAAGAAAAGTCCCCGATTGGATTTATGGGATAAACTCAACCACTGTGTTGTATGTGAAATACGTGGAATTTGATGCCTTTTTAGGTTACGTACACGTCTCAGATAAAATCCAAGATTCGAGTCCTCCTGTCCTATTTTTTTCATATTATATATTTGTGATTCGAGTCTTACTGACCCCGATTATCATATCATATATTTTTGATTCGTGCTTGCATTTTGTACAATCTATATTATTGATACCAAAACTTATCCACCTATGTAGACTAATCAAAAGTTAACAAATGCCCTCTTACGTGGCCAAAATCCTAGTCAGCAGATAGTAGCTCAGCAGGCTGTAACACCCTTGACTTTTGAGACTGAGAAATTTAATTTTGGGAAAATTAAATTTAATTAAATTGGAGAATTTTAAAATTTGGAAATTTAAGTCCAAAAATAGAGGACGTTTCAAAGTATTCCGGATGATATTTTTGAGGGTACCATCGATCCCGGAAGGGTCGAGATAGTCAAAATGACTGTCATTGGGTCTTATTTCGGCTCCGGAATGTTTTTAAGTTGTTTTGACTTGAATTGGAGTAAACGAGTCATTTAAAGTGTGTATTAACATTTAAAACTGGGTTTGTTGTTTTTAAAGGATTTAAGGCTTACGGATGAAGCCTTCTCAAAGAGAGAAAGAGAGAAAGAGAAAGAAAGAAAGAAGAAGGAAAAGAAGAGAGAGAGGAAGGGAAAGCTTGGAGATTTCCGACCCTACCGCGACATCGAGGACGATTCAACCTCTACAAACCTGAGGCAAGTGTTTAATCTTGCTAAATAGCTATTTGTGTATTTCATTTCATAAATTGTGGGGTAAAGAAATGGTTTTTGGGTATTAATGTCAAAACCTAGATTTTAGGTTTAAATCTTGAAATCAATGTTTAAATTGAGAATTAATGACATAGAAATGATTGGGATCAACTTTGGGTTGGTTAATGGGCTTAAAATCATGATTTGATGAAGGATTGGGGGTTGGAATGAGAAATTTAGGGTTTAGAATTCGTGGGTTTTGAAGAAACAGATGAACCCTTCAAAAATTGCAGGTCCGAATCGATTTGCCCCCTCAAGCGAATCGATTCGGTTTGGTAAAATTGGTAGGTCTGCATTGACCGAATCGATTCGGACCCCAAGCCGAATCGATTCGGCCTATTGCAGAAGCCCAGGTCTTTGGACCCGAATCGATTCGCCTGGGAGGCCGAATCGATTCGGAAACAGGGCATTTTGAAGTATTTTCTCCATAGTGATTTCAAACCCTTTTTGGTTGGGTTTATTGATTTGGGGGCTTTCTCTTAGGATGTAAAAGATATATTCTTGGAGTCATATAAGGAGTTTCTCACATATTGGGATTTGGGGACCCTTAGGGTAACTTGGGAGAAATGTACCCATGTACGTATTTGATTTACATATGGATATTGGGGGAAAACTCTTTGAGGTTGGAATTTACCAATTTTAGATAAAGGTATATATATATATATATATATATATATCTTTGAGGTTGAGAACTCTTAGAGAGTGAGAGGTCTCCTATCCTTAGAAATATTTAGACTAAGGAATAAATGATAACCCGATAGGGGTAAGGATTCATAAAATACAATTGAACCATAGGTAAAAGTGGGAAACAGCTTGCGGGTGTACTATCGACTAGGATAAGCGGTAGCGTAAATTCTAGTTAGGGTAGTTTATACGCAATTATGGGGATATGGCCATTGAGATTCCAATACTTGAAATGTGGTTGGAATAAATTGAGGTTTTAGACTATTAAGTCCTGTTAATGCCTATGGTTAGATAGTACTAAAGATAATTATGTACTTTCACATTTAGAGGTGAAAGGTGTAGTGATGGATTTCTACACAAATTCTTGGGTGATAACCCTAATGTTGAATGTATATGTATAGACATAAACATATGGTTTTGGGAGACTACTCATCATAGGAAGATGATTGAATATGTTTCAAGTATGGAATTATATTCACATATCAAGGTAAATTTAATGGAAATGGTAGTGACGGCTTGTATATCGAGGACTATGTATACTTATAGCCAGTTATATATATCTTATACATATGAACGAGAATTAGTCTATATATATATAGATAAGGATATGTGAATATGTGTTGATATATATATATATATATATATATATATATATGTATGTATATAGATATATGGATATCTTCATGTTGCGGATATACTTGGTATGGATATTTAAACCGCATATGATGGTTTATTATTTGATCATATGATTGGATCATATGGATTATATATATTAAGCATGTAAATGATATATATACTAAATTGGTTAAGCATACCCCGCTCATGCTATCATTGGGAAGTTGCGCGCGTAGAGGGTGAGCATCCTGGCTAGAAAAGAAGGGTGTGGATATTCCCCAGGTCATAGTCGTCCCGTGTGTTATTATATGATATATATATTTATTTTGGGATGAGACGTGATGGGTATGTTTCGTCTCATTGCCGGTTTGGAGCTATGACCGCTTCCCGGGATGTCGTGTGCGTGAGTTTACCACGAGATGGGTGTCGTTTAGTCCCACCATGGTGGCCCCAGTATTGCTACGTGAGCCGGGCACTGGGAAGATGATAGCATTGATGCAGTTTATCGGCGATATATATATAGCCGGGTATATTATGTGCATGGCCTTGTACATCATATGTAGTATGTACACTTGGCTATTGGATTGATGATGATATATATATATACGGTTAGAAATAAATACCTATATATATATATTTATATATATATATCCGATAGATGAAAGGATATGGACTTTTATGAAGTACATCTTAGATGATTATGGTGTACTAGGTTGATGGGGGTTGATGTATCGCACATAAGGTATTATTTCGGTTACATCATCCCAAGGATAATATTGGAGGTTCTTTTATTTTATTTGTTTTGTTTTTCTTTTCTTCTTTATTTCTTTAGTAGTTATAGTTAGTGTAATGGTAGTATTAACTTGTATGTTGAGGATTATGGATCTCTAGGATCGACATTGCCCAGGAGTAGTGTAACGAGGTGGTTCCTTGTATGGATTTCGCTTTGCGAGACACCTCACGCACGAAACGCAGTGCCATGTCGAGATTTGAGAGAAGTAATTCCATAGGTGGCATCACGGATCTCTGGTCTTGACCTTGTCAGGAGTAGTGTAACGGGGCGGTTCCTTGTTTAGATTTCGCTTTGCGAGACTCCCCCCACACGAAACGTAGTACAATTTTGGGATTACAGAGAAGTCTTGCCAATATTCCATGTGCATGTTATTAAGTATATTAATTCTTACGTTTTTAGCCTATATATATATATATATATATATAGGGGTAATGTTTTAAGAATTATGATGATTATAATTCATAAGATTATTAATCGGAATTTATTAAGCCTTTTATGGCATAATTGTTGTAATCATAATCTAATAGGATTAGAAGCGGGTGGATCCTTAAATTGTGACGGGAAGGTAGCTCTCGTGGATATAGGCTAGGCCTGATAAGTTAGGTTGTCCTAAAATCAATGGGGGTAATTTAACTAAAATTGGAGGACGCGAATAGGTGCGCGCCTTTAGATGAGAGGTGAGTTGGGGTTCCACGAGAGTGCGGTCTCACTTATTTATGAAATTAAGTACACCGGTATTTATTATGCACGGTTAACACACTTGCTAAATATTTTACACATTCGGGGCTCTGACCCGTTTACTTCTCCCTCCTTCTTGTATATACATATATATATATTTCCACAGGTATCCTACCGCATGGATGCCAGATGACCTTCTATCCAGAGTCTCGGGAGCCGTGACAGGTGCGGACTGTTGCGGGATGTTTCATGTAGCCGCTTCCTACTTCCTTAAAATTCTAGGTAGATTTCGTGTTGTATATCGGGTTTGTACCCAAGGGATATTTACATACATGTTTATATTTATTCCATTCAGTTATTGTATTTGCTGTGACCCGACAGCTTATTCGGGCTTATTTAATTAGGGCATATTCATGTATAGTGATACCTTTCATTTCTTATAGTTCTTTCTTGCATCTCTCTTATTTATTAGAAATTTTGTAGTGTTGGGTTGTGTTATGTTGCATGTTTTAATTTATTTAACATCTCGCTTATATGATATCGGGTAGTTAGTCCTATATTATATAGTACCGATAGTTGATGTTGAGACTGGACCATCTGAAATTCCTGATTTAATATAGTATAGGGCTGGCCACCGGTTATTATTTTAGGCGGGTTGTTACAGATGGTATCAGAGCATCAGGTTCTAGAGTCCTTAGGATCTGTGCGCGTTCTGCATTCTTCCGTTAACGTTCTTGACATAAAGCCCTACAAATAGGACTGTTTTGTTCACTGCGTTGTTTCTTCTGTGAAGTGCATTCACTTGATTGGCGTTCTGGTAACAGTTGCTCTTGTTTCGTTTCAGACGTCGCCTAGATTTTGTCGTCTAGGAAAGGATAGGATTAGAAGTACAATACCCATAGTATATTTTGGGTACGCTTCAATCGGGGGTATTTGTCTTCCCCGGTTTTGGAGGAGTTATTGAGGATATTTCTAACAGTGGTTCGAGGTGATTTATCGACGGTTGAGTAAGAAAGGAAAATTTACTCGGATGACAAACCTTGGACTTAATAAAGTAAGTCTGAGGAGAGGTTATTGTAGTCTTTGGGAGGTTTGGATTTAGAAACCCGTCAACCTTCGCTAGGAAGGATTTTGAGGAAGATGTTTCTCTTGTGAAGAAATAGGCTTAGGGATAATGATTTTCCTGGAAGGGGTTTAGGACCATGAGTTGAGATTCTAGGGTGAGGGGAAACCATTAGGTTATGGAATTTTAAGGTAGAATACCTTTCTTTGGGTTTAAGTCATACTTTGTGCGATACCGGGAACGTCGAGAGTTATAATATTGAATTCCGGAGGTGAGGAATGTTAAGGTTCGCTGAATAGTGACTATAAGACTATTGTCTTATGGGTAGGTAGGGCATGTGATTATAGTGCGCCTAAGAGGGGATACTTATATTGTGGAAAGACGTTAATGTATGTAAAGAAGTTTTAGAGTTGAGATATTTAAAGTTTAGTAGGGGTATGTTGAGCGGATAATTTAGCTCATAGCTGTGCTAGTTTTGAGAACTAGGTATTGGCTAGAGTATTGTATTGATTGAGGCCTTGTGTTTTAAACATAAGGTGTTTGTTTGGCGCGTCGAAAGACGCAGAATATATTTATATTGTATTATTGTATAGGGCCTCGGGCAATATCTAATATGAGAAAATATTTTTTTTTTATAAAACCTTAACCCTGGTTCAACTAATCTCAATCCCCGACCTAGCTACGCAGTAGTGTATTGGGAGGGTTCCTTGTTTGGATTTCTCTTGCGAGACCTCCCCCGCACGAAGGTGGCTAGCGTCAGGAATTGAGGAGAGTTCAACCAGTGGAAATTTTCAAACTTTTATATATTTAGTATATTGTTATAGATTATGTTACCGAGGGTTATCTTACAATTTGAGGCTAATGGAGCCTGATTTGGATTTTACGAGTGGAAACTCGGGTACGGGGTGTATGGGCGCCCTGGGTAGCTAGTTGATTTTTTTAGACCGGTAAAGATCTATGTGGTTCGACGTGAGAACTCGAAAGGATCGGCATAGTAATCTTGAGGATTGATGTAGGGACTAGATGATATTGAGGTCCTAGGCATGTCTTAAATTTCGCGGACGAAATTCTTGTAAGGGGGGAAGATTGTAACACCCTCGACTTTTGAGACTGAGAAATTTAATTTTGGGAAAATTAAATTTAATTAAATTGGAGAATTTTAAAATTTGGGAATTTAAGTCCAAAAATAGAGGACGTTTCAAAGTATTCCGGATGATATTTTTGAGGGTACCATCGATCCCGGAAGGGTCGAGATAGTCAAAATGACTGTCATTGGGTCTTATTTCGGCTCCGGAATGTTTTTAAGTTGTTTTGACTTGAATTGGAGTAAACGAGTCATTTAAAGTGTGTATTAACATTTAAAACTGGGTTTGTTGTTTTTAAAGGATTTAAGGCTTACGGATGAAGCCTTCTCAAAGAGAGAAAGAGAGAAAGAAAAAGAAAGAAAGAAGAAGGAAAAGAAGAGAGAGAGGAAGAGAAAGCTTGGAGATTTCCGACCCTACCGCGACATCGAGGACGATTCAACCTCTACAAACCTGAGGCAAGTGTTTAATCTTGCTAAATAGCTATTTGTGTATTTCATTTCATAAATTGTGGGGTAAATAAATGGTTTTTGGGTATTAATGTCAAAACCTAGATTTTAGGTTTAAATCTTGAAATCAATGTTTAAATTGAGAATTAATGACATAGAAATGATTGGGATCAAATTTGGGTTGGTTAACGGGCTTAAAATCATGATTTGATGAAGGATTGGGGGTTGGAATGAGAAATTTAGGGTTTAGAATTCGTGGGTTTTGAAGAAACAGATGAACCCTTCAAAAATTGCAGGTCCGACTCGATTCGCCCCCTCAAGCGAATCGATTCGGTTTGGTAAAATTGGCAGGTCTGCATTGACCGAATCGATTCGGACCACAAGCCGAATCGATTCGGCCTATTGCAGAAGCCCAGGTCTTTGGACCCGAATCGATTCGCCTGGGAGGCCGAATCGATTCGGAAACAGGGCATTTTGAAGTATTTTCTCCATAGTGATTTCAAACCCTTTTTGGTTGGGTTTATTGATTTGGGGGCTTTCTCTTAGGATGTAAAAGATATATTCTTGGAGTCATATAAGGAGTTTCTCACATATTGGGATTTGGGGACCCTTAGGGTAACTTGGGAGAAATGTACCCATGTACGTATTGGATTTACATATGGATATTGGGGGAAAACTCTTTGAGGTTGGAATTTACCAATTTTAGATAAAGGTATATATATATATATGTTTGAGGTTGAGAACTCTTAGAGAGTGAGAGGTCTCCTATCCTTAGAAATATTTAGACTAAGGAATAAATGATAACCCGATAGGGGTAAGGATTCATAAAATACAATTGAACCGTAGGTAAAAGTGGGAAACAGCTTGCGGGTGTACTATCGACTAGGATAAGCGGTAGCGTAAATTCTAGTTAGGGTAGTTTATACGCAATTATGGGGATATGGCCATTGAGATTCCAATACTTGAAATGAGGTTGGAATAAATTGAGGTTTTAGACTATTAAGTCCTGTTAATGCCTATGGTTAGATAGTACTAAAGATAATTATGTACTTTCACATTTAGAGGTGAAAGGTGTAGTGATGGATTTCTACACAAATTCTTGGGTGATAACCCTAATGTTGAATGTATATGTATAGACATAAACATATGGTTTTGGGAGACTACTCATCATAGGAAGATGATTGAATATGTTTCAAGTATGGAATTATATTCACATATCAAGGTAAATTTAATGGAAATGGTAGTGACGGCTTGTATATCGAGGACTATGTATACTTATAGCCAGTTATATATATCTTATACATATGAACGAGAATTAGTCTATATATATATAGATAAGGATATGTGAATATGTGTTGATATATATATATATATATATATATATATATATATATATATATATATATATATATATATATATATATATATATATATATATATATATATATATATATGTATGTATATAGATATATGGATATCTTCATGTTGCGGATATACTTGGTATGGATATTTAAACCGCATATGATGGTTTATTATTTGATCATATGATTGGATCATATGGATTATATATATTATGCATGTAAATGATATATATACTAAATTGGTTAAGCATACCCCGATCATGCTATCATTGGGAAGTTGCGCGCGTAGAGGGTGAGCATCCTGGCTAGAAAAGAAGGGTGTGGATATTCCCCAGGTCATAGTCGTCCCGTGTGTTATTATATGATATATATATTTATCTTGGGATGAGACGTGATGGGTATGTTTCGTCTCATTGCCGGTTTGGAGCTATGACCGCTTCCCGGGACGTCGTGTGCGTGAGTTTACCACGATATGGGTGCCGTTTAGTCCCACCATGGTGGCCCCAGTATTGCTACGTGAGCCGGGCACTGGGAAGATGATAGCATTGATGCAGTTTATCGGCGATATATATATAGCCGGGTATATTATGTGCATGGCCTTGTACATCATATGTAGTATGTACACTTGGCTATTGGATTGATGATGATATATATATACGGTTAGAAATAAATACCTATATATATATATATTTATATATATATATATCCGATAGATGAAAGGATATGGACTTTTATGAAGTACATCTTAGATGATTATGGTGTACTAGGTTGATGGGGGTTGATGTATCGCACATAAGGTATTATTTCGGTTACATCATCCCAAGGATAATATTGGAGGTTCTTTTATTTTATTTTATTTGTTTCCTTTTTCTTTTCTTCTTTCTTTCTTTAGTAGTTATAGTTAGTGTAATGGTAGTATTAACTTGTATGTTGAGGATTATGGATCTCTAGGATCGACATTGCCCAGGAGTAGTGTAACGAGGTGGTTCCTTGTTTGGATTTCGCTTTGCGAGACACCTCACGCACGAAACGCAGTGCCATGTCGAGATTTGAGAGAAGTAATTCCATAGGTGGCATCACGGATCTCTGGTCTTGACCTTGTCAGGAGTAGTGTAACGGGGCAGTTCCTTGTTTGGATTTCGCTTTGCGAGACTCCCCACACACGAAACGTAGTACAATTTTGGGATTACAGAGAAGTCTTGCCAATATTCCATGTGCATGTTATTAAGTATATTAATTCTTACGTTTTTAGCCTATATATATATATATATATATGTATAGGTATAGGGGTAATGTTTTAAGAATTATGATGATTATAATTCATAAGATTATTAATCGGAATTTATTAAGCCTTTTATGGCATAATTGTTGTAATCATAATCTAATAGGATTAGAAGCGGGTGGATCCTTAAATTGTGACGGGAAGGTAGCTCTCGTGGATATAGGCTAGGCCTGATAAGTTAGGTTGTCCTAAAATCAATGGGGGTAATTTAACTAAAATTGGAGGACGCGAATAGGTGCGCGCCTGTAGATGAGAGGTGAGTTGGGGTTCCACGAGAGTGCGGTCTCACTTATTTATGAAATTAAGTACACCGGTATTTATAATGCACGGTTAACACACTTGCTAAATATTTTACACATTCGGGGCTCTGACCCGTTTACTTCTCCCTCCTTCTTGTATATACATATATATATATTTCCACAGGTATCCTACCGCATGGATGCCGGATGACCTTCTATCCAGAGTCTCGGGAGCCGTGACAGGTGCGGACTGTTGCGGGATGTTTCATGTAGACGCTTCCTACTTCCTTAAAATTCTAGGTAGATTTCATGTTGTATATCGGGTTTGTACCCAAGGGATATTTACATACATGTTTATATTTATTCCATTCAGTTATTGTATTTGCTGTGACCCGACAGCTTATTCGGGCTTATTTATTTAGGGCATATTCATGTATAGTGATACCTTTCATTTCTTATAGTTCTTTCTTGCATCTCTCTTATTTATTAGAAAATTTTGTAGTGTTGGGTTGTGTTATGTTGCATGTTTTAATTTATTTAACATCTCGCTTATATGATATCGGGTAGTTAGTCCTATATTATATAGTACCGATAGTTGATGTTGAGACTGGACCATCTGAAATTCCTGATTTAATATAGTATAGGGCTGGCCACCCGTTATTATTTTAGGCGGGTTGTTACACAGGCATTGCAACTATTATAAATGATGTCGATCATTAATGCCAATGAAGCGTCATGATACCAATGGTCTTACCACACATGGTTCACACAAATAACCATCATATTCATTATGTATGGGTGTAAATGATTAAATGTATAAAGGTATTCCATCCCTTGACATTCCAAACCTTGATCTTCGGGTCACTATAAATACATTGTATCCCTTTTATCAAAGGCAAGATAGAACAGATTCTAGGTTTTTCTTCTTTACAAGAGTACCTAGCTTTCTATAATCTCTGAAATCAATACCATAACAGTGGACATAGGATTTCATACATAGATGAACCACTTCGAAATCCTATGTCACTCGTTTATTATTTCATTATAATTCTATATATTATCTATGATTATAAATTTCGATCAAATCCATTTTTGACATCAATAGATTGGCACCGTTTGTGAGAATGTGTGTCTAACTTCCATTATCAATCTCGTACATCCTTATTCTGGGAAAAATGAATGATCCGGATCTCAGTGCTGTAACACCCCGCCTAATTAAATACCGGGTGATCAATCCTTTATTAAATTAAAAACCAGGTGAACGGTTGGTTCATTCTCAGCATCACTATCGCAAAATAATATTTTGTGACACCCAGCCTAATAAAATACCGGGCAATCACTCCTATATCAAATTAAAATAGGAGTCTCATATGGTTCATTCTTAGCATCACTGTCGAAAACCAATTTAATTACTAATATCCTATTAGGCCGGCATCAAAATTTTAAATTGACAAATCTTTTTAACCAAACCATTCAAGTAAAATAATTACAACAGTTTATATGCAGCAACTGAAATGAAATGAAATAAAATAACCGAACACTCGGTACAATAATACAACCAAATCGAATGCCACACTAAAAGGTGATAAAAGAGTAAATGAGTATAGTTGGGCCATAAGCCCGAATGTTTCTACAATACCTCCTATCTAGATCTCAATGACAGAAGCGTCTAATATAAACCTGCTTGCATCCACAGCTGCTGCAGCAAACATCTGACTCGAAAGAATTATCATCCAGGCGTCCCTGTGTCTGGACACCTATATATATATAGATATAGCAAGAGAGGGGAAAATAGAGAAACGGGTCAGAGCCCGAGTTTTGAAAATATTTTAGCAAGTGCATTGAAATCTATATTTTAAAAAAATATGTTATTTCTCATATTTAAACTGGTATCGCTCTCACATGAGATACACCTCACCCCTCTTCTAACAGTGCACAACTATCGCATATCTTTTTAAACAACCTAGTTAATCTACCCTGCCTAACTAATGTAATTACCCACCTTCTAATAATCCTCATCAATTCGAGTACTAAGGACTAAACTTCTCCCCATCCCCAACATTACGTTACGTTCGTGTGTGGGGTGTCTCGCGAAGAGAAATACAAATAAGGAACCCCCCCGATACACTACTACGTGACAATGTTGATCATCGGGATCCATTAGGCCTTCAGTACATACCATATTTATACCATCCCGTATTTATTAATAGTTCTCATTAGAACCTAAGATTCATATTCATATAAATCCGGATATGCATTTACCGGAAGTAATATCAAACTTTATTCATTCTTTTCACTTTATACAAGGTTAGGTTATATGATATCTCATCTCATATATATATAAACAATATACTATACGCAACAAGTATATTAATCATCCATCGAATTAAAATATAAGTGGCTTAGTCATTCTCATTTACTAAGCATCTGTGGATTATCTCAAGTACACTTATATGTTAATCACAATACGTATATGCATATATGGCACCCCTAGGCTCAGCTGCGGTGCACTCATACTCTGCTATCAAATCCCTGTACATCACGCACATAAGGATCACGCGTTCCGTATCACTCAGGAACCGTATCAATAAAAATCACACATATTGGAGGCGAACATAGTTCACATACCCATGGGTCACGCACATACCTACGCACCCATAGTCAACAAACTTATAGACTCACAAATAAGCCCCTCAAAATCCTATGTTCTTGAGGTACCAAATCTAAAATCCCCCCGAAGGCAACACAGGATAAGATTATCCTCACACGAACTCCAACCTCCCGTGATAACAAGTATGGTAGGTATGTCATACACATAATAAACAATCATATAGGTACACATTCCACCTATATAAATATATCATCAATTTGGTATTCACACAACCATATTATAATTATAGGTATTTCTCTCAACTATACATAATTCTCCATAGGTTATTATTTAACCCCCGTATATAATAACATTCGAGCATACGCACAAACTGTATAATAAATTTCCTCCGAAGTATATTTATCTCTCGAATATCCTATGCATTTATCAATTTTGACTAATCCTCAATATATTATTTCCGAGCTTTTCTCACCGCACGATGACAATACCAACAACACTGATATATTTATTCGTCCCATAAATAGCGATAGACATTCCTCTCACCTATAATAATTGTCATAAATAGACGTATCGGATGAATGCTCAATTCTCTTTAGCCTGTATCCTAAATTTCATCCTAGTCACCTCATAGGAGTTTACTCAACCAAAATTGGCATATAAGTGTGTTTTCTACGCGCACAATTACTTATATAAAATTTCGTCCACCGAAACATCACCCCGAGTGTTACTCCTCCCAAACACGCCTATTTGGGTAAATTTTGGGGTTTACTTTCTTCTAACCCAAGATACACACCTTACTAAAAAAAATATTTAGAAGTCCCCACACTATTTTTAGGAACCCCAAATATTTATCTCCGAAGAATTCTAGCCTTTATTTTTTTTTTCAAATTTCCGAGTGCATTTCCGTGTTGGTGGTTTCACCCCTGAACTTCCATCTTGTAAAAATCATAACAATTGGTAGAAAAATCAGAAAAATACACGGTTGGCACCCACGCGTCCGTATCTAAAAGATTTACAACTTTCGTGTTTTGACCGAGAGCTGAATCTGTCTTTTCCTATCTGAATTTATCATGCAAGCTACAGAGTTACTATTCATCATCTTCTCCAAAATCCCAAACCTCCATTAATACACCTCCGAGGTTTTTATTTTCTCACCCATCATCATACAATCTCAATCAATCATAAATACACACATACAAAGGGTTCTAATCATCCTAGAACCCAGATCCAATAATTAATTTCAATTAATTCCTAAATTTCTCAAATTTGATATTATTCGGGTTTTACTCGTTAATCTTTCGAAAAACCCATTTGGATTCACGAAAACTCATCCCAAAAATCTTTATAGTTTTGCACACCAACTATAATATGAGAAATAAACACACTAAATTAATAAAGTAAGTAAACACTTGCCTCGTGGATTAAATCCGACGACCACGAGTCGAATCCCGCGAATTTTGGTCGGAAATCTCTTCTTTTCTTCTCTTTTCTTTCTTCTCTTCTTTCTATCTTCTTTCTCTCTCTCTTAGGGCTGATATTTAGTGGAAATGAGGGCTGCCACCTCTTAAAATCCGAAATTGGGTAATACCCAATTATTAAATGACTCGTGTACTCATTTACGAGTCCCTACTAGTCCAAAAATGTCCGGGAACCCAAATACTATCCCGGGTACTCTATTTTGACTATCTCGACCATTCCGAACCCAATGGCGTAGTCTAAATCTCCATCCAAGTCACTTAACTAAAATTCACTATTTTGACCCAACACGTTCAATACGCTTATTTTTCAATTTAAAATATTTCCTTTATCGCTTTACCCAACTTGCGACATGTAATTAAAAATAATCCACTCATATACTTAGTCTCGTAAGAAAATATAATCCATGTAAATATTAATCAGACACTAGAAAACTAATATTTACTATTCACTTTATAACATTAAAATTCTTTAATTTCACTCATTAATCCCAAAATTACTATTCATAATAATTCCTCAAATTGCCAAATTACATCCACCGTGCAATTTAAATACCTTTAAAAGTACGGGGTATTACATACTTCCCCCCTTACAACAGGATTTCGTCCTCAAAATTCGGATATAGCATGTGCCACTACTCTAGGATCGATATATACATTACATCCTAGCTTAACCAAATTTAGATAAAACTTAATATAATGGTCTCCCACTATATTCCACCCATCTCAAGGCGTATGCTCATATATATATAGTCTCATCATCTCTATATTTACACTAATCTTGCACCCTTTTGTTAAGACCACTTAGCGCAAAGTATTTATTATTAATACCATATCTACTAGTCTCACATAGTAGAAATATTCACAAATCCATATGTGTACATATAGTCACATCATCCCTATACATATATATACTAGTCATGTAGCCCCGGGTTAACACCCATTAGCGCACTTAATCAATTCTTGCACCCCCCGGATTATCACCCATTAGTGCTCTTAATAAAATATCAAATAATAGGCATACACACATCCTATTAAGATTCATAGGCACATTCCCAACCTAATCATACACTTCTCATACGTATTTTATTCTCATCGCTATGTATTGTATAAATATTCAAATTACAATCTCTCTCGTAATCTCCAAGGTACATTCCCTATACCGAATAATTAAAGAATTAACTCTCATATACTCTTCCGGAATTTGGTACTACATACACTCCTTCATTCCTTGGTGTATGCTAACAATACAATCATGTGCAATCCACTCTTCAACACTCGTTCAAGTAATATTCCGCTCTATTTTCTCACAATAATTTGGTATCCTTTTCATTAAGAGGTATATTTTAAATGACTTTCCACAACCTTTCAACCCATCTCGGGTGTGCTAGCTCTCGTTGCACATAAATGCTTGAATTATCGTCATTCTCACACGACATTCAATACGTCATACCATTTAACCTTGTTTGTAGCTGTCCCTCAGGCATATATTCTACACATTTATTTATTTATTTATTATTTTTTTTACATCCTTCTATCTCGAACATTTTTGGAATTAATTAACCAGGGTACCCATACCCCCTATCATTCGTGCATATATGCACGACCATTGTAAACGTTTTGATACGTTACACTTACTCTAAATATTGGGCATCATTTCATCGGCGTGGTACTAACACTTGGGTATCCCTTAACCTGAATAATTCCAAATTTAATTCTCCCGATACCTGTAAATTCAATCCTTCTCAATATTATCTCATCGATCTTCTTGTGGTTAACTCACAATAGCCTTCTTATACCAGTGTCGATAGTCTTATTGCCCTTACTTCGTGGTAGTCCTAAGATTAAGGTGTTTCTAACACACATAATATGAGTACTATTCTAACTATATCCCTAGTGCCCAATACCTCTCTCGACTTTTGACATTTGCTTGGTTTCGTGCGTGGGACATCTCGCAAAGCGAAATCCAAACAAGGAACCTTCCTGATACACTAATCCATCGCTTTGTCAGTCATCGAGATATAGCAGTCTAAGGGACACCAACGGGACGTTCTAAATCCTACCTCGTTAACCCACTAATGTACTTCTACCACTATATCCTTCCATCTTGTCCAGATGGAAAGTCCAACTAATTAGGGCACCTACTCTCTGCGAAAGCATTATGGACATCATACCCAAAATGTATTTCCTCTCATTTTCCCTTATATTCAAAGTCTGTCTATCAGTCTCAGATTAATTTCCTTTATCATACCTTACCCACATACTTGCGGTGAGAGGAAAATTTTAGTGCTTCTTCATAGCAATTATATCTCTATATAATTATACAGTCATCAAATGGTTCTCACTCAATAGTGTTTCCTTTACACTAGGTGACTTATCGTCAAAACCAACATCCTTGAATTTTATAACATCTGTCCACTCCCGACGTTGTTAAGGTTCGTATGGGGAGTGTATTGTTAGCTTCAAATATGCAACCAGGATAATCCCATCCCATCTATCAATAAAATATGGTCAGAACTCTCACTTCTGTCAACGAGCCATACCACAAGCACTTGCACTAACAGTAAGTCCTTCGCGCGAACAACAACAAGCTTAAACTCCCATCTTAACTATAATTCCAGTATACCTTAAATTATATATATAAGGTCCACATACACTCAAATCATGCAAATGAAATATCTCCTTCCCATCTAAACATATAATCAAGGCGAGCTCATCCAGAATTTATCTCGCATTCCATTCTTTAATATGTCCGTATATACATGTTTCATATCTCATATATATATATATATATATATATATACTATACACATCAAGTATATTCATACTTATATATCATACACTATATAAGTATAATAACCATCCCTCAGAGCTATAACTCAGTGGATGCAGTCTCTCAATGCTATCATCTTCCAGGGAATTAATTACACATCATCCTGGGTACCAGTGGTCGGACTATCACACCGACTTGGTAAAAACCAAATCACAACGAATGGGAAACGATCATAGTTCCTCCCCGAAAATGAGAACGAAACATACCCACCACGTCTAATTCCTGATAAAAATCACACAATATAAAATGGACACTATGACCTGGGGACTATACGCTCCCTGCTCCGCAAGCCAGGGGCCTCACCCAAAATGCATAACTTCCCATGATAGCACTCGAGGGGTATGTTTCATACAAATATACCAATCACATACAGATATATTTAAACATATCATATATATATATTCTCAATATGCTCGTGTATATATATTTACAGTATAATCTGGCTAATCGTGTATATCTCTCGTAATATAACTATATCATCTCATTTAAATTCAGAATATTAAGCTTATAACAACTAGCTCGTATCCCAATTACATCTGAAATTCCAATTCGAAGCCCAAGAGTCTTTATCCCATTAGACTCTTAAAAATCACAAAGTCTCACAACTTTAATTTTTCATTGCAGATTTCACACCTTGTACTAAAACAACTATAACTCACTCTACGTAAGTCCAATTTACTAGTGAGTCTATTATTCCACCAGAGAAGCCTCTTTCTCCATTGTACCTACCTTACTCCGGTACTAAGTTCACTTAACCATGTCACTCTTTATTCACCGTTGGTCTCTGACCGATTCTCATGTGAATAACCTAGAAACTGCATTCACTTTATTCTAAATCAAGGGAATTTACAGTTTAAAACCATCTGTAAGATTGATTTATGAGCAAAATATCATGCTCCTCTAAATATGGTGACCATCGTTACCACCATTTCACATTGCTCCAACGAGTGACAAAAAATCTCCTCAAATTTTCACATATGGGTAATTCCATACCCAACTGTAAGCAAGAGCTTCCGAGCCTTCTACTTGTTAATTCAAGTATAGAACCATTCTCAAGTACAATGATTTTTGATAATTTTAATTACTATATTTTAGTAGTCGTTGCAGCAACCCATGACAATGCCACAAGGAAAATGACCTTTACCGCGGTCCTCATTTCTAACATCAACTTATAACTCTAACTAAGCCTCGCCTCCTGCTGCCCTCACCACAGTCTTCCATGGTCTCCCTTCGTCGATCAGCACACAAATTTTGAATGAGCGCGCAAAAGATTTACTATAATCTTACATAATGGCAGGAGAACGAAATCTCAGAAGAGGGTATCAACAATCCTAATCATAAGGCTCTATATCAAATCAAAAGCAACGCTGAAAGCGTAGTACGTCCGCACAGATTCCTAAGGACACTAGAACCTGATGCTCTGATACCACCTGTGACACCTCGCCTAATAAAATACCGGGTGATCACCCCTATATCAAATTAAAACAGGAGTCTCATATGTTTCATTCTTAGCATCACTGTCAAAAACCAATTTAATTACTAATATCCTATTAGGCTGGCATCAAAATTTTAAATTGACAAATCTTTTTAACCAAACCATTCAAGTAAACTAATTACAACAGTTAATATGCAGCAACTGAAATGAAACGAAATAAAATAACCGAACACTCGGTACAATAATACAACCAAATAGAATGCCGCACTAAAAGGCGATAAAAGAATAAATGAGTACAGTTGGGCCATAAGCCCGAATGTTTCTACAATACCTCCTATCTAGATCTCAATGATAGAAGCATCTAATATAAACCTGCTTGCATCCACAGCTGCTGCAGCAATCGTCTGACTCGAAAGAATTATCATCCAGGCGTCCCTGTGTCTGGACACCTATATATATATATAGATATAGCAAGAGAGGGGAAAATAGAGAAACGGGTCAGAGCCCGAGTTTTGAAAATATTTTAGCAAGTGCATTGAAATCTATATTTTAAAAAAATATGTTATTTCTCATATTTAAACTGGTATCGCTCTCACATGAGATACACCTCACCCCTCTTCTAACAGTGCACAACTATCGCATATCTTTTTAAACAACCTAGTTAATCTACCCTGCCTAACTAATGTAATTACCCACCTTCTAATAATCCTCATCAATTCGAGTACTAAGGACTAAACTTCTCCCCATCCCCAACATTACGTTACGTTCGTGCGTGAGGTGTCTCGCGAAGAGAAATCCAAACAAGGAACCCCCGATACACTACTACGTGACAATGTTAATCATCGGGATCCATTAGGCCTTCAGTACATACCATATTTATGCCATCCCGTATTTATTAATAGTTCTCATTAGAACCTAAGATTCATATTCATATAAATCCGGATATGCATTTACCGAAAGTAATATCAAACTTTATTCAATCTTTTCACTTTATACAAGGTTAGGTTATATGATATCTCATCTCATATATATAAACAATATACTATTCGTAACAAGTATATTAATCATTCACCGAATTAAATTATAAGTGGCTTAGTCATTCTCATTTACTAAGTATCCGTGGATTATCTCAAGTACACATATATGTTAATCGCAATACATATATGCATATATGGCACCCCTAGGCTCAGCTGCGGTGCACTCATACTCTGCTATCAAATCCCTGTACATCACGCACATAAGGATCACGCGTTCCGTATCACTCAGGAACCGTATCAATAAAAATCACACATATTGGAGGCGAACATAGTTCACATACCCATGGGTCATGCACATACCTACGCACCCATAGTCAGCAGACTTAGCGACTCACAAATAAGCCCTTCACAGTCCTATGTTCTTGAGGTACCAAATCTAAAATCCCTCCGAAGGCAACACAGGATAAGATTGTCCTCACACGAACGCCAACCTCCCGTGATAGCAAGTATGGTAGGTATGCCATACACATAATAAACAATCATATAGGTACACATTCCACCTATATAAATACATCATCAATTTGGTATTCACACAACCATATTATAATGATAGGTATTTCTCTCACCTATACATAATTCTCCATAGGTAATTATTTAACCACCGTATATAATAAAATTCGGGCATACGCACAACCCGTATAATAAATTTCCACCGTAGTATATTTATCTCTCGAATATCTTATGCTTTTATCAATTTTGACTAATCCTCAATATATTATTTTCGAGCTTTTCTCACCGCACGATGACAATACCAACAACACCGATATATTTATTCGTCCCGTAAATAACGATAGACATTCCTCTCACCTATAATAATTATCATAACTAGACGTATCGTATGACTGCTCAATTTTCTTTAGGCCGTATCCTAAATTTTATCCTAGTCACCTCATAGGATTTTACTCAACCAAAATTGGCATATAAGTGTGTTTTCTACGCGCATAATTACTTATATAAAATTTCGTCCACCGAAACATCACCCCGAGTGTTACTCCTCCCAAACACGCCTATTTGGGTAAATTTTGGGGTTTACTTTCATCTAACCCAAGATACACACCTTACTAAAAAATATTTAGAAGTCCCCACACTATTTTTAGGAACCCCAAATATTTATCTCCAAAGAATTCTAGCCTTTATTTTTTTTTTCAAATTTCAGAGTACATTTCCGTGTTGGTGGTTTCACCCCGGAACTGCTATCTTGTAAAAATCATAACAATTCGTAGAAAAATTAGAAAAATACGGGTTGGCGCCCACGCTACCTTATCTAAAAGATCTTCAACTTTTGTGTTTTGACCAAGAGCTGAATCTGTCTTTTCCTATATGAATTTATCCCGCAAGCTACAGAGTTACTATTCATCGTCTTCTCCAAAATCCCAAACCTCCATTAATACACCTCTGAGGTTTTTATTTTCTCACCCATCATCATAAAACCTCAATCAATCATAAATACACACATACAAAGGGTTCTAATCATCCTAGAACCCAGATCCAATAATTAGTTTCAATTAATTCCTAAATTTCTCAAATTTGATATTATTCGGGTTTTACTCGTTAATCTTTTGAAAAACCCATTTGGATTCACGAAAACTCATCCCAAAAATATTTATAGTTTTACACACCAACTATAATATGAGAAATAAACACACTGAATTAATAACGCAAGTAAACACTTGCCTCGTGGATTCAATCCGACGACCACGAGTCGAATCTCGCGAATTTTGGCCGAAAATCTCTTCTTTTCTTTTCTTCTCTTTTTTTTGTTCTTATTTCTTCTCTTCTTTCTCTCTTCTATCTCTCTCTCTCTCTCTCTCTCTCTCTTTTAGGGCTAATATTTGGTGGAAATGAAGGCTGCCACCTCTTGAAACCCGAAATTGGGTATATACCCAATTATTAAATGACTCGTGTACTCATTTACGAGTCCCTACTAGTCCAAAAATGTCTGGGAATCCAAATACTACCCTGGGTACTCTATTTTGACTATCTCGGCCATTCCGAATCCAATGGCGCAGTAAAAATCTCCATCCGAGTCACTTAACTAAAATTCACTATTTTGACCCAACACATTCAATACGCCTATTTTTCAATTTAATATATTTCCTTTGTCGCTTTACCCAACTTGCGACATGTAATTAAAAATAATCCACTCTTATACTTAGTCTCGTAAGAAAATATAATCCATGTAAATATTAATCTGACACTCGAAAACTAATATTTACTATTCACTTTATAACATTAAAATTATTTAATTTCACTAATTAATCCCAAAATTACTATTCACAATAATTCCTCAAATTGCCAAATTACACCCACTGTGCAATTTAAATACCTTTAAAAGTACGGGGTATTACATATTTCCAATTTGAACACCCTAAATAATTAAGCTAAGTGTCAAAACCATTTAAAATGTCATTTTTTCCTTTATTAAATGCCAATAATTTTTTTTAATAATACCAGTTTAAGAGTCAAATAAATAAAAGGATAACAATAACTACACTACCATTTAAATCATCTAGATAAACCAAACCAAGTTATGAACTATAAATGAAATCATTCTGATAAGAGTTAACAACCGAGGAGTACCGAATGCTGGAAATATCACAAATCTCTGACAAATCCAACTGGAATAGGAAATCGGAAGACACATGCCCTAACTATGAAGATCTAAAGTAGGAACTGATTCAATGACTAAAGCAAGGGCCTGCAACTCCCACATAAGCTGCAGCACATCCAATCCAAAGAACCTAAGCATTATGCCCCTGTGGATGGGCACCTGTAATACATACATATATATACAAGAGAGAAAGAAATGACACAAAACGGGTCAGAGCCCGGGTGTAAAACAGTTTAAAATAGTTTAGCAAGTATTTAAAATGCTTACCGGTTAATATCACAACCATGTTAGTATGCGACACTCTCTTGAGAATCATCACCTCTCATCTAGTGTGCACTCCTACCGTACTTTTAGGACATCCTAGTTATAGTTCCCACGCTAACTAGATTATTCACATGTATCCATTCTTTATAGCCCAAAATCATTCCCACGTATTAACCTTATAATGCATATAATGATGTTATAAACATATATATATCCATTTAGATTCAACATGGATAAGTTCATTATTAATTCAATTCAACTAAGTGTTTTCATACATAACTATCTTACATTTCTACTTTAGCCACATAGTAGATATCATCTCATGTATATATATATATATTCACTATATTATATATATATACTATACTGCACCCCGAGACACAGTTGCGGTGCTACATTACTTTGCTATCTTGTCCTAATACATCACGTTGCTGTATAGGGGACTATAGGTTCGGTAAAGATTCCTCGAACCACAAATATCAACACAAAAATTCGAGGCGAACATAGTTCTCATACCCACGGGTCACGCACATACCTACGTTCCCATAGTCAACGGACTTATCAACTCATCGATAAGTCTTTCATAGTCCTATGTTCTCGAGTGACAAATCAAAAATCCCATTCATTCATGAGGATATGACTGCCCTCACGCGCAAACCTCCCGTCGATAGCAAGTAAGCTAGGTATGTCATACACAAATACATAATATATGCACAATCACAAAGTCATACATATAAATATTCATATTTTCCAAATTAGGTTCGCCCACGACCCATAATTATTATTATCGATTCTCAACACAAATTTTACTCAATTATTTCTCATAACGGATTCGTCTCTTTTATTCTCATTTATTATTTACTTCGTTCTTACTTCTCATCTCTCGAAGTATTCTTTCTCACTAAGTATAAATTTCAGTAGGTATAGCCTCACTTACCTTCTAGTCTAAATCTTTCACGAGTCTCAATCTTTTAGTAAATGTACGCGCAATTCCCAATGTATAAATAACTCCCCGTTAACCAAAAATTTCATCTCATATTAATTTCACTCAACGGAGTCTACTTAGACCCTATTGGTCATCTTCATAACCCATTATACTCTATCAATGATAATCAAGGGTTCCTAAGCATTTTAACCGGATTAAACAAAAAGGGGAAAAATATACAGTTTTCCAGGAGGGGTCGATCGATCGAGGAAAGGGGGTCGATCGATCGATGTTCTTGAGTCGATCGATCGATCAAGCAGTTCTTGCCCAGTTTTCTGCAATATTCAACCACGGGTTCAACCATTTTAACCCCTCCAAACCACTATAATTTCATCCCAAACTCCCATCAAAGTAATCCAAGTGTATAAGCAATGTACACAAACAAGTTCTAACGTAACGACATCAATAAATCCTCAACGAATCAATCAAAAAGGGGTTTAATCTCAAATTTCTTTATAAAACTAAATTTTGCATGAATTAATTACCACCCTCTATTTTATTCAATATTTTCTTCCCAAATATTATAATAAATTCATGGGTAATCCTCTACATATGATCAAGATTTAGACTACATGGATTCTCCCTAAAACACATATAAATTCTCTTCCAAAATATAAAATTTTTCTGTCAAAACTTATGATTTTCATTCCTAGACTAACATGGAAGGTATATTAACTTGGAAATTAGCAATATGGATACTTGCCTCGGATTCAAGGGTCTGATTTGTTGATGAAAATTATAGGGATACGTTTCTCATCATGCAATCTACGTTTTGGTGGTGGTGGCGGTGCAATCGGGTGAGATCTAGGCCTTGGATTGCTTGAAAAACTCTTCACCTTCTTCTCAAATCTCTTCACCTTCTTCTCTAATCACTTCACCTTCTTCTCTAATGGCTGGATTAGGCTTTGTGTTTGTTAACCCCAAGAGACAACTATAAATGGCTAATAAATACTATGAAAATTCGTGGGCTTAATTACCCAAAAATACCAAATGTCTAAAATACCCTCCCGAGGTGTCAATTAGGCCTAAAAACACCCCGAGACCCAAACTAAACCCCCGAGTACACTTTGTTGACTATCTCGACCCTTCCGGACACTTTGGCGCACTCAAAACAACTATACGGATGACTTATAATTTATTCACTTTAATAATAATAATTTAGTCATGACATGACACAGGCGCGTCCCAAATTAAATTTCCATAATTGCCATTTTATTCACTCGTGACAATTGTAATAAAATCAATCACATATATTACTCTTCTCATCCAGTAATATTCAAAAAATTCCCATAATTACTAACTCTCGTCACGCTAGTAAATATTTAAAATAAAATGTCAGATTAATATTAAATTAATATCGCAATTAAATTCAATAAATCCTCAATTTTAAAAGCCATAAAAATACGGGGTATTACAAGTGCCAGAAACGAAGGCAACCCGATTATTTCATCTGCTTCGCCTACAGTGGGCGACCTAAATGGAATCCTTTCCAGTATTGCTAGAGTCCAAGATGCTATGCAAGAGTCAATGAGACAATTTGTTTAGTCGCTACAAGCCAGATCTCCCCGCTTATCCAAACATCTAGTTATTCTATCGCCAAGGTGAGAAATGCCGCCTCCACCTCCTAGGCATAGTCGACATAGCTATTCTTGATCCTCTTATGGTAGGACTTATCATCGGGGAGTAAGTTCATCAATAATATCATCAAAGTTCTATGATGGACATTCTTTTTCTCCTAAAAGGCCAAACGTCCTGGAAAGATTAAGCAGACCTTTGTCTTTTGGTCGTTTGGGACCCCGATCAAATAGGAACCTTCCTAGAGCATTATTCGGAACAACGCAACATCCAGGCGAACATCGTAAAGCTTCAATCAGGTCAAGATCAAGTGTATGAAGATCTGTACACACCGACCAGACTTCTCAGGAAGAGGTCTTAGCGCAAACACATAATCGGGACACTCGAGTTGCTTCACACAAATCTGATGCAGGAAATTCTTCGTAGAAAGGATCAATCCAATGATTGGAAGATCAGCTAGGAGAGATGGCGAAAGTAAAGAATCGCTTGTAGCAGATTTGTGTTAAACGATCAACTTTTATTCAGGTAATTATAGATTTTCCTGATCCATCTAAGTTTAAAGCTCCTGTGGTCAGCCACAAATATGATGGCAAAACTGATCCAGTTCTGTATATTGAGCAATATCAAGCTGCCACTGACATTTATTCAGTCCCCGATGAGATGAGATGTAGAGCATTCTCAAGTACCATTACGGGTTCTACCCAGATGGTACAATAACTTGCTCCGAGGACAAATTACCAACTTTAACTAGCTTGCCGAGCTATTTATTAGCAACTTTTGTTTCGAAGCCAAGACGATAAAAAGAGTAACCCATCTCTTGAGCGTAAGGCAATGAATAGGGGAAACTACTAGGGAGTACATCACTCATTTTAACAATGATAAATAAAAAGTGGTTGATTACGAGGAGAAAACATCCATCACTGCTCTAATGAGTGATTTACTTCCTGAGAAGTTATATTATGCTCTGGCCAAAGATCTTCCTAAAACTATGATTGAGCTCATAGCTAACATAGGAAAGATAATGAACGCCGAGGAAGTGATGGTCGTAAAATAGAGTCCAGTAACAAAGCCTGATAATAAGGATCAAAAGGAGTAAGAGTCAAAAAAGGAGGACAAGCTCAAAAAATATGGAAACTATACTCCATTGAGTATCAACATTCACCATATCCTAGAGGAAATCAAACACAATAAGGATTTTCAATGGCCTAAAAGGTTGAAAGCACCCCCTAACAAGAGGGATAAGTCTAAATATTTTGAATCCCATAAGGATCATGATCATACAATTGATAACTGTATCGCTTTGAAAAATAAAGTGGAATCTCTTATCCGTTAAGGAAAAAAGAATAAATTTATTGATCGGTAAAAAGGTTGAGAAGTAAGAGGAAGGTCAAATTATCCATGCAAGATCATAGATGACATGAAGAGAAACCATGAAGATAATTATGAGGATGATCCTGACCTCCTAAAGAAGCCCAAGTAGTCAGAATGCGAGGTAGCTATGATAAGTTTTGGTTCCTTTAACTGTCATGTAATTACAGTGGGGATGCAGGAGGAGGCGACCACATTGCCAAAAGGAAGTCTTACCTGAATGAGGCACAAGCCTATTCTTATATCCAAAAAATCAAACTGGACGAAGATGATTGGCCTAGGAAAGTTAACAAAGACAGGTTGGTAATCGAGTTTTCTAAGAACGATATCTCTGGGGTACTTTATCCCCATGATGATCCATTGGTCATCAAATTTAGGACCCAGGATGTCGTTATCGCCATGGTTTTGATTGATAATGAGCTCGATGAATATTCTTTTTTACCCATATCTTCAGAGTTCGAATTTGAAACTCAGCTAACTAGAACTTTATCACAGGCCATTAATCAATTTCTCAAGTGAAAAATTTTACCCTCTTGGGATAGTCAAGCTAAAGGTGTTGTTCGACACCAGGCCATCAAATCGAATGGAGAAAATATTCTTTTTTATGATGGATAAAAATGTTCAATCTGCCTATAATGTGATCCTCGATGGGGTAGGATTAAAGAAGTTTGAAGTTGTACCATCAACAGTCCATTAATGTTTGAAGTTTCCAACTCACTTTGGGGTAAGATTGGTAAAAGGTGACCAAAAGGTGGCTAGAGAGTGTTACTATTCCTAGGCCAAACAAGAGGACTTAATTGAACTAAATGAAAATACCACCACTTATCAGGTGGATACTATTGAGCCCAATAGTGACTATGAAGTCAAAACTTTAGATCCTCAAGAGGAGATAAAGTTAGTCAAAGGGTAGATTGTGGAAGCTACTGACAGCATTGTGTTGGATGATGACAAGACAGAGAGGACTATGCAGATCGGCTCAATTTTTGATCCAGTCTTTAAACGGGAACTGATTGTGTTTCCCAGGCAACGAAGAAATGTATTTTCATGGAGCCATGGGGATATGCCTTGGATTGATCCTAATTTCCTCTGTCATGAGCTCAACATTAATATGGATGCCAAGCAGATAAAGTAGAGGCACATGCTTTTCAGTCCAGAGAAAAATCAACCTATTAAGGAAGAGGTGTAAAATCTTTAAAGAGCTCAATTTATTGAGTATGTTAAGTATCCATCCTGGTTGGCCAACGTTATGATGGTCAATAAGAAGTGGAGGTTGTGCGTAGATTTGACTGATTTAAATAAATCTTGCCTAAAAGATCATTTTCCTTTGCCTAGAATCGATCAATTGGTGGTTGCTACATCGGGACATGGGCTCTTAAGCTTCATGGATGCTTACTCTAGATACAACCAAATTAAGATGAAACCAGAAGATAGGGAAAACACAACTTTTATCACCAACCAAGGAACTTATTACTACAATGTAATGCGCTTTGGGCTCAAAAATGCTGGAGCGACCTATCAGAGATTGGTGAACAGGGTACTTGAAGAGCAGATAGGTAAAAAAAAGAGGTTTATGTGGACAATATGCTAAAAAAATCAAGAAGGCTTCGTATTATATCAGGGACCTTGATCAGACTTTTGATATGCTGGAAAAGCATCAGATGAAGTTAAATCCTACCAAATTTCTATTTGGAGTACATGAAGGAATGTTCCTCGACTTCATAATCAATCAAAGAGGAATTGAAGATAATCTAATGAAAAGAAAAAAATTGATGGAGATGCAGTCGCCGGTTTGCATGAAAACTATACAAAGGCTCATCGGTAGAGTGGAAGTATTACACAGATTCGTTTCTCGGGCAACACATAGATGCTTACCATTCTTCAAGGTATTAAAAAAGACTTTTGAGTGGAATGCAAAATATCAAGAAGTGTTACAGGAATTGAAGAAGTACCTAGGGTTATATCCTTTGTTATCCCGACTAGGTTTGGGTGAGAAACTGTACTTATACCAAGATATTTCTAAATTTGTGGTTAGCTCGGCCTTGGTTAGATTGGATAATAGGATCCAAAAACCAGTTTACTACACCAGCAAAGCGTTCAAAGGAGTCGAGATCAGGTATCCACGCTTGGAAAAGTTGGATTTAACACTTATTGAAGTTTTTAGTCATATGAAACCCTATTTCCAAGCGCACATTATAGTTGTGTATACTGATCTGCCTCTTCAACAAGCACTCCACAAGCTTAAGAATTCAGGTAGATTGATGTACTGGGCGATAGAGCTGGGAGAATATGACATTGTCTATGAACCAAGATCTTCATTAAAAGGCCAAGCTTTAGCATATTTTATTGTTTATTTAACCTATCCAGAGGTTCCCGACCAACAAAATTTGCGTGCCGAGTATACTTCTAGAGAATATAGCTCAGCTCAAAAGCAAGCAAAATTACGGCCAATCAACCTAAATCATTTCGAACTTAGGAAGTGGCTCAAAAATATGCTGAGGAGAGCAATAATATATTCCATCAAGGGTTCTATATTAAAAAAGCTTCAATATTGATATATCGTTGTGGAATTTATATGTTGATGGTTCTTCATGCGTAATTGGAAGTGGAGCAGGTATAATACTCAGTACTCCTGATAATGTTGATGTTGAATATGCACTTAGGTTTTAGTTCAAGGCATCGAACAATAAGGCAGAGTATGAAGTCTTGATAGTTAGACTGGATTTGACCCATTCATTAGGCGTCGAGCTAGTAATGGTGCACAATGATTCATAGCTAATGGTCAACCAAGTGCTTTATTTATATGGATTCAAGGGAGAATTGATGACCAGATACTATACCAAAACTATGGAACTGATTTCCAAGTTTCCATCCGTACAAATAAACAGAATCCCCAGAATAGCCAACGCCTGAGAAGATGTAATTGCTCGACTAGGTCAGAGACCAGAACTGAACTTAGACACACCATCTCAATAGAGATCCTAGCCAATCGGTGCATTGATGAGGACTTAATGGTTAGTTTCATTACTATAGATTTTGGACCTTCTTGGATGGACCCAATCAAAGCCTAGAATAAAGATGGAATTCTACCACATGATCCCAAAGAGGCCAAAAAGCTCCAATATAAAGCAACAAGATATGTGTTAGGAAAAGGGATTTTATACAGGAGGGGATTAACGTGTAACAACCCGAGGTCTTGGAGACAACGAGTTAATTATTTTGGGAGAAATAAATAATATTTTATTGGAGAAATAATTAAATTGGCGATTGAGGTCAAGATTAGAAGTTGTTAGAAAGAGTGTCGAATGTTGATTCTGAGGGTACCATAGTGTTCGAAAGGGTCGAGAAAGTCGAAATGACGGTACTTGGGGTCTATTTAGGTTCCGAAATAAATTAGGACCGTTTGACTCGAATTAAAGATACCGGGTCATTTAAAGTGTGTATTGTCATTTAAAGATGTGTATCTTGGGAGAATAGGCTTAAAAAGCCTACGGGAGATATTTCTCCAAAGAGATAAAGATAAATAGAAAGAAAGAAAGAGAGAGGAAAGAAAGAAGAAGAGAAAGAAGGAGAAAAAGAGAGAGAAAGAGGATTTTCCGGCATCCACGCGATCTTAAGGAGGATTCAGACACTACGAACCCGAGGCAAGTGATTAAACTTGCTAAATAATTGTTGTGTACCATTTATTGCATGATTTGTGGATTGATATTTTGGGTTTTGGGTTTAGTTTAACAAAACCTAACTTTTGGGTATAATCTTAGATTTGATATATAGATCTTTGATTTGAGGAGAAAAATTAGTGTATATAGCTTCTAGGATGATTATTGATGTTATATATGTGATGGGGTTGAAGAGAAGTGGAGAGAAAAGGATTAAAATGAATTTTGGGTATTTTAGGTTTATAAAAAGTAGCCATTTTCGAGAGTTCTGAAGGGCCGGATCGATTCGGCCTCCTACCGAATCGATTCGAAAATATGAAGGTGCCCAGGTCTGAGTGACTGAATCGATTCAGACCCTAGCTGAATCAATTCGGCCTGAGACAGAATCCCAGGTCTGATGACCCAAATCGATTCGCCTTCCTGGCCGAATCGATTCGCCTTCCTGGGCCGAATCGATTCGGAATTGGCCCGAATCGATTTGGAAACAGGGCTTTTTCAAGGGATGTTTTCTAAGGATAATTTCATCCCGTTTTGTTCGAGGTTATGGATTGGGGATCTCTATAGGAGATATTTGGAGTATGTTTTGGAGACTTTTAGAGAGTTTCCCTTATAAGAAATTTTGGAGTCATATTGACTAAATTTGAGGAATACCGATTAAGATATTTTGGTACGTTCTAAGTGGGGAAGCCCACCTTGTTTTGAGAATTCTATTTGGAGATAATTATGATATTAATGGGAATAATTTAGGGATACCGGATCTTAGGATCCAATCCCAAATGGGATAACTTTAAAGGTTCATAAAATGAATCGAACCTTATTATGAATGGAGAATTATAAATGCTAAGTGATATGCATATGGATATAGAAATATCCTTAACGATGATTGATTTGGGAGATATCTTGCACAAATGAGAACTGCTAATTGAGGTGCATTGGGATAAAGAATATCCTTAACTTAAAAAGAATTGAGAGACAATTCATAATAGAAGCGACATGTGAGCTTCAAGCGAGAAATAGTATAGTGTATACTAAGTGGGGAAGATTTATGAGAATTGACGATTAGTATATCAAGAGAGAGAATATGCTAAACAATAAAATAAGTTCTATTGCGCCTAAGTGCGTATAATGAATATGAAAATGTTGTTGCAGGTATACCTTATATGATGGTATATCTTTATTATGTGGGATGTATGTATGCCTTATATGATGGTATATATATATAGTTAAGCATAGCCCCTCCTTGCTATCATTGGGAAGTTACGTGAGGAGAGGGTGAGCATCCTGGCTAGATGATGCCGGGTGTGGATATTCCCCAGGTCATAGTCGTCCATGGTGGTCAGTAAATGACATATTTATATACATTTATTTATTTTGGGGGTGAGAGGTCGTGGGTATGTGTCGCTCTCACTTGCCGGTTAGGAGCTATGACCGCTTCCCGGACGTTGTGTGCGTGAGTTGATCACGAGGTGGGTGTCGTTGAACCCCACCGGGTGACCCCAGTTTGCTACGTATATGGGCTGATGGAAGATGATACCATGTGAGCCTGCGTCCTTCGAGTTATAGCTCGTTTGGATGGTTATTATTTCTTGTGCTTGTACTTGGGTATCGAGGGAATAATGGACCTCAAGGACTAACATTGCCAGGATTAGTGTATCGAAGGGGTTCCTTGTTTGGATTTCGCCTCGGCGAGACATCCCACGCACGAACCGCAGTGTAATGTTGGAAATTGGGGATAAGTTAGTCCTTAATGCTCATAATTATATATATATCACCTATCCCGACAATCGACAGTGCCAGGAGTAGTGTAACGGGGGGGGGGGGGGTCCTTATTTGGATTTCTTCTCGGCGAGACGTCCCACGCATGAAACGCCGTGTACTATTGAGAATTGGTAATATTAATTAATTAAAATTTGATAATAATAATTTGGGTTACATGCATCACGTATTGAGGGCATAATGATCCCCGAGGATCAATACGGTCAGCAGTAGTGTAACGGGGGGGTTCCTTGTTTGGATTTCGCCTCGGCGAGACGTCCCATGCACGAAACGAAGTGCCATGTTGAGAATCGGGAGGAGTTTAGTCCTTAACTCTTGATGCTAATAACTCATATATAATAATACTATATATATGTTTACATGCCAAAAAGGGCATCACTAGAATATATAATATTCTAGTAAATGGGAATGTTGATGTATTGTGTTGATGTGGTTATGATTGGATCATGTAACTTTATATGTTCAACAAATGAACATTATAAAGATAACTATAACTATTACATTAAATTTAATGTATATAACTTATAGATTATAGAAATAAGTGTAGATTGGGAGATAGGTTAGGTGGCTTCACTTAAATACTTCAATTGGTTTTGAGTTAGAATCCTCATACCTAAATAGAATCGGGCGTCCATTTTGGAGATCACGTGCATACGCTTAGTGCGCGCTTTTATTAAGAGGTGAGTTGAATTATTATGGAGAGTTTGATTCCACCTTAATCATGTAATAATGCATTTATAATTATTATGCATTTTAATACACTTTCTATAAAATGTTTTTCAACTCGGGCTCTGACCCGTTTATACTTTCCCCTCCATGTATATATTGTATTTCTTTAGGTGTTCCCCCGCAAGGACGCCTTGATGTTCATCCATTCGGTATTCGTGGAGATGTGGCAGTAGCGGACTGTTGCGGCACTTTGTCTTTGTCGATTCCTATCTTTTGTACTTCTAGATTAGGATTCAGTTTGTGTATCGGGTTTATATTCAAGTGTTGTAGATTAACACTTTCATATTTTATTTCTCAGATTTGTATTGTCTGTTACCTGACATCATATTCGGGTATGTTATTTGCACATTGTAATGTACTCTTTTATATTATTGGAGTTTGCACTTTCACTCATCATAGTTAGATGTATATTGTTGGTCATGGTTGCATAGTTGGTTTCGTTGTTGTTGTGAAATAAAAGTTTTAAATTTTTTTTTGACAATTCGCTTTTAATAGTTTTGGGTAGTTAGCCTTATATTATAATGTTAGTATGTTGATGTTAAGACTGTGCCATCTGAGATACCTGATTTATATAGTATAAGGATGGCCACCCGTTATTATTTAGAGTGGGTTGTCACATAACGACCTCCTTGATGCGTTGTGTTCATCCAATGGAAGTAGAAGACTTGATCAAAGAGGTTCACGAAGTCTCCTGCGAAGCTCATTCAGCTAGTCGATCCTTATTTCAATGAATCAACACTCAGGGATATTATTGGCCGACTATAAGTGCAGATTGTAAAGCCTTTGAGAAAAAATGTGACAAGTGTCAGAAGTTCTCTGCCATTCATAAACCACCCAATGCTGCTCTAGCACTAATAACTTCACCCTAGCCATTCGTTATTTGGGGAATTGACCTAGTCAGCTCATTTTCGACCACCAAAGATAGATTTAAATATTTGGTCATTGCTGTTAATTACCTCACAAAATAGGCGGAGGCAGAACCATTAGTAGACATGCATTTTGAGAAGGTGTATTAGTTCATTTGGAAGAATATGATATGATGGTATGGGCTACCATATGCCTTTATTATGGATCATGGAACTCAATTCAACAACGATGAGTTTGAAGCATATTGTGTTCAGTCTAAAATCTAAAAACTCCATTCTACACCAGGCCATCCTCAAAGTAATGGTCAAACAGAAGTAACAAATAAAACTTTGCTCAACGAACTAAAGAAGAGGCTTGATGCTACTAAGGGTAACTGGATCAATGAATTACATTATGTTTTAGGGAGACTACTTACATGCTTTCATTTGTAACTGAAGCCATGGTTTCAGTCGAGATAGGCCTACCAACTCACAGAGTGATGAATTTTTATTCTCCAAGTAGTGACTTGATGCAACGACTAGACCTAGATATGTTGGAGGAACTATAAAAAGATGTTTCCCTAAGAAACGCTACGTACCAACACAGAATTGTTCTCTTCTACAATAAAAGGGTCAAGTCGACCAACCTCAAAGAGGGATATTATGTCCTTGAGAAAGTTATCCAAAAGAATAATAATCTTGAAGCTAATTGGCATGGACCATATCACATTTCAGCTATCATCCGACCAGGTTCAGATTGAAACTTTGGAAGGGGAAGAATTAAAAAAATCCTAGAATGTCGAGTACCTCCAAAAGTATTATCGATAAGTCAAGGGATTGTTACTATTTCATTTCTTTTTCTCTATGTTTTACATTACTATGATTCAAGTTTCAATAAAATATTGATTTCAGTCCCTTAATTTTTTTTATTTTTTCAGAGTATAGCGATATACATCCCCTTAGAAACAACCAGTAAGAATGTCTTTTGGTCTTGAATTCTTGCCAATCAATAGCACATACATAATTAATCAGGTTTAATTTATTAAATTCAATATGCATCAATAATTCACTTCAAATATGACTTCATCATTGACAAGTCAAGAACAATAAGTCTGTAAAAATTCGTATACAACTAAAAAAATTATAAACAAGTTTTACCCGACTAAGTTAAATGCAGAAAGACATGTAAACATTCCTAAATGTTGGAATACAAACATATATTCCTCATACACTTGGTCATCACTGATAACTAATGTCAAATTTTTATTGATACAATACAAAAATATGGATTCTCATTCATATAAATTATATTACATTCAAATGAATAACAAAATACACAATAATTATTCAACAAGGCATTTTCCTTGAGCTTTGGAAGTCGGCTGAGCAGGTTGCACTCTCAACATTCTTCTGTTATTGATGCTCGACGCATTGATCAGATGTGGAGGGTGAACTATTTCGTGAACATCATATAAACCATAGTCTCCCAAGTATTTAGTGATCAAGCACTGGTAAATGGAATCAACAGGGATCCATGATGTATCCAGCTTAAAGGGAGGATCTTTATAATCTAGTAAACTAGTCTCATTTTAATACCATAGCTGGCTATTACGATCACCCTTCAGCAATATCAAGAAGTTGGTCCACCCCCACTTATAACCTTCATGATGGATTTGGGAAAGGTGATCATCCATATGGCCAAGCACTTCATTATATCCCTCTATCCATACCTCTCTGGTTGTTTGTGAAATTAAAAGGTTAACTCTTAACTTGATGTTAAAGTTTCTTCAAAACCTCACTCTCTACCTTCAGCTATACAGATTGGTCGGTAATGGCCTTATCCTTGTCTTCTATCTTTGTAGACAAGTCAACAATAGATTGACTCTTATCTTTTACTTAGGCATCTTGGTCGGACAAAGTCTTCTGGGTCCTGGCCTCATTAACAGTTGATTGCTCGTCCTCGTCCTTTGTTGTCTGGAAGATTGACTAGGTTTGGATTTCTTTAGAGGTTCAAGCTCTTTCATTAGCCTAGCATTATTATTCTCTAAAAAAGAGGCACCTTCATCAGCACCACTGTTAGAAGATTATTTTAAAGTATCCAACTCATTTATGAATTTATTATTCTCTTATTCCAAGAGCTTGAAAATATCCCTGGCTTCATCAACTTCACGGTTCAGCAAGAACTCTTTTCTCTTGTACGTAGAAGCATATTTTTCCAGTTTCTCTTCGAAACCCCTGCCTTCACTCAATGCCTTATACTTGGCTTCATAGTCAGCATGCAGTAAAGCTTTGGTTTCATTATGGTTTGCCTGCAAAACTTCAATCATCTCGTAATAAGCAACATTATTTGCCACAACCCCGCTCAACAAACCATAGACTTGAATATATGCTTCTTTAGCTTGCTTAGACACATCAGGACCAAGTATGTCGATAAAATCTTCTTCGAAAAAGCCAATATGGCCATCTTCCAAAAGGTTTCTATGTAACACCCCGTGTTTTTATTAATTAATTTAATTAATTAATTGGAATATTTGAGAAAAATAAATTTTAGAATTTTAGAATTTTTATTGGTTAGATATGTTGGTCATGATTTTAGAAGAATAGAACTTTAAGAGGAATTGAAATTGGACTTAAAACGGATTTTATATGAATTTTTAAATATTTGTCCCTTATAATTTTTAAGGGGAACTGTTAGATTTTCTCGGGGATCGATCAATTGACGCCAGGGGTCGATCGATCGACCCCAACAGATTTCGTGCACTGCAATCTTCTTTTTGATGAGTTTTGCATTTTTAAAACTCTTTAAACTATTGGTATAAATGATTTTCGGGGCTAGGTTTTTAAAACTCACATTCTACCAACCCTTGAGTAGCACACCCTTTACTTTTTCATCATCTTCTTCCTCAAAACCCTAGCCACCATTAAAATTACTTTTCAAGCTCAGTTTTGAAGATCATATCTAATCCATCCCAAGTTGGTTCAAGAAGGATTTTTGATCCATTTTTCAAGAGGAATTATCTAATCAGATTTTTATAAAACTAATCAGAGGCATGTTTACCCTATTCTTTTCCCTTAGTGTTATGTGTCTTGATTGTAGCCTCCATTAAACTCATGTTTTCTAAAATAAGTTATGAATATAATTATTAAAGAGATAAATTTCGGGACACTTTTGCATGAAATTAATGTTACCGAATACTTATAACTTTGTTGCTCTTTGGGTTGTGCCGGTGTATTCGATTTTGCTATGGGCATGTTCACGTAGAGGAGCCCTTTTTTAAGTAAATTTTGATATTTCACGTGAGAACCCTAAGAGAATTAATTATATGTGTTAGAAAACAATAACTACGATAGGACTTGCCTGTAGCTAGTATTCTAAAAATCACGGTATTTATGTGTCCTTGATTTCCACTATTTAGATTAAAATTAATTAATTGGGAATTTAGTGTTGTTACGAACGTTGTTATAAATTGTTAATTGTGCCACTTTATGAAAGTATTATGATTTTTGGATATCTCGGGAATGTTGGGTATTGTAGGTAATTGGTTTTCACCCCTTGTTATAGTACACTTGTTAGGTATGAGACTAGTAAGTGGGGCATAGTTGCGATTTATGCTAATTAGGTTTGGGACTACTTAGTGTGAGTCTATGAGGGTTATAGTGGGGGTTGATTTTTCTATATTATACCATTGTTACGATAGCCTAGGATTGATATCTAGGTGGAGTGAAATTTTTATAATCATCCTTTACTTAGGATAGGACGAAATTGTGTTTTGGTAACCCTTAAGGAGTATTTTGGGAATTTTCACATCGCTTTTAAGGGTGGGGGAAATTAATTTGATTAATGAGTATAAGAAATTTTGGAAATTAATATCTCAGGACTAAAACGGATATTAAAAATTTATTGGCGACATAATGTGTCTAGGGCCGACAGTTTGAACGGGTCAGAGGACGATTTATGTCGTGTCGTGTGTGGAACCTTGTCATATCGCGAGGATCGCAGGATAAAAACGGATCAGATGGAGGACTTGACAAGGGGATGTGTGTGTGTGGAACCTTGTCATATCGCGAGGATCGCAGGATAAAAACGGATCAGACGACGGACATGACAAGGGGACAGGTGTTGGAAAATTTTCTTCTCGAATTTAACATTGTTGGGAAGGTGGGTTAATTAAAATAATATTGGTGTGGCTTTTATAGAAATCTTGTGGGTAGTTAGTAATTTATTTATGGTGATTAATAATCTCGTAATTAAAAGATTCTATTGTTATAGTCGATATATTTAGCACTATTGTCTGTGTTCAAGGACCCTATAGGAGAGGAGTAGACGGTTTAAATGCTCAGGGCTTTGGCTCTGACACATGCGTTGACTAATCTTTTTTAGGATTTATTTGGGAGTTGCTGCATAGGAGTCATTGGAGATCACTTAGAGGTGCAGCTAGATTTATTTTATTGCTTAGTAGTTGGATTTTCTGTTTCCATTCCGTCGTTTTATATTTGAGACTACTTTTGGAGTTATTGGGCCTTCTCGGTTCCAAAGTTGTTTTAAGATTTCAGTTGGATTTATTCATTTAATTATTGAGATATTTTTAGATCACGTGTGATGGATTTTAATCGCATTTTGAAGTTTTATCAGTTGGATGTCATTGCATATTTGGGTTTGATTAAAATAATTTATCTTGTGGATTAAAATTTTATGTCTCATATCTGTCACATGCTAACGATGATATTTAATTTACTCGTACCCGACTTAGTTTTGGTGGCGGCCGACGCCAGAATTTAGCGGGGTGTGACATTCTACTCTACATGAGTAGGTCGGATTCAACAAAACTATAGCCTATTTCCTAGAATTAAACTGAAAATTGCAAGAGTAAGTATGCAAGTGTAATTAGTGAGCAACTATAACACAAATATGGGAATTCATTCAATCAAGCAAGAAGAGTTGAAAATATGATAAGTACAACACAGATAGTAGGAAAGATCAAATGATTTCAATAGTAACCCAAAAAGTTGTTACACACTATTGTTCCCATCACATAACAGAAAAACCAAAAATGGAAAAAGAAAAAGAACAAAGGAGTTAAAACTTCTCCTTGTTCTGAATATGGATCCCAGAAGGCTAATAGGTAAAATGGGACACTTCATCAATGGTCTTCAAAGCAAACCCAGTAGATTAAAGGGAAGATTCACCTGATCCCTACTCATCATCAAATTCTTCATCCAAGTTGGTAGGAAAGCCTGGATCATGCCTCAGAAATAATTAAGATTTTGCTAGAGTGCCAACCTCTTTAAGTGACTCCAGCTAACCATCCTAGAAAGACTTCCTCCTCACGAAATCAATTTGAGTAGAGGCTGCCAAAAATTCCTTGTCCCAACCCTTGGTGAAGGAATACTCTTTGAGCTTCTTATTTTTGGCCTTCCCTGTAATCAATTCAGAGGATAGACCAATAACGTTTGCCTCGACAGCTTTTCGGAGACTTTCACTTGCAGCTAATTTCTCATCGACTGACTTGACCTTATTTTTAGCAGATAATACATTGGACTCTATAATAACCAAATTTTCTTCAGCAGTTATCAAATTGGTCTCGGTTGTGATAGATTTTCCTTTAGCAAGAGTGGCCCTATCAATAACCTTCTTTATCTCAGTATCCCAAGATTTTTTCTTAGATTCCAACAATTATTTTGAAGCCTCAACAAACTTCCTCAAACCCTTAAGGGATTTTCCACTTCTCCACCAAAAGAACGTACTTGTTCGTACTTCTCAATCATTTGATTAAAATTTGCTAAAACTGCATAAAGAACACTATCAAATTAGAAAGAGCATAAAAAAGAAAGAGGTAATTAATAAAGAAGAAGTGATTACCATTGCCAAACTATGGCAAGCATTTTTTGCCAACTCCAGTCTTTACAAATGGGCAAGATCTATTCAGTAAGTAAAACGGGTTCCAGTCTTAATCAATTTTCTGGTAACACAAGGACGGATAGATATGGAGGATGACTTAAGAACATTTAAGTCTTCCTGGATCTTCTCGACCAACTCCTGGTCGGTAGAAAAAATTCTTTCAACTTGCTTCTCGGGTAAGCCTCTCTTAAATCTCCTAAACTGAGGAGTATCAGCATTTATTTCCTCAGAAATGATAACCTGAGGAACTTTATCTCTCTCAGAAGCCTTGGACACTTTCTCTAGCTTCTTAATAGTCACAAAAACTTTCACAGCAGGAGCAAATAAGGCTCCATTGATCAAGTCAGGGATTTTCCTCTTTCCCATGGTAGTAAGTGGAGGGGAAGTAATGGTCGAAATGTCCAAAGACTCAAAAGATGAAGAGGCTCCGAAATCCTTTTGTGCACCAGCAGACTCTTCATCAGAGGAAGTAGAGATTATATCTTCCTCAAGATTAATGGGATCAATAGCTGTAGAAGTGGATGGAAGAGCAACAAATGAAGTTATAGAGCTCCTGTACTACAACAGATAAGAGGCAGCTCTGGGGTGTTCCTCGCCAATCCTCTTGTGGATGATTCTAAAGGAATTTTAGTTCTTGGATGTTCACGTCTTATTCTTTAGGACACTTCTTCTTTCTTTCAACTGTATAAAAAACAAAAATAAGATAAGAATTGATTGATTAGCATATCATCAAATAGTTGGTAAACAATGAATAGAAAAATACAGTTATAGAGATTGACAACCTATGCCATGACCCACTTAAAAGCACCTGAGCCCATAATACACTTATCCAATTTGTAAAGGAGCATGTTTCCAATTTTTAGCAATAACTCCATAATCAAAGTAATACTTATTAGAGTCAGGCAGATTAACTACTAAGGCCCTATTGACAAACATAGTCTTCAAATAATATGTATTGGCACTAGTGACCCATTTATAACATAATATCAGTTCAAGGACGCCAATATGGAACCCATGAATTTGATTCAGCCTATGAATCCCATTTACTACTCTCCAAGTATTGGGGGCTATCCTAGCTAGGACAACGTCAAAATACTGAAAAAACTCTAAGAAAAACCTATTAGGGGGAAATGTGAAGCCACACTCAGCAATGAAGAGAGAGGGAATCCAGTGACCCTCAAGTAGCTAAAACACATCTACAGATGGAAGGGGAATTTCTAAGTCAACCTAGTTAGGGATATTTTGTTTTTGCCTAAATTCCTCTAAGGAATCCCCATGTACGATGTAAACCCTAACTATATTAAAGAAAGAGGGAAAGCGAAATGAAAGATGAGAAGAAAACTTACAAGAAAATGAAGGCTGAAGTAAAGGAAGGATGCAAAGAAAATCTTAAGAATAGATAAGTTGGGGAAGAAGTAGACTTCGAAAACTTGAAAAGGGTTTGGTAAAGAAAATTTGGCAAAATCTCACCTTTTATAGCATACCTGGGAATTTGTGTAAGAAATGGTTACACTGTATCGACGATTGACATTCCAACGGCTTCATAATACTATAGGTGTAAAATACCTATTTACCCTTTGGCGGTTCGCTAATTTTCAAATTATTTACAAAAAATGCCATTGTGAAATCAAAGCATGGAAATTGTGTACAAGTCCCACACATCGACAAATGCCGACCAACTCTGAAAAAAATATACTCAATCCTTTTAGCAAAAACATCAAGAATGAAGTATTGGGGGACTCCTATTGATACCAGAATCTATCCACCTATATAAACCAATCAGAAGGGAACAAATGTCCTCTTATGTGGCCAAAATCCTAGTCAGCAGAGGCATGCCGACCAACATAAAGGATGCAAACCATCAATGCCAATGACGCTTCATCATACCAAGGGTCTTACCACACATGCTTCACACAACCAACCATCACATTCATTATGCACGGGTGTAAATGCTTAAATGTATAAAGGCATTCCATCCCTTGACATTCCAACCCTTGATCTCCGGATCACTATAAATATATTGTATCCTTTTCATCAAAGGCAAGGTATAACGGATTCTAGGTTATTCTTCTTTACAAGAGGACCTAGATTTCTGAAATCTCTGAAATCTATACCATAACAGTGGACATAGACTTTCTTACATAGCTGAACCGCTTTAAAATCTTGTGTCTCTTTTTTATTATTTTGTTTTAATTCTATATTTTACTTGTGATTATAAATTTGGATCAAATCCATTTTTTAACATTAACATATACCATCGTCCTTTCATAAATGATCGGTGACCCGACTAATGCACATATCATATTTTTAATTACTATTTTGGGAATAGTCCTAAGGATGACCTCATTCCTCCGCTATCCATGACACGAGTCGAGTAATTCCACTCTCCATTTATATATGTGATAAGCACCCAAAAGTGTCTATTTTATACCCCGAATAAAAGCATTTTAGTCGCTCGTTTTAATTAAAAATGGCCTTATGTTTGTATTTTATTATTTCTCAGGTCACTACACAGTCGCGGTATCAAATGTGCTAAATAAAGTTAATTGCGACACAATGGCGGTTAAAAGCGTGCATTGAATAAATCAAAGCGACTGTGAATGATGAAGTCCCGTTGAGCTTACATCGATGTGTTTCGATGCTTCAAACCCTCTCCCTAAACCAAACCTAATCCTAAACCGAGCCCAATCCATCACCCGAGCCTGTGTGTGTTGAGTTTGTACCTTTATTATTTTTTTTAGCTTTTTATTTGAGTTCGTTTTATTTTTAGGATTTAGTTTATATTTATTTAGAATTTTCTAGGATTTATTTTCTATTTTTCTATTTCTTTATTTTTATTTTGATTAGTTCTTACTTTTTTTATTAGGATTAGGATTTTATTTTTTAGGAAGTTATTTTTAATTTTATTAGATTTTACATTTTTTTAGGATTTTAAATTTTATTTTTATTAGATTTTTATTTTTTATTTCTTCTATTTTTATTATTTGAATTTTTTTAAGAGATAAGGATTTTATATTTTAGTTTGTTAGTTATTTTTAGTTAGTTAGGTTATTTTACTTTTATTTAGTTACAAACTTAGACATACACACCATATACACCAAATTAACACTCTCACCCTCAAACACTTATCCTACACCTTCGTACACACAACACTACCCCACTTCATCTTCTTCCCTCATCACCCACCACCCATTTCTCTCTCCTCATCCTCCATTAACACACACCCATCCTACCATACACCCCCAGTGCCTCACACACCAAAACATCCACTTCATCTTCCTCACCAAGATCTCCTCACTCTCTCTCCTCCATTAAGATTACCTTATACCTCCACAAAAGCTCACCTCAATCTCCCACACCAATAGTCAAACCCACGACCTACCTATACCCAAACCCGCCTCACTTCGTTAATCCACAGCAAACTCGGAGCTTCCATAATCGACGATCTTTAACAAAAACCCACAACCCGCGCCGAACAGCTCCAAACTGACCCATATCTGGTCAACTCAACCCGCGACCACAACTCGAAACCCATAGCTGCCGACCTTTTAACTCGATACTCCATGACCCGATTTAAACCCATTTACACCCACATCATTTCGAAACTCGAATATCCACCTGCCAAATCGAAGTGAACCAAACCCATTTCAACCTCCATCCCCCAAAATCACGAGCAAACAAATTCATTTTCAACCTCTATCCAACTAAGTCACGTGCAAAGAAAAAATTCACATTTTGACTTGTTATTTTTCAATCCCAAATATTTCTCAACAATAAGAATCGTGGGTTATAATAAAGGGAAACAACTTAGTTTTTAGAGGACACGCACAATAGGAGACTGCAAAAGAAAGAGACACAGTGTATATTATGTACATATTAGGAGCATAAAAAATTCAAAAAAATCCAAAAATATTAGTTTAGTGTTAGAATAGCTTTTTAGATTCTATTTTTTATTTTATTTTTTTCTGTAATTAAGTACTGGATTTGTGAGAACGTTGGGACACACGTGTATGAACGCAATTCAAGGAATCAATTCAAAGGGAGACTTTTATGTATTGTATTTCTTGCTCTACTCTTTAATTTGTTGTTTCATGTTGGTGGCTGTGATTAATTATTTCATTATGCTTGGCTAGTCACCCTGTTCAAGGGGTGGGATGTACTGTGTAGAATATTAATTTAATTAATTAAATTCATTAATTAGGAAAATCAATTTTTAACTGTCACCAATTAATTTATGTAATGAGAGTTAGTAAATTAATTGTACACATTAATGTTTGAATTTAGGAATCGAACTAGAGATAGGTTTTTCCGAAATTTGAATATTAATTTTGTGTTGAAATTTAAAAATTCGTACTGTTTTTATTAAATTAATCCTAGAGGGTAATTTTATTGAAAATAGTATAGTTCTTAATTTTTCATCGTGTGACATTTTTAAATTAGTTTTTTGAAAAAGATATTATTAAATCTATAATTGTAACGAGAGTTAGATAATCGATTTAATATTAGCTCGAAATATTTCAAATTAATAAATTTTGAAATTAAAATAATTGATAATGTGATGTAATCCCATCTCTTGACATTCTCACATCTATCACACTCGGCTTCACTTTATTTTTCGTTATTTAGTCATTTCATAAGTTCAACATTCATTAGTTAATTTTCCCTTCAAATTGTTTTAAAAGAAAAAATTATAAAAAAAAGTCAATACAAAATATTTTATTAAAAAAATTGAATTGCAAGTGTTCATAATAATTGTTTCACCATGGAAGTTGGATTGATACTTGTACTTACCATAATACGAGTTGTTTTAGACAAGTTTTGTAAGTAATTCAAGGGATTTTGAGATTGACTTTTGAAGACAACGACCACACGCTAAAATCTATTTATTAAATGGCGTCGTTGCCGCTTTCTTGACGTGGAGACATGGTTGAAGAATTATAATTTTTATTTATCTTTTTTAATGTAGTTCTTCCTTCTTCTCCCTCCTTAGACTGGTTGTATAGGATTATTGAGGCATTATCATTATTTGGGGTGCATTTTGACACCATATTATTTTTTTGTAATAATTATTCCATAAAAACAAAAAAAAGCGAAAGGGGAAACCGGAGAAGGTAGAGAGAGGGCGTCCAAAGGCGAGGATTTTTGAAGTCTCTCTACTTTGGGTCGGTAGGACTCCCGGGGATGACTGAAGTAGTCTTACTTCCCCCCGGTCGACTCAACTCTATCTTCACCTCATGTGTGTAAAAATCGTGGGAGGTACATTTCTTTATCCCTCGCGAATCTCTTGCAAGCAAGTTCAATTTTCGTGTGATTTCTTGCTCCTGTGTGCTTTTAATTTTTACACCCCACTTAAATTGAATGGTTTGATGAATTAATTTACCTAAGACCTGGACCCGGTCATTGAAATGACAAGCGATTTCATCACTCGACTCACTCGCTTATCCATTGTGTGCTACCCTAGCTATCATTAAATTTAAAATCAATCAACTAGCTAGCCCACTAGGAACACATTTTTGCACCATGCGATCACAAAGATAAATTCCATGAGTTTTGTCGACCGTGGACTTAATTAAAATTTGGCTACCCCTTTCACTAATTTTAAAGCTAATAATTGGCTACTTGCTCGTTCGGATTTTTCCTTGACTCGTGTGTGTCCAATTCAATTCTTTAGGTAGTCGATTTTAGTTAGTTCGTCCAAATCAAGAGTCCATTTTATCTCTTTTTGCGAAAAATCCCAAAAATATTTTCCTTCTGTTTCAATATTCCAAATGCCAAAAAGATTTTCCTTTTGTTATTTTCAAAAATCACAAAAGTATTTTTTTTTCTTTTGAAAAATATTTAAAAATCCAAAAGCATTCCTCTCGTCATGGCCGAAGAACGTCCTTTACGAGAATTCTTTGGCCATTTCCCATTCTCTCAAAGCTTGTTTGACGTTGAGCCCGAATTAAACCTCCATACCTTACTTCATGGCTTTAACTCTCAAACACCAACCGTTGATACTCATGTGCTGTCCACACACACATCTCATCTTCCATCGCCTCCGGTGATGCGTGTCAACCCATTCCATGCTTCGCCGTGAACACACTACTTTCTTGTCGATCACTTGTCCCATGAGTGCCCATTTATTTTCTCTCCACTTGAACCCACCATGGAACATGTGTATCCTTATGACACTGTTTTGGACCCACCCTCGGCGTATTGTAACGACATATCTAATGTCAAGGGGCATGAGTACCCCAACTATTCATAGCATCCTGATCACTCTTCCATGCAATATGAATCCCAACACCATGTTGTGGATCCTTACGATTTCCAACCGTCACCTCGTGCACCTCATACCTATCAGTCCCCTTACTATGCTCCTCGTGCTGATTAACCTTTTGACTTTCACGGAGATGTTTCTCCCGTGTATAACCAACTTGACCCCATTCCCCACACTTTATATGATTATTCTCCACATCCTAGTGCTTTTAGCGAGTTGTGCCCACCTCCACCACTACCGCTACCCACTACCACTTCACCACCACCTTTCACATCCGCTCTCGAATGCCTCTTGCAAAAGTTCGCGCACACTCTTCAATATAAAAATGAATCCCTTCAAAGGCATGAACAACGGTTAAATGATTTTGAGTGTGCGAATGAGTCGAATTTCATCCCAAGTCAACCCATTATTGCACCCGCATGGGACGATGATGTGTTTTCTTGTGCCACTGATTTTGAATGCGACCAACCCTATCCTCCTGAGAATCTTGAAGTTGAGACCACCCCATGGTTCGGGCCCCAAGTTAAAAATTGTGTTGACATATCCACTAACTGTGAAACTGATCCCACTACGCCCTATCCTCTTGAACCCATCATTGAGGTTAGCATTTCCCCTTCCACTGAATCTACTATTATTCCCGAGTCTACACCTTTTGATCCTTTTATGTGTGTCCCTGAGGCAACACTTCCTTATAGGTTAGCTCCGGCTGCGAGTGCTTCCGACTGTACTGCAATTGAATTTGAGATGGTTTTACCTCTCTGGATATGGATCCTATCCCACCATGCTTGACTCTCATTCAGTCATATATTAATGTTGATTCTTCTATCTCTAATCAGATGCCTTGTTAGATTTTTCCACCACTTCGGATGGTTCCTCTTGGGTGGCTAAGTTGCTCACTCCATCGTTTACTTTCATAACTCCTCCTACGAGTGCCCTTGAGGATCACTCTGAGCCTCATGAGGAGTGTGTCTCTCCTACTCGTGAGTTCGATCATCTTCCTCCACCCTTTGTCCTACTCGACCCACCATTTGTCACCTCTCTCCCACCACTTGGTTTGGACCTTGTTACTGCACCACACCTGTTCACATCTAAGCATTTAGGTCCTCCCCTACACCCACCCTCCACCTAAGTGCTCCACGATCCCATTTATGCGCTTTTCATCGACCCCACCATCCGTGTGAGTATGCATGCTACTATTCCCATACGTGACACCGAGCTTGTTACTCTATGTACACCACTTCCTCATGGTGTTGATTTTTTCCATCTACCGCTCCCTAGAGTGTCACAGCACGACTATTATCATCGTCCATTTTTAGAACGATCGTGCACTTTCTCTGAGGCCCACACCATCGCTATTGCCAAACCATTTTGTCTCCTTATACAATTTGAGCATCATGCTTACAGGGCCCTTGTTTCCCTCTCTTTTACGCTCAATAAGGCTCGTGACCGGTGCCTCTTCATCCTCACCCTTACCCTTATTCCCACCCACCCTTGGTCCATCGATGCTTTTCATCGTGGGAATCACTTTGCTATACAAGTGCATTGACCATATTTAGCCTTTATCCAACAAGACTGACGCTTAAGTCTTGTTTGGGGGTGATTCTCATCACCCAATTTTTTCGCCGCCCCGTGCTTTCATAGTTCTTATCCTTAGGGTGAGTTCCGATCGGTCTAGATAAAGACATTAAACTTAGCGCTACTGGGAGTAAGCCCGTATATTTTTTCTGAGTATGAGACTTATCCTGTTTGGGGGTGGTGTTTTATACCACCTCATGATTTTCACATGCGTTCTAGACTAGTACATATTTTTGTGTCGCATTTGTTCTTTAGGTTTCATCTATGCTTCATCTTGCGGTACATTTTCATAAGCGATTCATTATGGTAATATTTATCATCCCTTGTTCTTTTCATTTTTATGTAGTTTTAAACACCGAGGACGATGTTCTCTTTTGTTTGGGGGCGGAAAATTTATCAAAATCGTACCTCTTTTGAAAAAATTTCAAAAACAAGTGATTTTAAACTTTTTATGTAGTTAAAAATAAATTTGTATGACATGAATTGTCTATCATCCCTCTCATAGAAATCTCGGAATACCCGTGTTTGACCCTAAAATTATGCCTTTTTAAAAATAAATTAATTAATACCTCTTAAAAGCGTACTTGCGCTATGAATTCCTAAACTCGACAATTTTAGACTATCACGTTTACAATCAAAAGTTGAAGAGTTATTATATTCTCAAGAGAGCCTTAAAAGATCACTAGTGGTGAGTTAAACCCGTGAGATTTGAGCTTTTCACCTTTTTGAGGGTTTTTACGTATCTCCGAGTCACAAGTTGACTCAACTTTCTTTAGATACCACACTTAGTCGTTGCATGGTCTAAATATTTTTCAACTTTGGCTTAATCACTGATAATGACATTACTTTCAAGTTGTAAGAAACACGTGTCTTGTAGTTTGTCCTAAGCACTAAACCATTTTTTTACCAAACACTCATCTCTTTCCCTATCACATTATCATTCACCCATTATCATTTTTCATATTACCCATATCCATATGTCCCAAAGACCATCCATCATTGCCATCATTTTTTAGAAAAAGATTATTTGAAATTATCAATGTAAATTGTCTTCATTTTTGTTATGAAAAGAAAAATGCATCACAATAAAAAAAAAGAGAGAAAAAAATAGAAAAATGAGGAGAGAAAAAGAAAAAAAATAGAAAAGAAGAAAAAGGAAAGCATGCAATCATAAATTCAAATGATGAAGACAATAGTTATTCAAAGTGTGTCACACTCTTCTCAAAAACCCTATCCTTCATCTTCTTCATTTTATTATCCTCTCATACCTTTCATAAATCACATTTTTCACCCTTGGTAAAGTGTTCGGGCAAATGAGAAGACTATACGATGAATAACTCAACATTCTCGACACAGTGGCTAACATTCGTTCATGAGATCAATTTTCTTTCATGTATCCATCATTTTCTATAAAGTGTGTGAGACGTTTGAACTTGTTTACATTTACTCACCTACTCATACACTAGAGAGATACACTTACCCAATTCTCAGAGAGTTCGATTCAGAGAATTATATCCAGTGAGAATTGAAGTCAAAGCTTTGATTCTATAAAGGCGATCTAAGAAGTACTCTAATGATACTTAAGATTGTTTCACATTAACACACGTTGAGTTTTATAAAGGATTACGCTTTTGGTATTAAGTAATTTTATATCTCACTTTAATAGTTGAATACGGTATCCCTTGGCATCCTTTTAAGTGGATTGTATATCTTTTCATCGTCAAAATCTAAACCTGCATTTTAATAAGTTTTCAAATTTAATGGGTAAATTCACTACAAATCCTCACGAGACACCACTCGTCCTGTAGGGCAACCTACAGGTTTAACGGCTTGTTGCACATGCTAAGTGCAATCGCCAGTGCCTGCGAAAGTGGCACACTTTTGGTTACTTATCTCTGTTTTCTCTCTAATTTTTGCTCGAGGACTAGCAATGTTCTGTTTGGGGGTAGTGTGATAAGCACCCAAAAGTGTCTATTTTATACCCCGAATAGAAGTATTTTAGTCGCCCGTTTTAATTAAAAATGGCCTTATGTTTGTATTTTATTATTTCTCATGCCACTACACAGTCGCGATATCAAATGTGTTAAATCAAGTTAATTGCGACACAATAGTCGATAAAAGCACGCATTAAAGAAATCAAAGCTATCGTGAATGATGAAGTTCCGTTGAGATTGATCCGATGTGTTCTGATGTCTCGAACCCTCTCCCTGAACCAAACCTAAGCCTAAACCGAGCCCAGTCCATCACCCGAGCCTGTATGTGTTAAGTTTGTACCTTTATTATTTTTTTAGACTTTTATTTGAGTTCGTTTTATTTTTAGGATTTGGTTTAGATTTATTTAGAATTTTCTAGGATTTATTTTCTATTTTTCTATTTCTTTATTATGATTTTTATTAGTTCTTACTTTTTTTTTTTTAGGATTAGGATTTTATTTTTAGGAAGTTATTTTTAATTTTATTAGATTTTACATTTTTTTAGGTTTAAAATTTTATTTTTGTTAGATTTTTAGTTTTTATTTCTTCTATTTTTATTATTTGAGTTTTTTCAAGAGATTAGGATTTTATATATTTAGTTGATTTTAATTTTTTAGATTGTTAGTTATTTTTAGTTAGTTAGGTTAGTTTACTTTTTTTAAGGTACAAACTTACACATACACACCATATACACCAAATTAACACTCTCACCCTCACACACCTATCCTACACCTCCACACACACAACACTACCCCACTTCATCTTCTTCCCTCATTACCCAACACCCATTTTTCTCTCCTCATCCACCATTAACACACACCCATCCTACCATACACCCTCAAACACCAAAACATCCACTTCATCTTCGTCAGCAAGATCTCCTCACTCTCTCTCCTCCATTAACATTACTTTATACCTCCACAAAAGCTCACCTCAATCCCCCACACCCATATTCAAACCCATGACCTACCTAGACCCAAACCTGCCTCACTTCGTTAATCCGCAGAAAACTCGGAGCTTCCATAATCGGCGAGCTCCCACAAAAACCCATAACCCGCGAGTACCTGCCTGCCTTCATGCCGGATAGCTCCAAACTGACCCATATCCGGTCAACTCAACCCGCGATCACAACTCGAAACCCATAGCTGCCGACCCTTTAACCCGATACTCCCTGACCCAGTTTAAACCCAGTTACACCCACACTATTTCAAAACCCGAAAATCCCCCAGCCAAATCGGATTGAACCAAACCCATTTCAACCTCCATCCCACAAAATCAGGAGCAAGCAAATTCATTTTCAACCTCTATCCAACTACGTCACGTGCAAAGAGAAAATTCACATTTTGACTTGTTATTTTTCAATCCCAAATATCTCTCAACAATAAGAATCGTGGGTTATAATAAAGGGAAACAACTCACTTTTTAGAGGACACGCACAGTAGGAGACTACAAAAGAAAGAGACATAGTGTATATTATGCACATATTAGGAGCATAAAAAAATTCAGAAGAATCCAAAAATATTATTTTAGTGTTAGAATAGATTTTTAGATTCTATTTTTCAATTTTTTTTTGTGTAATCAAGTACTGAATTTGTCAGAACATTAGGACACACGTGCATGAACGCGATTCAATGAATCAATTCAAATGGAGATTTTTGTGTATTATATTTCTTGCTCTACTCTTTAATTGGTTGTTCCATGTTTGTGACCGTGATTAATTATTTCATTATGCTTGGCTAGTCACCATGTTCAAAGGGTGGGATGTACAGCATAGGATATTAATTTAATTAATTAAATTCATTAATTGTTATAATTCTAGGAAAATTAATTTTTAACTGTCACTAATTACTTTATGTAGCGAGAGTTAGTAAATTAATTGTACAAATTAATATTTGAATTTAGGAATCGAACTAGAGATAGATTTTTTCGAAATTTGAATATTAATTATGTGTTGAAATTTGAGAATTCATACTATTTTTATTAAATTGATCCTAGCGGGTAATTTTATTGAAAATAGTATAGTTCTTAATTTTTCATCGTGTGACATTTTTAAATTAGTTTTCTGAAAAAGATATTATTAAACTTATAATTGTAACGAGAGTTAGATTATCGATTTAATATTATCCCGAAATATTTCAAATTCATAAATTGAGAAATTAAAATAATTGATAATGTGGTGTAATCCCATCTCTTGACATTCTCACATCTATCACACTCGGTTGCACTTTATCTTTCGTTATTTAGTCATTTCATAATTTCAGCATTTATTAGTTAATATTCCCTTGAAATTGTTTTAAAAGAAAAAATTATAACAATAAATAAATAAAAAATATTTTAATAAAAAATTGAATTGCAAGTGTTCATAATAATTGTTTCACCTTGGAAGTTGGATTGATACCCGTACTTACTGCAATACGAGTTGTTTTAGAAAAGTTTTGTAGGTAATTAAAAGGATTTTGAGATTGGCTTTTGAAGACAACGACCGCACGCAAAAAGCTACTTATCAATATACATGCACACACTTCACGGAGTTATTACGAATAAGAATAACACATGCCCATGAGAGATCGAAAGGGCGGGATGGGTGCCTAACACCTTTTCATTCCGTAACTTGGTCCCCGAATACTTGAACTAATTGGTTTCGTAAGCATGAATATGTCTTTGATGCCATTCTCTCGAGGTGACAATAATTCTTTTACTTGTTTTGTGTAAAATAGGTTAGCAACTCTATCTCTATACACATCACCTCAATTGACGACGACCGAAGCGCCCCGAGGAAGGGGACCAACACCCCCACCCCCCACGCACTGACCAGGAGAGGGATGGCCACATATATCAATAAAGTGTTTCTAAATTCGCCATTTTTGTCTTTATTACATACATGCATTTGAATGAATTATTATGACATAAATGGTATTTTTATAAAGACATAATGGGCCATTTTGACAATCCACATTATATGTGAAATTGAATATGACATTGATGGTGTAATGCATGGAAGGAACACATGCTCTTTAATTCGTATGGAACCTCCATGACTTACATTGGTGAATCATTTAATCAATGTGGCTAATTGTTAAAGACTATTCTAAAGATTATTTCATGCCTTTTGCTCCTTTAATCAAATCATGAGGTGAAATTCTTATTAGCACTAGGTGGAAGGCTGTTAGGATAATTTAATTTCAAAATAAAGTAAATTTAGAATTACATAATTATATAAATGTAAGTGTCCTACTTAGTGTGGTCCAAATAAGAACTCATATTTGATTAGGATTCCTTTAGATAAGTCATCATGGTTTTCAAGATAAAGAGTGAGATAGTTTCCTAAATCAAGTCTAAATGTGATGGATAGTATAATTATAATTTAAGTAAGAAATTCGGGTAACCTATCCCCTTATATATAGTAGATTATATTCTAAATAATATGCATAACGACACATAATATATTAGGATGAAGTTATAAAATTACAAAATTCCAAATAATTGCAATTTGTTGTCAAATAAGAAGGATTTGGTGGAGCAATTAATCAACAAGTCAAGAGATGAAATTATGCTTTACTCAAGTTCAAATAAATGGATAAAGGTATATGTTCTTTCTTCCATTATAGTGTAGGTACAACTCGTGAATGTCTGAAGATCAAGATCCTATTGTTAAGAACAAATCATATGTCTAGTTATTTGCATTGTTCTTAAGTATGTTTTTACAGAAAATGCCAAGATATTAAAAAGTGAGGTTGAAACACTTAGATATAGGGTGTGAAGTCCATATCCCATTTCCAATTGATCATCATAATCCATAAGGAGTAGTACGTTTGATGTGCAAGAAACAACAAGGTAAGGTAAAAAAAACTATAATCAATGATTTAGCCAAACCTGTCCATTTAACCACAATTGTTGTTTTCTTATTTTTAAAAGAATCATTAGGTACAATTAAAGTGATACAAAGGTGAGGTAGTGAAATGATATACATAACAAGGAAAAAAAGAATAAGTTATGGAATCTTTTCCCAAATGCCACTATAGAAGTTGGTGTTTTGAATTTAAACAAGACTTCAGCTGAGTCAGTTAGACTATGTTTCTTTTATCATTTGAATCTAATGTTTGAATCTGAAGTCTAAAATTTGAACCTGAGAAATATATTTATTTGTATGTTTGAATGAACTTCTGAATGAATGTATCATTAGCCTCTTAATCGTTTAAAAAACACTATTTGATACCTCTTAATAACGAATGGTTCAGATTTAGACTTAAGATTCAAAAATAAATTGTACTTAGTGTACTCTTGACTACACACATAAAATTTCATTTCACATCGATGACCAATGACTAAGGGTGTAAAAAGTTAAAAAAATCACAGACCTATTCGATAAGACTATGACAAAACATAAGCATTTACACAATTCTAAAGAAAAAAAATATTTGATTTATAAATAAGGAAAATATAACTTCTCTTCGTTTGGGTGGGGTAAAACCCGGTGGTGAAACTATAGGTGTTTATAAGAATTCGTGGACCCAAAGAACTGAATCAAACCTACCTTTCCATATTGTATAGGAAAATGGCATACACAAATTAACCATATATCCGACGTAAGGACTTTTAAAATCATAAAATCATTAGCATCACTAACAAATCATAAAAAATAATTTCTTACAAGTAAGTAAATTTTTAGTTTGATTGAGTCTATCAATTTGTGATGCTCGGATGCTTGATCTTGCAATGAGAAACATGTCATCTTTAATTTCCTTTATCCAAATCATCTTTCATAGAATAAATGTATGTTTCCAAATCCTCAATTTGGTACCTATACGCTATGGTAAGCTATCAAACAAAAGGAAAAGTTTAAAATCAAATTATAAATAAATTAACAAGTAAATACTCACATTTTAACTCCAGTTTTTTTAAACATCCAATAGTAATTTCATTATCTCACCCCAAGCAAACATGTAGTACAAGACAACTAACAGTTGTGACAAGAAATTAATTCACCGAAAACTCATTAGGCCATCTCCAATGGAGAGGCTGAAAAAGAAGTAAATTTACATCGTTGGAGGTTAATTGCGGGGTGAGTGTACATAATGGAGAGGTTAACTAAAGATGTATAAGTAGACGTGGTAGGTGCTGGACGGAGAAGAGTCAGTCGTTCAAGCCTGGAAGGACAACTGACACCCGTCCAGCCCCCCCCCCCCCCCAACGGTCCAAAATTCAACCGTTATCGATCTGTCCGTTATAAATCTATCCGTTTAAATATATATAATTAAAAACCAACTCCTATAAATACCATTCAAAATTATCTCATTCTCATTTCATAACAATTACAAATACCTTATTTATTTTCATACCAACATTAGCACCTACCATACCGAATTCCATATTTTCAGTCCAATTTTAAACACTCATATTTATTAATATCATTAATCAATTTTATTATCCAAAATTCATGCTATTTAAGGGAAATGGTGTGGCAAAACCGCTAAACCAAACGAGAACCCCCCAACCAATCTTGCCAATCGTGTATAGAAATTTGGTTCGGGTGCATGAAGATAGTAGGCCACATACGAGAGACGCAATAGTTGATCCTAATGCACATGCAAATGAGAGTCAATTTCACATGTGCGAGAGTCTACAAGGTTCGATAGAAGTGTACGCCCGTTTAGCCGATGTTCTGGAAGTTCGAGATATCATTGGCAATTTCGGATTCATTCATTTGTTTAGGGAAACTTTTCCTAACTCGGACAATAAAATGACGACAACGCTAATTAGTAGGTGGCCGAATATAATGCATACATTTCACCTACCATGTGTGGAGTTGCGGATTACCCCTTTCGATTTTGTGCATTTATCCGGTAATATTTGAATATAATTCTACGCAATTTATTTTATTCACCTATATTATTTAAGATTTTTTTGGTAATTAGTACTCATTAAATTTTATTAATTTTATAGGAATTCAAATTGGTATCCAACAAATTTTGCCCCCCTTTCCTACGAGTAGTCCGTACACCGTGGATGAAATATTCGAATTATATTTTCCTGGAATAGGCAATCCAGAATGCAAAGGACAAAACATATCCTGCAGGACCCTAAAATTGTACATGTTTCAGTGGAGTACGCAAGATCCAGAGGACAGATTAGCGAGCCCAGAACAAAACGCTCGTTCTTTTATTGTTTTCGCTATGAGTTCCCTATTTTTTCCCAACGCAGTTAATTCAATAAGTTTGGATTAGGCACCATTTTTACACAACCTAAACGACATGGCTGATAGGGATTAGGGTTCTTCTATTCTTACACGAGTTTACTACAACCTCGATGCATGCACCACAAATCAGCAGAAAATAGTTATTTTTTTTTGGCAAATTGTAGAGGTGAAGTCTACCGTCCCCACATTTCAATTTTCTCGATAATTTATAAAGGTACTTGATTTATGAGTAACCAATTATTAATGAGTTGTTATTTAATTTTGCAGTACCTAGGGTACGAGTATCTCCATACGATGGCTCCACTATTGCTCGACCACGCATTGGAAAGGTGGCCAAGAATGTTACGATGGGTGACGAATCAACGTGGCGCTCTAATCGGTCAACTGCGATTTAACTATGGGACCATGCAGGAGCAACTAGAAATGTGTTTTCCCGAGTCAATTATATGGCAACCATTTACAGGATTGCCTGAAAACCACTTAAAAGGCCCTGCGCATGATTTGGCTCAGAGACGGTATATGCTTTTCGATCCTGATTTAGGTGGAACTTGGTACCTCGGAGATCGCTGCTACCGTCAAATGATAAGCCATATTGCTATTCCCGATAACTCTCCTTATCCAATGTCATTCATTCTAAGAAACATATATATGAAACACATCGGAAACTGGTAACCTATAATTGCTCATTTGACAATGTCATCGCTAGAGGAATGGCTCACATACTGGAAGATTGGAGGTAAGGGTGCAATTTTACCTGCAGCATTTCGATGGAAAAAACATGACGAGTTTGGGTTTGCCTCGAGTGTACCAAATGTTGTACGGGTACCCATCGCACCATCAAAAAGATGGGGGTCTCCACATACGTACAACATACATTGATAATCTTCCTCTTCAGATTTGCTACACTTATCACGTGATGTCGAAGTTGTCAATTTAAGTGGGAATGGCACAAAAGTTGTTCAAGTAGATCCACCCAGTACACCAAATCTTTTACCGCTTAGTGAATTCTACTCACGATCACAATGGCGTGAAATGGTATTTCTAAGAGAGGACTACATACAGAAAATTAAATCCATAATGTTAGAACGTGAGCTTATGTTAATGAGGATGTTGTGAGAAAAAGATGAAGAGAATGCTCATCTACGAGGAGTAGGGCCTAGCTCGGCTCCGGGAGACTACCCCATTCACCAACACACACCGCTTTACATATACGGAGATGAATATCCTCTTGGTTCTCCTAATATTTCCCAGCCACCCTCACAAGATCCCGGACGATCAGCTACACAAGCATCTCTTGCCGATGACGCTTTTGGAATTTTGAACACATTTTTTAGGTGATATAAAATATCGTCTGAATTCTTGTTCATTTTTTAATGGATGTTGTTACAATAAAATCTTGTTCATTTTTTAATGGATGTTGTTATAATAAAATTCTTTCTCCATTTATTGTTCATTTAATAAATGAGTTGGTGGGTTTATTTGTGTTGTCCATATCACTGTAGGCAAGGTTTGTTTGTGTTGTCCAATCAGTAATAAATGAGTTGGTGGGTCAGTGTTGTACAATTGGTAATAAATGAGTAAGTTGGTTTGTGTTGTCCAATGAGTTGGTGGGTCAGTGTTGTACAATCGGTAATAAATGAGTAGATTGGTTTGTGTTGTCCAATCGGTAATGAATGAATTAGTTGGATTGTGTTGTCACATCAGTAATAAGAGGGTTGGTGGGTTTGTGTTGTCCAATCCGTAGTAATTGTTTTTTTGACATCCCATACTATAAGAGTAGTGCGATGTGGAGGAAATGATACATCTTCTCCTCCCATCTGCACCTGTTGGGAAAAATATATTTCTCAACTATATACAAATTATGTCTTACAGTGATATGGACGAAATGATACTAGCGTAGATTGCCGTAACTTATAATGACGACTCTGATGATGAAGCCGCAACGATTCATAATCGAATGCTAAGGAGAATCTATCAATCCAGTTCGTTGCAGAGTAGTAGAGCAATTCATGAGCGAAGAACGATTCACCACGATCTATCAATCCAGTTTTGGATCGTGTTCATTATGGTGACATTACAAAATCATGACCCATAGGCCTTGGTCATGGGCCAAAATCACGATCATTAGCTAGCTTTGGTGTAGTGATGGGGCAGGGTTCGTTTGGAAGCTTGCCTCAATCCGCCACTTGATTCACTTCCTAGAAAGATGCACGAATGAGATCGAGTTTTTTATTCTTTGTAAGTACACCCACTTTCTTGACCCATTTGTTAATTTCCCAAAATGATCTTTCTCCATGGATATGTTAATAAGGTTAAGAGAATCACTCTCAATAATCACATTGTTTAGAATATTCTCACTAATGTACTTGGTAGCTAAAACGAGGGATTTAGATTCTATATTAGGGATGAAGTAGTTTTAGGATAATAATTCCCTAAGCCATGTTGCAAATGCCCAGAAGAATTTCTACAAATAGACCCAAAAGAACTTGTACTAGTGGTGGGTAAAAAAGAAACATCTCAATTGATCTTTCAAAAATTCTACTGTGACCGAATTTTGACATAATTTTCATGGACACACATATGTGGCGACTTTTTATTGATTGATTTTTTGGAGTTTACACCAATGAGACCTAAAAACCAATTAATAAAAAATCACCACGTCAGTGTATTCATGAAAATTATATCAAAAATTTAGTCACAATATAAAAGCCCCTTATCTTTAACCAATTAGGATGGGGGACCATTTACTTGCGCACCTAAGACTATCTCTAGTGGGAGATGTTAAAGTCCAAGTTTACATTATTTTCCTTCAAAGTGGGTATAAAAAAATGCATTTTCTGGTGAGAGAAAATGTAAAGGATGTGTAAATTTACATTGTCCATATACGATGTGTAAATGGGCCCCATAGCTGGACGGGAGAATGTCATATGTCCAAGCCTCTATTTAAATTAAAAAAAATAAAGAACAATCCCATCCAGCTAGACGTGTGTCAATTGTCCGTCCATCCTTGGACGGCTGACATTCGTCCGTCCAAGTCCTTCACATTAGCTTTTGCATTCCCAACGAAAAATGTAAACCAAAAAAATGTAAGTTTACATCTTTTTAGCCTATCCCACTGAGATTGCCTAAGAGGCAAGGGAGGAGTATCTCTACATTAGAGTGTACGTCCTTGATGCTATGACTGTAGCTAACAGCTAGGGTTTTAGCCCTATTTGAAGATGAAAATATAAAATTTTTACGTCTTTGTTCCACTAGAAATTAGCAATCTTATAAGAGATGTCAGAACAAAAGCGTTGGGAAAGTGGAAGATAGACATAGCTTAGGATGGGGTAATCTGCAGCACTGCCTTGGTCAACATATCCTTACCACCTTGACTTAGGAATTATTCCTTCCAGCTCTCAACCTTATTGAGAATTTTTTATTTAATCCAGTTCAGTGTTTCTTTCTTGGATTTCCCCCAATAGGTAGGTAATCCCAAGTACTTCCCTGGCTTGTTAATAACTGGGACAAAAAGGATGTCAGCCAAAGATTGCATTAAGGGTCTAGAATTATTCTTGCTACAAATCAATCCAAATTTATTGAGATTGATTTGTTGGCCTGACACATAACAACATTTGTTTAGGCAATCCATGAGTGCTCGACATTACTCAGCCTTCCCCTTTAAGAAAAACAATGAATCATCCGTGAAAATAATTTGAGTGATAGGGGGATAAGCTCTTGACTGTTTGATCCCCTCCAAAAGATTATTCTCCATTGCTTTGTTAATGAGTAGAGACTATTAGCCACAATGATGAACAAGTAGGGGAAGGGGGGGCACCTTTTCTTAGTTCTCTGATGGCAATAAAGTTTTGTGATTATTGCCATTAGTAAGGATTTTGTAACTAATAGAGGAGACACATTACATAACTATATTGACCCGTTTACAGTTAAAACCAAAGGCAATGAGGGATTGCTTGAGAAATCCCATTCAGTCCTAATATAGGATTTATTCATGTCAAGTTTAAGGGAATAATCTTAGTTATTGCCTCCATTTTTCATCCTAAGATGGGCAAAAGTGTCTTGGGCCACAATGATGTTATCATGAATGAGTATGCCTATGACGAACGCACTTTAGTTGGGGTCAATGATGGAGTCAATGATTGGTTTGAGTCTTTTCAGAAGGATTTTCGAAATGATGTTAAATGTGAAGTTAATGAGGCTAATGGGCCTAAATTGGGAAAGATCTTCAAGATTAGGATATTTTGGAAGGAGGATGATGTCAGTTTCAATAAGTTGTCCCAACATATGGCCATTGTTAAAAAAATTACAACTTTTAAGAGTAACCATTTAATGTCCCTCTAAAAATCGTGGTAAAAAAAATCTACGCATGCCATCAGGTCCAGGAGCTTTTGAGGCCCCAAGTAAAAAACAACCAATCTACGTCCTTCAATGGTGATAGGAGCATTGATATTAGAGTTCATAAAATCATAAATAAGAGAAAAAATTAGGGAGATTACCATGGATGTGTCTCTGTGCCCAATAGTTGTGAAAAAAGAATTCAAGTAATCATTGGCGAGGTCTTCCAAGGCAGCAACACCCTCAATCTAGTTACCATTTCCATCTTTAAGTCTTGAAATTTTATTCTTCTGATTTCTCTGAATGATAGTATCATGAAAGAATTTAGTATTCTTATTACCCCACTTGAGCCATTTAACTCTTTCTCCCCCAAAATTTTCTTTTCTAATCCATAGCTCCATGATGTGATTCGACACTGATCTCATTTCCCCAATTAGAATTGTTGTCTTTGGACCTAGATTGCTCAGTTTCCCCGAACCTTGATTCCACTTTAGAGTTCTTGAATTTGTTCTTACTCCATCTAGATAGGGCATCTTTGGTATTGAAAGTTTTATAGGTGAGTCTATACATGTCAGAACTAGGGACCGGGATGGCCCAATCATACTTGACAAACTCATGACACTCCTGATTGTCATGCCAAAAGATCTCAAACTTGAATCCTCGATTAACTAGTTCAATATAATATTGCTTGATTGTTTTCTATTTCAATCAAAAAAATTATGTTTTTCTATTTCTATTAAAGGCTAACCAAGGGGTTGTTAATCACCACAAGATGGTTGTGTCCAGACCTAATAGTTGGATGGACAGTAACCTCACAGTTGGGGAACATGAGGGACCAGTCCACGTTGCAAAAAAACCTATCCATTTTTTCTTTTATATTTTCACCAGCCTCTTTTTTTTTAAGTAACCTATCCATTTAAAAAAAAATTATTATTCTACGTCAGTCTATAACCTTCAGATGGAAACTTCACAAAGTGACATTTATGAATAAGGTTTGTAAAACATTCAATCTCTCTATTGGGTTTGGTAAGAATTCCCTCCTTTTTCTTGTTGTCAGAGGATATCATTGAAATCTCCTAAGCCGATCCAAGGGACTGAATTTTAAGAACCCGTGAGGGAAATTCTATCCCATTGTACTCTTCTGTACTCAAGAGTAGGTTTACCATACCCAAAGATGACCCCAACACTTGTCTCCCTTCCATCTTGATTGTGAACACCAACATCAATAAAATCATGAAAACATTCCAAAATATAAATAACAAGGTTTTTATTCCAAAACAAGCAAATACTCGCAGACAGACCAAAAGGTTCCACCCAAGTAGTAAGATTTTTTACAAAAAGGATTCTTTGACTTTGAGCTTTAGTCTCATAGAGGCAAATAATACCAAGTCTGTTCAAAACACAAAGGTTTTGGAGAGACTAAATATCCAAGGGTTTCCCAACCCTTCGCAATTCCAAGCTAGGATATTCATTGATTCTAAGGGTTCCACACAGGGATCCCCTCGGAATTGAGTGAGATATGCTCCTTGCACGCATTGTCGAAAATGTCCCCCAAATCCTCGTCATCTTATTCTATCATTTACATTTTGCAATGGTTTGATTTCTATTGTTTTTTTCAAATGATTATTCTGTTTTTTTCTCATGCTTTCTGTTTTGACTGCAGGTTCCTCCTCAGAAGTCCTTGTGGATATATTATCTTCAGATACAGTACATTGATTCAACCCAATCTTGGTGGATTCTCTGGTATTTTTTTTTGGTTGATGGGAGCTTCAAACGAGATGGGAAGTTTCCTTTTTAAGATGACTAATTTGTCGAAATTGGTTTCCAGATTTTGACTTCTTTCTTCCATCACAGTATGCAGGTGTGTGTAAGAGGGCACCTCTGGATCCAAGTTTTCCTGTACCATTTTGTCTTTTCCTTTATACAATAAATTAAGAAGGTCAAAATGTTTGAGACGGAGGGTTGTTGTAACTGAGGGATTGAGGTTTTCTTTGTTGGGGTGGTCATGAGTTGGTTATGGTTCCATAGTTTCTTCTTTGGGGAAGCTTACTATGAAGGAATTTTTGGGTGGGTTATTGGTTTGGTGAATGTGAATAAGGTTGGTTACAGTCTGGGTTGCTTGTTTGGGGGATTTGGAATGTGATCTGGCTATTGGTTGTATAGGTAAAGGTGGTTTCTTATGTGGGCGGTTTGGTGTTTTTGGTTAAAGTTTGTGTTTCTGTTTTTTTTTTATCTTTACTGTTTTGAACTTTGGGTGGTTTAGATGTATTGGATCTGGTTTTTTATGTGGTAATGTTGGTGGTATTGGTATTTGGCTACTTGGTTTTAGGTAGGGTGGGTTGAGGGATGGTGATGAAATTGTGGTGTCAGAGCTTCTTCCGATATGAATCTTCTGGATATGGTAATAGGGTGTTCAATTCCCTCTGCACAACTAGATATAGTAGGGGTGTTTAGTATTATTGTGTTGTGTGTAGGGTAGGTGGGGGGTTAATGTGGGAGATAAAGATGTGACACTCTGGCTCCATAACCCATGCTTAGTGAGAGATATGAAAAGGGGGAGGTACGAGGTTGGTTGGGTGGTGGTTAGTGTTTTTGTTTAAGGTATTTGGTTAGGGGTTGATATTTGGTGTTGAAGTACAAGGAATTGAATGGGAGATTTTATTTTTCTGAAAACTTCCTTGATTCATGGGTTGTCCTAGATCAGTTGAAGTAGAAGTTTAGTATTTACTTTATACTTGGGTAGGTGGGGCAGAGTTAATGCTATAGCTTCCATCATCGGGTTGTTTGGTTGCAGATAAACAAGATAAATTGGAAATGAATGCATCTGTGGCTTATTTGAAAGAAGAACTGGTTGCCATCCATGGGCCAAAAGCCACCCCATTATCATCAGCAGATCCCTCTGCAATTGTTTCCAGACAATTATCTTTGATTTGGTCTATCTTACCACATTTGAAACAAAATCTTTTGTTCTTCTCCTGAGTGAAGAAAATCCATTTTTCACCATCATCTGGTTGGAGCTTAAAACCTCTAGATAGAGGAGGTTGGATAGGCACACTGACTTTTAACCTCATGTAGGAGTATTAGTTTGGTCTAATATCAACTTTTATAGTAGAGCCCAACATTTGACTAATAAAAACGCCACTTTTCTCGTTGTACCTGTTTCTTGGGAGGCCATGAACTTGCACCCATATCTCCATCCTATCAAATCTCACCTCATCAGTTAAAAGACTAGTTTCCCATCATTGAAGGATTAGCAATACATTTCACAGGGAACAAGGGGATTCGTTAAGGATCTTATTGAATTCCTCTTCTTCACTAAAGTGAAACATGAAAGTATTAAACTGACATTTGACACCTTGACAGTTCTTCTCACTCTCCAAGTTTCCTGAACAAGGCCCTCCACTTGAGCAAGGTTGGAGTTTTTATTTGAAATAACTTTCCCAATAAGGGAGGAGCAAAGATCTCTAGTTTTTCCTGAAGTTTTTGGGAGTGACAGTATTCCACTAGAAGAAAAACTACAACTGTTTATATGATCCATGACAGGACAATATGAGACAAAAGAAGAAAGGTCTTGAGGGGACCACCAGTGGATCAAAATTCGGAAGAAAGGTGGGACCAAAAAGGGAAGTGTGAAGAAGAAAAGAAGAGCAGGGACATAATGAATACTATGACTGTTTATATTATCCATGACAGGACAATATGAGATAAAAGAAGAAAGATCTTGAGGGAACCACCAGTGGATCAGAATTCGGTAGAAAGGTGGGTCCAAAAGGGGAAGTGTGAAGAAGAAAAGAAGAGCAGGGACATAATGAATAAGAGTGGGAAATATGATAGATATGGGGAAAATCAAAACAAGTTTGAAAATAGAGAAGGATGCCAAAGAATGGCAGTCCGGAAGCAAGAACTCTTAGAAAAGAGAGAAACTCTAAGCAGTTAGAGAGAGAGAGTATAATGTCACTGTTTGAGTCTCACCCCATGGTACTTAGGAAGTCCTTGGAAAAGTTAATCAGTTTCTTCCTTCAAATGGACCATTTGTGATAAAGCAGAAGCAAAAGACTTTTTCTTGACCTGCAGCTGCAGATACCGCTACTTTGTTCATCAATCTACAATAAATCTCAAGTTCATTAACCTGCTCTCTATGTAATATAACTTTGGCCATCAAGATACATTGATCCTACAACAGATGCAAGACTAAAATTGTTAATAACACAACCAATTCTTTTGGGGAGCTTTACGAATAAGTCCCGTTAATATTAGACATTTCCTCCTATCAAAACAATTTTTCATCAATAGGTCCTATTTATACATGTAAATATTTACTAAAGGTTTTTATAGGATCTAGTGGAGTAGCATTGTTTTTATGGGACTTGTTGGAGAAAAAATAGCGTAGGACATATTTGACTACATGCTTATTAAACGAGACCAATTGGTAAAAAAAATTCTTTATTGCAAATGGACTTACTTATCACAGAAAAGAAAATTACCATCATCAATAATAATTGCAAAAAGTGATTCAAATAAAACACGATATCTGCTACCTGAAACCGAAATTACTAGAAGGAAGTAAAAATAAATAAAGACAAACCAAATGATTACGGTATGGACAATTGAAAAACAAGCTACTTGAGAATTCAATTGAAACTCTTCATGTTTTGACAAAAAATCTACGTTTTCGCCTATAAAATATAGTTAATTTTCAACATCACAGTAGTCAAAATAGATGTGAATTACAAGAAAGAAGATCAAAGAGAGAACTTGTTCTAACTTGGGTGAAATGTACTTACACTTTCCTTAGATCGCCGAGATTAATCTTACCACATTTAATGACGCATCATCATCAAATGCTTGTGTTAGGAAATTAGACGCTACTAATACCACCAATAACATTGTCAGGACTTGGAATTTAATAGATCAAGAGAATAACAAAATAGCACTCGTTTGGAAACACCACTTTTTAGGGTGTGAATCCAAATTACACCGTTGGCAAAATAACACGAGAATAATAGTGCAAGAAATACACACAAACACACAAGACAAAGATTTGCATGGTTCGGCCAATTTTGGCTACGTCCACAGCTCACACTCACTTTTACTAAAAAATTAATTGGGACGGTTTGTGTTGTTGTGTATTTATCTGTTGATTCTTCCCCATTATATAGGCATAGAAATGGAGACAACGGTTTCCAAATTTCTACCATAGCCCTCACTTGACTCACAAGTTAGCCGATGAAAATCACTTCCATATCAACCCACTTGTCTACAATTTCAATCAGCATTTAATGCATGTTGAAAAAGAGGCAAATAGGTTATAGCTCACAAGCTTTGGTTGATAATATTTTTCTTCATAATTGTTGATACTTTAACAGGTTCTTGACTTGAGGATGTTCCACAAAAAGCATGATCCTTCTCGGCCAACTTAACAGGTTCTTGACGAGGACAATACCATAACAAGTATTAGTAAACATCCATATGCTAACGGTTTGTTACAGTAGAAGAGATTTAATGCATTTTTGGCCCAACTTCTAATTGGAAACGATGGAATAGTCGACTAAGGAATAGTGGACATAAGAAACATATAAACTGGCTATAGAAACCATCAGAATGTCACCCCACTAAACATAATGAGCAATTACATGTTCATTAATTTCATTATACTTATGTTTTGCATTATTAATTGATTATTCTAGCACTGACTTCTCTGTATACATTTGATCTTTAGTTCATTTTGTATAACTTATCACATCAGAGTATAAGTTGAAGAAAGAAGTTAAACATGTGGCAAACATTGGGTTGTCATTTTAAGAACTATGGAATGTCACACTACAAAAAGATTGTATATGGCTAAGAGAAACTAAAGCATCATATTGTGTCATTAAAAAAAAATACCAGTTATACATTAATAATTATATCATCCATTTCTGATTTTTCATTTATTTGTTGGGATGGGGGGGTGGGGGTGTCAATCAACTAAACTATAGCAGAGATGGAACTATTAATTTGAACTAAATGAATAATTGTCAAATATTTTAATTAGCACCATATTTCAGAAAGCCATATGAAATTTTTTTACCCGTCAGTATGAACTGGAGTATATTGCATTACACATCTGAATTATGTGACCTTTCATGGCTTGTCAAAGAGAAGCCTTTCACAATTACCAAGTAAGAGCTCTGTCACAACATCCCATTAACAGAAATATGCTAATACATCCTCATTTGTCACGACAATTCAATAAAAATCTTTCAGAGGCTTAACTCATAATCCTAAAACTGACCCGGAGTACCAAAAGGTTTATCTATATAACCTCAGCTAACCATAACAGAAGCCGAACGTCAGTTTATTTAGCATTGGGAAGTTGAAGCCATCTAATGAAATTAGAAAATGCTAGGCCGACATAAAAATCGGACACAAACGTGCGACATAATTGACGTGTCGCACCCTCATTCGCTCGTGTCCGGGCTCCACTAAGGGTGTAGCTTTGTGAAGCCCGAACACGAGCCAATGTTGGTGCGACACATCAATTATGTCGTACTTTTGTGTCGGTGTACCACTACTCAATAAAATTACCTCTGAGGAACACGAGATCCTCAAAAGGAAGGGAAGCATTTAGTAATGTTCATCTGTGGAATTTCTGTTGTTGGAGGAGATCAAGGAGATGGATCTTTAAGGACAGTGAAAAAATCTCGAGCTCTATGGTTAAAAGTGGGTGTGAAAGTATTTTTTTAAGAGATTTATGCTTTACTCCCATTTCAAACGATTTAGTGGGCTCCCATCCATTGTTTTTGTTAAATTGCTTTAGTCCTATCTTCATTTTCCCAGAGAACAACTTGTGTCCCATATTTATCAAAAAAGGGCCAACAACTAAAATAAGGACTTGGGATTGATTACAAATGTATTTTGAAAAATAGAACTAAATACTTGAACTCCCTTTCCCTTTTTCCAGAGTCCTTAAGTGGATGGTTTTGATTTTGATTTGATTGCTGAGGTAAATAGGAACTTGGAAGTAACTTGCCGTCAGTTATATAAATCACTCACATTTACGATGGTTTGGATTTTGATTTGATTGCTGAGGTAAATAGGAACTTGGAAGTAACTTGCCGTCAGTTAGATGAATCACTCTCACATTTACAACTACCTATTATATGCCCAACAATTTGAATCTAAAACTTCATATATCATAGCATCATTGTGGTATGCCAAGATGATTCTTAAATATCTCTACATGCCAAAAGATCTGTGTACTAGGAGCTGTGGTTCATGATATTCCTAGCTTACAAGTGTATTCTTATGCATGGTTAAGCGATCATGCCTTGCCACTAAGAGCAAAATCTTAGACAAACGGTGAGGAACATTCAACAATAGGTAAAACTACGGGATAAATATTGTTAAAGAAGGATGCCCTTTTCAGAATTGGGTCATCAAATATCCAGCATGTCGTAGCTGATTCGCAAGAATTCATTTCAATGTCCCGAGGCAAATGCAGAAAAATAAAGGTAATCATAAAATCTAAAACTGTAAAAATATCTCGCAGGTCCCTAAGATGAGGTTAAACAACTGTACTAGTTGCAATGTGCTGGACATTTATGAGCTTACATGTAACTAATTTTAGGCAGTCCATATTATTAATACACATTTATGCAAACTCATATCAGACGCTTTGCCCGAACACTGAATTAAAGACGTTAATGTTTTGAGCACTACTGTTGACCACACGCCTCGAACATGTATTTCACAAGGATGACCAAGGACTAAGGGTGTAAAAATTCCAGATACTACAGACCTGACTTGACACTAATTTGACGAACTCTAACATCTAAGGAACCATAGTCCTTCTAAGAAATTACTTACTTCCAGACAAAAAGATTTAATTTATATTCAAGGACAATATTAGCTTCTTTTTTTGGGTGGGGCAGAGCGCAGTGGCGAAATTAAGGGTGTTCATTACAATTGGTGAACCTAAAGAACCAAATCAAACTGGCCTTTTTGGATTGGGTAGGAAAATGACATAAACAAATCAACCAAATATCCAATCTAAGGACTTTGAATCTCATTAAAACATTTGCCTCTATTAAAAAACATACAAAATGTTTTCTTAGAAAACAAAGTTGCATTTACAGTTTTGAACAAGTCTGCCACTATGCCAAGCTTGGATGCTTCCTCTCGGAAGGAGAAGTATGCCGTCCTTGATGTTCTTCCTCCAAACCATCATTCATAGCCGAAATTGTGTTTTCAAAGGCGCAATTTGGTACCTACACGTCATTGTAAATTATCAAACAACATGACCATTTAAAATTAAATATTAAACATATTAACAAATAAACATTCACATTTCAACTGCATTTTCTTCTTTCAAACTGGCAATTTTTTATACAGCAGAGGCAAGAACCGCTTCTTGACCTGCAGCTGCAGATACCGCTTCTTTGGTCTTCAAGCTACGTGTCGATCTATCTTCAAGCCGTTTCGTTAGTTTATCTGCCTAAGAATGTGGCAATGAGCAAAGTCAAACAATATAGACTAACACGCTGAACTTTAATTAATAATGTAAACACAAAAGTACCAATACAAAGTTGCATTTACAGTTTCAATACAGATTCATTAACCTGTGCACTGATTTTAGACTGCAAAAAAAATTGCATTTCAGCTAGGGGTGGCAATTTTGCGAAGGAATCGATGACACTAACACGAAACAAAACGAAACGAAATTGTCACGGTATTTCGTATTCGGGTCTGGGTTTTTGGACCCGCCATCGGATCATGTCGTGTTTATGTCCAATTTCTGGCACGAAATTGACCCGTAACGACTCAATTTTAGACCCTATTCTCCTTAAAAATAAAGGCAGTATCAAGGGAAATTACTTATCGTGTCATGTCGTATTTTAAACGTGTCGTGTTTGGATTAAGAAAAAAAAAGGATGCTATAGGGTTGGGTCGTGTTGGTGTCTGCCAAAATTCTAACTCGTCATGGTGGATCGTGTGAAAACACAACCCATTGACCTGATTTGCCACCCCTTCAGAACATTAACTTCACAAGAAATGCAATAAACCACTACGCACAGTAAAGACCTGTAATATGTAACTTTTTTCTTGCAATTTCTGGATCTTTTGTTTCGCAGTATGCAACCCTGCAATATACTGGAGCAAGTTTTGATGAAAGTTGTAACTTGTAAGCATTGATCCGAAAGAAAATGCAAGAATAATAACTATTAACAACACAACCAATTCTTTTTTTTTTCAACGGGAACTACATAGATATCAAATTCAATATATCTTTTAAATAAATAATATAACTTTTCAACTTTGAGCGAGTAAATTACTTCAAACAATATAATTACAAGTATATATATACATATAGAGAGAGAGTAAGAGCGGCTCTCATACATAACACATATGAGATCTATTAATGCGGATCTTTTTTTTTAAATAGTAACAAATATAATTTTGGCTTTTTTTATGGTATTTACACATTTCAGGGAAGAGTCGTACCTTGGATCGATGACAAATGCCCTCGCCTAAGCTACGGTTGGTCTCGGTTTGAGACAATGGAGCAGTCTCTCTCTATATAAAACATATGGGGGGTAAGACCTGCAGTTAAACGGGAGCTTTATACACTGAATACGACATTTTTCATTTAAACATTTTAGGGATCCTAACTGATTTTTTTGCTGTTTTAAAAAAATCAATCAAAATATGAGAGCTTTTAATCATCTTAAGAATAGGCTCCAAATCCTTGAGTGACAATTGGGGCATGTATCGTGAGCTCTAAAAGCAAAACTAAAAACCTAAAAATAATAAATACAGAATTCCAGCTCTCGAAACATGTGGCCACCTATTATTATTTTCCTGTATACAATCTACTTTAAGGTGTTTTTTGACTTTCTACAACACGAAATTAAAGTAATACCCGGATGGGCCAGATATGGATCACCTGTTTCTAAAGGCCAAAAGGTCACAGTAGATGCTTTCATCAATTCATCCTCGAACGGTACCAACTTGGGCTTACCCTTAGTTGTGCTAGAACTGCAAAGAAACACAATACTCATCAACAATCAGAGAATAAAATGTAATTAGAAATATCAAAGAAACAAACTTAAAGAAATAAAATGAAAATACCTATATGAGAAGGTGGCAATGGACATTTCTGGCTATCCTATGCGACATCATTGGTGAACCTTAAAATTGAAAAGCCTTCATATGTAAGGTTTGTGTTTGGCCAACTGGGATAGTAAGGTTTTCAATGACACAATATAGGACAATTGTGGGGGATCATTTGTAACTTTTAAAAATACATACAGTTCCAAAATAAGCTCTAAGGTTTCATACTGCTACATTATCACTCATGAACAAATCTTAGTCCAAAGTTTAGAAAACCCACGTTTCACCTTCTTCAAACATCCTTTTTTACAAATTTTCTTTTTCTTTGTCTTTGCATGGCTTGCCTCTAATGTTGGAGATTCCATCAGAGTCGACTCATTGTCCAAGAAAGTCATAAAATGTTTTTCAATATGATTCCACATTGAAACCAACTCGTAACAATCATATAATTCACTATCACAATCCCATATTTTCTTCATTTCTGCCATTTCTACTACAAAAGGAGAGCCTGTGAGATATGAAAACGTTTGTCGGAATAATGATATTATGAAGACTTAAAACGGAAACATGAAGAAGATTTTGGTATCTTTAAATTTAAATTTTAAATTTAGGAATAATAGTTGAATATGGTGTCAACGTGCGGGTAGAAAGTCAACTTGCCAACCTAGTATTCTGTATATTAGGGGCGCTTAGGTCGCTTTAATATTTAAATTAGAATTAAAATCAATATAAGTCAATTTCCATAGTTTTAAAATGGAATCGGGATTATGTGATGATCAAACCAAATCCGTTATTGGGGTGGTTGGGTTCCACCTATTTTTCCATTACTAATATTTAATTTAAATAATTTAATTGTCATAAAGAGTAAGCATGATGTTTAAAATTGGTTAAAAAATGTAAAAATTAGTAATCATTATTTGTAAAGTTTAAGGAAGAAAAATAGTAAGAGATGAGAAATTTTATAATTCTCAAAATTAGTCTTAATAATATATAATAGTAGAAGAAATGAGTCTATTTTTAGCTAGTGAGGACTCGAAATAAAATTTTACAAATGTATAGAAAAGAGTGATAAAAATATACAAATGCAACAAATTAGATGAATACATTATAGGGCTAAAATATTTCTTTGAGACCGGTTTATTATCGACTTTGATAAGTTTGGATCTTATTTTAGATATCGATTTTATAATTTTTGAAACCTCAAATGAACCATTTGGTTCCCAGATGCTTGCAACCAAAATAAAACCATATGTGGAAAAACTTAATCAAACCCATAAAGATCAACTTCATTCGATTATTCGGGTTGATCGGTTCCAGTGAACACCCCTAGTTTGTATATGACAAAATGCTCCTGTATTTGATCATCATGAATCCAAAAAATATGGAAACCAAAACATCTTTGTGTGTGTCTATGTATGTATAGATGTAACAGTGCAAGATGTACATGTCGATGCCACGGATATTGTAAGAGTATGTTATGCTCTTGTGCCTTGGTTTGTTGGGTTGCCATAATTCCATGAATCAGAATCACAATTCTAGAGTCTAGTCTATGTCGCTTTGGAAAGCTACATCAAAGTCAAGTCGGCTATTTATCAACACGTCACAATAATCACATTTAGGATGAAGGTATAATACTCGGTTACCTAGTACTCAAAGTGGTACTATACTTCTGGGAGCCCTTGCTTTGATGGATGAGATATTGGTATCACCCTTCGAAAAACTTTCCTTGTTCCGCGACCTTAGTTCGTTGTTAGTTCACTTCAGTGAAGCAACCCTTCCCTTCCACGAAGTGTCCTTCGAGGCTCGCGACTTGGATTGACCGTTTTGGTCGATTTCCCTAGAATATTTTGCGACCTCCTTACAGTGAAGTTTCATTATAAGCCTATTTTCTCTATAGCAACATGCTCGTGAGGTCTCCAACGATGTGCGTATTATAATGGACAAACTTAGTACATCATAATGGGAATTACGCTAAATACATCACTTAGACGAGTAAAGGTTGATGAATCATCTTCGTAACCTTACTGTTGATGTAAAAAACTAGATCACTCTAATTCTTCAATCCCAGATAAATAAATAAGACAAAGATTTTTAAAGTGGTTCGGCTAGGAATAAAGCCTACGTCCACTGTTATGTTATTGCTGAGTGTTTGTGGAATTCTTGATTACAAGTTCTCTCAAGAAATTCCGGTCCCCTTTCTATGGGATTGATACAAGGTATTTATAGCCTCAAGGCTGTACATGAAAGGTCCACTACATTAAATGATATACATATGAATGGGTAATATATTTAATGCGGCGTGTGCGTCAAGAATCTAATGAATAGTTGAACAGGTGTCCGTCTGATAATTGATGACACGGCCGAGGTGCAGTTCGGACCGCCTTAGTTGCTCGTCGATCAAGAGTTCCTCGGAGTACTTAGAGTATCTCGGGATGAAAGAGTTCCTCGGATGGAGTTCCTCGGCATGATAGAGCTCCTCGGTGTTTTCTCGTTGCTCGGTACCAACCATGGTTGTTCAGTAAATGATCTTCCTCGCTGTTATTGTGCCACGTAGATTGACACGTGTCTTCATACTATTCGTCCACATCAGCATATTAATTTTGGTATCAACAGAAGCCCCCAATGTTTCATATTTTAAACTTTGAAGAGTATGGAACATTCTTTCTTGGTATGTGGCAATATTAAATGTACTTCCCGGGTTTTAGGAACATTGTATTCAAATTTTCTTTCTTATTTCGCAGTTTCCGCCTTTTTGATAAGCGCTTTGATATTCGTGCAAATTTTGTCCTTTTAGCCGCCGGAAGTTTAATAATTTCTTTTTGGTAATCATTTCTTTCGCCGCTTCCCAATGCAAAGTATTTAAACTTCTTTGGTAACCATACCGTTGTCTACGTTTTTCATTCTCTGCATTCAAGCTTTCTCTTCTCTTCTTCTCTTGTGCGTTCATCTTTGTTTCCGTTCGTTGTCAACACATCTCCTTTCTTTCTGTAAGATCTTCTTCTTTTCTTCTGCATCTCTTTTATTCAATATGGTTTATATTGTTGAATCTGCTGAGAAATTTCGTTCTGACTTTTCCATTCCTTCTTGGGTAACTCTAGAGGTTCTTTCTGAGCCTTTAGATTACTTTCGATTGGCTGAGGGACATTGGTTCCCCAGTCTTTTCATTGCTGAATGTGGTTTCTCTTTTCCCCCAAATCAATTATGTCTTGAGTTTTGTCAATATTTTGATCTTGTTCCTGCAAAAATAGCCCCCAATTCATGGAGAATAATTAACGGGGTGCACAAGTTAAATCTAACTCATGGGATTCGTATAGGGATCCCAGAAATCATGTACTGCTATAAATGGGCCACTTTAGATAATATTTATTATTTAAAAACTAGGTTTTTAAATAGAGCCCTTGTAGTTAACCTCCCTGATTCAAATAGAGATTATTTTGAGCATGGGTTGGTCATAAAAAATTGGCAACACGCGCCTTTATCTGGGAATGAAGATTACAACGGTCCCAGATGCCCCCCATACGGCAATGGGATAGGTTTATTTTTCATTTTTATTTTACTTATAAAATTGCGTATTCATCATGTTTGACAAAATGTATGACTGAGATTTATGTATTTATTTGCAGTTGATAGTAAAAGAAAAACTCCAAAAGAGTCGGAAGTGAATATCAAGCATTTAAAACTTATCTGGAATTTGCATAAGACGATTGCAGACGAGCATATTAGATCTGCATCATATTTGCTGCAGTATAAGAGCTACACAACCTCTTATACTGCTCGCCCTGTTGAACCAGCTTCAACACCAGAAAGTTCATCTTCAGATTCTCATATCCCCCTATCTCAGAGAATGGGCAAGAAAAGAGCTCCTCCTGCTCTATTTGGTGACACTTCCTCTGCTGTTGGAGCCCAGAAAGGCAAAATTGATGTCCCAGAGGGGACTAAAAAAGTAGATGCTGGTTCCTCCAAAATTGCCGAGAAGCCCCCAGTGGCCCCGAGCAAGAAAAATGCTCCTGCTGATGTAATTGCCATCTCTCCGACCAAGACTTCTTCCTTGGTTGATGCTGCTGACCGTCCTTTGAAGAGATTGAGGAAATCATCCTCAGTTAATCTTGCTGGGACTGCATCTTCTCTACCAGCTGGTGGTAGTAGTGTTTCAAAAATCATTCTTCCGAGCTCTTCAACGAGCTCAGTTATACCCGAGGTTCTCGGGGTTGATGAAAAGATTCCTAGGGATACACTGACATCCCTAGCTGCTCGTCATCTTTCTTCAGTAAATTTCTCATACCTTTGGTCTTTCTTTTCTTTTTCCTGAACTCTTATATTTGTGTTGACTCTATTGTTTTTCTTATCTTTTAGCTGGTGAACTGTTTCAATACCATCGTGAAGAAAGATCAAGCTATTAAAGCTTCTAGTTCCTCGTCCGATGTTGACGATGCCCTCTTGGGTTTAACCCAATCTGTGAAAGAATCTCGCCAGCAGTACGTCGAGGAGAAAGCTGCCTGGGAGAAAAAATTGGCTGCAGCTGAGGCTGATAAGATGAAGATGGCTGAAACCTCCAAGAATTTGGAGGAGAAGGTGAAAAGCCTAGAGGTCAATCAGCAAAGGTGCGATGATCAACTGAAGAAGGCAAAAGAAGAACTGTCTACCCTGCGAGACATCAAAATCCAGAAAGAACAATTGGATGTCAAACTCTCCTCGGAGAAGTTGAAAAGAAAAGCTGTAGTTAAGAAACATTTCAGTGCTGGTTGGGAGAAAGGATGGGAGAGAGGGATAGCTGCAATGACGTCCCAGGTCCAATATGGGGAGTTGAAATACTTCTATGATGGTTGGGTAGCTGCTCTGCAAGAGCTAAAAGTCCAAGATGATTCTGAGCTATTCCAACGGCATCTCCCTGGTCCTCCTCCACCAATTGTGGAAGAAGAAGAAGATGAACCTGCATCAGATGAATCTTCCATAGCTGTGGATGTCCCAATCTCTGCTTCTCAACCCTCTGTCATTGAGGACATTTCTTCTATGCCTCCTCCTGCCGAGAAGATTTCTGCCGACCAAGTTGTTGTTATCACCGAGCAACCGAGCTCCTCGTCCCAGCCTCCCGAGAAAGTCTTGGGAGACAAGGAAAAGGTGTGAAGTTGTTCGGTATCATTCTTATCTTTTATTATTTGTAATCGAACACTGTACTCCTTTTATGATCTAATAAAATACTTCTTTACTCATCGCTGTTATTGATGATTCTTTGTTGATTGTTGTCTTTTTCTTGTCTTTAGTTTGTTGCTAGAATGGAATTAATCTCTTCTCATGATACCGAACTGATGCAGCAATGTCACCAATACTATAGGGCTGGTCATACAGACCTTAGTTCTTCTGAAATTGCTGACATTCTTGGTCATGATGCTTCAGAACAGGCGACTGAGGCTTATAGGTATTTGAAAAGTTTACTCGACCGAGCTGTAGCTAACAATGTTGCTTACTATGAGTTGATTGAAGAGCTTAATGGTTCCTTAAAGGATCTTCAAAATCAACATAACGAATCAATGGCTTTGTTGCATGAAGATTATGAAAATAGATACCAGCAGCTCTCTTCAGAAACAGGCCACAAGAAAATCATTGCTGGGTATGACGTCAGGGAGAGGACTCTAAAAGGTGAAATTGAAGCCTGCAGACAAATCGCTGAGATCCTGGAGCAAGAAAATAACAATTTGCAGAAAAAATTAGCTCAGTATGAATCTGCTGCTTCATCCTCTACTGCATTAATACCAGTCACTGATGAAGGTTTCTCATTCTTAGAAGTCGAAAACGCCAAACTGAGGCAAGAGCTGGAGGATTTAAGAAGATCTTCCATTTCTGGAACTGCTCGGGGACGAGGAAGGAGTTCTCGGGGACGAGGAAGAATCGTCGAGGAGCAAAATTCTCCAATTGCTTCTCGGAGCCGATCAAGAGTTCTTAGCCGTAATGTTGAAGAATCTCGCGCCCAATCTACTCTGGAAACTCAAGCATTCCAACTGAATGTTAAGGATCGTGCTCTGTCTGATTTGTCTAAGAAAAATTTATCTTTAGAGGATCAATTGACTGCGATGAAATCTGATCTGAATAATAAAGATGCTCTTATCAAGAACTTTCTCGAGCAAGTAGATAGATTAACTTTCCAATTCCATAAACAACCTCGGGAGTTCTGGAATGCAGGCTATAATGAAGCTCTTTACCATTTGGATGATCGCCTTGAAAATGCTAACAACGAAGGTTATAAGCAGGGATGGTTGAACGCCCTGGGTGTATTAAAATTGGAACAAGGTCATTATTTATGGGATTATCATGCTCCTGGATTGCTAGACTTGCCTGTTCCTCCCTATAAATTGGATATGGCATGGATTCCTGCTCGCTCCATTCCTCGGAGTTTGATCTCTAAATATCTTGGTGATTATAACCTTCATTCTCAAGTTGAAGTATCTCGTCCTGAGCACCTGTTGGACACTCCGACAATAATGAATGTCAGAATGTTGAAGGACATGAACTTTATCAATTCTCCTCTTTGTCTAGAGGATGCTCCTGCCGGCGAAGAACCTGTCTCAAAGGATAAAGGAAAGAAACCAATAGAGTAGGAATCTTTAATGTAATAGTTAGCACATATATATGTAACATGTAATACATTTTTATCTTAATGAAAGAATTTCATTTTCTGTTTTGCCAATAGCTATTTTTCTGTTTGCAAATTATATGGTTCATCAACCAACTTAGAATTTATAATAAGCATAAATTGTTAAAAATTGTTTCCAACCAACCAAGGTGGATAAATAATGTTTGTCGACCAACCACAGTTGATGGGTTTCTATCTCCGACCAACCATACTTGGTTCAATTTTCAAATATAAACATGTGTCCGACCAACTAAGGTCAATACTTTTATCCTCGTCGACCAACTACAGTTAGTGGGTTTTTATCCCCGACCAACCATACTTGGTACAGTTTGGAATATTTTGTTCTTTAAAGAACTTTTTGTAATAATGTTACCTCCCGACAAACATAAGTTGTAATGCGAGAGTATATAAAGTCTTACCAACCGTAGTTGATCATGCTGGTCTACACCTCCTAATCAAAGGAGTAGTAGGGTTCTTTCGAACTTTTTGGCTCCTTGGAGCATATCCTCCTAACCAAAGGAGGTTGGCTACTTATAGCACTTTTGCTCCGTAGAGCGCTCCGGAGAGCTTATCCTCCTAACCAAAGGAGGTTGGCTACTTATAGCACTTTTGCTCCGTAGAGCGCTCCGGAGAGCTTATCCTCCTAACCAAAGGAGGTTGGCTACTTATAGCACTTTTGCTCCGTAGAGCGCTCCGGAGAGCTTATCCTCCTAACCAAAGGAGGTTGGCTACTTATAGCACTTTTGCTCCGTAGAGCGCTCCGGAGAGCAGTCTTCTTCTTGTCCAGCAGTGTAGTGTTCAACACTAATATTCCCCGAAAAACTTTCAACAGAAAGAAAATGGTGAACCATCCTCGTTTTATTCATAATGAAGGAAATACTTTACATTTTTCATTACTGATAATACTTTCGCAGGTGTTCAGCATTCCATGCATTCTGAAATTCTTCTCCTTCTAGAGTTGCTATTCTGTAGGTTCCAGGTCGAACAACCTCTGTAACTCGGTAAGGTCCATGCCAGTTTGCTTCCAGTTTATTCTGTTTCTGAATGACTTTCTTCAGCACATAATCACCCTCCTTCAAATCGCATTTCTTCACCCTTTTGTTGTAGAACAGAGCTGTTCGTTGTTGATAAGCAGCATTCCTAATGGCTGCCTCTTCTCTTACTTCTTCGAGCATGTCCAAATCCATTCTTCTCATCAAATCACTGATCGGAGAGTTGAAATTCAGCACTCTATGCGTTGGGAGACCCAACTCGGCCGGTATCACAGCCTCACTTCCGAATGCTAGCATATATGGTGATTCTCCAGTTGCTGCTCGGGGAGTTGTTCGGTAGGCCCATAATACTGATTGGAGCTCATTAATCCAATTTGCTTTAGCTTCACTTAGCCTCTTTTTCAACCCATTCAGTAATGTTCTGTTCGTCACTTCAGTCTGTCCATTGCTTTGGGGATGGCCTGGTGCTGAATGAAACTTCAAAACGTTCGACTGATGACAATAGGCAGCAAATTCTTCATTATCAAATTGTGTTCCATGATCTGTGATGAAAGCATGAGGGAGACCATATCGACAAATGATATTCTTCCATACAAACTGGTATACTTTCTCGTACGTCATATTGATAAGAGGCTCAGCTTCCACCCACTTAGTAAAATAGTCCACTGCAACTACGAGATACTTGAATCTTCCTCGGGTGATCGGCAGTGGTCCAACCAAATCAATTCCCCACATGGCAAATGGCCAAGGGGAAGTTATTGGTGTTAGCAATGCTTGTGGAGTTCGTCGGATGGAAGAAAAACGTTGGCACTTGTCACATTTCTTGGCATAGGCTATACAATCAGCCCTCATTGTTGGCCAGTAATATCCCTGTGTCATCACTCTTTGTAAAAGTGTTCGACCTGCTACATGAGCTCCACAAGATCCTTCATGGATTTCTTCAATCAATTCTTTCACCTCGGTAGGATGTACACATCTCTGCAAACCTGCCATAATTCCTCGTCTATACAAAATACCATTAGTTAATACATACCGAGCAGCTTTATACTTCAGTTTCTTGGCAGCGAGTTTGTCCTCCGGCAATTCGCCCTCTTCAACATATTTCCTGATTGGATCCATCCAAGATGGTCCTAAATCAAGAGTAATCACATTCGTTGTCAGATCTTCATCTATGCTCTGACCTTCTAATACTTCAATCGGTATGGTTCTTCGCATCTCGGTACGAGTAGCTGATGCTAGTCGGGCCAGTGCATCTGCTTGTACATTCTCCATCCTCGGTATTCTCACTAATTGAATGGCATCAAATTCTGTCAACAATTTCATTACCTTTGCATGATATTTGATCATTAAGTCTCCTTTAACCGCATATATTCCCATCATCTGATTCACAATTAATTGAGAATCACTGAATACCATCACCTGTTGTGCTTCCATAGTCTTTGCTAGATTAAGACCTGCTATCATGGCCTCATACTCCTCTTCATTGTTAGAAGCTTTGAATTGGAATCGCAAAGCATATTCCATGTCAATCTCGTCTGGGGTGATCAAAACAATTCCTGCTCCACAACCAGCTGTGCAGGATGATCCATCTACATATAATCTCCATGTAGGTATTTCGTCTTCAAATTTCTTATCTGTCAGAGTTCCTCGATAAAATATCTGCTGTTTTCTTCCATCATCCCCCGGTATCTTTCGCTCCTCGTCAGTCATCTGCTCGTACTCTTTTACCAACCGTGGCTGGTCTGAATTTGAATATAATGATTTCTCTACATCCACAAGTCCTTTTACCAACCTTGGTTGGTTTGGACCTATTTCTGCTGATCCTGTATCGTCCACAGGTAGGTCAGCAAATGTTTCTGTTGATCCTGTATCGTCCACAGGTAACTCAGCAGGCATCTTTTGCTCCTCGGGGGTATCAGGGTATGTGAACTCTGCTATAAAATCTGCTACAGCCTGCCCCTTCAATGATGATCTGGGCTCATACACAATATCATATTCACCAAGTTCTACTGCCCAGTACATCAGTCTCCCTGATTTTTCTGGCTTATGGAGGGCTTGTCTCAATGGCATATCAGTATAAACGATGATGGTATGGGCTTGGAAATATGGCCTCATTCTTCTACTTGCTTCAATTAGTGCCAATGCCAATTTTTCTAGCTTTGGGTACCTGATTTCTGCACCTCGGAAAGCCTTACTTGTGTAATAAATTGGCTTCTGGACTCCATTCTCCAATCTGATCAACGCTGAACTAACTGCGTTCTCTGATACTGCCAAATACAAATACAACTTTTCTCCTGTTATTGGTCTTGACAACAGTGGAGGTGTTCCCAAATATTTCTTCAAGTCTTGAAAAGCTTTTTCACATTCCTCATTCCATTCAAAGGTTTTTCGAAGTGTTTTGAAGAATGGTATGCATTTATCAGTTGCTCGAGATACAAATCTGTTGAGCGCTGCAACTCGTCCGGTAAGACTCTGCACTTCTTTCTTCGTCGTCGGAGATCGCAGCCCTAGAAGAGCTTTGATCTTATCTGGATTTGCCTCAATACCTCGCTGATTGACGATGTATCCGAGGAACATTCCTTCTCGTACTCCAAAGGTGCACTTCGTCGGGTTAAGCTTCATTTGGTATTTATCCAATTGATCAAAAGTTTGACTCAAGTCAATCAAATGATCAGTAGCTTTCTTGCTTTTAGTGAGCATGTCATCGACATAGACCTCCATGTTGCGGCTGATTTGTTCAGTAAAAACCTTGCTCATCAACCGCTGATATGTTGCACCTGCATTTTTTAAACCAAAAGGCATAACATTATAACAATAAGTTCCCCTAGGGGTAATAAAAGAAGTACTTTCCCTGTCTTCAGGTTTCATTTTGATCTGGTTGTAGCCAGAGTAAGCATCCATGAAGCTGAGTAGCTCGTGTCCCGAGGTGGCATCCACTAGTTGATCAATTCTGGGCAATGGAAAATGATCCTTGGGGCATGCCTTATTGAGATCGGTGAAATCGACACACATTCTCCATTTGTTGTTTTTCTTCTTTACCATCACCACATTAGCCAACCAATCTGGATATTTTACATCTTCAATGAATTGGGCTTTCTGGAGTTTCTCGACTTCCTCCTGTATGGCTTGATTCTTCTCGGGACTAAACACCCTTCTTCTCTGCTTTACAGGTTTAATCTCCTTATTCACATTGAGTTCATGACATAAGAAGTTTGGATCTATTCCTGGCATGTCTTCATGACTCCAAGCAAAAGTATTTTTCCTATTCTTCAAGAAAGCTATCAACTCCTCTTTTATCGACATATCCAACGATGAACCTATCTGGGTTATTCGTTCAGGATGTTCGTCGTCCAAAATAACGTTTTCTGTAGATTCCATCACCTGTCCTTTTACAAGTTGAGATTCATCCCTGGGATCAAGAGTTTCAATTTCTGTACCTTCCTCCACCTGGTAAGTAGTAGTCTTTTTCATCGATCCTTCTAGTTCTTCTTGCTCGGCCGACGAATAATAGCATTCCCGAGCTACTTTTTGATCACCTTTCACCACTCCAACTCCAAAATTTGTTGGGAATTTCAAACATTGATGTACTGTAGAAGGAACGGCTTCGAACTTCTTCAATCCAACTCTTCCCATGATGATGTTGTAGGCTGACTGCACATTCTTATCCATCACAAAGAATCGTATTCTTTCTGTTCGACAAACAGGCCAGGTTCCAATGAATATATCCAACTTGATCGTCCCAAGTGGAAAAACTTTCTCGCCAGCAAAACCCAGAAGGGGTCTGTGATAAGGTTCTAATTGGGATAATTTCAATTTCAAGCTATCAAAGCATGAATAGTACATGATGTCTGCCGAACTACCATTATCTACCAACACCCTTGAAATGATCACGTCCTTCATTCTCATTTTGATCACCAAAGGATCATCATGAGGGTAAAGAACACCTGCCAGGTCATTTTTTGAAAAACCAATTACTAGCTTCTCTTTGTTTACCTTCCTCGGACGATCATCCTCGGCCAGGTTTATTCGCTGAATATATGAGCAAGCTTGAGCCTCTCCGAGATAAGCTTTTCTTTCTGCAGTAAGGTCTCCTCCTCCTGCATCTCCCCCTGTAATAACGTTACAATGAAATGATCCAAAACGTATGGAAAATACCTCTCGTTCAGGTTTTCTTGGCTTCTTGGGAAGATCGGGGTCATCATCTGGATCCTCTTCATGATCCCTCCTCTTTTTCTCCTCTGCACGACGAGGAGATCTAGATCTCTTTCTAATTCTGTCCTCATTTGTCCTCTCACCTCTGCGATCTACATACTTTGATAATTTTCCTCTTCGAATGAGTGTTTCAATCTCGTTCTGAAGGGCTATACAATTTTTAGTCATATGGCCATGATCTTTGTGAAACTCGCAATATTTGTTCTTATTTCTCATGTCTGGATCTGACTTCAGTTTCTCTGGCCATTTGATTTCCTCGTTATTCCTGATTTCTTCTAAAACATGATTAATACCCATTTTCAATGGAGTATAATTATCATACTTCTTTAGGGCTTCCAACTTTATCCTGTTATTCCTAGAATATTTGTCACCACCATTATCTTTCTGATCTTTCTTTTTAGAGTTGTCGACCTCCGCTTTAACTTCTTTATCCATATTCTTCTTCGCAGTCATAGCCTCCTCGGCATTCATGATTTTGGCCGCTTTTGCCATCAATTCCGACATATTTTTAGGCGGATCTTTGGCCAGAGTATAGTATAGCTTGTTAGGCAACAAACCACTCATCAAAGCAGTGATTGCTGTCTTTTCTTCATAATCTATGACTTCCAACTTCTCGTTATTGAAACGAGTTATGTAATCTCTAGTACTTTCTCCTGATTTTTGTCTAACACTTAATAAGTGTGCTACTCGCTTTACTGGTTTTGCTCCAAAACAAAAATTACCAATAAACAGCTCGGCTAACTGAACAAAAGTTGAAATCTTACCCCGAGGAAGATTATTGTACCATATCTGTGCAGATCCGGTAAGAGTTCCCGAGAATGCTCTACATCTCATCTCGTCGGGGACAGCATAGATATCTGCAGCAGCTTGGTACTGTTCTATATGAAGTACGGGATCTGTCTTTCCATCGTACTTGGGGGTCACTACAGGTGCTTTGAATTTCGACGGTGTGGGGAAATCCACAATGGCCTGCACAAAAGGTGTCCCTTGAACAAAAGTTCTCTGTAAGGGGTTCCTCGCCTTAGCCATTTCTCCCAGTCTATCCTCCAATCGTTGAATGGAACCTTTCCATGCTTCATTCCCTTCCTCGGGCCGTTTAGTCCGAGCAACTGAATGCTCTGACGTAGCTTCCTGAGATTTATCTCGACGAGTAATTGGTCGTGATTGTGCAGATCTTTCTCTCGAACCTGGTGGTGGTCGAAAACTTCCTGATGGAGCCCTAGGTGGACTCATGTTCCTCCTTGGTCCTAACCGACTGAAAGGAGACACCCTGCTTAATCTTTCTAAAGCGCTAGTTCTCTCAGGAGAAAGAGAGATATGTTGATCTGTATCCGTAGCCCGTATTGATGAAGTTCGCCCAGGTTAATAAGAAGAATCATTGGATTCCCCACTGCGATATGATCCAATACGTCTGGATCGTGATTGCCCATGATCAGTCCTTTGCCCTGAATAAGTTGGTACACCGCCTTGAAGAGTTTGAAGGAGTTGCCTCATAGATTCTTGCATGGCGGTTTGTCCTTGAGCCAGATTCGTCATAATTCCGGCCAGATCTGGAGATGCAGATGGATTTGGAAGATTTCCAGTATTTCCAGCATTTCGATTACTGGATTCTGGATTATCTGCCATTGGTGACAAATGATTTTTATGAAAAACGATAACAACAGTCGTTTCCCACAGACGGCGCCAATCTGTTGATGTAAAAAACTAGATCACTCTAATTCTTCAATCGCAGATAAATAAATAAGACAAAGATTTTTAAAGTGGTTCGGCTAGGAATAAAGCCTACGTCCACTGTTATGTTATTGCTGAGTGTTTGTGGAATTCTTGATTACAAGATCTCTCAAGAAATTCCGGTCCCCTTTCTATGGGATTGATACAAGGTATTTATAGCCTCAAGGCTGTACATGAAAGGTCCACTACATTAAATGATATACATATGAATGGGTAATATATTTAATGCGGCGTGTGCGTCAAGAATCTAATGAATAGTTGAACAGGTGTCCGTCTGATAATTGATGACACGGCCGAGGTGCAGTTCGGACCGCCTTAGTTGCTCGTCGATCAAGAGTTCCTCGGAGTACTTAGAGTATCTCGGGATGAAAGAGTTCCTCGGATGGAGTTCCTCGGCATGATAGAGCTCCTCGGTGTTTTCTCGTTGCTCGGTACCAACCATGGTTGTTCAGTAAATGATCTTCCTCGCTGTTATTGCGCCACGTAGATTGACACGTGTCTTCATACTATTCGTCCACATCAGCATATTAATTTTGGTATCAACAGAAGCCCCCAATGTTTCATATTTTGAACTTTGAAGAGTATGGAACATTCTTTCTTGGTATGTGGCAATATTAAATGTACTTCCCGGGTTTTAGGAACATTGTATTCAAATTTTCTTTCTTATTTCGCAGTTTCCGCCTTTTTGATAAGCGCTTTGATATTCGTGCAAATTTTGTCCTTTTAGCCGCCGGAAGTTTAATAATTTCTTTTTGGTAATCATTTCTTTCGCCGCTTCCCAATGCAAAGTATTTAAACTTCTTTGGTAACCATACCGTTGTCTACGTTTTTCATTCTCTGCATTCAAGCTTTCTCTTCTCTTCTTCTCTTGTGCGTTCATCTTTGTTTCCGTTCGCTGTCAACACATCTCCTTTCTTTCTGTAAGATCTTCTTCTTTTCTTCTGCATCTCTTTTATTCAATATGGTTTATATTGTTGAATCTGCTGAGAAATTTCGTTCTGACTTTTCCATTCCTTCTTGGGTAACTCTAGAGGTTCTTTCTGAGCCTTTAGATTACTTTCGATTGGCTGAGGGACATTGGTTCCCCAGTCTTTTCATTGCTGAATGTGGTTTCTCTTTTCCCCCAAATCGATTATGTCTTGAGTTTTGTCAATATTTTGATCTTGTTCCTGCAAAAATAGCCCCCAATTCATGGAGAATAATTAACGGGGTGCACAAGTTAAATCTAACTCATGGGACTAGTATAGGGATCCCAGAAATCATGTACTGCTATAAATGGGCCACTTTAGATAATATTTATTATTTAAAAACTAGGTTTTTAAATAGAGCCCTTGTAGTTAACCTCCCTGATTCAAATAGAGATTATTTTGAGCATGGGTTGGTCATAAAAAATTGGCAACACGCGCCTTTATCTGGGAATGAAGTATACAACGGTCCCAGATGCCCCCCATACGGCAATGGGATAGGTTTATTTTTCATTTTTATTTTACTTATAAAATTGCGTATTCATCATGTTTGACAAAATGTATGACTGAGATTTATGTATTTATTTGCAGTTGATACAAGGTATTTATAGCCTCAAGGCTGTACATGAAAGGTCCACTACATTAAATGATATACATATGAATGGGTAATATATTTAATGCGGCGTGTGCGTCAAGAATCTAATGAATAGTTGAACAGGTGTCCGTCTGATAATTGATGACACGGCCGAGGTGCAGTTCGGACCGCCTTAGTTGCTCGTCGATCAAGAGTTCCTCGGAGTACTTAGAGTATCTCGGGATGAAAGAGTTCCTCGGATGGAGTTCCTCGGCATGATAGAGCTCCTCGGTGTTTTCTCGTTGCTCGGTACCAACCATGGTTGTTCAGTAAATGATCTTCCTCGCTGTTATTGTGCCACGTAGATTGACACGTGTCTTCATACTATTCGTCCACATCAGCATATTAATTTTGGTATCAACACTTACCCTCTCGCTCATGCCATTATGGGTGGTAAGAAGTGATGTCCTATCATGTTTTTTCATTAATCCATTAATTTCGTTTTTTTATGTAACCTATTATTGCAAGCACTTGCAAGAGTATCACAATAAGAGTGAAGTTTTTGTGATGAACCTTTTCTATCTTTGTAAAAACCTTTCAAATCTTCTTTCACATACTAGAGAAAAAGGGATACCCAAGTCTATCTTATTCTATTTTCTCTTTATTCCATTCTTTTCATTTGATTGCCTCTATTTCTAGACGTTTCTTATTAATAAAGAGGATGAAGAATAATTGGGTGAGCCTATAGTTTTTATCACTTAAACTCCTAAGAACTTTGGGTTTTGCATCCTTACGAGACTTTTGTGATATTTATGGTTCCTATTTATATTCCACACCATCGAAATCGAAACATTTTTCCATCTATAAAGAAAAACTTGTTGAAGTGGTTCAAGGGAAATAATATTAATTGTTGATCAAGATGTTAAGATGTTGATATACTCATTGACATTGTAGAGTTCCTCGATCACTATATATGGTTGATCGTCTAGGTAGAACGGAAAGTAATGTAAGACATTAGTCCCTCTGCAAGTCTTTACAGTGTTTTTAGTGAGATTGTTGCATTTTTTCTGATGTTTCTCCCTAATATCTCAAAATTATACTTTAGAGTGGGGTGAATTGGATATTGTAAATTAAAAGGCTATTTAAAAACTTTCAATCTTATTTATTAAAGATAAATTAAAATATGAAAATTTAATTAATCAAATAATAAGTAATAAGACTAAACAATTAATAGAAATATTAAAGAGATAGTTTAGAGAGATACTGTAAATCGAGATTTTAACATGGTTCGGCCTAGCCTACATTCACGCTCGAGATAGTACTTGAGAAACTTCACTATATCCAGTACACCAAGGTTGAACAACAACGACACAAAGATTTATCCCATCCCACAGAATTTATCACACCTTACTAGGCTTTACCGCACCCAATAGGATATATGGCACCCGTTAGGATTTACCACACCCCGTACCTAATGGCCGTGAAGATACAATGAAGTTTAATCATAGTAATAGCGGAAAGTATCATAAATAAAGTGAATAACAATGATTGCTTAAATAAGAAATAATGGCAGGATTTTACTTCATCTCTCTTGAAAGTAAACTTTGAAACAATCACAATTACGAAGTGTGAGGGTAAAGCTTTTGGATTTTTAGTATAAGTGGGTAAGGGATAGGGAACTTGTCTAAGAGGGGTTTCAATAAGAACAATTCTTCAAGAAGCTTTTGATCTAATGAAGTTTTGGGGTTTCAAACTCACAAATAGGTTTCCTTGATTTCTCTCTATATATTCTTAAGTAATGGTATAATACAAGCTTGATGATAGAACTTTCACTAATGAAATATTTTTATAATCGTTTGTGTTATTTGGAAGAGAAGTTAATAGTTTAGTAATATGAGGGAACTTGGGTATTTTGAAATTCAAAACAGAGTGTTTGAAAATATTTTTTCAAACTACCCTTAGAGTCATTTTAATACATATAGTGTCAACTCTATATATAAGGTATCTTTTTGAAAACTTGTCTTTTCATTTTGGGTTTAATTAAAAAATCTCATAATCAAATGGCCTGAAATACCCTAATGATGGAGTTAACTCCATAAGTAAACTATCTTAGAGTCGACTCCAAAATTAAGCCAGTATGGTTTGGGGGAGTTTTTACTAGAAAAGGTTTGGGGAAGTTGTTTGGGGGTTGTTGTCGTCCAAAAATGGAGATGGAAAATAATTGAATAATAAGTAAGAATATGAATAATAAAGTGAATGGGGGGTGATGAATAATGAGAATGGAAACATATTTTTTACGTGGTTCGGCCCAAGATGGAAACCTACATCCACAGGTGGTATTACATTTCCCTTCTTATTATTAGGTGTTCAATTAGGGTTTTTTCTATGTGGATTCGTCCGCTATTTATATGTAGTTTTGTCAATAATATCTAGGGGACAGGTGGACTGCCTTTATAGGTTAGGCAATTACACCAATATACATATGCTAATAAATAAATAACAAACTGATATGCCTTGGATTCTACACAAGCATTTCTGATGTCCGTGCAAGTAACAAACACGTAACAAATACATTCCCTTATTTTGACGTGACTAGTGAGAAGTATATAATGTATATGTGCGAACACGTACGTGTGGTGTGAGCGAATAATTGCACTGGAGGATGACAACTATCTATGAATATGGGCGAGCAGGATGGTACCTGAGTCGACCCACTACTAGAAGTGAGTTCGAACACACGGTGGGTCTTCCCCTGGTATCATTTAGGATCCAAGTAATCTGAGCCCATAAGGGTATAATAGGGGTTGTACTTGTTTTTATGAGATTGTTTACTTCTTTAAAATCATTTCAAAACTTTCAAAACTTGGGATGAAATCTTCTTGCTTCTCTTGAGCTCGTGTTACTTGAATTGATACTTTGAGCATGCTTTGGTTGGATCATGTTTTTATTGCTTGGTTGAATTGACTCTTTAGAATATGGAATTTCTTCTTTGCTTTGTTCTTTTATGGATGTGAATAATGTCTCCTTTTATCTTTATATCTCTTTTTGTGATTTGTTTATAAGCTTGAAGTTTCTCAATTGCTTGGTTAATATAGTTCTTATGTTGTATCTCTTCATGTATTGAGTTATTTTTTTTATCTCACGGATATTAGAGAGAATGTAATGATGTATGATCGCAAAAGTATTCCGCAATCTCTAACTTTTTTTATGGTGGCAATACAATTGATTTGGTTTTATTGCTACATGGAACTCCTCCTTTTATTTTAAATACATGAAACTCCTTCCCATTGATGTAAATCTCCCCTTGATTGTAGCTTTTTTTTTTGTAACTCTCCCTTTGATTATAGATTTATTATTTTTCTCATATTAATCTTTTTGTTCCCCCTTTGCTATCACCAAAAAAGTGGGGCTTTGAAAAGTGTATTTTTTAGAGTACTCAGATAGTCGACGTGTGAGGAAGCATGCTTTGGGTAAAGGTGGTTAGTAAAACAAATGGATAAACCATATGTTTAAAATGAAGTTATATTGTATATGGATAAATTATGTGTTTAAAATGAAGTGATATATTCAAGTCAATCATTTTCATGTAAGTTTGCCATACCAAGTTCATGACGTATGGTTTAAAATATATCTTTCGAGATAGAATTGTTGAAAATATCAGCAAGTTATTTTATGGTAGAAATAAATTGGAGTTTTACATCTCCCTTTTGTGCATGGTCTAGTAAAAAGTGTTTTTGATTTCAATATGTTTGGTTCTAAAGTCTTGCACAAGCTTTTTGTGATGGAAATATGAGTTATTTTATCATATAGAATTAGAAATTTGGTGAAGGACATTTAAAAATCCCCTAATTTTTTTAATATATATTGTCTAAGCATAAAAAGTTTCGGTGGCAATATATTCAGCTTTGATCGCGGATAGTGCACTGGTTATTGTTTATTCATTACCCATGAAACTAGTGAGTGTCCAAGGAACTGATAAGTGTCACTAGTGCTTTTTCGACTGACCTTACATCTAGCCCAATCGGCGTACGAGTAACTTATAACATCAAAACTTAAATATTTAGGATACCAAAGACTTAATTATATGATTCCTATATGTTAGAAAAAAATTCTTTTCAACTGCAATTAGACGAGATTCATTTGGTTGAGATTAAAATCGCACACAAAGATAGACATTAAACCTGATATCGGGTCAACTTACAAATTAGGTATAATACATTTATTGTCATCCCTCTTGAGAATTTTATATTAACGTCCTTCCTCTTTCTTGTATCCTTGAGCGATAAGATGAGCTTTGTATTGGATAATTTTCTCAATTTTATCTTTCTTATTGTTGAAGATCCATTTAGTGCATATGATAGATTTCTTTTTATGTTGTAGGATAAGGGTCCAAATTTATTTTCTTTCAAATTATATGAGATATTATTGCATTAAGAATGTCCATGATTCATTTATTGCAACTTTATCAATGGTTTTATGTTTGATTTGAGATACAAATGTAAAGTTATTACATCCATCTCTTAGTTTGACTCTAGTGGTCACTTCTTTTTATGTTTCTTCGATAATTTGATCTTTGGGATGGTTGTTAACAAACTTCCAACTTCAAGGTACGTTTTAGTGGGTTTCTCTTACAACTGGGGTTTTTTCTCGGGTGAAATTTTGGTTGGTTTTATGGGAAGGGTTTTTGTTTGTTTTCATCAATGTAAAATGCATGGATTCTTGGATAACATATTTTGTTAAAAATTCTACAGGCTTTGTGGAATTACCAAAAAGATTCCTTCATCGAATTTAGGATCAAATTTGCTCAAATTTTCCCTAGAATTTAAAATAAAACATCCTCACCCAAATACTTAGAAATAACCTATATTAGGTTTCTTTCCTTTCCAAATTTCATAAGGATTTATGTTGATTACCTTTAGATTCTAACTTTGTTAATCACATGGCACAAGGTGCTTACGGATGTGGCCTAAAAGTATGTCGGTAACTTGTGTTCATTAATCACTATTTAGGACATTTCTTTAAGTAATTTGTTCTCCCTTTCTACTACTCCATTTTTTTGTGGAATTTGAGGATCGAAGAATTTGTGACTATATCCTTCTTCGTCAGAATAATCTTCTATACCATTATTTTTTAATTCTTTTATTTTTTTTAACTTTATACGTGCTTTATTGTTACCTTTTTGTTCATTTTGAAATCATTACAAATATTATAAAGATGATATGCGTTTCACTTTTGTTAGTAAAAAGTAATACCTAACAATATCGAGATAAATCATCAATAATTACAAATGCATATAGTTTAATATTAAGCTGACAATGAGGTTAGTTCAAATAAGTCTAGATATATGAGTTCAACAGGCCTTGATGATGTAATATCCTTTTTTCCTTTTAAAATACATTTTATGTTTTTTTCTAAATTGACATGTATCACAAATTTTATGTTTTTGGTATTATAATTTTGGAAGCCCTCTAAGAAATTCTATCCTACATGTGAATATGTTCTACATAAGCATATCCCAGTCGTCTATGACATAACCAAGCGCAATCATCAATAGTGGTGAGATATTATAGTTTTTGGTGGTTGAGGTGATTTATATCGAAGGCGTAAACATTTGAGGTTATTGATGCAACATACTTCATTATGTATGGCATTTTTTACTAGGCAATGTTTTTAATCAAAGATTAATTGATATCGTTTATCACATAATTGATTAATGCTAAGAAAGATATGTTTTAGTCCATTATTAAGTAAGACATTATCAATGCAATAAGAATTTGGTATACAAACTTTACCTTAGTCGGTGATATCGTTAAATGTGAATTTTCCTTCTTTCTTTTGGTTTAAGCTAGAGGACTTTGTTTTATCTCTTGTCATGTGTCGAGAAAATCCATTGCCAAGGTACCATTTCCCTTTTTTATGGATTCTTTCATTCACACCTACATAATTCATTAAAATAATTTTGTTTTTGTTACTTGTGGTAAATGGATCCATAAAAGTTAGCTTAAGGTGATAAAATATGATGATTTTGTAGGGATACCTTTAGGTTATGTGAGAATGCCTCTTGGTAATGATGACATATGTATCTTATCTTAGGATGTTCATAAACCCTGTGTTTCTCTTCTTCAAGGTAGTCTTTTCCATCTTCAACATATGAGAGTTTTGAACTTCTTAGGAATATATCCAATCCCTTGTTACTTGTTTTGATCTTTTGAAAAAATACTTTTGTGGTTCTTAATTCTTCTTTTAGTTTTAAGTGTTATTTTTCTTAAGAACGGGTATTTCTTTTATTTTCCTTTGAGTAATTTTTTTTTTTATTTTTAGAAAACTATTTTCATTTTTAAATTTTCGAAGTTCATCCAAGTTTTTTCATGATTTATAAGAGAGTGATTGTAACTTAGTTTTAGTTGAGCATTTTTATTTTATAAATCTTCATTGTGTTTCCAAAAGTGATTTAGAATCTATTGTTCGTTTGTGATATAGATCTTGAGATTTGAAATAACTTACCTCTTCATTTAGTCCCGTGGGTTAAAGATTTTCTTCTTCGGAGTCACTTAATTCATCACTGAAATAAGAATCTTTCGATATGTTATATGTAGCTTTATTGCATTCTTTCTATGTTCCTAGTCTTTTCTTCTTTTCTTTTTTTCATCATGTATTTGGGACAACACTTTGAAAAATGACCATACTCATTGTATCCAAAATATGTTTCTTATTTGGATCGATTTTGATTCGATTGATACCTTTTGAGGTTGGATTTTGTGGGTTCTCCTTTCCTTTGATGTTTTAGAAAACTTTTGAATTTTTTGTAGAGAGTTACATTATTTCTTGAGAGACAACATCACTTTGATACAAATTTCCAATGATTAATAAGATTTTCTTTCGATCACTTTTGCCGTTTCAATATCTTTTTTAAGTTCCATCTCATAGCTTATGAGTAAACCCATAAGTTCTTCCAAGGATGTATCTTTTGAGCATAGTTGTGCTTATATTCATATCTTCTTTGAATCCCAATTCTTCGGCATGGGCTTGAGAAGCTTTATAGCCCTTTCATTCTTAGTTATTTTTTTACAAGGTTATAAAGTTTGTTAATAATAGAGTTAAATATATTATACATTTTGGAAGTTGATTATTCATAGTTCATTTGAAATAATTCATAATTATCCACAAGAATACTAATATTATCTTCTTTTACTTAATATGTGTAGTTATGAGTAGTTTCAAGCATATCCCATATGTTGTATACTCTTTTATTTTCATATAGTGAAAATGATCAACATAAAGTGTTTATATATTTAACATTAACTTATGTTTTGGTGTGGAAGAATCATAAAAACAATTCATAGGTGTATAAGTAACATTAATAATAATTCTCCATGTTGAATAACCATGGCCTTGAATAAACCATTGGATTTTCTTTTTCCAAAATATATAGTTAGATAAATAAAAAAATGGGGGTTGATTTATTGATTGCCCTTCAAAAATGTTGACATTTAGAACTTTAGTCTCAAAATTATACTTTTCAAAACTAAGTATCTATGAGTTGGGATGCTTGGATATCGTAAATTAAATGGCTAAGTAAAAACTTTCCACTCTTCTCTCTTTTAGATGATTCAATTAGTAATTAGTCAATTAATCAAACAATAAGTAATAAGGATATACAATTTTTGTCAAGATTAAAGAGACAATTAATAAAGGTATTGCAAACCAAGATTTTAACATGGTTTAACTTTGCCTACATTCACGCTTGAGACGGTATTGGAGAAACTTTATTTTTTTCGATTTAATAAGGTAGACTCAACAACCACATAAGGATTTATCGCACCCCAAAGGATTTATCACTCTCGTTAGGAATCTCCACACCTTACTAGGCTTTATCGCACCCCACATGATTCATCACACCCTTTAGGATTTATCACACCCTGACACTACCTACTGTGAAGATATAATTAAGTTCAAGCATAGTAACAAGGGAGAATACCGTAACCAAAGTGTAAAACTATAAGTAATTAAATAAGTAACAATGGTGAAACCAGTATTACTTTCTCTATGAAAAAAGTAAACTTTCAAACAATCACAAGTACAATGTTTAGGGTATAAATCTTTTGGATCTTTAGTACAAGTGGCTAAGGGATTGGGAATTCGACTAAGAGGGGTTTCAGTAAGAACTTTTCTTCAAGTGTTTTCTTAAAGATTTTTCTCTAATTGAATTTTGGGCTTAAAACTCACAAATGAGTATTATTGATTTCTCTATCTAGAAACTCAAGTCATGGGTTGACACAATCTTGATAATAAAACTTTCACTAATGAGATATTATTGTAACTGCTCGTGTGATTTAAAAGTGAAGCAAAGGGTTCCTTTTATAGGAATTTTTAAAACTAGTCATTAGAGGGTAGTTTGGTAATATTAGGGAACTTGGGTAATTCGAAATTAAAAATATACTTGTTAAAAATCTTTTTCCAAACTACCTTTAGAGTCATTTTAACACATAGAGTCGACTCTATATGCAGGGGATCTTGTTTGAAACTTTTCTTTTAATTTTTGTTTCAATTGAAAAAAGTTAGAATCAAATGGACTGATATACCTTAGTTATAAAGTCGACTCCATAAGCAGACTATTCTGGAGTTGAATCTAAAAGTAGGTCATCTTGGAGTCGAATCCAAAAGTAGGCCACTATGGGTTTTGGGAGTTTTACCTAAGGAAGGCTTAGGGAAGTGGTTTAGGCTTTGCATATGATTTTACGAGATTATTTACTTCTTTACAATCACTTCAAAACATTTGAAACTCGGGATGAAATCTTATTTCTTCTCTTAATCTCATTTTACTTGAATTGATAATTTGAGTATGCTTTGGTTGGATCATGTTCTTGTTGCTTGGTTGACTTCAATCTTTGGAAGATGGAATTCTTTGCTTGTTTTATTAGTTCTTGAATAATGGGGAATTATGTCATCTTTGATCTTCATAGTTCTTCTTGTTCTTTTTATTGTAAGCTTTAAGTTTCCAAATTTCTTGGTTGATATAATTCTTATGTAATAACTCATCGGGTATTGAATGATTCTTTTTATCTAAAGTACATTAAAGAGAAGTTAATGAAGTATGATCACATATTAATTGTGTTGCTATCACGCAAAATCCATTTCTTGAAATACTTTAGGTTTCACACTCCTATTAGTAGATTTTTTCCCTTGTACATCCAGTGCTATGTGTTTATTTATATGTTTCACACTCCCATTAGTATATTTTTTTCCCTTGTACATCTATTGTTATATGTTGATTTATTTTTTCAGCATGATCTATCTTTCAAATTTTTGACAACATCGAAAATTTTAATTTTATGATGAATCATTGGTAAATTTTTCCACGTACATTTCTTTGGGTGTGCTTCATTTCTAGCATGAGTAAAATTTGAAATAATTTTGACTAGTGTATCTTGGCTTATTTTACCGCACAAAGTGCACTCTCTAATATTATTTTATTATATTTGGTTCCTAGTAACACCCTTGTCTCAAGATTACTGTACATTCAAACTATTTTTAAAATTTTCAAATTGTAAAGGATCTAATGTAATGTTTAGAAATCAAATAAGAGAAGTTTACTGGGAAGGTATTCTCCAATCACAAGGAGAAGAGATAAAACGTGAGGAAGAAAACTAGTCTAGGTAGGGTCTTGACAATTTTCAAAATAGGTATGTAACATTATATTATGGAATAATATGTTTGGGATAATGATAAAATTAAAATTTTATTTCGATTTTTTTTCCATACAATATGTTATATGCCTTCAATTGGTTTATTATGCCTATGACACATCACAACCTAAATGGTTATGTACAGATTTTCGCAGTTGTTACTTTTTCTACGTGTACGCATACCTAAGTTACATCCACGCGGATGTACAATTATTTAATATTTTTTTATTAAAATGACAATATTTTTTTAAATATCAATTTTATATTTTGTTCTCATTAAATAAAAAAAATATTTTTGTTAGTATTAGTTTTATATTTTATAGAATTATATGTCAATTTATAAGTTGGAAACCTATTCAATTAGGGCGGGATGGGAAGAAACGATTTACATGGTTTAATAGGGTTTTTGAATTTTAGACAGAGAACCGAATTGTTTAACTGGATTAAAAAATCTCTTGATTCTAAAAAAATACTTAATATCACATCTTGTCCATTGACTTGGAGATTGATGTTCTCCAATTGATAAATAGATTTATTAACATCTTAGATATCTACCCAAGCATTGTTTCATTCAGACTCTCATTCTCCCAATCCATATTCACATATAGTCTCCTATCTCCACTATTTTTAACTTAAAACCAATGAATGTAAAAAGTTCTCCATTAATGTTAGGAAAAACCTTCGCCATTGAGGAATTAAAAATCATCATCTTCCACCTATGAACGAGTATCTCGATGAGTTTTGGTGATAACAACATCATTATGTATGTGTGTGTGAGAGCGAGCGAGCGCGCGCGCGCGCGAGAGAGAGAGAGAGAGAGAGAGAGAGAGAGATCATATACTATCCATTATCATTCATCTATCATATTATGTGGATAGTAAGTTAAACATGTGCCACTTTTATATAAATAAAATCCTATATCTTAAAGTGAAGTCCTTACCTTCCATTTGCTTGTATATTTATAATGTAAACATATATATAATCAATTTCAAAGGTTACAATAACATTATTGAGGGTGTGTTTGGGAACCCAAATTCCATGGTTTCGAAATGGAATTGAAAATTTTCTATTCAAATTTTTTGAAATTCCATATGAAAATTTTCCAATTCCAATTCAGTGACATGGAATTGGGGTTCCCAATCGCTCCTTAAGTGAACTAATTTTTTTAATGACTAAAAACAACATGTGCTTATGATTTTTGGGGATATTATAACATAGCCCTATGTAATAATATAGTATGTATATAAAATCCCAATAATGTTATAAAATTATATGCAACTCCGAGATTTTGACAAAAATCCATATATATTATGATTGGACTTTAATTGATATTTAGACTTTGATACCTCATATTTTATGGACCGAATTCCCCCATTCTTCTTACTTCTCTACTCTCCCCATAATCACTAACTATTTGTTTGATTTTAATCTAACAAACCCAATTCCAATTAAAAATGATTATGGCAAGTGTCGATACCAAAAATCACCTTCTTACGTGGACCGATTAGAAATAAACATGTGCCATCCAATATGGAAGTAGTCCCAGTCAGCATGGCATAAATCCCCGACCAAGGCCGGTAATGCCGATCAACAGTCTGAGAAGCCCGGCTAACAATAGGAAGATGGATCAACATGGCCAGTAAAGCGCCAATAGCTATTTACATTATGAACATTGTAAACTTATGCGAATGACTAATTTATAAAGGCATCCCATCCTTTAACATTCTGCCTTTTTATCTCCCTAATGGGCTATAAAAACATTGTAACCCCTACATCAAGGGAAGACCCCAAATGTGATCCAAGTGACAAAAAGGCAAACATAAAGAAATAAGAAACATAGTGGGCGTAGGCTTTCTTCCTAAGATGAACTACTTTAAAAACCTTCCTGTCTCTTTCATTTACTTATTTATCTGTGGTTAAAAAATAGATATATTCTAGTTTTTTGAATCAATAGATTGACACCTTCTGTGGGAATGTATGTTTAAACGTTTTCACTTATTCAAACATGACTTAAATTCCTGAATCAAGTACCAGGAATGATGGCATCTCGCCTATTCCATCCGCTCCACCAATAAATAACAACCTAATTGGAATCCTGGCTAGCCTTTCTAGAAGAATGGAGGCCCTGTAAGATACCATAAGGCAGTTAGACCAAACGTTACAAGCCGAGTCTCCTGCATTGTTAACTCATGGAAATATGCCACCATCCCCTCCAAGAAATAGTAGACATAGCCAATCTAGGACTATTAGAGATACTTCTTACCATCCAGGACTAAGTTCTTCGCTTAGAACTTCATAACCATATGATTAATAGTCTTTCACTCCTGAAAGATTGAGTTCTTCAGATAGATTAAGCCGAGCATCTCCCGTTGATTGTTTGGGACATAGTGGTAACATAAATATTCCCATTGCATTGTTGAGAAATACTCAACGACCAATCGATCAACCTGAAGGATCAGCCCAATCCAGATCAGATGCTCGACGAATTACCTATGCCGAGCAGACCTCACAAGAGGAGAGTTCATCACAAATAGTTGGTCGAAATATCTGAGATGTAATGCATAGGTATGATGATGGTAATAATTTATGGAAGAGATTCATTCAACGACTAGAAGATAGGCTGGGAGAAATGGCGAAGGCAAAGAACCCTTTGTAGAGAAGTTTTATGAAAGGATCTCCTTTTATGTAAGTTATTGTGGATTTTCCCAGTCTTTTAAAGTTCAAATCTCCTGTAGTTACTCCCAAGTATGATGGTAAGACTGATCATGTTCTTCACATAGAGCAGTACAAGTAGCAACTGACATCTACACCGTCCTCGATGAAATGAGATGCAGGGCATTCTCATGAACAATTATAGGTCCGGTATAGATTTGGTATAATCGTCTTCCTCGGGGAAAAATCTCTAGTTTCAACCAGCTCGCCGAGCTATTCATTTGTAACTTCTGCTTTGGAGCCAAACCTGTAAAAAGAGTAGCCCATTTGTTCAGTGTGAGGCAAAATGTAGGAGAAAGTACTAGAGATTATATTACTAGTTTCAATAATAAGAAATTGGAAGTTGTTGATTATGAAGAAAAAATATCTATTACAGGTCTCATGAGTGGATTACTTCTCGAGAAAATCTACTGTAAACTCGTTAAAGATCCTACGAAGACAATGACCGAGTCGATGGCCAAAGCAAGCAAAATAATGAACGCCTTGGAAGTAATGGCAGCCAAACAAAGCTCAGGAGTAAAGACTACAGGGAAAATCGAGAAAAAGGAGTAGAAAGAACATGAAGAGCATAGGGAATCAAATCAAAAGGGGAATACTGATAGACTTAAGAAATATAACAATTATACTCCATTAACAATGGGCATCCACTATGTCTTAGAGGAAATAAAGCATAGAAAGGAGGTACGTTGGCCAGAAAAGTTAAGAGCACCTACTGGAAAGAAGGATAGGTCCAAATACTGCTAATTTCACAGAGATCATGGTCATATAACAGATTGTTGCATTACTCTTCAGAATGAAATTGAAGCACTTAGTCAAAGAGGAAATCTAGACAGATTTATTGATCAACATGACAATAGTGGAGCTCGATGAAGGTCAAAGTCTCTATGCAAGCCTAGAGATGAAAAAAAGAGAACTCATGACGACGATTAAGAAGATGACCCCAAACTACCTAAAAGGCCCAGGCAACCAGAACGTGAGGTATTCATGCTTAGTTTTGATTGTTTGATTGTTAAATTATTACATGTGGAGATGTAGGAGGAGGGGATCATATTGCTGGAAAAAAAAGCTTACCTCAATGAGGCTCAAGCTTGCTCCTATATCCAGAGAATTAATTTGGCCGACGGAGATCGACCGAGGAAGGTTAACAAAGATAAACTGGTGATCGTCTTTTCTAATAATAACCTTTGAGGGGTACTATATCCCCATGATGATCCCTTAGTAGTCAAAGTCAGAATGCAAGATATAATTATTTCAGGGTATTGGTTGATAATGGCAGCTCGACGGACATTATGTTCTACCCTTGCTTTGACATTATGGATTTTAAGCTCAGACAATTGGAACCTTATCACAATCCCTTAATAGGCTTTCTGGTGAAAAAGTATTTCTCTTGGGCATAATCAAGCTTGAAGTGTTGATCGGCATTAGGCCAATAAGTCGGACAGAGAGGATATGTATCTTTGTAATGGATAAAAATGTTCATTTTTTTAAAATATGATAATGGGAAGGGTAAGGTTGAACAAATTTGAGGTTATGCCGTCTATAGTCCATAAATGTTTGAAGTTACCGGCCAACTTCGATGTAAGCATGGTAAAAGGCGACCAGAAAGTATCTTGTGAATGCTATTATTCCTCTGTCGAGCAAGAATATCTGGTAGAAATGAAGAAAAATACCACCACTTACCAAGTGGACATCACTGAGCCCAATAGTGAAACTGAGGTTGAAACCTTATATCCAAGAGAGGAAACAAAATTGATGAAAAGTCAGATAGTAGAAGTAACGAAGAGCATTGTTCCAGATGATGATAAGCTAGAACGAACTACTCAAATAAGAACAACATTGGATCCTACTCTCAAACATGAAATAGTGACATTCCTAAGATAAATAAAACACGTGTTCGCATGGAGCCACGAAGATATGCCTGGGATTGACCCTAATTTTCTTTGCCATGAAATCAATGTTAACAAGGAAGCCAAGCCTGTGAAGCAAAGGCGTGGAGTATTTAGCCCTGGGAAGAACCAGGCTATTCAGGAAGAAGTGGAGAAACTTCAGAAAGACTCATGCATTAATGATGTGAAATATCCAGATGGGTTAGCCAATGTTATTATGGTAAAAAATAAAAACAAAAAATGTAGAATGTGCGTGGACTTCACAGATTTGAACAAGGCATGCCCAAAGTATCATTTCCCTTTGCCACGGATCGATCAACTCGTTGATGCTACGTCGGGGCATGAGGTATTAAGTTTCATGCATTCATATTCTGGTTATAACCAAATTAAGATGAAGCCTAAAGATAGGGAAAGCAATTTTTTTTCTTACTCCTCGAGGGATAAACTGATATAATGTTATGCCATTTCGTTTGAAAAATGCAAGTGAAACTTACAAGAAACTAGTAAATAAATTTTTTGAGGAGAAAATAAACAAGAACATGGAGGTATATATAGATAACATGCTGACGAAGAGAAAAAAGCATCTGATTATATTACCTACCTAAACGAAACCTTTTATCAATCGAAAAAGCACCAAATGAAGCTTAATTCGAACAAGTGCGTATTTAGTGTTCAGGAAGGAATGTTTCTCGAGTGCATAGTAAACTAGAAGGGAATTAAAGAAAACCCAGATAAAATAAAGTCATTGATTGAAATGCAGTCCCCTACTTGCAAGAAGGAGGCGCAAAGTCTAACTGGGTGAGTAGCAACCTTGAACAGATTTGCATCCCGAGCTACGGACAGGTGTCTATAATTCTTTAAAGTGTTGAGGAAGAGTTTTGAATGGAATGACGAATGTGAGAAATACTTTTTAGAGTTGAAAAAGTATTTAGGATCACCCTCACTGCTCTCCCGACCAATTTTGGGAAAAAAGTTATATTTATACTTGGTCGTCTCTGAGTCAGTTGTAAGTTCTACCTAAATAAAAAAGATAATGGAGTTCAAAAGCATGTCTAATACACTAGCAAAGCCTTCCGAGGAGCATAACAGACCAAGCGTTTGATGACATCATCCCCATACGGAACTTGTATGTATATGGATCATCTTGTGCAACAGGGAGTGGAGCATGTATAATACGCAATACTCTTGATGGAATAGTGATCGAGGTGTAAACCGAGCGTCCGTGTAATACTCTAGTCGTTGTTATCGGCTTTCAACCTCAATACAAAAAAAACTAAACTTGTAACTACACTTCTTAAGGAGTATAGTGGCGAGTCTGGGTATCGAATCCATAGGGAATTAGGACATGTGAACGTGACGACAAAGGTAAGGTAGTTTAATCCTAAAGTTGATGTTAAAATAAAAGAAAAGAAAAAGATGATTGATTTTTATGGATTTTATCTATGAATTAACTAAATTCAATTAAAGTAACCTCTGCATGCTAAATTAATTAACTAAGAAGGAATTATTATGAATGAAGAAATGGGTTAAGAATACACTCCCCTAACCCTAGTGTGCAGACCCAGTCTTTAGTACTCCAAAGCATTACATATACGAGGTTCAAGCCCGCATCATACATAATCAAAGAATGAGTAAAGCGGTGTTGAAATAGTTCACGCATGTTGCATCCTTAAGCACCCCGGTTACCTAGGGCAAACGAGGTCAAAAGTTCTACAATGTTTGTGAAATAATACAACACGATCTAATCATTAATTTAATTTAGAGGAAAAATTTTATATCTATGCATACCACATCGGGTTGAGTTCATGCATCCCCACCCTTAAAAACTTATCTTAACATGATTAAAATAAAAGAAAACTTAAAAATGAAAGTGTAGGAATTCATAACTAAACCTAGAAAATTGAGAACATGACTTGAATTGGGATTGGGATTGGAATACTAGAAAGCAAAAATTAATTAAACTAACTAGGAAAGCAGGAAAGACAATAAATTAAAATTACTTATAAATGATGAATCTTGAATAGGTCTTTGAATCTTGAATAGTAGTCAAACTTCAAAGCTAGGGTTCTTGGTTACAAGAATCCTCTAAAAATTAACTACTAGCCTCCTACAACTTGATAAAAACAACTCCCCTCACTTCCTAATAGGGTTTGCCCTTTTATATATCTCAAAAATGACTCTTCCCATGCCTCTAAACGTTTTACAACTAATAAAAAGGAATTATACAAGAAATTTCAAGAGTTGAAACTCTTCACCTTCCAGAATTAATTTCAACTTTTGACTTTCTGTCTCCAACTTTAAATGGGCATAACTTCTTCGCCGTAGCTCGGATTGGGGTGTCGTTTTTTCCAATGTTCTTGTAATTTAGATATATTCAACTCTCTAGTTTTCCCCACCACCGGAATATATATGTAAAATTACGAAAATGCCTTTCAACTCCCCATTTCTTTTTTTTTTCACTGTTTTGAGTTCCCCTTCGCACTAACTTGCATGAAATACCTGTAAAACACATAAGAAATACAAAAAACACGAAATAATTTCCGAAAGAGGATAGTAGCACAAATATGAGACAAATCCAAGCTATTCACATTGCACGGGATCATAAAAATACCAAAATTACGGGGATAAATGTGAAGAATATGTGCCTAATCACACCCCCTAACTTAGAACTTTGCGCGTCCCGGGCAATGCAAATGAATCTAACCAAAATTTCACTCTTGAAAATTCCTTTATTAAAATAAAATTCCACTTTCGCAGGCAAGCGATTGCATTGAGCATATGCAATAAGTCTTTAAACCCCTAGGTTACCGTAGTAGGACGAGTTTTGTCTCGTGAGGGTTTGCAGTGAATACACCCACAAAATTCTTAATTGACTCAAATAAATATCAAAATACTTAAAAATTGTACAATTTAAACTTTTCAAAAAATAATCACCATAAATTCATATTCAAATGTCTAAAACCATAGTGTGTGTGTGCAAAGCCAGAAATTAAACCTCAAATTTCCACCGATTGAGCATTACCTTCCGAAAATTCATTTTGATTCAAATTCTTACGGATGCACTCACAAATGAATCACTCGGATTGTGGCTATTTTCTCTCGGTATGCATGATATAAAGAATAAATATAATGGACACAAATTCACGCATATAAAATTGAAAAGAAAGAAATATATGGTTTAAAGATCTCATCATCGGAATACAGTTATTAGAAAACGGGAAACATCATCTCTTAATCACACCATTTTAATCTCTTTTACTGTCTTTTCATATCTTATCTCTCCATGAAGTAATTAATTTCGCCATTCGGACTCAGTTAGGATTTTTCGGGTTAAAAAGTGTAAAGGGTAAAATTGGGAATAGACGGATTGTTCGGAATTGGAAAATGTCCTGATGATGTCCATTTGTGCTTTTTCGGGCATTCACTCATTTTTCTTTTTGTTTTTCAATTTTCATTTTTTTTCTTTTTTTTTGCTAATTTTTTTTTTTTATTGAGCATTTTTTCTGCTTTTCTCTTGCCCCTTTTTATTGCACAATTTGGACTTACTTGATGAATTTTCCCAATTTTCACAATTTCGGGCTATTTGAGTTTTTCGGGTTATCAAACGAAAGGGAAATATTTTATTAGGCTCAAAGTGGGTTGCAAAGGGATAATTTTTTCAAAATTTTATTATGGCTAATATTTTTAGGTAACAAACGAGGGCCTACTTCATTGTCCAAATTGCTCGTCACATTACCATATGCATCTCGAGATAAATTAAGTTTAGAGATATATTTAGCATGAATTTCGAGATAACATTTCACACATTTCCCATAACCGATCAAAACAAAGGATTGAGATCATCAACGACTTATTAAAACACTGAAAAGAACTTTGAGTTAATCATAAACTCGGATTGATTTAAAAACTCATAAAAAATTTAAAGGCTCGAAATCTCACCGGGTTTGATCGATCTCCACACTTATTCGTTAAGTCGTTAATTTTCTTTCAATTTCCATCTTCGGTCAATTTTGACTTAGTGCAATTGAGATTCTTAACAATTTGAGATTTTAAATAGAATAAAGGTGATATTTTTGAAAATTTTAGCAATTGAGATTCTTAACAATTTAAAACTTTAAATAGAATATAGGTGATATTTTTAAAAATTTTAAATTCCAATTTTTATTTATTTTGAAGAAAAATATTTTTGGCTTTTTCAAACTTTTTCAATTTTTTTCAAAATTTTTGAAATTTTCTAAAAAAACACTTGGGAAGAACATGTGATCGAATCAATAAATCTAAACAATAAACGGGAAGAATATCCCACACCCCCTAACTTAAATGTTGCATTGTCCTCAATGCGAATCAAGAACACAACATAAAGAGAGGAAAAGAAATATATTACCCAAATGAAGCGATCCCCGATGAGTGCGAGTCCATTGAATCTACAAAACATGTTAGAACCAAGCATAGAAAAAAGAATAACTAAAACTCTACCATCGAAACTAAACTATAATAAAATAGAAAATGTAGTAATAAAAAAATTAATTATTTACAACCTAAAATTTGAACGGCTAATAAATCATACACTAGAAGTCGAAAAATTTGAGGGTCCACCCAAAATGCAATTTGACTTTGAGGGATTAATGGTTTTCCCTCACTAGAAAGCATGTCATCCGAAAAATAAGAATTTCGTTTGAACAACGAAAGGCATGTGCAAAGCGAAAGAAATGAACCATCACCAATTAAAAAATTTAGGGGGATAATGAGGGATTTGAGTGCATAGGGGGACAAGTACCATTGGGATCCAAGAAAAATATAATCACATCCCAAAGATTTTCCAATTAGTATGGGAAGCGGAGCACACAAATAGAAAGAGTCCATATTGGAAAACAATTCAAGCATAGAGTCCTTGTCCTCAAAATCTTCTCCCCTAAAATTTTCAAATGGATCTGGTGGAGTGACACGTCTAAGTGTATGGCTCGTAAAATGAAGCATCTCAAAATAACATTCCCATACAAGAATCCGATCAACATCCTCAAGACATTCATCCAGTTCTTATGATGGATTTAAGGGTTCGATAATATTGGGGACACAAGGAGACAAATGATCTTCAACCTCGGTAGATTTTGCAATAATTATAAGAGGTTGATATTCAAAAGATTTTGGATCACTCTCAATGATTCCATCCTCAAAAGTGTTAGGTGAAGCGCAAGTCTCGAGCTTCTCTAAGTTGTGCAAATAATCGTTAAACTCCTTGCAAGTGGCTTTAATTTTCAACATTATAGTAGCAAGGTCATCAGATTGCTTTTTGATAATAGTCAAGAGTTCTTCCAAAGTAGGCTTCCTTGGTTCTAGCACCTCGGATTCCTCATTTGGTTGAAAAAATTCCTCAACTTCAAAAATATCAGAAGAAAAATCCTCATTGGGTTCAAATAATGCATCTAACTCTTGCTCCCAATAACGATTTTTTCCCAATATTCTTTTTCAAGCATTTTTTCTTCAAGCAATTCATTTTGATAAATTTGGATGGCCTTAGCACTAGGCTTGTATTTATGAGACTCATCTTTAGTGATATCGATCAAATGTTCATAAGTCTTGAGCGCCTCCTCCTCACTATTATCATAACAATTAAAGCCACCAAAAGAGTTAAAGTAAGACATTTCAAATTGGGCAATTCAAAAACATGACACACATATTTCTGAATTTTTTTTTTGGATTTTTTTTAAGGTCAAATTCAGGATTAACCAACCTAACCTAAAGTCTACCTAATTCCCCCGCAACGGCGCCATTTTGATCGAGGTGTAAACCGAGCGTCCGTGTAATACGCTAGTCGTTGTTATTGGCTTTCAACCTCAATACAAAAAAAAAACTAAACTTTTAACTACACTTCTTAAGGAGTATAGTGGCGAGTCTGGGTATCGAATCCACCGGGAATTAGGACGTGTGAACGTGACGATAAAGGTAAGGTAGTTTAATCCTAAAGTTGATGTTAAAATAAAAGCAAAGAAAAAGATGATTGATTTTTATGGATTTTATCTATGAATTAACTAGATTCAATTAAATTAACCTATGCATGATAAATTAACTAACTAAGAAGGAATTACTATGAATGAAGAAATGGGTTAAGAATACACTCCCCTAAACCCTAGTGTGTATACCAGTACAAAATTAGTCATAAATTAGATAATTGGCCAGACCCAGTCTTTAGTACTCCAAAGCATTACATATATGAGGTTCAAGCCCGCATAATACATAATCAAAGAATGAGTAAAGCATTGTTGCAATAGTTCACGCACGTTGCATCCTTAAGCACCCCGGTTACCTAGGGCAAACGAGGTCAAAAGTTCTACAATGGTTGTGAAATAATACAACATGATCTAATCATTAATTTAATTTAGAGGACAAATTTTATATCTATGCATACCACTTCGGGTTGGGTTCATGCGTCCCCACCCTTAAAAACTTAGAAAATAAAAGAAAACTTAAAAATGAAAGTGTAGGAATTCATAACTAAATCTAGAAAATTGAGAACATGACTTGAATTGGATTGGAATACTAGAAAGCAACAATTAATTAAACTAACTAGGAAAGCAGTAAAGACAATAAATTAAAATTACTTGCAAATGATGAATCTTGAATAGAACTTTGAATCTCGAATAGTAGCTGTTCATGTAAAAATAGATTATCTCTAATTTATCAATCACAGATAAATATAAATAAGATAAAATATTTTTAAAGTGGTTCAGCTTTGTAAAAATGGCCTACGTCTACTGTATTTGTTATTGCTGACTGTTTGCAGAATTCTAGATAATGGATTTACCAAGAAATTTCGAATCCCCTGCTAATTAGGAGGTTACAATGTATTTATAGCCTTCAGGCTGTATAAATGAAAGGACAACGCGCTGTCATCTAGTAGACATGTACATATGTACGACATTAGTGAGCATTTAATGCGCAGTTATATCCTGGATTCTTTTGATTTGGATACGCTGTACACGTATGTATCTCGGACCGCCTAAGCTGCTCGACACGCTTGAGCTGCTCGGGGAGCTCGATTTATTCGGAGACGAGCAATAGCTGCTCGGGACCCATGAGTTCCTCGTGGATTTTTAGTTGCTCGGTGAAGTTGAGTTGCTCGGTGGCTGTGAGTTGCTTGGTAGAAGCGTATGTAATTGCCACGTTGTCGGACACGTGTCTGTAGGTGAATGGTCCATGTCAGTAGACTGAATTTGGTATCAACAGAAGCCCCCAATGTTTCGTAGTTTGATGTTGAAGAAAAGTATGGAACATTCTGCTGCTTAGATTTTCGATTTGTATGGTTTTTAGGAAAGCATTCGTTGTATATAACTCCTTTTTAAATGCATAGTATCAGACCTCATAAATATTTTAAATTTCCATAATCGCATCGTTTTTTGTGCCCCTTTTCTTCTTTTTAGTCGTCGGATATGCAAACGTCCGTCTTGGTAATCATTCCTTTTTCTATTCCCGAGGTAAAGTATTTAAACACGACAGAAATCCTATCATCTTTCACTTTTCAAATCTGTCTTTGAACTTTTCATTTCTTCTCTATCTTGTGCGTTCATTTCTTTCCTTATTCGTTGTCAACTGGTTCACTCTTCTCCTATAAGATCTTCTTCCTTCTCTTTTATTTTGCTTTTATCATCATGGTTTATGTTGTTTAATCGATTGACAAATTTCATTCTGAATTTTCAATTCCTTCATGGGTCATTTTGGAGGAACTTTCGGAACCTTCTGACTATTTCTCTTTGGCTGAGGGACACGGGTTCCCAAGTCTCTTTGTGGCCGAATGTGACTTTTCTTTTCCTCCAAATCCTTTATGTTTGGAATTCTGTCAATATTTTGACGATGTTCCTGCAAAAATAGAACCGAATACCTGGAGAATAGTTAATGTGTCCATAGGTTAAATCAAATTCATGGAACCCGTTTAGGAATTCTAGAAATTATGTTTTGCTACAGATGGGTTGTCAGCGATAGTACTTTTTATTTAAAAACTAGGTTTTTGAATAGGGATTTAGTTGTTAATCTTTCATATGCTAATAGGTATTACTTTGAGCATGGGGTTGTTATGAAAAATTGGCAACATGCTCCATTAAATGGAGATGACGTATATCAGGGTCCCAGGTGTCCCCTTTATGGCAATGGAATAGGTTGTTTTTTATTTTTTGAAATCTTGTTTTCTTGATGTTTGATCAAATGTATCACTCACATTTAACTTTTTATGATTTGCAGTTGAGAGCAAAAGAAAATCTCCAAATGAGACAGAGGTTAATTTGAAGCATTTGAAACTCATCTGGAGTTTGCACCAATCTGTGGCCGAGGAACACATTAGAACTGCTTCTTATTTGTTGCAGTACAAGTGCTATACTTCATCCTTTACTGCTCGTCCAATGGTGGTTAATCTTGATCAAATTCTAGCTGCTGAGACTAGTGTGGAAGGTTCTTCCTCAGAGTCAAATATTCCTATTGGTGACATAATGAAGAAAAGAAAAGTTCCTGCTTTCTTTGAGAAGTCTGCCTCTACTGTTGGAGAGGCAAATAAAAGTAAATAAAATGCCCCAAAGACGGGGCAAGGAATATTGATGCACCCCCTCTTGCTTCTGCCAAGAAGGTTGTTGAGAAGCCCCCAGTGGCTCCGAGCAAGGTTGTTGTTGTTTCTCCTCTGAGTGAGGTTATCATTATATCACCAACCAAGACAACATCTTTGGTTGAGAATGTTCCTGCTCCTACGAGGAGGTTAAAGAAAAGTTCTTCTGAGAGACCAGTAGAAGCTGTCTCTCAGTCTTTAAATGTTGAAGGTGGTATTCCCACTTTTGTTCCTCCGAGCTCTGCTATGAGCTCGGTGAAGTCTTGGATTATCCAAGAGGTCCAAGGTATTAAAGACACTCTTTCTCGTGACAGGGTCACTACCTTGGCTACTCAACATATTGCCTCAGCAAATATTACTAATCTAAGCTTTCATTTTTCAATGCTATGTCCCTGTACTGATTCAAAATTATTTCTTTTTTCAGCTAGTAACATGTTTCAACACTATTCTGAAGAAGGAAGAAGCTATCAAGGCTTCAGTTTCCTCGGGAGGTGTAGAGGAGGCTTTTACTGGATTAACCCAGTCTTTAAAAGATTCTCATCAGAAGTATGAGGAAAATAAAATTTCTTGGGAGAAACAGGTTAAGTCAGTTGAGTAGGAGAGGGATCGAGCTGTGGAAGCCTCCAAGGATTTGGAGAAAAAATTGAGAGAGTTTGAGAAGAATAATAAAGAGCTTGAGGAGAAGCTCAAGAATTCCGCAGAACTTGAGAATAAACTCAAAGATGCTGAAGAGGAGGTTGGTAGACTTCGTGATGTTGATTGCCAGAAATAGGAGGTGAAAGGGAAATTAAAGGCTGTCGAGGAGCTCCTTAGGGATAGGACCTCCTCGGAGAAAGTTAAAAGGAAGAAAGCTGTTAAAAAATCATTCAGCGTAGGTTGGGATAAAGGATGGAATAAGTGTTTGGCTGCCATGTCCTCGCAGATGGAATACGCCAGCCTTAAATACTTTAGGGATGGATGGGTGGCAGCCCTACAAGAGTTGAAAGTTGTTGAAGATTCTGTATTATTTCAGTAACACACTCATGGCCCTCCTCCCTCTTTTAGAGAAGAAGAAGAGGACGGAGCTTACTCAGAAGAATCTTCCATGATAATTGGAGATCAGGCCCTTTCTGTTCCAGCTATTCAATCGTTCTCCGAGCAACCCCAACCAACCACTACTCCTGTCAAGCAGCTACTTTTGTCCAATGAGCAACCAACCTCTTCCTTAAAACCTCCTGAGGAAGTTATACGAAATAAAGAGAAGTGTAGAGTAGTTTGGGTGTTTATTTTGTCACTTTATTGGATGTAACCTCGACTTTTGTATTTTCCTTTATGATGAAATGAAAATTTAAACTTTTGGTTGTTTATCTTGACTTTTTCTTCTACTTTCTCTGTCTGCATTTTTATTGATTCTTTCTGTCTCTTCTCTTTATTAGTTTATGGCTAGGATGGAGCTCTTGTCAGCTCATGACATCGAACTTATGAAAAAATGCAATGACTATTTCAAGGCTGGTCGTGTAGATCTGAGCGATGCTCAAATCATTGATATCCTGGGTTCAGATGCCTCTCAATAAGCAGTTGAAGCATATCAGTATCTAAAATGCCTGCTTGATCGAGTTGTTGCCAATAATGTGGCATATTATGAGATGATTGAGGACCTTCAAGGAACTATCGAGAAACTCTAGCTGTAGTACAAAGAGTCCTCCACGCTCTTGCACCAGGGGTACGAGAAGAAATATCAACAGTTAAATGCTGAAAAAGGATATGATAAATTCATCTCTGCTTACGAGAAGAAGGAGAGCATTTTAAAGCTTGAAGTCGAGGAGCATAGGCATATCGCCAAATTATTGGAGCAAGAGAACATCGCTCTGCAAGAGGAAGTAAAACAACTCAAGTCTGTTGCGTCTTCCTCGGGAGCCTTGGTCCCTGTCAATGATGAAGGTTTCTCTTTTTTGGAGGTCGAAAATGCTAACTTAAGAGATGAGTTGGAAACTTTAAAAAGAATTGGACCTTCCACCTATGCTCGAGGACGAGCAAGGTCTTCTCAGGGACGAGCAAGGGCTTCTCGGGTTACTATTGAAGAGGCAAGAACTCAAGCAGCCTTGGAGAATTAAGTATTCCAGTTGGTGGTGAAGAATCAGACTTTGTCAGAGATGTCTAAAAAGATTCTGAACTTCAGTGAACAGCTCTCTACCTAAAGTTCTGCCATGGAGAATAAGGAAATTTTAGTGAAGAATCTCCACGAGCAACTGGAGAGGTTGACCTACCAATTCCATAAACATCCCAGAGAGTTTTGGATGGCTGGATATAATGAAGCCCTTTATCACCTCGATAATCGGATCCAGCAGTCTAATAATGAGGGTTACAAGCAAGGATAACTGAATGCACTGGGGGTGTTACAGTTGGAGCAGGGCCACTATCTATGGGATTATTATGACCCTGGATTCCTCAAGTTTCCCGTGCCACCTTTTAAACTTGATATGAGCTTGATTCCTGCTCGGGCAATTCCTCAGTGCTTAATCTTCAAGTATCTCGACGACTACAGTCTTCATTCTAATTTCGAGATATCTCACCCGGAACACTTGTTTGATCGGCAATCTGTAATGAATGTGAGGATGCTTCGAGATCTGAACTTCATAAATTCCCCTTGTGCCTTAGATGATCCTCCTGCTGGAGTAGAACTTATTTCAAAGGCAGAGGGAAAGAAATCTATAGAATAGGGTTTGTTTATGTAATGAACTTCATTCATGTAATCTGCAATTTATCATATGTAATTTGTTCTGGTTTTAATGAAGAGATCTTTAGTTTTCTTTGCAATTTTAATTGTTATTGGTTTGGAAATATTTTATGAAATATCTCTTTTATTTAATGACGAATACGTATGTATATCTATAAAAAAGACAAAAATGTCCTGTATTATTTTAAATTACCGACCAACGGAGTTGGTGGTCATTTGCTTCCCGACCAACTTAGAGTTGGTGGTAATTGATTTATTTGACGACCAACCGGAGTTGGTGGTAATTAATTTGTCGGCCAACTGAAGTTGGTGTTAATTGCTTCCCGACCAACTTAGAGTTGGTGTAATTGATTCCCGACCAACTTAGAGTTGGTGGTAATTGATTTGCCGACCAACCGGAGTTGGTGGTAATTGCTTCTCGACCAACATAGAGTTTGTGGTAATTGATTTGCCGACCAACCGGAGTTAGTGGTAATTGCTTCCCGACCAACTTAGAGTTGGTGGTAATTGATTCCCGACCAACTTAGAGTTGGTGGTAATTGATTTGCCGACCAACCGGAGTTAGTGGTAATTGCTTCCCGACCAACCGAAGTTGGTGGTCATTGACTTGTATAGTGTGTAGCACTAATATTTCAAAAAAATTTAACGAACAAAGAAAATGGGAAAACCTCACTTTATTCATATTGAAGAAATACATAAAAATTTCAACTACTGATAATACTTTCGAAGATGATCTGCATTCCATGCATTCTTGAATTCTTCTCCTTCCAAGGTTTCAATCCTATATGTCCCTGGACGAACAACTTCTGTCACTCTGTAGGGTTCGTGCCAGTTGGCTTCTAGTTTATTATGATTTTGGATGACTTTCTTCAACACATAATCCCCTTCCTTCAAATCACATTTCTTAACTCTTTTGTTGTAGAACGAAGCTGTTCGTTATTGATATGCAACGTCTCTTATAGCTGCTTCTTATCTGACTTCTTCTAGCATATCTAGATCTAATCTTCTCATCAAATCACTAATAGGAGATTTGAAGTTAAGTACCCTATGTGTAGGTAGACCTAATTCAACAGGTATGAAGGCTTCACTCCCAAATGCCAGCATGTATGGGGATTCTCCAGTTGCTGTTCGTGGTGTGGTGTGGTGCAATATGCCCAAAGCATAGAATGTAGCTCGTTAATCCAATTTGCCTTTGCATCATCTAGTCATTTTTTCAAACCATTTAGTAACGTTCAGTTTGTCACCTCAGTTTGTCCATTGCTTTGGGGATGACCTGGTGTAGAATGGACTTTCAATACATTCGATTGTTGACAATATGCAGCGAATTCTTCGTTGTCAAACTGGGTTCCATGGTCAGTAATGAATGCATGTGGGAGGTCGTATCTACAAATTATATTTTTCCAAATACATTGATAGACTTTGATGCATGTCATATCAATGAGAGGTTCAGCTTCCACCCATATATTAAAATAATCCACTGCGACCACTAAGTATTTGAATCTTCCTTTAGCTGTTGGCAGTGGTCCGACCAAGTCTATTCCCCATATAGCGAATGGCCAAGGGGATGTTATGGGTGCTAACAATGCCTGAGGAGTTCTTCGGATGGACGAGAAGCGTTGGCATTTGTCGCATTTTTTAGCATAAGATGCGCAGTCAACCCTCATCATCGGCCAGTAATACCCCTGCGTGGTTATCCTTCGTAAGAGCGTTCGACCAGCTACATGGGCTCCACAAGACCCCTCATGAACTTCTTCGATCAAGTCTTTCACTTCGAAAGGATGCACACATCTTTGTAGCGCTGTTATAACTGCTCGTCTATATAAAATACCATTGGTTAGTACATAATGAGCAACTTTGAACTTTAATTTCTTAGCTGTGAGTTTGTCAATTGGTAAAGTTCCTTCTTAAATATAGTCCCTGATATGCCCCAAGTGTAACCTCGGCCTAGAGGCACCAACCTCGGCCGAGGTGATGGCCGAGATATTGATCGACCCTGGATAAGCCATAGGCCCACGATATTAGCCCTCGGCCTTAGTAAGGTCGGCCCAGGCCGACACTTCCACCTACATTCCCAATGGACACTACGCGCATCACAGGCATCAACAACATTCTCATATACCTAGGTATGGAAACCTCGGCCGAGTGTAGGCCGAGGTGACAAAAAGCCTTGGTAACCTTCAACATGGAACCAGTCCAACCTCGGCTTAGGCCGAGGTGACAAGAAGCCTTGGGGATCTTCGTGGAATCAGTCCAGCCTCAGCTGGGGCCGACCCCAGCATAATGTCTCGGCTGAGATCAGGCCGAGACTCCCCATGGCACATCTCGAAAGACGTTTATCGAACCTTTACAGCTCGGCCTCACCCAGGCCGAGGTCATGCACTAATATGGCAGCCGAGCATCTGTTGACATTTGGATAAGGATACATGGGAACAAATCAGTTGTAATAAGATTATTCTCCACACGTGGGGAGGATATTTCATCATCATTCCTTACATGTGATAGTGACAGATGGCACTCCCACATTGGTGAGGCAACCACACACATGCTCATTACATGCATGGGGGGTACATTACACCCCCTAGGCACTATATATAGGGATCATCCCCTACCTTGCAAAAGGATCCAAAATATTAAACCCTAGCTGAAGTTTTGTCTAGATATACAGTAGATAGAGAAATCTTGAGAGGTTGTATCCATGGACATTAGTGCCTTCATTCAGTGATATTACTCACACACACTCACAGTGGACGTAGGCCAAATTGGCTGAACCACTTATATTCCGGTGTTGATTCCTCTTATCCTCATCTCATTCTCTTATCTCTTTATATAACTGTGCTGCTATTGTTATTCCTATATTGAGCTTGAAAACACCTTATCTAGTGGTGCTAATTCCGGCATCATCATTTTGGCGCCGTCTGTGGGAACGAGAAGCTATCTCTTCCTCTTCTTCAGCTTAACCTCACCGGAGACTCTGGTGGTGAACCAAGCACCACCCCTTGCGTGGAGCTGTTTCACCATTGAAAGAGGTCCTTTAAGGTATTAAGCTCACTTACTGCTCAAGCTTTTTATTGTAAACACGTGGCACCAGAGTTACCACCGCCTCTTCCGCCGTCCGGAGGTGGAGGGCCTAGTTCCAGTCAGGCGCCCCCCCCAGTCCAAAATGGCGGAGGTAGCAACAGCCTTGAAATCTTTAGCTGCAACGCAACAAGCCATGAAGGAACAATTTACTCAGCAAAGTCAAACCATGATGAGGCCACCTGGAGTCTCACCGGATATGATCACTCCGGCGGCAGTTCAGCCTCATCCTGACGCCAGGGGACCACCCCAGGCGCCAATGAAGGACCATCCTGCACCCCAGCGGAGAAGGGACGTTGCTGACCCTAGGCGCTTGCGCCTGGGGAGGCAGGGAAACCCTTGCCCAGAGGATATGTATGATGACCTAGAAGCTGAAGAAGCCCCAGAAGACTGCTGGGAGCCGTATGAGGTGTCAAATGACACTATACGACCTCTTAGGCAGAGTCAAGGATGTGTCGGCCGAAGAAGAGAAGAGGCCCAACAAAGAGGGTCGGCCTTTGACAGGTTGAGCAGAGGGTCGGCCTTCGAGAGGCTGGGCCTGGTAAATGACCTAAGACAGAGGCTGTCGAGGTCGAGGAGCGCAGCAGGCTCTCAGAGAGGGTGTAGGCAAGGTCGGCCAGACCAAGGCTGACCCTGTGAGAGAAGAGGCCGAGAAAAGGAAGAGGTCAACAGCCAATGTGTCGTGGCTGGGGAACCCTCTGTCCATCGCAGGGAGGTGGCAGGGGATAACCTCAGCCAAGTTGATGACATAAGACCCTGGAAGGATTCTATCCAACGCCTTGAGGAGAAGATAGGAGACCTCATTAAAAGCAGGGACCCATTACAGAGGGGTTACTCAGAGGGCTCCCCATTTGTGGCTAGGATAGTGGGGTTCCCAACCCCAGCCAAGTTCAAGCCTCCTACAGTGACTCCCAAGTATGATGGAAACACTAACCCTGTATGCCATATTGAGATGTATCAGTCGACAGCAGACATTTACTCGATACCTGATGAGATGAAGTGTAGGGCCTTCTCAGGGAGCTTGACAAGGGCAGCTCATAGTTGGTTCACCTCCCTTCCGAAGAACTCAATTGAGAACTTTAAAGTCTTGGCTGAGCAGTTCATCCACAACTTCTGATTTGGGGTAAGACCCCAAAAGAAGACTACCCACCTGCTGTATGTCAAACAGGCCAAGGGTGAGAGCCTAAGAGACTACATAGCAAGATTCAACAAAGAGAAATTGGAGGTGGAAGATTATGAAGAGAGCATAGCCATGACCGCCCTTATAGGAGGCCTCCAGAAGGGGAAGCTATTGTGGAAAGTGGCGAAAGACCCCCCTAGGTCCATGGCGGAGCTGCTGGCAACCGCGGGGAAAGTGATGAATGCGGAGGAGGCAATGGCCGCCAAGTATGAGGAGGAGAACCGCGGTAGCACGGGAAAGTCCCAAGGTAAGAAAGAGGGGAAGAAGAGGTCAGGAGATGACAAGTTCGCTCATTACACTCCTCTGACTGTGAGCTGTGAGCACATACTAAATGAGATTAAGACTGACCGGACTCTGAGGTGGCCTGAGAAACTGAAGGCCCCGCCACATAAGAGGAATAAAAACCTATGGTGCGAGTTCCATCAGGATCATGGCCATGTCACAGATAGATGCTTCGCTTTAAAGGATGAGATTGAGAAGATGCTGAAATCTGGAAAGCTGAGGAAGTATGTGGATGGTAAGGCTCCAAAGGGTTGAAGAGATGACCCTAAGAAAAGAAGAGATGACAGATGTCGTGGCAATGTCCCAGCCAGAAGGGACGATGATTCAGAGGGAGATGATGAAGATGACCCGGATCTTCCGCCAAAGGATGATAACACCCCGGTGAAGAGGGTCGGTATGATCTCCTTTGGTGTTAGCACCATATGTGGGGGATTTGCAGGAGGTGGCTCTGAGGTAGCCGACAGGAAGGCTCATGCAGCATAGGCCAGGTCATTGGCCAAGATCGAAGTTATGAATCTAACGTCTTTCGATGCAGTGCAGAAGAGGAAGAAGGTAGACATGGACACCCTCGTAGTGGGGTTCTACAGACTCGACTTCAAGGGCATCTTAGCCCCCCATGATGACTCTTTGGTCATAACAACAAGGGTGCATGGGTGCGAGGTACGGAGGATCCTCATAGACGGGGGAAGCTCAGCAGACGTGATGTTCTGGCCTTGCTTCAAGAGCCTGGGTCTTAGCAGGGCAAGGCTGGTGCCCTACCACCACCCATTGATAGGCTTTAGCAGCGAAAAGGTCCACCCATTGGGCATGTATGAGATGAATGTACGGATGGGGGATGAGTGTCCTAGGAGGCTGACCAAGAAGATAAACTTGTTTTGTTATGGACGAAAACGTCTTCTCGGCCTACAACCTCATCATAGGAAGGGTGGCCCTTAAAGAGTTTGAAGATGTGCCATCGACGGTCCATCAGATGCTAAAATTCCCGACTCCTTATGGAGTAGGGGAAGTGCAAGGGGACCAGACCATGGCACGAGAGTGTTAATTCAACTCGACCGAAGAGAGAGAATCCCATAAGAGAGCAACCACCACTTACAGCATTGACACTCTTGACCCAAGAGACGAAACAAAATTGAAGAAGAGTGAGGCCGCAGAAGAGGTAGAATCCATCGTCCTCAATGAGGACGAACCGAAAAAAACCGTCCAGGTCGGTAAGGCCCTAGAACCAGGAATCAAGGAAGAGCTGATAAACTTCCTCAGGAGGAGACAGAGTGTCTTCGCATGGAGTCATGCAGACATGCCTGACATCGACCCTGAGGTCATGAGCCACAAGCTCAACGTGGACAGAGATGCCAAACTAATCAAGAAGAGACGAAGAGTCTACTCCAGGGAGAAGTACGACGTCATCCGGGAAGACGTAAAAAAGTTAGAAGAGGCTGAGTTCATAAGAGAGGTCACCTACCCAGAGTGGCTCTCAAATCCAGTCATCGTGCCTAAGGCCAATGGGAAGTGGCGAATGTGTGTAGATTTCACTGACCTGAACAGGTCTTGCCCGAAAGACAGCTATCCCTTACCGAGGATAGACCAGATGGTGGACGCAACGGCAGGGCATGAGCTCATGAGCTTAATGGATGCTTATTCAAGCTACAACTAAATATTCATGGATGCTGAAGACTCTGAGAAGACAACCTTCATTACTAACAAAGGGATGTACTGCTATAAGGTGATGCCCTTCGGTCTGAAAAATACGAGGGCAACGTATCAACGTCTTGTCAATAAGATGTTCGAAGAGCAAATAGGTAAGACCATGTAGGTATATGTGGATGATATGCTAACGAAGAGCCTGAAAGCATGTACTTACGTAGCGGACCTTGAGAAGACCTTCGATGTCATGGACTCATACAGAATGAAACTCAACCCGGAAAAATGTGTCTTCGGGGTAGGAGCTGGGAAGTTCCTGGGATTCATTGTCAATCAGAGGGGAATTGAAGCGAACCCTGAGAAAATTAAGGCATTGCTCGACATGAAGACTCCTAGGAGTATCAAGGATGTCCAGAGACTCACCGGAAGAGTGGCTGCCCTTAACAGGTTTGTTTCTAGGGCAACGGACAAGTGTCTTCCATTCTTTAAAGTTCTAAGAAAGGCCTTCCAGTGGGATGAAGAGTGTGAAAAAGCCTTCAACCAACTCAAGTCCTACTTAGGGTCTCCCTAATTGCTGTCTCGGCCCATCACGGGGGAAAGGTTGTTTGTGTATCTGGCAGTCTCTGAATCAGCCATCAGCGCGGCCATCATATGGGAAGAGGATGGAGTCTAGAGGCCTGTGTACTTCAACAGTAAGGCTCTTCAAGGGTCTGAATAGAATTATCCCCGAATGGAGAAGTTGGCTTATGCCCTAATACATGCCTCAAGGAAAATGAATCCTTACTTTCAAGCTCACTCCATGGTAGTCCTCACTGACTCCCCACTAAGACAGGTTCTGCACAAACCTGAGAAGTCCCGAAGATTGATGACCTGGACCATCGAACTAGGAGAATATGATCTTACCTACCAGCCTAGGACAGCCATCAAGGGGCAGTCCCTCGTAGACTTTATCGTAGAATTCACCTAGGAAGAGGCCGGTAGAAGTTTGGAAGAGGCCGAGACAGAGAAAGGCCCAGATGACGGCAAAGAGACGAACCGTAGTGTCTTTCGAGATTCAGAAGAGACGAACTGTAGTGTCTTCTGAGATTCAGAAGAGACGGCACCAAACGTCTTCCGAGATCGGGAAGAGGTCATTTCAGGCAAAACCCAGAGAGGGATAGAAGAGAACGAAGAGGATCAATACCTCTTCAAGAAGGGGGTTATGAGAGAAGGGGTCTTCTCATCAGATACAGACGTCTAGAGCCTCTTCGTTGATGGCTCTTCTTGTGATAGTGGAAGCGGGGCGGGACTAATACTCTCGGCTCCAGATGGCGCCAACATTGAATACGCCTTGAGATTCAACTTCCAGGCCTCAAACAACGAGTCCGAGTATGAGGCCATGATAACAGGTCTCTTATTGGCAACAACTCTTCGAGTAAAGCGACTCCTACTCCATAGCGACTCAAGGTTGGTTGTCAATCAAGTATTGGGGGTATACGAGGCCAAAGACGAAAGGATGGCCAAGTACTTGAAGAAGGTAAGAAGGTTGTTAGAATATTTTGAAGAGGCAAAACTGAAGAGAGTGCCTCGACTGAGCAACAATCACGCTGATGCATTGGCAAGGCTGGCCTCAGCGGTGAAGACAAATATGGGAAGGAACATTCCGATCGAGGTCTTAGGAAAGGCAACGATCGAAGAGGATGAGGTATGTAGCCCTTGTCACAATGTGAACCTCGGAGACTCATGGATCGACCCACTCGTCAGATACCTAAGAGAGGGAGAGCTTCCTGAGTCTAAGCTAGAAAGGAGAAAGTTGAGGTACAGGGCTGCTAAGTTCTCAATGATAGGAGATGTCTTGTACAAAAAGGGTTTCTATTGCCTCTCCTCAGATGTGTGCATCCCATGGAAGTACCCCGGGTCTTACAGGAGGTTCATGAGGGTTCTTGCTCTAGCCACATAGGGGGAAGGCCCTTAGCCAAGAGGATCATCACTCAGGGATACTGGTGGCCTACCTTGTCTAAGGACACTACAGACTATGTGAAGAGGTACGACAAACGTCAAAGGTTCGCCACTATCCCTCATCAACCCCATCAACCTATGACGTCAATCTCTTCTCCATGGCCATTTGCGATATGGGGAATTGACTTAGTAGGACCTTTGCCAAGAGCTGTCAACAACTATAGATTCTTGATAGTTGCCATTGACTACTTTTCAAAGTGGGTGGAGGCAGAACCGATGATAACAATTACAGAGCAGAAGACCTTCCAGTTCATTTGGAAGAACATCATATGCAGATATGGCCTCCCAAACACTCTCATCTCGGATAATGGGACCCAGTTCAAGAACTCCTCCTTAGAAAAGTATTGCCTAAGAGTGGGGATTAAACAGTTCTTCTCATCTCCTGGCCAACCTCAGGCAAATGGCCAGACCGAGGTCACTAACAGAACTATCTTGGACGGAATCAAGAAGAGGTTAAAAGATGTGAAGGGGAGATGGACAGAAGAGGTTTACGTTGTGTTATGGGCCTACATAACCACGACAAGGACACCAACAGGAGAAACCCCATTCATGCTGGCACATGGCTCAGACGAATGGTATCAAGGCCACTACCAAATGGGATGAAGTCAGAGAGAGGGAGGTCGGTACTCTAAAGGCCTCTGAATTTGTAGGTCTCGACTTTGCAGATCCCCAGTTTGCACAGGCTCTTCAAGAGGTAGAGGACGAGGCTGCTGCACCTGCTGAAACTGCAACTCTTGGAGGGACCGAGGTAGGAGGGGCAAACCATACTGATGATGTGGCCTAGGTGACCAATGCTGATCAAGACAACTCGACCGAGACTGTTAATGTCCCCCCCCCCCCAAACCTTTAGGATTTATAACTTGTAACAAATTTGTAACTTGTAACACCTCCGTATTTTGTAAGGAATATTTGTAACAATGTCTCTGAATGCTATATGATCTATTCCTTTTACTGAATGTCAATCTCTTCTATTATTTTGTTGCAGTGTTCTTGTTTATACTTAGTCAATAATTCTGGCCTCAGGTCTCTTCACCACTGAATTGTAATTAGGCTCTGAGGTCATCACCTAAGATGTTAGCCTCAAAATAAATTTCACCAAATTAATGACGTTAAGGGTCTGAGGTCATCTCATTATGGTGTCTGAGCTCAGACCTCGTCACCACCGAGTGATGTTATGAAGGTCTGAGGTCATCACCTAAGATGTTAGCCCCATAATTAATCTCACCAAATTAATGATGTTGACGGTCTGAGGTCATCTGCTAAGGTGTCTGAGCTCAGACCTCTTCACCACCGAGTGATGTTATGAAGGTCTGAGGTCATCACCTAAGATGTTATCCCCATAATTAATCTCACCAAATTAATGATGTTAAGGGTCTGAGGTCATCTGCTAAGGTGTCTGAGCTCAGAACTCTTCACCACTGAGTGATGTTATGAAGGTCTGAGGTCATCACCTAAGATGTTATCCTCATAATTCACCAAATTAATGATGTTAAGGGTCTGAGGTCATCTGCTAAGGTATCTGAGCTCAGACCTCTTCACCACCGAGTGATGTTATGAAGGTATGAGGTCATCACCTAAGATGTTATCCCAATAATTAATCTTTGGTCTAAGAATGAAGTAAGAACTGTTATGGAAACTGATCTTTATTAATAACCTCTTCTCGATAAGATAGTACATTTACATAAAATTCTACGCAACATCATATGTAATATCTCTTCAGGTGGTCAGCGTTCCATGGTTTGGTGAAAGGTTCTCCTTCTAGGTTTTCTAGCCTGTAAGTGCCAGGCACAACCTCTTCTGTTACTTTGTAGGGGCCATGCCAGTTTGGGTGTAGCTTATTTGCCTTTTGTAGGGTCTTCTTTAGCACTAGGCCTCCTACTGCAATGGGTCTTGACTTCACCCTCTGGTTATAGAATTTTGCTTCCCTCTGCTGGTAGGCTGCTTTTCTGACCTCTGCGTCTTCTCTTTTTTCTTCGATAAGATCCAGGTCTAGCCTCCTCTCTTCCTCATTGCTGTCTGGGTTATAGGTCTAAATCCGATGAGTTGGTAGCCCTACTTCCGTTGGTATGACGGCCTCTGATACCTCTTTCAAGATATTCAAAGCCAAAACCCATGAATTCGTCTGAGCCTTTGTAGTAAAAAATTATCTTGTCCGAGGCATCTTCAAGGGCAGCCTTCACAACTGAGCTGAACTTCTGCTGCAAGACGTCATCTTTGGTCTTCAGGGCTTTGGCATGATCTTTGACGAGCAGAGAGATGTCTTTTTCCAACCCCTTAACCTTACCCTCAGAGTTCTGCAGCTTTGACTTCAGACGGTCGACCTCAGCATTCAGGGCACTCTCAACCTTCTCGGCCTCCTGCCCCTTCTGGATAAAGGGCAATTTCCTCATAGCCCAGTTCGATAGTTGATACATAGCAGTCAGTCCCTGCACATTTAATGAAGTGATTAAGCGGGAGAAAAGTCAGATGTTACACTTATAAAATTTTGACGAAGGAACAAATCATACCTGGACGGCTCTGTGAAGGCCGAACTCAACCAGCAGGGAGGTGTCCATAGCTCTGTAGAAACGCTTGTCAGCCTCGGTCATTACAGATTCGATTGCGTCCATGGCCTGCCTATTGTGGCCGACCACACTATCAGCCAACTTTAGCTGATCCAGACGTGCCGTCAGGATGTCGGCCGAAGAGATTGGAATCGCAGCATCAGAGGCCTTCTTCTGCCTCAAGGTCGGCCTCTGATCCTCAGAGGCATGGGGTTCTGGGGCCCTCTTCTTTGAGGCCTGAGATTTGGATGTTGAGGGAGCTGGGGGAGGAGCGTTCAGACCAGCCTTTTTGGCAAGCCTTGCCAAGCTCGGAGCAGCCATCTCCCACAGTTCGTCTGGGATGTCTTGTGGTCGCTCTGCAAAAGTTAAAAGATATGGGTTAGAAATAAGATATGAATGAGTTCAGAGGTTAGACTTAAAATAAAAATTCTTACCAAAGTCAACAGGGGGACTTCCACCCAGGCTCGTCCCCGAGAGATACTAGGGGGTCAGCAAATGTTCGAACTTAACAAATAGACCATGTGCCCCTTGGTCTTGCAGGGCCTTCACCTTCTGCATATTCTGAAGACTTAGACCAGGATCGACCCTGGCACACATGGTGACCTTGCCCCATTTGAGGGGTATCCTCGGCTCAAGTGTGGAAGAGGGGACGCATGGGCCAAATTCCCATGGTCCTGAGGTGAAAAAAAAGTGGGGCTTCCAGTTATGATTTGAGGTCTGAGTCACCTGGAGCATTTTCTTCTCAGGCCTCCGAGCCACAAAATGATAGTAGCTCGGATGGTTTTTGGCCGAGGTTGGGACATAACAACCAACGAAGACCTGAACTAGGAGGTCAGAGTGGTGGACTGCCCTCCATAGGATAATGGCCCCTATGATGACTCTCCAGGCATTGGGAGATAGTTGTGAGGGGGCCAAGTTGATGTAAGAGAGAATGGATTTGATGATGGGATGAATGGGTAGGCAAAACCCTAACTTAAACATCTGCTCGTACAGGAAGATTTCTCCATCTCGGCCGTGATAGGCCCTCTCTTCCCTCAGAGGTCTCCTTAATTTTATGGAGGGACTAATGGAGTATAAATATCTGAAGCATAGAAGATCCACCTCAGTTACCGTGATCTCGAACTCGACCGCCTCAGAGACGTAGACATCACTTTCAACATCTTCATCATCATAAAGCTCAACGTCGGCCGGAGTAGATGTAGATGGGTTACTAGCGAATCTCTGAGCGAACTCTGCCCCTGTGGAAGCCGACAGAGGGATGGCGTCAAGAATGGGTGGCACAGCCACACTCGGCTCAACAATTTTAACCTTTGAAGAAGAGGCTGAGGTGCTTGAGCCATTATGGGATGAAGCTCGGATGGAGACCTCGGCCTGATCAGGGGCCTGACCAGGCCGAGGTGTAAAATCCATGGCTTCCTGGAAAGAGTCCACAGACGTGGGGTCTGAGGTGGAAGACTCAGATTCAGACATCGGTATTGGGTCGGCAGGGACCTCTATCTGATATAAGTTCTCAAGGGGATCAGGATATACCACCTTGAGAGGTGGGGGAAAGATAGGTCTAATAGGAAACTCTTGTGACCTACGCGCTTCCTCCTGAGCTCTCTCTATATGCCTAATCTTTTCTAGGGTCTTCTCTCTAAGAGAGGGGAAATCCTCAAGAAGCTGGTATAAAGGTCTGAGCATCAGAGGACGACCCTAAACTTGGGAAAAACTCCTAAAACTACAAACACGATTGACTTGTAAAATAAAGGAGTTTAAAGATCAAACTTAGAAGTTTAAAGCAAACACAGTTCGCCTGAGATAATGGTGCTCGCCGAAAAACTTAAAAACTCGCCGATAAATGCAAACCCAAAGCGAAAAATAGAGGAAATGAAATGGAGAAAGTACCTGGAAATGGAACGATGAGGGAAAACGAAGAAAACTCGCAAGAAAACCAACAAATGCCTATGCAGAAGAACGTTGAGTAGAGAAGCTTTTGAGTGAGAAAATCGCAAGAACAAGCGTGCACAGGAATGAAGAAACGAAGAAGGATGGAAAAAGGGTTTTTGAGACCCTTAAATACGTGGGCACATTTCCCAAGGCACATCATTGCCTTGGGAGCCCCAAAGGACAGCTGACGGAACACGCATACCAAGTAAGCACATTCTAGCGATGGACAGGTGTTGGGAAGGTATTGGCTTGGAACAGACAGGCCTCGGAGGTGTAGTAACCCCCTAGCCATTTTCTCTCACATATGACTATGGGCTGGGGGGTGATTGATATGCCCCAAGTGTAACCTCGGCCTAGAGACACCAACCTCGGCCGAGGTGATGGCCGAGATATTGATCGACCCTGGATAAGCCATAGGCCCACGATATCAGCCCTTGGCCTTACTAAGGTCGGCCCAGGCCGACACTTCCACCTACATTCCCAATGGACACTACGCGCATCACAGGCATCAACAACATTATTATATACCTAGGTATGGAAACCTCGGCCGAGTGTAGGCCGAGATGACAAGAAGCCTTGGTAACCTTCAACATGGAACCAGTCCAACCTCGTCTTAGGCCGAGGTGACAAGAAGCCTTGGGGATCTTCGTAGAATCAGTCCAACCTCGGCTGGGGACGACCCCAGCATAATGTCTCGGCTGAGATCAGGCTGAGACTCCCCATGGCACATCTCGGAAGACGTTTATCGAACCTTTACAGCTCGGCCTCACCCAGGTCGAGGTCATGCACCAATATGGCAGCCGAGCATCTGTTGACATTTGGATAAGGACACATGGGCACAAATCAGTTGTAACAAGATTATTCTCCACACGTGGGGAGGATATTTCATCATCATTCCATACATGTGACAGTGACAGATGGCACTCCCACATTGGTGAGGCAACCACACACATGCTCATTACATGCATGGGGGGTACATTACACCCCCTAGGCACTATATATAGGGATCATCCCCTACCTTGCAAAAGGATACAAAATATTAAACCCTAGCTGAAGCTTTGTCTAGATATACATTAGAGAGAGAAAGCTTGAGAGGTTGTATCCATGGCCATTAGTGCCTTCATTCAGTGATATTACTCACACACACTCACAGTGGACGTAGGCCAAATTGGCTGAACCACTTATATTCCGGTGTTGATTCCTCTTATCCTCATCTCATTTTCTTATCTCTTTATATAACTGTGCTGCCATTGTTATTCCTATATTGAGCATGAAAACACCTTATCTGGTGGTGCTAATTCCGACATCATCAGTCCCTGATGGGATCCATCCATGATGGTCCCAAATCAAGAGCAATGAAGTTCATGACCATATCTTTGTCTATGCTCCGACCAGCTAGAATCTCTATTGGGATTGTTCTTCGTAGCTCGGTGCGTGTGGCTGATGCTAATCGGGCTAGTGCGTCTGCTCTTGCATTCTCTAGTCTTGGTACTCTGACCAGCTGAACAACAATAAAACTCGATACCAATTCCATTACTTTCGCATGGTACTTGATTATCAACTCTCCCTTTGCTGCATATACTCCAAGAATTTGATTTACGATTAACTGCGAATCGCTGAATACAACAACCTGCTCTGCCTTCATCATTCTGGCTAGAATTTAACCTGCAATCATTTCTTCATATTCAGCCTCATTATTAGAAGCTTTAAATTGAAAGTGTAGAGCACACTCCATATCGACCTCATCTGGACTTTTCAAAACAATCCCTGCTCCACTACCGGCATTGCACGAAGAGTCATCTACATAAAAATTCCATATGGGTAACTGATCATCAAATTTTTGATCGGATAAAATTCCTTGGTGGAATATTTGTTGCTTCTTTAATATCCTCCTTTAGCACTTCTTGCTACTCGTCGACCATCTTCTCTTGCTCGTCAACCAACTTAAGTTGGTCGGGGTTTAAATTTGATGATCCTGTAATATCCACGGGCTGGTCGGTATTCAACTTCTGCTCTTCAGAGGTGTCAGGACAGGTGAACTCTACGATAAAATCTGCCACTGCCTACCCTTTAAGCGACGATCTAGGCTCATAAACTATGTCATATTCACCAAGTTCTACTGCCCAGTACATTAGTCTCCCAAATTTTTCTGGTTTATGAAGAGCTTGCCTTAACGGCATATCAGTATACACGACTATGGTATGAGCTTGGAAATATGGCCTCATTCTTCTACTTGCTTCAATCAATGCTAGTTCTAACTTTTCCAGTCTTGGATATCTGATCTCTGCTCCTCGAAAGGCCTTGCTAGTGTAATAGATTGGTTTTTGTATTCCATCCTCCATTCTTATTAACGCCGAGCTCACTGCATTTTCCGAAACTGCTAGATACAAGTATAGTCTTTCTCCCATCACTGGTCTGGAAAATAATTGAGGTGCTCCCAGGTATTTCTTCAACTCTTGAAAGGCCTTCTCGCATTCCTCATTCCATTCAAACGTTTTTCAGAGTGTTTTGAGGAATGGGAGACATCTATCAGTTGCTCGTGACACGAATCTATTAAATGCTGCAACTCGCCCTGTGAGACTTTACACTTCCTTCTTCATCGTTGGAGATCGTAGCCCCAATAGATCCTTGATCTTTTCAGGGTTTGCTTCAATACCTTGTTGATTCAATACCTTGTTGATTGACAATATACCCGAGAAACATGCCTTCTCGTACTCCGAATGTGCATTTAGTAGGGTTCAACTTCATTTGATATTTATCTAGTTGATCAAAGGTCTGGCCTAGGTCAATTAGATGATCAGCAGCTTTCTTGATCTTTGTCAACATATCGTCAACATAAACCTCCATGTTACAACTGATTTTCTCTACAAACACCTTGTTCATCAGCCGCTGATAGGTAGCACCTGCATTTTTAAGTACAAAAGGCATAACATTATAACAATAAGTTCCCCTTGGGGTGATAAAAGAGGTACTCTCCCTATCTTTAGGCTTCATTTTAATCTAGTTATAACCAGAATAAGCATCCATGAAACTTAATAGTTCGTGACCCGAGGTAGCATCCACCAGTTGATCAATTCGGGGAAAAAGAAAATGATCCTTTGGGCATGCCCTGTTAAGGTCGGTAAAGTCTACACACATCCTCCACTTATTATTTTTCTTCTTTACCATCACCACATTTGCTATCCAGTCAGGATATTTAACATCCTCAATGAAAGAGGATTTTTGTAGCTTCTCTACTTCCTCCTATATAGCTTGATTTTTCTCAGGGATGAACACTCTTCTTCGCTGCTTTACCGGCTTGATTTCTTTGTTCACATCGAGCTCGTGACACAAGAAATTCGGATCTATTCCTGGCATGTCTTCATAACTCCACGCAAAAGTCTGCTTTCTTTGCCTTAGGAATGCTATCAATTCTTGTTTTATTGATTCATCCAAGGATGAACCAATTTGAGTTGTTCGTTCTGGATGTTCGTCGTCCATAATGACATTCTTAGTAGCCTCTATAACCTGCCCTTTCACGAGTTAGGACTCGTCTCTAGGGTCTAGTGTTTAAATCTCCGCATCTTCTATTTGGTAGGTAGTAGTCTTCTTTCTGGACTCTTTATGGTCTTCTCGCTCGGTAGATGAATAGTAGCATTCTCGAGCTACTTTTTGGTCACCCTTCACCACTCCTACTCCAAAGTTGATTGGGAATTTTAAACATTGATGTACAGTAGATGGTACTGCTTCAAACTTCTTCAAACCTACTCTTCCCATGATGATATTGCAAGCTGACTGGACATTTTTATCCATCACAAAAAAGCGCACTCTTTCTGTTCGACAAGCAGGCCATGTACCGACCCAAGTGGAAAAACTTTCTCGCCAATAAAACCGAGGAGGGGCCTATGATATGGCTCTAACTGGGATAGTTTTAGGTTCAAATTATCAAAATATGGGTAGAACATAATATCTGCTGAGCTGCCATTATCTACCAATACGCGTGAAATCACTACTTCCTTCATCCTCATTTTGATCACTAATAGGTCATCATTAGGATATAACACACCTGCAAGGTCGTTCTTAGAAAAATTAATGACCAGTTTATCTTTGTTCACCTTCCTAGGGCGATCATTTTCATCTAGATTTATTCGTTGAATGTACGAACAAGCTTGAGCCTCACTGAGGTAAGCTTTCCTCTCTGTAGTAAGGTCTTCACCTCCTTCATCTCCACCTGTAATGACATTAAAATTAAATGATCCAAAATGAATTGAAAATACCTCACGTTCTGGTTATCTCGGACTTTTGGGGAGATCGGGGTCATCTTCTGGATCATCTTCATGATCCCTTTTTTTATCATCTTTTGCTTGGAGAGGAGATTTAGACCTTTGCCTTCCTCGTTCATTGGTTCGACCACCGTTTTGACGATCAACATACTTGGACAATTTTCCTCGTCTAATGAGTGCTTCAATTTCATTCTGAAGAGATATACAACTCTTGGTCATGTGACCATGATCTTTATGGAATTCGCAATATTTAGACTTGTCTCTCTTATCAGGATCTGCCTTCATTTTTGCTGGCCAAGCTAGTTCCTCGCTGTTCTTGATCTCTTCCAGAATCTGATTTATGTCCACCTTCAAGGGAGTATAATTTCTGTATTTCTTCATCTGTTCCAATGCTTGCTTACCCTTTGATTGCCTGTTACCACCATTATTCTTTTGTTCCTTCTTTTCAGTTTTACCATCCTCCATCTTGATCTCCTTAGTGTCTGTGTTTTTCTTCGCAGCCATGGTCTCCTCGGCATTCATGATTTTTGCTGCTTTTGCCATCAGTTCCGCCTAGGTCCTGGGTGGATCTTTGTCTAAAGTATAGTACAATTTATTGGGCAACAATCCACTCATCAAAGCAGTAATTTCAGTTTTCTCCTCATAATCAATTACTTCCAATTTCTCGTTATTAAAATGAGTAATATAATCCCTGGTGCTCTCACTTGCCTTATGTCTAACACTTAGCAAGTTTGCTACTCGTTTGACTGGATTAGCTCCAAAATAAAAATTTCTAATGAAGAGCTCTGCTAGCTTAAAGAAAGATTCAATTTTCGCCCGAGGAAGGTTATTGTACCACATCTGAGCAGATCCAGTAAGGGTTCCTGAAAATGCCTGGCATCGCATCTCATCTAGAACAACATAGATATCAACAGCTGCTTGGTATTATTCTATATGGAGAACAGGATCAGTTTTGCCATCATATCTTGGTGTTACTACTGGGGCTTTGAATTTCGACGGTGTGGGAAAATCCACAATCTCTTGTATGAATGGAGTTCCTCGGACAAAGGTCATTTGTAGAGGATTCTTGGTTTTAGCCATCTCCCCTAATCTATCCTCCAACCTTTGAATTGATCCTTTCCATGCATCATTTCCCTCTACGATCCTATTGGTTCGAGCAACTGATCGTGTTGAATTATCCTCTTGGGATCTTTCATGACGAGCAGCTAGTCGTGATTGGACAGAGCCTTCCTTCATATCAAATGGTCGTTGAGAATTCTTTGACACACTCCTAGGGGGACTTCTATTCCTCCTAGGACCTAGACGATCAAAAGGTGAGACTCTACTTAATATTTCAAGAGCACTTGTCCTTTTGGGGGATATAGTGATATTTTGTTGAGTATCTGTAGCTCGTACCGAGGAAGTCCGTCCAGGCTGATAAGAAGGATCATTGAATCTCTCCAATACGATATGAATCGGTGCGTCTGGACTGGAATTATTCTGGGAATAATGTTTGTCTTCGTGAAGAGAGTAAACGAGTGTTTCTCTAAACGCTTCGTTGCCCTGATTGGGCTCGTATTCCGTCTTGAACGGTTTGTATGAGTTGACGCATAGTTTCTTGCATGGTTGTTTGCCCTTGGGCCAAATTAGCCATTATACCAGCTAAATCTTGAACATTTAGAGGAGTGGATGGAGGATTTGGAGGGATCCCAGCGTTTTGATTGCTGGATTCAGGATGATCAGCCATTGGTGATGAATCTTTTTGCTGAAAAAAGATAATTACAGTTGCTTCCCACGGACGGCGCCAATCTGTTGATGTAAAAAATTAGATTATCTCTAATTTATCAATCACAGATAAAAATAAATAAGACAAAAGATTTTTAAAGTGGTTCAGCCTTGTAAGAATGGCCTACGTCCACTGTATTTGTTATTGCTAACTGTTTGCAAAATTCTCGATAATGGATTTACCAAGAAATTCCAAGTCCCCAGCTAATGAGGAGGTTACAATGTATTTATAGCCTTCAGGCTGTATAAATGAAAGGACAACGCGCTGTCATCCAGTAGACATGTACGTCTGTACGATATTAGTGAGCATTTAATGCGCAGTTATATCCTGGATTCTCTTGATTTGGATACGATATACACTTATGTAGCTTGGACCGCCTAAGCTGCTCGACACGCTTGAGCTGCTCGGGGAGCTCGATTTATTCAGGGACGAGCAATAGCTGCTCAGGGCCCATGAGTTCCTCTTGGCTTATTAAATGCTCGCTGAAGTTAAGTTGCTCGGTGACTGTGAGTTGCTTGGTAGAAGCGTATGTAATTGCCACGTTGTCGGACACGTGTTTGTAGGTGAATGGTCCATGTCAGCAGACTAAATTTGGTATCAACAGAAGCCCTCAATGTTTCGTAGTTTGATGTTGAAGAAAAGTATGGAACATTCTGCTACTTATATTTTCGGTTTGTATGGTTTTTAGGAAAGAATTCGTTGTATATAACTCATTTTTAAATGCACAATATCAGATCTTATAAATATTTTAAATTTCCATAACTGCTTCATTTTTTGTGCCCCTTTTCTTCTTTTTAGCCACCGGATACGCAAACATCCGTCATGGTAATCATTTCTTTTTCTATTCCCGAGGTAAAGTATTTAAACGCGACAGAAATCCTATCGTCTTTCACTTTTCAAATATGTCTTTTAACTTTTCATTTCTTCTCTATCTTGTGCGTTCGTTTCTTTCCTTGTTCGTTGTCAACTGGTTCACTCTTCTCCTGTAAGATCTTCTTCCTTCTCTTTTATTTTTCTTTGATCATCATGGTTTATGTTGTTGAATCGATTGACAAATTTTGTTCTGAATTTTCAATTCCTTCATGGGTTATTTTGGAGGAACTTTCTGAACCTTCTGACTATTTCTTTTTGGCTGAGGGACACTGGTTCCCAAGTCTCTTTGTGGCCGAATGTGGCTTTTCTTTTCCTCCAAATCCTTTATGTTTGGAGTTCTGTCAATATTTTGACATTGTTCCTGCAAAAATAGCACCGAATACCTGAAGAATAGTTAATGGAGTCCATAGGTTAAATCAAATTCATGGAACCCGTTTAGGAATTCCAGAACTTATGTTTTGCTACAGATGGGTTGTCAGCGATAGTACTTTTTATTTAAAAACTATATTAGGGTCCTAGGTGTCCCCGTTATGGCAATGGAATAGGTTATTTTTTATTTTTTGAAATCTTATTTTCTTGATGTTTGATAAAATGTATCACTGACATTTAACTTTTTATGATTTGCAGTTGACAGAAAAAGAAAATCTCCAAAGGAGACAGAGGTTAACTTGAAGCATTTGAAACTCATCTGGAGTTTGCACCAATCTGTGGCTAAAGGACTCTACTCAATGGGTTAAAGAAAATACTTGATGATTCTAAAGGAAATTGGATTAATGAACTACACTCCATTTTGTGGGAATACCGAACAACTATAAGAACTTTTACTGGGGAAATACCATACATGCTAGCATTTAGGACCGAAGTAGTCATACCAGCAGAACTGGGTTTGTCGGCCCATAGATTTCTAAATATTAATTCTCTTGTTAGTGATTTAATGCAAAGATTGGACCTAGACTTTCTATAGGAGGTTCGCGAAGATGCAGCCTTGGGGAATGCTACTTATCAACAAAGAGCATCAAACTTTTTTAACAAAATGATCAAATCGACCAACTTAAAGAAAGGGGATTATGTGCTCAAGAAGGTGATTCAGAAGACCAATAAACTTGAAGCCAATTGGCATAGGCCGTATCGTATCTCAGCAGTTGTCTGAGCAGGTACTTACATAATTGAAACTCTAGAAGGAGAAGAGTTAAAAAATTCTTAACATGTCGAACATCTTAGAAAGTATTAACGGTGATGTAATGAGATAAATATTAGTAATCATGTCACTTCAATACCAATAAAATGATAATTTATTCCATTTTTTTTAATTTTTTGGGGTGATATACATCACCACATACTTGGTCAGTAAACTTAAAAAGTTGCTCGAAACAACAACCATATAGTTGGTCGGAGGTCGAAACAACCACCACATAGTTAATTGGCGATCACTCAAAAGTTGGTCGACACAAGCGAGAGTTGATCAGAAACATATAAAAACCCAAGTTAAGATAGGACTTTAAGTCCTTAATACTTGGTCAACATAATCAGGGATAAAACTCTGTATAAAAATCAACAAGTTTTATCCAAACTGGGAAAAATGGAGGAAGAACGTTGTGAATATTCCTAAATATAAATGTAGACACATAATCCACATACGCCTGGTCACCACTAGTAACTAATGCTAAACTTAAAAACTTAGGTGCATTAGTAGAACATATGGAAATACCATGGTAACTAGTACTAAACTTGGATTTAAATTTAAGTGTGCTAGTAGAACCTATGATCACATCAATGTTAACTAATATCAAACTTAGAAATATAAGTATATTAGTAGAATCAAAGATAATCTCATGGGTAATTGGCACTAAATTTGGGCAACTGCCTAAGTGTATCAATAGAAATAATGAAACAAAGAAGTCATTCACATCCAAAAATTGGCAAGATAAGTTAATCGAATATTTTTTCATTCATATAAATAATCATTATAGGCAAATACTGTTCATAGTTGAATTAAAGGAGAAAAATACTCTAGTGGACATTTTCCTTTAGCAATACCTGCTGGACGGTCGTCTAATGTGTAGGTGGAGTTGATGAAATTGAAATCTTGAAGCATCCTTCTGTTACTACTAATTGGGGTCTCTAGTAGATGAGGAGGAGGACGAATGATCTCTAACTCGTCATGAAGGTCGTAGTTCCTTATGTATTTGGAAATCAAACACTAAGGAATTGAATTAACAGGGATCTAGCTGATGTTCATTTTTGAAAGGAGGGTCTTGACATTCTAGCAAACCAGGATCATACCAATGCCAAAGTCTATTGTCTGCTCCACCTTCATAATTATTAAGCATCTATATTAACCCCATTTGTAACCTTCACATTGAGCTTGGCTAAATCGTTTATTAAAATTACCAATGGCCTCATTATATCCCTCCATCCAGACTTCCCTAGGCTACTTGTCAAATTGGAAAGTCAATCTCTCAACCTGATGTTATAGTTTCTTCAGTACTTTATCCTTACCCTTCAGTTGGGAAGACTAGGTGGAAAGTTTCTTGATATGGGTTTGGATCTTTTGGGACATCTCAGTAATGGCTAAATTTTTGGCGTTCGGTTGTGCAGCCTGGTTGGAAACTGTATACTAATTCCTAGCCTCTTCAGTAGTAGCTCGACGAGATTTAACCTTTGATCGGGAGGAAGAAGCAGGTTTGGTTTTCTTCAAGGCTTCCAGTTCTTCCCATAGCCTGGTGTTTTCATTTTTGAAAAATGAAACTCCATCATTAGGAGGATAATTAGTGGAAGGAGCTTTTAGTGAAGTTAGTTAATCCCTCAAATTGTATTTTCCTCCTCCAACAGCTTGGCAATAGCCCTAGCCTCATCTACTTCATATTTGAGCAGAAATTCTTGCCTCCTGAAAAACGATGCATATTTCTTAAAGTTTTCCTTAAAGCCCCAAGCTTCACTCTAAGCTTTGTATTTTTGTTCATAATCGGCATGCAGGAGAGCTTTGGCCTCTTTGTGATCTTCTTGAAGTTATTATATCATTTTAAAGTAAGCCATATTATTAGTTACTAGCCGATTAAGAAGACACTTTAGGTATAAATAAGCTTCCATAGATTGATCTGAGACGTTATCCCCAAGCAACTTTGATAGATCTTCCTCGGACAAAGTCATGTGACCGGCCTTGAAAAGATCATTACATATTTTGAGTAGATCGGAGTCAGTAGAGGAAAGTTGATCCATTTTGGCCATGAAATGTAAGAGTAAAAAAATCTCCAATCAATAACATAATAAAGAGTTTGAAGCAATAATCGAAAGATGAAAAGCGCAGAGAAAGGAAATAGTCATTTTCATTGATAAAAGTCAGATTACAAATACATTGAAAGGATATAAAAAAAAAAGAAATGGAGACAAAAAATAAAAGCTAATCATCGAGTAAGTCTAGACCTTCTCTCTATCAGAAGTCGCTCCAAATAAATTAGAGGCAGAAATGGGTGGAGTGACTTGCTCAGAAGAAGAGGGGAGAGAAGACTCTACAATTATCTACATTTCGTCAGAAGACTCCAAAACAAGGGTGGAATCCCTTATCCCACATCATCTTCAATTTCCTCGTCCAAATTTGGGGGGGGGGGGGGGGGGGAACTAGGGTCATGCCTGAGAAACAGCTCAGACTCTTAGAGAGTACCGACCTCAATGAGTCCTGCCGACCATTCCATCCTTGTATCATTTTTTCTTAACGAATTCAATCTAGACAGAGGCAGCATTTATGGCTTTCTCCCAGCCCTTATTGAATGAGGATTCTTTGGCCTTCATCCTCTTGGCCTTCTCAGTAGCCAAACTCTTCTTCAGCTCAACAACTTACCCCCGAGAAACAACAGCTTCACCCTCAACAACATTTATTTTACTCTCCCACTTCTTCTGTTCATTCGCCAATGCTTTTTGGGAGTTAATCAAGGATTTCTTTAGGCACTCAAAGGACTCTTCTACCTCATTTGAAGAAAAATGAAGTACATCGTCCTTCTCCAAAATATGGTTGAAATCAACCAAGAAATGCAAATAGAAATAAGACCAAGTCAGTATGAGAAATTTATTGAAAATATAAGTATGGAAAAGTAACAACTCTTACCAAAGCAAGGCTCTGAGCATCCCTTACAAAAAATTTTGAACGAGGAATTGCAGATGCAATACCCCTATGGTCTGGTAAAGTACCAGATCTTATTAATTACCTGTCCAAGCCAGGGACAATGGCCACTGGACATCCAATATCAACAACAAATAAATCGACCAAGTCTTATTGGTCGGCAACAGTAGTATTTCCTTCATAATGTCTAAAAGTAACACATCTCTTCAAGCGTTTGAGGTGGGGCTCATCATTTTTCTTGGTTGGGGGCTTTTTCCCAACATCCTCTTTTTGGGTGGCCCCACCAGCAACACATTTAGTGGAGCTAACAGAAGCAATATCTCCCACTATATTGGGGAACTTCCTATTCACTATAGCAGCAGCAAGAGGCATTCAAAGTCTAAAGATGATGAGGGACCTGGAATAAACTCACCACTGCCAGATACAATGGTGGAATAGGTGGAAATTAGGTCTTGATCAAGATCAATGATAAGGGAAGGAGCAACATGAGTAGGATGAGCAATGAAGGAGGTAATGGAGTTTTTATACTCCAATAGGTAAGATGTCGACCTAGTGTGCTCTGCCCCAATCTTCTGGTGAATGCCCTAAAGAAACTTAAGCTTAGTAAGATTAACTTCACTCTCTTTGGGATAATTTCTCTTCCGATCAACTACAATCAAAGAAAATCAAATTCAGTTAGTATTATAGCCAAGGAATTATCAATAAAGTCACATGAAAGTAAAAACAATAATCAAAATAAGAAACTCTTGACACCTAGCCCCTCACTCTTCCATCGTCACCCATGATACTAAGTCATTTCCAAATCTTTAATTAGTGCATTATCGTGTATAAATTCCATTTTCAAACATGAATTATATCATATATATAAATTATAAATAGTGACATCATATATCACAACAGCCACACATAAACAACAAGCACGCATAATTAATTTTCACTATTAAATAATGCAAAGAGTATAAAGGGTGTTAACGCAAAAATTCTCCATCAACGAGGACCAATCAGAAAAGGACACATGTTATCCTACGTGGCAATATTCGACACCCGAGGAGAGTTGGTCGGCATCCGAGGAGAGTTGGTCAGCACCCGAGGAGTGTTGGTCGGCATCCGAGGAGAGTTGGTCAGTACCCGAGGAGAATTAATCGGCACCTAAGGAGAGTTAGTCGGCACCCGAGGAGAGTTGGTCGGCATACCAACCAGGAAGATCAAAGGATAACTATGCATTTAATGTGCATTAATGAAGATGATAACGCATTTAATGAGCCTTAATGTACATTTATACTGTATTAATAGATGACAACACATAGCATACCAAGCAATTCAACAATTAGATTCGTTGAATGTAGACACAAATGTCTACATACAATGAATCTCTTTATCTCCCATCACTATAAATACATATATCCCCTTAGCCAAAAGGGGGGAGAAGAAAAACCTAGAAATACCCTACACAAGATACACATCCTTTCTCTCTCTACACCCTATGGTGCTATTGTAAACCCCTGGGAATAAAATAACAGTGGACGTAGGCTTTATTCATAGCCGAACCACTTTAAAAACCTTTGTCTCTTATATGTTTGATGTGAATGTTTATATTCATCTTCAATCTCATCCTCATCATTTATCTGCTGTTGACGCCATTAAAATGGCCTTAACCATTTTCTGTCTTCAACAGATTGGTGCCGTCTGTGGGAAACGTGTTACAACATTGTTCTCCATCAAAAGGTAAGTTTTTTTATTTTCTCTATGTATAATCAATTATATATTATACATACATCTTTTGATTCAATCGTGATTTTTATGTTTATATACATAAATTAATTGTCCAATTATTATCTGCAAAATGTTGCATATCATGATTTTTAAATCATAACTGTTAGATTAATTCTTATCTAGAAATCTGAAAAATAGTGGATTTCATAAATCATAACTTTTTGCTTAATTCTCAAGTTTCAATTTTATATCATGGAATAAATATTTTAAATGATTACATATACCAATATATACGACGATGATAAGATTTGATAATTTTCATTGTTGATTTTGAAATAATTTTTGAAAGATCTTTGATGACTATTCAAATTCCCATTACATTTTTAATCAGAGAATGGGAAAAGGTTAAAAACAATAAAAAGTTTTCTCATGGAAATCATGACCCAAATCTATTTTCTCTCTCTTCAAGTTTGAGTCTCTTTGCATTCATTTTTATGAACTATATACTTAATTTGGTTCATCTTCAATCTATGTCAATAAAGTCAAATTGATTGATTTTGGATATAAATTTGGTAATAACTTCGATCATTCACCATGTTTTTATCTCTCCAAATAGGGAATAGGAAGGGATCAATATAAAAAATAATTTTCTCTCACCTGAAAAATCATCACCCACCTCTTGTAAAAGAGGATCAGTAAAACAATCATGACCATATCAAGACTCTGGGCACAATTTTGATATGTTGGCCCCCCGTTCATCACATCACATGGTTTTTTTGTCGAAATCACACGATCTAGTGGATTAGATAATTATTCATTTAATTAACATTCTTAATGCTTAAATTTTACATCGAATATTATTTTTTTGATCTATTGGTTCGAGATATTTTGGGACATAGCAATCTCGCGAAAAATTATTCACCGCGGCTCATATGGCTGTCCGGAATCGTCCACTTACAGCCCCTATTTCTGGTCAGCCGTAAATATTGTTGGTCGGCATCATCTTGGGCCATATTTTATTAAAGAGAAGCTTAACCAGACCATTTTTGTTTGTCGGAGATAAGATGTGAAGATCCATCAGCAACGTTGAAATAATTTTATCCAATTACGAGGTATCTTATTATTGGTCGGAGCCCCATATTGTAGCTCGGTGGAACCAATTGCAGGTCGACGATCATCTACTTCTTGATCGGCGACATCTCAGTCTTGTTCGGAGGGTTCAATTTACTGGTCGACAACTATCCAACCATCCACTTTTTGGTCGGTGACATCTAATGTTGTTTGGTGCTGTTAATGCACCATTTTTGTTAATCGGGGACCAGTTACTTCATTGTTGGCACCATATATTCTATAACTTGAGATATCCTTAAATGTTGGTCGGAAACATCCATACCGTTTGTCGGCAGCAGTAGAATCTTGAGGTATTAAAAAATGCGAAGCACCCCAGATATTTCTTTAAACACGAGTTCAGCTCGGGGACAAACAGGGGGCTTAAGTCTTTTTTAACTTATGATCACCCCAAAAATATTTTTAAAACCAAGTGATAAATAATTTTCAAACAGCAACTTATACCTGATTAGTTGTTGGAGATTAAATAACTTTACAAAAAACACTACGTCTTATTTATGATGCATATCTGATAAAAATTTGTCCATCTCACACACATTTGGCACAAAAATATTATTTCATATTTTGAAATTTTTATGCTGATACACATCACATATTGTTTGGCTGAATAATTATTCTCATGATAATAATTATTTTCTCTAGTCTCGACAGGTGCTCGGGCAGCCTATTAAAATTTCATAGGGACGAGATTCAATCCCGATGAAAGATCTCGTAAACCTATGGAAAAGTAGTATTGCTCGACATCAGGCAATTGTGCCTCGACATATCAGCCAACATATATTATTTCATTTTTTGAAATTAATATTTTTATTTCTCAAACATATACCTATCATATATTTATTGAATGATTAAATTATTCTCACGACTGATCAATTCAGCTTACACAAATGGTAGAGCAAGATATTAATTTTTACAGGTACAAGACTCAACGCCGACGAATGCTCAGAAACAATCTGGAAACTATTATCATTTCACCTCAACGAGGCATTATATATTTTATTATTACTCGGAGGTATCGGCTCAAGCACAAATTATTCTATATCCCTTGTGATTCATATTGTATATTCATCTCAACATGGAACTCGGCGAGATACTTATTATCATATTCAGCTCCAAGGAGAACTATAACATTTATTATATGTCACCCCAATGGATAGTTGGTCGGGGTAATTCTTATTTATATGCAGGCCCAGAAAAGTTCTCGGCCATATTCTTATGTTCTGGAAACTATTATTCTTATTCGGCATTATGCAATTGTGCATCGACAAGATACTTATTCAACTTTGAGGAGAATTACAACATTCGTTGTATTTCACCCCCAATGGATAGTTGGTCGGATAATTCTTATTTATATTCAGGCATGACAACGTTCTCAGCCATATTCTTATGTTCTGGAAGATCTTATTCTTGTTCGGCATTATATAATTCTACCTTGACAGATCAACGAGGCACTTTATTATTTTTAATTATTCTTTATATCTATTTGGATGCATATTCTATTCTTATTTCAGCATGGAGCTCGACAAATATTTATAATCATATAATCCGCTCCAAGGAGGTCTCCAACATTTATATTATCTTATTCCCAACAATCTGTTGGTCAGCTCCAGGGATGTCTCCAGCATATATTATCTTATTCCCAACAATTTGTTGGTCAGCTCCAAGGATGTCTCTGTGACACCCCGACTAATTAAACACCGGGTAGCTACTCCTTTATAAAATTAATTCAAAATGCCAAGTTGGCTCAGTTAATAGCATCACTGTCGAAAACGTTTTATCATTTCTAACCACCTAGTATTTAAAAAGTAAGTGCCAAATTTTATTAAATCTGATTAACATGCAACAAGAGTAATGAATAACTAAATAACACCATTCACCATACTGAAATAGAATGAATAACCATCACAATACGTAAATAAAACCTGGAGGAAAAACTCCTCAATACAAATCCCACAACTGATAAGTAAACTGAAATAAATAACTAAAACTGAATACTGAGCAATACATGCTAGAGTCTGAAAACTGAAATGTAAAAATGATGTCTCTAAATAGAAATGGGCAACATGCCCTACAACGGATAGATGGTGACTCTGGAATCCAAAAGATAGAAGCGTCTACATGCAAATCCCTGTAGCTTCCACAAGCAGCTACAGCTCGTCACCTGAATGAGTATCCTATGCTTGGTGTCCCTGTGGCTGGGCACCTAAAATGGTTTTACAAGAAAATATATTTGAAAGCAAATGGGTCAGAGCCCGAAAGTGGAAATCATTTTAAAAACCTGCAAGTGCTTTAAAAACATTTAAAACATTAAATGCAAAGTACATGTTAGGACGTGCACTCACATTAAATTCTCACCTCTCGACTAACTGTGCACTCCTAACGTAAGTACCCATCTATAACTACCCTTTTCCACTAGCTGAGTGACAACGTAACTAGCTAGACTACCAAAGGTTCTACCCATTTTACTCGGTTCCAATTAACATAACAACGCTCGTAATTAAATAGAGGTTTAACGTAAACTCAGTTACTAATTATGCCATTGATATAATTATCAGTTAACTCGTTATATTCTCAAAACAATACCGTAATATTTTACAACATTAACATGAGGATTTCTATAAATTTAATGTATATTATTCACATCATAAATATACGATACAAGCACCCCGCAATCTAAGCTATGGTGCACACATACTCTGCTATCCATCCCGGTACATCACGTACATAAGGATCACATATTCCGAATCTCTCAGGAATAGTTCAGATAACACAAATCACAAATAGTGGAGGCGAACACAGTCACCATCACATGGGTCACGCACATACCTACGCTCCCATGATCATGCAGACTTATTAATATCACAATAAGTCCTTCTATGACCTATGTTCATCAAGGTACCAGTCTATATCCCCCCCGTAGGCACACAAGGATTAGAGGGTCCTAAGCGAACGAAACCTCCCGTGATAGCAAGTATGGTAGGTATGTCATACAAACAATCCATATACTAATACTAAGTAAACACACATCTTAGTAGTACCGTATTTTAATCGTAGTACATATCGTATTCTCGTACTAAGTATAATCAACACCATTCGTACTATTCCGGTTTGTGAGTATACGCGCCATAATTCATCCTCACATCGTAGTAGACACTCACGTCTCAACCCAAATGGTTCAATGAATATAATTCTAGTATATGATTTACTCATTTCAATAACCCAAAAGTCCCAAATAAATCACTATATCATCAAAGGAATGCTAACTCTACCCTTGAACCAGTTCCCGGAACTCCAAAAGTCAAAACAGTCCAAAAGGGGTCAAACTGTCAACTCGTTAGAAGTCTCGTTCGAACGAGGCTTCGAACGAGTTTGGACTGTCAGGTCGTTAGAAGTCTCGTTCGAACGAGACTGTTCGAACGAGATCCCAGTTCGTTCGAACGAACTGACCCTTCTAACGATATCTCGTTCGAACGAGATATCGAACGAAAACCCCTACTCGTTAATAACGACTGGTCAACTCGTTAGAAGCTCGTTCGAACGAGCTCGTTCGAACGACCTGGGGGCTGCTTCTAACGAGATGCCAGTTTCGGCCCAGAACTTCCCAAAAATCGTTTTTCACCATTTTTACTCCTCAAACCTCTTCTAAAATTCGTTCCCACAATATATTGAGTTCTCTAATCATCCTCAAACATGTTAAGGGGCTATACTAACATCATTAAAGGGTTTGATACCATCTAAACATCATTAAATCACAATTTCTACATTAATTCCCAATTTTCTTCAAGAACATAAACCCTAACTTTTTCTCATCATAAATTCCCAGATTCTAATTCGTTTATGCATAACCTAGATATGAAATTTCCGAAATTTAATCTCCCAACAATGTTTCTACATGCAAACCTATCCCAACATTCAATAATAACTTCAAATTTCATGGGTTTTCTTTTAATCTTTCAAGAACAATTAAGATTCTTCAATTTCTAACATGGAAAAGACATTCTTCGAATTTAAATGAAATAAAGTCACTTGCCTTGGTATGATTTCTGAATTTGGTGTGGGTTTGGTGTAGAATTTCTGCAGAATTCCTCTCTCTCTCTCTCTCCTTCTCCAAGCTTTCTTCTCCAAGAGGCTATGGTGGCTAGGGTTTGCTTTGAGGAAACTTATGAAAACCTAATTTAATAAACCTCCGTAGCTTGTTGGGTTAACAAGGGTTGGTTGGGGTCAATCCTTATCAGATTACAACTCTCAATTTTCGTCACTTTTAATTACCCAAAAATATCAAATTACTAAAATACCCTTTATAGTGCCGGGATGGCCTAAAAATACCCCGGGACCCAAACTATACCCCCGGCTAGTGTTTTCTGACTATCTCGACCCTTCCGGACGCGTTGGCGCACTCAAAACGACCATACGGATTATAGATTTTAAATTCACTTTTAATATCAAAATATTATACCGTGACGCGGCGGTCCCACGCGTCTCAACAAAATTTCCACATTGCCGTATATGAGTCCCACGACAAATTTCATAATACCAAATACATATATAATCTTATATGTACATCAACAAATACCAAATCGCATCACATTAGTATTATTATTAACCCGGATTAATTTCCAATTAATACGCAATTTAATTAATTAATCCCAAAAATAAATATAGCCAAAAGTACGGGGTATTACATACTTCCCCCCTAATAACTGAATTTCGTCCCGAAATTCGAAACTAGAAAGTACCAGCTAAAAATAGCTCTGGATAACGTTCGCGCATCTCATCCTCGCGCTCCCATGTGGACTCCTCGACATTGTGATGTCGCCACTGAACACGCACTAACGGGACTATCTTTGATCGCAGTTTCCTCTCGCTTCGGTCCAAAATCGCAATCGGACCCTCCTCATAAGAGCTATCCGACTGGAGATCGATGTCCTCCACAGCAATGTGAGAATGAGCCAAATTATCTCTAAGGTATTTCCTCAGCGAGGAAATATGGAACACGTCGTGAATCCGATGCAAATGCTCCGGTAACCCGAGTCTATATGCAACCGGTCCGATCCGCTCAATAATGGGAAACGGCCCCACATACCTCGGTGCCAACTTCCCCTTCTTCCCGAATCGCATAATCCCCTTCATCGGAGAAACCCTGAGCAAAACCTGGTCCCCCACTTGGAACTCCCTGAAAAACCTCTTCGCATCAGCGTAACTCTTCTGCCGGTCTTGAGCTACCCGAATGCGACTCCGAATCAACTCAATCCTTGCCGAAGTATCCTGAATCACTTCTGGCCCAAGTAGTTTGTTGTCCCCCACCTCCAACCAACATGCTGGGGAACGACAAGGCCTACCGTACAATGCCTCAAACGGAGCCATGCCAATCGTGAACTGATAGGAGTTGTTGTAAGCAAACTCCACCAGTGGAAGGTACTGCTCCCATCCACCCCCGAAGTCAATAATGCACATGCGTAGCATGTCTTCCAACATCTGATTGGTGCGCTCTGTCTGCCCATCAGTCTGCGGATGATAAGCCGTACTCAACCGCAATTCTGTGCCCATGGCCTCCTGGAAACTCTCCCAAAACCTCGAAACAAATATCTTGTCTCTGTCAGACACGATATTTAGGGGCACACCGTGAAGTCTCACAATCTCTGAAATGAAGAGCTGGGCATACTGACCCGCAGTGAAATCAGTCCTAACGGGTAAAAAGTGAGCGACCTTGGACAATCTGTCCACAATTACCCAAACGGAGTCGTGACCCCTCTGCGACGTAGGCAACCCCGTGATAAAGTCCATGGATATGCTCTCCCACATCCACACCGGAACCTCCAATGGCTGTAGCAATCCTGTTGGTCTCTGATGATCCACTTTTACAAGCTGACAAGTGGCGCATTTCGAGACAAACTCAGCGATATCTCTCTTTATACCGCTCCACCAATACTGCCGTCTCATGTCTTGGTACATTTTGTCCCCTCCGGGATGTACGGCGAACCGTGAGCCGTGCGACTCAGCCATAACATCGTGTCGCAATTCTTCCCCTTCCGGAACTACCAATCTCCCATTGAAGCGTAATCCCCCGTCTGAGCTAACGGTATAGGATTCAGCTCCCTCAGCGAGTAATCGAACTATCTGCTCCTGACAGAACGAATCATTTGCCTGTGCCTGTACAACCTTCGTGACAATCTGCGGTGTAACGGTCATCACAGACATGAAAGATCGGGCCACTGCATCCTGGTGTCCCAATTCCTTCCACTTCGCTTTCCACACCTCTGCCATTTCATCTGCTGGCCTGCGGCTCAACGCGTCTGCTACCACGTTAGCCTTACCCGGGTGGTACTGAATGTCGAACTGGTAGTCTTTCACAAATTCGAGCCACCTACGCTGCCGCATATTCAGTTCCTTCTGTGTGAACAGATACTGTAGTGACTTGTGATCCGTGAACAGCTGAAATTTCTCCCCCAAAAGATAGTGCCTCCAAATCCGTAAGGCAAATACCACTGCCGCCAACTCCAAATCATGCGTGGGGTAATTCTTCTCATGAGGCTTAAGCTTACGGGAAGCATAAGCTATGGCCTGTCTCTCCTGCTGCAAAACACCTCCAAGCCCTTGCAAGGACGCATCGGTGTAAACCAAATACTCAACTCCCGGTCTCGGCAATGCTAACACAGGTGCTGAGGTCAATTTGTCCTTCAACTCATCGAATGCCGACTGACAGGCATCACTCCAGATATATGGCACACCCTTACGAGTAAGATGTGTCAAAGGACCTGCTATCTCTGAGAAACCCCGAATAAACCTCCTGTAGTATCCTGCTAAACCCAAGAAACTACGAATCTCCGTGGGTGTCGTGGGCTGTCCCCACTCCCTCACCGCTGACACCTTCCCCGGATCGACAGATATTCCCTGGTCGGAAATAATGTGACCCAAGAACTGGACTTCCTTCAGCCAAAACCCGCACTTTTCATATTTTGCATACAGCTCGTTCTGACGAAGTGTCTGCAAAACCAGCCTCAAATGCTCGGCGTGCTCCTCCTCTGTCTGAGAGTAAACCAGAATGTCATCAATGAAGACAATGACAAACTGATCTAGGAAATCTCTGAACACCCTGTTCATCAAGTCCATAAACACTGCTGGAGCGTTGGTCAAGCCGAAAGGCATAACCTGAAATTTATAAGAACCATATCTTGACAAGAACGCAGTCTTCGAGACATCCTCCTCCCTGATACGCAACTGATGGTATCCCGACCTCAAGTCAATCTTCGAGAAGAAAGAAGCTCCTCTCAACTGGTCGAATAAGTCATCGATTCGAGGCAACGGATACTTATTCCGTATCGTGACCTTATTCAACTCTCGGTAGTCCACACACAATCTCAGTGAACCGTCCCTCTTCTTAACAAACAAAACTGGAGCGCCCCAAGGTGAGGTACTCCTACGAATAAAGCCCTGCCCTAACAGCTGCTCTATCTGATCCCGTAACTCTCGCATCTCAGCTGGAGCCATACGGTACGGTGCACGTGCTATAGGTCTCGTACCCGGTAGCAAATCAATAACGAAGTCTATCTCTCGACTGGGTGGTAAGCCTGGTATCTCCTGAAACACATCCGAATACTCCCTGACAACCGGGATCGAATCTAAAGGAATAACAACCTCCTTAGAGGTATCCTCCTCTAGGTAATACAGATGAGCGGTCGATCCTCCCTCTGGGCGAGGCATCGCCACTATAAACATCTCTTGCCCCGGAATGGCAAAAACAATGCTCCCGTTGAAGCAATCAATCATGGCCCTATATGATACGAGCCAATCCATACCGATGATCACATCGTGAACATGCATATCTAACACTAACATGTCTGCAGGCAATACCAAACCACCAATCTCTACCCCCACTCCCCGGCATATAAAGAAAATAAGTGACCCATTCCCTAATGGTGAGTCGACACACGTCACTGTGCTCTCTGCCGTAGCTAACAATCCTAAAGCTTTCGCGAAGTGTGTAGCAATAAAACAGTGTGTAGCACCCGTATCAAATAACACCCGACCCATAGTGCCATGGATAGGAAACGTACCCTCGATCGCGGGCGGTGCCTGTGGAACTGCAGCCTGGTGAACGTTGTAGACACGTCCATACTGTAGCTGCCCCTGCTGAGCTGGGACTGCTGGAATGGGTGGCAATGCTGCCATCTGTGGCGGTGCAGGAAGAGCGGCGAGAAACATAGGTCTCTGTGGCTCCTGGCGAGCACCCTGCTGCTGCTGCTGTGGGGCCCTGCCCCTATCAGGACAATCCTGCTTCTTATGGCCAGTCTTGCCACAAGTAAAGCACTTCCCTGGGAAGTTCCCTCCCCTCTGCCCCTGCTGTCCCCGGCCCTGGTGGCCGTTACCATTCCTCCCTTGGCCCTGCTGGCCCTGATGAAATTGCTGCCCATTCTGTCCCTGCTGGCCCTGATGGCCGTTTGGACCCTGATGGCCCTGGCGGAAACCTCCCTGTCCCTGCCTGTAGTTCCCTGACCGGAACCTCTTATTGTCCCCCTGCTGGGTACCCTGCTCAGTCTGTCTCTGCCCCTGACCGGTCTGTGCTCCGCTGGTACCATGCCCTCCAGTCCTGCCCTGATGGCTAGACTCCCCTGACCGCTTGCCCTCTGCCATATGAAAACGGTGGTCCTGGCAGTGTAGTAATGCAGCGTTAACCACATCAGAATACGTGGCCAACGATAGGTTCCCTAGCAGATGCTGACGGATCCTCCAATTCAACCCATCAGTGAACTTCTCTATCTTCTTCTTCTCTGTTGGAATCTCGTCTGGAACGATATTCAACAGGTTAGTGAACTCGGCCTCATACTCGGCCACTGTCTTGCCCTCTTGCCTCAAACTCATCAGCTTCCTCCTCATCTCTGTATGAACTGCGGACGGAAAGTACTTGCGGTCGAACCGCACCCAGAACTCCTGAATCGTGAGGGTATCCCTCTCCTCCGTGGTGGTAATGGACTCCCACCACTGCAGTGCAGATCCCACTAGCTTGGAAGTAGCTAGCACCTGTTTCTGGACGTCAGTGCACTCATGCATCCTCAAATGCCTCTGTATGTCCTTCCTCTATTGGCTCGAGACTACTACATCTGAGCTACCAGCAAACTCTGGCGGATGCGCTTTCTGAAAAGCGTCACGTACACGCTCCCAAGCAGACGGGAATGCATTAACCTGTACTGGCGCGGCGACCGGCGCCTGAGGTGGTGCCTGCTGAATTACGGCAATCGCGGCATTTACCGCTTGGGCTACTATAGCAGCAACCTCAGCGGCGTTCAACATGCCCTGAACTGGAGCGGGCTGTGGTTCGGGCGTAGCATTCCTGGGAACTCGTCGTGCACGTCGTGGAGGCATCTGAAATAAGAACAAAGTTTATAAGTTTACGGTTTATAAACTTAACATAGCTGAAGAACGAAGCATACACAAAAGAATACAACAGTCCTAAAATATAGGGCTCTATATCAAAGAAACGTAGCGGAAACATAATAGTCGTACAGATCCTAAAGGACACTAGAACCTGATGCTCTGATACCACCTGTGACACCCCGACTAATTAAACACCGGGTAGCTACTCCTTTATAAAATTAATTCAAAATGCCAAGTTGGCTCAGTTAATAGCATCACTGTCGAAAACGTTTTATCATTTCTAACCACCTAGTATTTAAAAAGTAAGTGCCAAATTTTATTAAATCTGATTAACATGCAACAAGAGTAATGAATAACTAAATAACACCATTCACCATACTGAAATAGAATGAATAACCATCACAATACGTAAATAAAACCTGGAGGAAAAACTCCTCAATACAAATCCCACAACTGATAAGTAAACTGAAATAAATAACTAAAACTGAATACTGAGCAATACATGCTAGAGTCTGAAAACTGAAATGTAAAAATGATGTCTCTAAATAGAAATGGGCAACATGCCCTACAACGGATAGATGGTGACTCTGGAATCCAAAAGATAGAAGCGTCTACATGCAAATCCCTGTAGCTTCCACAAGCAGCTACAGCTCGTCACCTGAATGAGTATCCTATGCTTGGTGTCCCTGTGGCTGGGCACCTAAAATGGTTTTACAAGAAAATATATTTGAAAGCAAATGGGTCAGAGCCCGAAAGTGGAAATCATTTTAAAAACCTGCAAGTGCTTTAAAAACATTTAAAACATTAAATGCAAAGTACATGTTAGGACGTGCACTCACATTAAATTCTCACCTCTCGACTAACTGTGCACTCCTAACGTAAGTACCCATCTATAACTACCCTTTTCCACTAGCTGAGTGACAACGTAACTAGCTAGACTACCAAAGGTTCTACCCATTTTACTCGGTTCCAATTAACATAACAACGCTCGTAATTAAATAGAGGTTTAACGTAAACTCAGTTACTAATTATGCCATTGATATAATTATCAGTTAACTCGTTATATTCTCAAAACAATACCGTAATATTTTACAACATTAACATGAGGATTTCTATAAATTTAATGTATATTATTCACATCATAAATATACGATACAAGCACCCCGCAATCTAAGCTATGGTGCACACATACTCTGCTATCCATCCCGGTACATCACGTACATAAGGATCACATATTCCGAATCTCTCAGGAATAGTTCAGATAACACAAATCACAAATAGTGGAGGCGAACACAGTCACCATCACATGGGTCACGCACATACCTACGCTCCCATGATCATGCAGACTTATTAATATCACAATAAGTCCTTCTATGACCTATGTTCATCAAGGTACCAGTCTATATCCCCCCCGTAGGCACACAAGGATTAGAGGGTCCTAAGAGAACGAAACCTCCCGTGATAGCAAGTATGGTAGGTATGTCATACAAACAATCCATATACTAATACTAAGTAAACACACATCTTAGTAGTACCGTATTTTAATCGTAGTACATATCGTATTCTCGTACTAAGTATAATCAACACCATTCGTACTATTCCGGTTTGTAAGTATACGCGCCATAATTCATCCTCACATCGTAGTAGACACTCACGTCTCAACCCAAATGGTTCAATGAATATAATTCTAGTATATGATTTACTCATTTCAATAACCCAAAAGTCCCAAATAAATCACTATATCATCAAAGGAATGCTAACTCTACCCTTGAACCAGTTCCAGGAACTCCAAAAGTCAAAACAGTCCAAAAGGGGTCAAACTGTCAACTCGTTAGAAGTCTCGTTCGAACGAGGCTTCGAACGAGTTTGGACTGTCAGGTCGTTAGAAGTCTCGTTCGAACGAGACTGTTCGAACGAGATCCCAGTTCGTTCGAACGAACTGACCCTTCTAACGATATCTCGTTCGAACGAGATATCGAACGAAAACCCCTACTCGTTAATAACGACTGGTCAACTCGTTAGAAGCTCGTTCGAACGAGCTCGTTCGAACGACCTGGGGGCTGCTTCTAACGAGATGCCAGTTTCGGCCCAGAACTTCCCAAAAATCGTTTTTCACCATTTTTACTCCTCAAACCTCTTCTAAAATTCGTTCCCACAATATATTGAGTTCTCTAATCATCCTCAAACATGTTAAGGGGCTATACTAACATCATTAAAGGGTTTGATACCATCTAAACATCATTAAATCACAATTTCTACATTAATTCCCAATTTTCTTCAAGAACATAAACCCTAACTTTTTCTCATCATAAATTCCCAGATTCTAATTCGTTTATGCATAACCTAGATATGAAATTTCCGAAATTTAATCTCCCAACAATGTTTCTACATGCAAACCTATCCCAACATTCAATAATAACTTCAAATTTCATGGGTTTTCTTTTAATCTTTCAAGAACAATTAAGATTCTTCAATTTCTAACATGGAAAAGACATTCTTCGAATTTAAATGAAATAAAGTCACTTGCCTTGGTATGATTTCTGAATTTGGTGTGGGTTTGGTGTAGAATTTCTGCAGAATTCCTCTCTCTCTCTCTCTCCTTCTCCAAGCTTTCTTCTCCAAGAGGCTATGGTGGCTAGGGTTTGCTTTGAGGAAACTTATGAAAACCTAATTTAATAAACCTCCGTAGCTTGTTGGGTTAACAAGGGTTGGTTGGGGTCAATCCTTATCAGATTACAACTCTCAATTTTCGTCACTTTTAATTACCCAAAAATATCAAATTACTAAAATACCCTTTATAGTGCCGGGATGGCCTAAAAATACCCCGGGACCCAAACTATACCCCCGGCTAGTGTTTTCTGACTATCTCGACCCTTCCGGACGCGTTGGCGCACTCAAAACGACCATACGGATTATAGATTTTAAATTCACTTTTAATATCAAAATATTATACCGTGACGCGGCGGTCCCACGCGTCTCAACAAAATTTCCACATTGCCGTATATGAGTCCCACGACAAATTTCATAATACCAAATACATATATAATCTTATATGTACATCAACAAATACCAAATCGCATCACATTAGTATTATTATTAACCCGGATTAATTTCCAATTAATACGCAATTTAATTAATTAATCCCAAAAATAAATATAGCCAAAAGTACGGGGTATTACAGTCTCCATCATTTATTATATCTTATTCCCAACAATCCGTTGGTCAGCTCCAGGGAAGTCTCTATCATTTATTATCAAAAATATATTCCCAAAAATGCCAACTAAGGTTGGTTGGGAAGAAAAACTATTCCTAAAAATGCCAACTAAGGTTGGTTAGGAAGTAAATCTATTCCTAAAAATGCCAACTAAGGTTGGTTAGGAAGTAAATCTATTCCCAAAAATGCCAACTAAGGTTGGTTGGCAAGTAAATCTATTCCCCAAAATGCCAACTAAGGTTGGTTGGGAAGTAAATCTATTCCCAAAAATGTCAACTTAGGTTGGTTGGAAATAAGAAGCTGTCAACTACAGTTGGTCGAAAATATTTTATGAGTATGTGAAAGTGATCAAGAAAAAAGCATTCAAAGTTCACATTCCACACTTGGGGGATTCTATTACAGATATATTTGTTCATTTGGTGGAACATTCTTATAACATCATGCAGTCGAGCATCAAATTCAACTCCACAAACTCACACGGTCGGGGCCCCGACCAATCATCATTCAGGAGTTGTTTTTCTTGCTGAGGAATTATTTTTGATATTGAAGTTCAGGAGGTATATTGAAGTTCAGGAGGCGTATTCAGAAGTTTAGGAGGTGCATTCAGAAGTTCAGGAGGCATATTCAGGAGTTATTATGCACATATTATTGAAGTTCAGAAGTCAAATTTAGCATCTACGGCACTGAGATCTTTACTACTACTATCCCGACCAACATTGAAGAAGAAGTTGTATGAAAATGTTTCGAAGTCCACCACTAGCTTGGTACTAATCAGATTGAAGAGTTGGGTTCAAAAGCTAGTATGTTACTCGAAAAAGTATTCAGAGGATCATAAATCAGAAGAATCAAGCACGTGAAGTTAGCACTCAGTTGCTCGACACAGGAGGCAGTTGGTCGGCTAGCAAACCAATCAACATACTTGAAGATTATGACAAGCTACAAGCTGCATACTATGGCATGGCTGCATCCAAATTCCCAGGGGTGATACATAGCACATGGAGTTCCTCAAAAGAAAGATTAGCAACCATCGATCAGCCTGCATCATATGTCGTCCAGGAGATAATGCACTTTATGTTGAATAAATTAAGAAGGTAGATCAAGAATTTCACGAGCACCGAGCAACACTGCAGAATAAATACTCCATCCTTTCAAGTAAACCATCAAGCATGGAGCATTGGGGGCTTCTGTTAATGCAAAAATTCTCCATCTATGAGGACCAATCAGAAAAGGACACATGTTATCCTACGTGGTAATATTCGACACCCGAGGAGAGTTGGTCGGCATCCGAGGAGAGTTGGTCGGCACCCGAGGAGTGTTGGTCAGCATCCGAGGAGAGTTGGTCAGCACCCGAGGAGAATTAATCGGTACCAGAGGAGAGTTAGTCGGCACCCGAGGAGAGTTGGTCGACATACCAACCAGGAAGATCAAAGGATAACTATGCATTTAATGTGCATTAATGAAGATGACAACGCATTTAATGAGCCTTAATGTACATTTATATAGTATTAATAGATGACAACACATAGCATACCAAGAAATTCAACAATTAGATTCATTTAATGTAGATATAAATGTCTACATACAATGAATCTCTTTATCTCGCATCACTATAAATACATGTATCCCCTTAGCCAAAAGGGGGGAGAAGAAAAACCTAGAAACACCCTACACAAGATACACATCCTTTCTCTCTCTACACCCTATGGTGCTATTGTAAACCCTTGGGAATAAAATAACAGTGGACGTAGGCTTTATTCATAGCCGAACAACTTTAAAAACCTTTGTCTCTTATATGTTTGATGTGAATGTTTATCTTCATCTTCAATCTCATCCTCATCTTTTATCTGTTGGCCATTTTAGTGGCGTCAACAAAGAGTATTATGGAAAATTATTAAATGAACTTTGAAGGGCACTAACTATGAGGAATTGTTATGCTATAAATATATCTCTTAAGGTTATTTGTAATAGTACAAAAGACGATATGATAGATCTTTGGCATAAGAGGTTGCTCATATAAAATTTAGGGATATTGGCAGACTTGCTAGGAATGAACTAGTTTGTGACCTACCTCATTTTGAGTCAGCTTCTTCCCACATATTTGGTACTTTCCAAATAGACAAATGAATATAAAATACACATAAGAATCAGAACATGATGTCTACATGTGGACACCTCAAACTTTAATCACACTTTTTTGTCATGACCCACCATCCTCCCACAACCTCTCGAAAAACATTTCGTAAAATCATGACTTTGGTAATAGGAAAACCTCAATCTTATCATAATCATGTGGGCAATCCCATAAATACGCAAAAATCAAGTCGTAAATCCCAAGCCCATTTGGGAATCCAACTCCTATCAAACTTTTAACTACGCAGTTAAAAGTTTATCGCATGACTAATTTTTAACTGGAAGTTAAAAGATCATCTTTATGAATCCTTCTACTTCCTAAGTTTACTACAACGCTAAATTTTATACATATGAATATAATAACCAGATTATAACAAAAATGTTACACAAAGGAATGGGCTCCATAAAATACCAGAACATTTTATAATTTATAACTTGTATCACAAAGCCCATGTATGTAATTACACCCCCTTGTTGGAACTACATAGGCTTTGTAAGGATAAAATTTCCAATTGAATCTTAATATAGTTTTAACTTATTCCCGGAACAAAACACGTTTGACTCGTAGGTAGATTTTTATTGTCCAATCCCACACATACTATGATGTATCAAAGATTAAATGAAGACGTCACGAAAAAGCTTCAAGGAATTAATTATGCTGAAGTTTAATTGTTATGAAATTTCTCTTCTTCAAAGTTTAATTGCACTTCGAGATCACTCAGGTATGAATGCATAATGTTAATGAAACTCAGAATTTAATTCAATAAAAATAAGGATGTTATTTTTAAACGAAATTGTTTTTCAAAGTATTTTACTTGTTTACATTTCATTTAGAGCTGATTAAGAAGGATTAGAGTTTGATTTGGTTTGGAGTCTAATCTGGGTACTTTCATTCAAACGACATATGTTGTTGTTCGAACAAGAGCTTTTGTCATTAGAACGACGTAATAGCTCGCTTGAACGAGAGATGGCACAGCCTTAAAATATTTATAAATAGGTTGCTTCAGTTTTATCGAAGTGTGTGAGTAAGAAAAATAGTTTACAATATAGAGAGTTTTCTGCACAAAGTTTTCTAAGTGTTTTCACTATAAAACATCCTTAGAGTTTACAAAGATTTGAGTTATCATTACCATATGTTTATGTGAATTTGGTTGCACCATGTTGGGTTTGTTCAACACTTGAACACTATTGGTTTTGCGATGGAGAAGCGAAGAAGGTTACTTTTTTGTTTAACATAGTAGACGACACAAGGCTGTATCGGTGGATACCGAGGCATTCGTGGAGGTGACTGATGTGGATGAGCATCATATAATAAGGTTACTTTCTACATGGGCACTGTGAATATTGGTAGAAGATCAAAGGAGCATCAAGTCTCATGGGTGAATCAAGTTGTTAAATAAGATTACCGTCTGACTTTGTAAAACCACTGTCATAGTGATTGTCTGGCCTGGGCCATCCGAGGTTTTTTTCATTTATGGTCTTCCTCGTACATCGGCATTGTGAGTACTGCTTTACTTTATTTTACTTGCTTTAATCACTAGTTGCATGCTTAGGGTTAAACAAGATAAAATTTGGTAAAGTTAATTTATATCACAAGTTGGTGTGGTTTAGAAAAATTGAAAAAGAAGTTATTCATAAAAAGAGAAAGCTGGGTTGTATTCATCCTTAACTTAATTCCACTCAAGCAAAAGTTTTTGTTAAAAAGTTATGTACGAGGACCTAAAAATCGGTATCAGAGCTAGAAATACATTTTTATTGTGTTTGATCCCTTTTTGTTTGTAAGGATGAATTTTGGAGGTTATGATAGTTTACACATTACAGTTTTTTATGGAACTAATTATGCTTATTGGAAAATGCAAATGAGAAGTTCTTTAAAATTCATTGATGATCATGTCTGGTTAGCTATTGAAAAAGTTTGGTCACCACCTGTCACACGAGAGGGTGATGTCACTAGTTTGAAACTCATTGAGTCATGGATTGATACTGAACATAAGCTTGCACTGTATAAATCTAAAGGTCTACATGTTATTTCCTCACATGTCACACCTGAAGAGTATAATCATATCATGATTTGTGAAACTTCGAAAGAAGCTTGGGATACACTGGAACTCACTCACGAGGGCATGAGCACGGTTAGGGCATCTAAGTTGCAAAATCTCACTACACAGTTTGAGACAATTAAGATTTTAGTGGCTGATACATTTGACGAGTTTTTCACTAGGTTGTCTACGATTGTCAATGCGGCGTTTAACCTAGGTGAGAAGATTCCCAATAATCGAGTGATTATGAAAATTTTGAGATCATTGGCGAGTAGGTTTGATGCGAAAGTGACTGTTATGAATTACTTTAGTATGCTTAACTCGTCGAAAGTTTAAAAGATCGTAGGTCACCTACAAACCTATGGACTCTATATGTTTACCTCCAAACAAGTGCTTAAGAAAGAAAAGGGCATTGCTTTGAAATCCCTGAAGGAGGAAACTAAAGTTTCGAATGAAGATTTAAAATTCAAAAGCAATCAAAAGATGCTAAAAAGTTTAAGAAATTCAAGAACAATGGAGACTCCACCCCTAATGATAAGGTTGAGAAGCCTAAGAGAGACGAGTCCGATAGGTGTTTTGGGTGTGAGGGGTATGGTCACAAAGTAGCTGAGTGTCCCACTAGACTTAATAAAGAGGTCAAGAAGCATATAGCATACAACTCCACCTTAAGTGATAGTGAATAGAAAGAGGGAGAGGATTCCCCCATTGAGCGTAACTTTATTACATTTATGGCATGTCATGTGAGCGATGACGATATATCTTCGCCCGAGGATACTCATGTGCATGACACTTCTGAGGCTGTTGAGAGGGATTCCCGAGAGGGTAAGGGTGATGAGAATGATGATGAGGAGATCGACGTAGGTGAGTTACAAGTTGCATATCGATAATTGTTTGAGGAGATAGTGAAAGTGAAAAAGGCTAACTCGAAATTGCAAGCTAAGTTGAATGAGCGTGCCATAGAAAATAATGATGCGTTAATTGAGGATTTTAGGGTATAGGATAATAATCTTAGGGAGAAGCTAGAGTATGTCGAGAAAGAGAGAGATAGCCTTAAAGGTTTGATGGAGGCTTTGAAAAAGGATTTGCTAAAGTTTAAGGAGTCTATGCGTCTACTTGAGTCTAGGATTAAGGAGTTAGAGGAGAGTTTGAGAGACTCGTCTAGAGTTAAGTTTGACTTAGATTCTTGGTTGGAGAAATTGGATAGGATGTTAGGCACCATCCAAGTCAAGAAAGATAGGTTTGGTATAGGCTACGACGAGAGAGTTCTCATTCCCAAAGCCAATAGCAATCGTGTGACAGAGCCCACTAGGAAATCGAGGAGAGGTCGATATTTAGGTAATCACTCCCACCATTTTACACATATTCCCATTGTGGTAGAAAAGGTCACCTTAGACATTTTTGCTACGACCTTAGGAATGCTCCTAGGAAGTTAAGGAATAAAGTCGTGGTGGTTCCCAAAACCCCCAACCGTTATGTCACATCTACTTGGGTTAGGAAATCTAACTTAGAGGCTTTAGGACTAAAACTTCATGGTTCTCATTTGGTTGCACTTGATTGTTCCCATGTCAAATCTAAAGGTTGAGTGTGTTACCATGTTTATCAATTTGTATTATATTTTTCATTTATTGCATCTTATTTGAAAACATACAAAAAGATTTTGTTTTTGATAAAAAAAATTGAAAAATTCAAAAAGATTTTTTTTTGAAAAATTTTGAGAAAAACACAAAATGATTTTTCTTTTATTTGAGTCAAAATATTTTGAAAAAGCCAAAAAGATTTTCATTTTTTTGTGTTATTCGTTAACATGTTTGATGTGGCATATTGGTGTGCTTGGAGCCCTTTCCTTCCATTATTCATGTGGCTAGGACATTTGGTCATTGTTATCGATTCTTAGATTGATATTAACCATTTTATTATAGGGTTGTTTCAAAGTTGATATGCATTTTAATTCGACTTTGTATATATGTCATCTTTACACACCTGCACAAGTTTATATGTATGTTTGTCTACTCTTTCATATTTGAGTTTGGTGAGACGTTCTTATCTCAATTATGTCATCTATGCGTAAGTAGAATTAATGAGGATGTGTGCATGTAATAATTGTTTACCGTCAGGATTGTAATTAAAAAATGATGAGTGTTCATGGGAAAGGGCTGCGAGAGTTTAAAATTGGCTCGTCGTGAAAGCCATCATTTAAAAGAGCCTGAAAAAATCATAAGGCAATGAAAAGAATCATATGCCAAAAAATTGGGCCAAATTAGTTTAGTTAATTCAAAAGAAAATATGATATATTTGAGGGAGTTTGGATGAATTAAAAATTTAACCGGGTTTGCACAAAGAATTAACGTTGAAAATTCGTGTCATGACGTTATTGCTTGTAGAATCGTCAAAATTTCAGATCCATGTGCATGATGTTTGTTTAGTTCATTAAGCTCACACTTTAATTGTCACATATGGCTATGATAAAGTTTGATGATTGATTGTTATTAATTAGAGCTTCTTGATCATTTCGATGTGTTAGAATTGTGGTTCATTTGTTGTAGTTCACGCCCATACATTCCATGTTCATGTTTGAGCATATCGGTACTATGTTCGCATGTTACTCACATTTGGCTGTATTGAGTTTTCATAGTTTAGCTACTGTTTCGCCATTTTGATCCCACCTTGCAGTTAGAATTTTTAGGAATTTCATTTCACTGAGCAACACGGTTTAATGTTTCTAGGAAATTGTGAACTTTTGATCTGCTCATTCGAGCGAGATCCACTGTCGCGAGAAGCTGTTGTTCTAACGACATAGCTTATTATTCAAGAGATGTCTCATTTTTTTCAAATGACGTCCCTGGCTCATTCGAGCGACGTCTGTATTTTGGAAACTCTACTGTTTCAATACCCTATTGCATATTGATTCATATTTTGGTATTGGGTTGCTTCTGGACATATGTTTATGTAGTCTTTTTTAAAGATTTGATCTTTTACTGCATTAATTTAGTTTAATCACACCTTCTTAGATTTGATATATTTTTGTGTGATTCAATATTTGCTAGCTACTGATTTGACATTAATCGATCATATTTAGCTGGTTGTTTCATATTTATCTCTCTATTCTTCAAATTGATTTAATCAAATTTGTATTATTTTATTCTAGATATGTTTATCTTTTCACTGGATTGTCTATTCGAGATAAAAAGGCGGAGAGATGTCTGTGATGTAGGGGAGTTTTGTGAGTTTCATAGTTGTATTCAAAATGGTATCATGTTTACACAAAATGGTTTCATATTTACTCACATAATAAATGATTCTAATTTTAGTTTTCATATTGATATGTATCATTTATTCCTCCATACTTCACTGGGTATTTGTCATTTTCATGTGTAGGTATGCTTAAAGAGATTCTATATTTCAAGTCTACATCACATTCAGACATTCACAGACATTTTCATGATTGTCAGTCCATCGTTTATGAGTCTTATCCTATACTGATGATCTAATTTTACTTTTGGGTTTTATGGGATAGGATTTAGGCATCATACGGTTTGACGGACCGCTTAAGCATTTCACTGTTAGTTTTATCCCAGAATAGTCAAAGGGGGTATTTGTAAGGACAAAATTTCCAATTGAGTCTTAATGTAGTTTTGATTTATTCCCGGAACAAAACATGTTTGAGTCATAGGTAGATTTTTATTGTCCGATCCCACACAGACTATGATGTGTCGAATATTAATTGAAGACATTGCGGCAAAGATTCAAGGAACCAATTATGCCGAAGTTTAATTGGTGCGAAATTTCTCGTCTTCAAAGTTTAATTGCATTCCGATATCACTCGGGTATGAATGCATAATGTTAATGAAACTCAGAATTTAATTTAATAAAAATAAGGATGTTATTTTTAAAATCAATTGTTTTTAAAATGTTTTAAAAGTGTTTTACTTATTTACATTTAATTTAGAGCTAATAAGGACGGATTAGAGTTTGATTTGGTTTGGAGTCTAATCTGGGCACTATCGTTCAAATGACATAGGGATGGTCACAAAGAAGGAATTTGTCTATCGTTTCTTATCATTCTCTCTTTTAATAACTAAACAAGACCAATAAAGGTTGGACTTCGACATTAAGGTTCTCATCCATTGGCCTGAATTCTTTCTCAAGGTCCTCTAAACTCATATCACCTAACTCTCTCTCATGATTGATTTTCAAACAGTTCCTCTCACTCTCCTCTAATATGTCCCTCTCACGCCTATGTGCTTGCTCTCTCTCTCAATCATGGTCGCTAAACACACCTCCCCTACTTCTTGCTCAATGTCATAATTATCATTCTCTCTTCGTGCAACAAGGCCTACCCCTAACGGATCTCGCACTCTCATGCCCGTGTATTGTCTCCTTTATAAGATTCGTATCTCGTGGTCCACTCACATCACCATCGTTCTTGGTGTTGTTAAAGATATTTGTCTCGAGGGTCATTTTCCCAAACGTTAGTTACATTTTCCCACTTCAAGTATTAATAAGTGAATTAGTTGTAGCTAAGAATGGTACGCCAAGGATGACGGGCAAATGATTACTCGAGAGAATGGATAGCTCCTCATCCCAAATGACAAAATCCACCAGGAAGTAAAAAGTGTCAACTTGGATGATCACATCCTCAATAATTACCCTAGGCATCTTCACAGGGCAATTCGCGAGTTGGAAAGTCATATTTGTGGGCTTAAGGGCCCCCAAGTCTATTTTCTTATAGATGGAATAGGGAAGAATGTTAACGCTCATCCCTAAATCTATTAGCGCTCTCTCGATTCGGCTCTTCCCCATGATGCAAGAAATGGTGGGTTTCATCTAGATCTTTATATTTTAATGGAAGGTAACTCAATAGTACTGAACTAACGTTATGTGCTAAGAACACATTTTTCGTACCTTTAGCCTACGTTTAACCATGAGTAAGTCCTTAAGGAACTTAGCGTATGCGGTAATTTTCTTAAAAGTCTCGAGAAAAGGAAAATTGATCTTTACTTGCTTAAGAACGTCTAAGACATCGTCCCAAGAGGTTTCTTTAGAGCGAGGGACCAACTGTTGAGGGTATGGGGCTACATTGGGATATATCACAACCACTTCCGGCCCGGCTGTGTCATCATTACCACTCTTTTTTAAGGGGACATCCTCTTTCGTGTCGGGCAAAATATCCTTTTTGATTTTGCTCATCGCGTGGAGGAGGTGACAAGTCAATAACCTTTCCACTACGTAGAGTGGTAATTTCACTACATTGCTCTTTATTTGTGTTGGATATAGAGATAACACTTGGTTGACCTTGAGGAGGTCTTTGGCCTAGGGCAGGAAACTTGCCCTTTTCTTGGATACTTAAGGATGCTTGCAACCTAGAGATGATTGTATTCATCTCAGTGGAAATGCGCTCAAACTTAGCATTGGTTGCATTTTAAGATTGGATGGATTGATTTAAATTGTCCTCAAGAGTCCTCCGCAGTGGGATGATGTATGGGCTTGGAGGTGATGCTTGCATGAGTGGCTACATAAGTGGAGCTTGTTAAAATTGAGGAGGGGGTGGAGGTAGGGAAACATGTGAATTTGGACTCAACGCAGCTTGTTGTTGCTCGTAGCTAAAACCAGGATGGTTTCTCCAAGAAGGGTTGGAAGATTTCTCATGAGGGGCATTGAAGTTACCCTTAAATTCTCCTACCCCATTTACTTATTCTTGAAGCATGATCTTATATGTGGGGATTATCGGGCATTTCTTGGTTGAATGTCCCGCCACACAAATAGCTCACACCTTCTCTTTCATGGATTGGGTGGATCCGATAGTTTCTCTTAGTCGTACCTTGAGTATGTATCTTATACTTTTCTCAAATTGATCAAGTCGATGGTCTAACAAGGAATATTTATCCAATTGGTATAGACCAGATGCAGAAGGATTGGTGGACACTTGTCGAGGTCAGTTTGGGCAGTGGGATAGGATGTGTCCCATTCTTTAGTAGTCTCGGTGACATACTTAAGACGAGCCTCGGCATCGCTCGCATCTAACTCCCAAAATAAGTTGTTTAGACACTATATTAATCCCTTGATGGAAGAAAGAGATTAGGTAATGCTTCTCAAATCCATGATGTGGGCAATAGAAAACTAACTCTTAGAAAGGTTCCTAACACCGATCAAATAACTCATTATCTTGTTTTCGAAAGGCTTAAATTTGAGCCTTAATGAAGTTGGTTTTATGTTGTGGAAAGAATTTCGAGAGAAACTTGGATTGCATATCCTTCCATAATATAATGGAGTTCGGTATTAAAGACCAAAGCCAGGTCTTAGCTTTATCCTTTAAGGAAAAAGAAAAAAGTTTAGGCGAACGACATCTTGCGACTTGATCACTAAACGTACTGCATGCCTCTTCGAACTCACGGATGTGGAGGTATGGTTTCTTTGAATCCATGTTGTGAAATGTGGGAAGAATTTGTATCATTCCATTACGAAAGTGGAAGTGTCCTACATTGTATGGAAGTAGAATGCACCCAGGGGTGACAGTTTGCTCGGGAAATAAGAGTTCTTTCATGGGACGGTATGATAAATCTCCCTCACACGTATCGAAACTAGTGTGGTCAGACATCCTGCTCTCTCCAATAGACTCGAAGTCCTCACTCGGTGCCCTAGAAGTGTGACTCAAAGTGTGACTCGTGGTGGAATTAGGCGGTGGAGGAGGTGGAACCCAAAACTGCGAAATGTGAAGGGTATGTGGGCTATCGGGATTATACTCAACGATGGGATTTTCTTGGATTCTTGTTGAATTATTTTGAGGAGTTTATTACGGATTTTTCATGAAAGGGTTTTCAGAGATGTTATATTTTTCTGCTTTTCAATTTTCAATTTTATGATTTTTTTTTTGGATTTTTTAATTTTTTTTGGCTTTTTAAGATTTGGAATCAATTTTTGGATCAATTCAACATAACCTAAAAATCTACCTAACTCCCCGGCAACGGCACCAAAACTTGACACGACCACAAATGTGTCTAAAGTACATTCTTATATAGGCTCAAGTGCAAGCCTGTCACGTAAGTAATAACCTAGTAAGTCGGGATCGTATCCACGGGAAACTAGGAAGAATGCTCGTATCGTCGAAGGATTAGAAGACTAACCCTAAATTGATTCGAGAAAAGAAACTAAAATATGATTAATTGTGAAACTGAATTCTACTGTCTAAATGTTGTTGGAATTTAAATTACTATCTAAGCTACGTGCACAAAAGTAAAACTTCTGAAAATAAGTAAATATGAATGAGGAAAAGAAGGTTAGGATACAATCCCCTAAACCCTAGTGCATTTACCGGATAGAAACCTAGATTTTGAATTAGATATTTGATTAAATTCAGTCTTTATTAATCCTAATCATTACATATATGAGGGTACTAGCCCGCATCATACATAATCAAAGATAAGAATAAAGCGGCGATGCATAGCCAACATGTACATCGCATTCTTAAACACCTCGGTTACCTAGGTCAAAGGAGGTTAAAAGACCTATGATGGTTGTGATCATTACACAACATGGTTCAATCAAAATTTAATTTAAAACCTATTTTCTATTCATGTAAACTACATCAGGTTGGGGTCATGCATTACAAGTTTAGCTAGACATAATTAAAGTATGCATGAACACAAAACCTATTTTGAATGAAGTCATAACTACGTGAAAGATTGGGAAGAAACTTGTAAATAAGAATGGCAACTTAATTTCTATGAATTCTCAGACACAAATAATAAAAAAAATTGAAATAGAAAGGAAACGATACTTGGAATGAAGAAAATTCTTGAATTAATACTTGAAACTTGAATAAATTTTGATGAAATTAAAACCTAGGGTTCTTGGGTGCAAGATCCCTCTAAAACTATTAAAAAGATAACTCCTTAAAGTCTGGTAATTAGTTGGAATAAGTATCCTGCGAAATTACAAGAGTGTGAGCGAGGTACAACTCTAAATTTGAAAAAGAAAAATTAAAAAATCTCTACCTGAACCGGTCCGACCTGGGCTTTCGGTTCGATTTGGTCTATATCAAATCAGTTCATTTTTACTTGAAATTGGATCGGTCCGATCTTCCAATCTATACAGGAAATCATAAGGTATCGGACCGGTTTGTTTTGGGGCGAAGTCGGATCGGTCCGAGAATGGATTTATTTATGCTCTTCTTGTGATTTTCTCTCAACTTCGAATCTTCATAACTTTTGATTCGGCTTTGGATTTAGACGTCTTTTCTTCCTACATGCTTGTAGACTCTAGGTCTTCAACTTTCACTTCGGTTCCTTATCTGAATTCCAGATGTAAAATTACTCTTTTACCCTCTGACTTTCTTTCTTTTCTTTCTTTCTTAGTTTCTTGATTTTGAGTTTCCTTTTTTTTCTTGTATAAAATACCTGCAAAACGCAAGAAGAATAAACAAAACTCGATGCACTATATAAAAAATTTCAGTAATAAAGATATGAGATAAATCAACACATTTTACATTGTATAAGGTGATAAAAGCCTATAAATTAAGGGGATAAATCAGAAGAATCTATGCCTAATCAGCTGCCTTATACTTAGAAAATGAGCCACTCTTTTTACTGGCTTAGGTCTAAAGCAAAAGATGTTAATAAATAGCTCGGTCAACTTATTAAAGTTGGTGATCTGTACCCCAAACAAATTTTTATACCATATTTGGGTTGAACCCGTAATGGTGTTGGAGAATGCTCTACATCTTATCTCATCTGGTACTGCATAGATGTCTCCTACTGCTTGATATTGTTTTATATGAAGAACATGATCAGTTTTCCCATCGTATTTGTGGGTAACCACGGGAGCCTTGAATTTAGATGGGGTTGGAAAGTCTACAATCGCCTTCACAAAAGGATATCCTTTGACAAAGCTACGTTGTAAAGGGTTTTTTCTTTGACAATTTCACCTAATCTATCTTCCAGCCTTTGGATTGACCCTTTCCAAGAGGGATTTTCTGCATCTGACCTATGCAAAGTTGCTCGGCTCTTCCTAACATTTTTTTATGACGAACTCTCCTCTTGAGAGGTCTTATCGGTAATTGCAGATCGGCGGATGCTTGATCTTGATCAGAATGAGACCTCTCTGTAATACCCCTTACTTTTGAGTAATTATTTTTATATTAATTTGCCTTGTGTGTTAATTATTTAAAATAAAGAAAGTTGAAATGAATATAATTTTACGTGATTTAAGAGATAATATTTACTGATTTTTGCATATTTACTGTTATGTGAATGTAAATAGCATCATATTGTGCTTTATTGCGTCGTTGTGCTTTAAGCGACGGTTATGACATATATTCCAATTGGATCATTATTAATGAAATAATATGACTTTGGAACATGAAATATTGTACGATATTCCGGGTGCCAATTTAGAGGGTACGGTTAGTCCGAAAACGGTTGAGATAGACAAAATAAGTGCCCAGTTGTATATTTGGGTTCCGGGTACCTTTTATCGGATATAATTAATTATGTTATTACTAGTCTTTTTAATTGTGTAGTATCATTTAAAGATGGGATTTAGTGTTAATAGGCATTTAAGCCTTCCAGCAACATTTATTCTCATTTATGTCTTAAACTTAGAGAGAGAGAGAGAGAAGAGAGAAGAGAGAATTGAAGATTTAGAGCTTGAAATCGTTGCTACGGAAAGAGAACCCGAGACTAAAAACTTGAGGTAAGTTTCTAACTTGCAAATGTGTGATTTAGTGTGGATAATTTGTATATATAGTTGTATTTTTGGAGATTTAACCATTAATGGGTTTTGATTTTAGTGTTCAAACCCTTAATCTTTGTTTTAAATTTGATTTGAGTTGGAGATATTAGTTAGTTATTGTGTAGGAATGATTTGGTTAAATTTTTGGTTGTGGATTTTGAGATTACAGGGAAGAATTGAAATCGGGGGATTTAGGGTTCTTAATACCCATAGCCGAAATTGGGCAATATGACCGAGGCGAATTGATTCGCCCCTAGTGAATTGATTCGCTAAAATGGTTGGCTATGGGACTGTGTTTGGCGAATCGATTCGGATTGTCTGAATCGATTCGATAAATAAGCATATAGATTGGTCCTCTTGACCGAATCGATTCGGTTAGTCCGAATTGATTCTCTTTTAAGACCGAATCGATTCGGCCAGGGCGAATAGATTCGAAAATCCTTCTATTTTATAGGGTTTTCCCAACTTGGTTTCTAGTCCTTTTCTTTTAGGTTTAAGGCTTAGGAACCTTCTCTTGGGAAGTAATAATGAGTATTAGGGGTTTATATTATGGGGATTAATGCCCTAGATTAGTATGGGGGTAATTGGGTTTAGCTCGGGGGTTATTCAATAGAAGTTATTGTCGTTTTCCTCTAGTGAGATAGCTTAAGACTAAGGGAGAGTTGAGTGGTACTGTTTAGGACTTGTAGAGACTAGTATGAGGAAAATTTCACTTGGTATCTTATCTTATAGTGTTGTTGTGAACTTTTGGAGATTAGTATCGGGGTAATTAAACCTCGTAGCTTATACCGTTATGCTCATTCGGTTCCAAAAATAAGAAATTGTGGGTACCACGATTTGTGATTTGTCACCATGGGCCCGGATGAGTAGCCCGGTAAATTATAGCCCAAAGTTTGGGAGCACCGTCTCAAATCACTCAGTTACGACTTAGTCTATTCCTAAAATCTCGTAAGGAGATATTCTAGGAATTTTGGATTGGCGTGGGGGAGTCCAACACCCCCACTCCCCGGAAATAACCTTGTATATAACCAACCCTAAGCCTAGGGCAAAAGGTACGCATTGTATTTCCTATAAAATACTCCCCGGAGTAAAGAGAAATAATATTGAGATCACCAGACGTAGGCATTCTTGCTGAACCACGAAAATATTGTGTCGTGTGATTGGCGTTCTGCATATTCTTTATTTGCTTTGGTGATTGCCTTTTCTTATTAATTTTGTGTTGAACATAATTGTCACCACAAAAATATATTTTAAATTGGCACATATTGGTAAGCTCATATGATTTTGAAAATGTAAAAAGTGGATGTTTTAATTTGGCATACCTTGAGATTATGGAATGCATATAAATACCTCTCTAAATGCCATCATAAGGGAAGTTGCGCGCATGAGGTGATGTCCCTGGCTAGTGAATGCAAGGAGAATATAGTCCTCGGCCATAGGACCGGTGGTTACATTGTGTGGTTGATTTATTCGAAGTGAGGTAATTCAGGATATGGTTATGACTCACTGTTGAAGGTATATGGCCGATTCCCATGCGACGCGATTTAGGATGCCCAGATGGTCTTGGTTATAGGACCTGGAAGATGATAGCTATTTAGGGGCACATCTAGTGGGGTGACTCCCAGAAGGATGGTCTTAGAATCATTATATTATTACTGTAACTTTTCTCACGAAAGTGGTATTTTATAAATGGCTAAAGCATTTTATAATTTAACTTTGTGGCTTAAGTTTCCCAAATGGTAAATGGACTTGTGAATTAATATTTTATGAAATTGTAATTTAAGTATGATTCATGGAATTTAGCTATTTCTCTTAATTAAACAGGTAGTCTAATTTATAATGATATAGTGTGACGCTAGGATGTGTATTTAGATGAGAGGTGAGAACTATTCTTATAGTGAAGAGCAAATCCAAATTGTTTATAATGTTTAGTGCTCAAAATTGTTATACATCTTATTCACACGTGTATCATATCAAACCGGGCCCTGACACGTTTATATTTATCTTTCTTGTGTGGTTCTTTATTATGATCAGGTGCTCCGCTGCAAGGGCACCCGATATGATCCTTCCTTCTCAGTGTCAAGGAGATACATCATTTTTGCGGATGTTGTAGGACTTTTGTTATAGACGCATTCATCTTTTCTATACTCTAGTTACGATTAGTCTGGATATTCGAGCATGTTGCCCAAGATTTGTAATTGCTTATATACTGTGATATTTATTTGTAATACTTAGTGTAACCATTGTATTGGTCTGTTAACTGACAGCTTATTCAGTTATTATTTTGTAAAATGGTTATTAAACTGTCACTTATATATATACTCATCCACCGTATTTTATAAATTGGATTGTCTAAATGATTTTATTTAAACTTACTGATTAATTTAACATCCGTTTTCTAAAATAATTTGTAGCAATCTCGTATTAATATTTTCATGTCAGTGATGCTAAGAATGGACCATCTATGATTTCTATATGTAGAAGGATGTCTACCTACAAAAAATTAAAATACTTTTTTTGGAGATATTGAGAGGACCCCACCTAGGCCACTCCACCTAGACCACAACAGAAGTCCAAGATTGAGAAGTGACGCCGCAAGGGTCACTACAATAATGACATTCAAACAGCGCCACCGCAACTGTCACTGCGAAAATGACATTTGAGAAGTACCACGTAAGGGCTGCAGAAGTCTAAAATTTAGAAGGGCCGCCGCAAGGGTCACTGTGGAAACGACATTCGCGCAGCGCCACCGCAAAGGTCACTGCAGCAATGACATTCGAGAGGTGCCCCGCAAGTCCAAGATTGAGAAGTGCCACTGCAAGGGTCACTACCACTGCAAAGGTCACTTAAGTAATGACATTCGAGAGGTGCCCCGCAAGCGCCCCGCAGATGTTCAAGATTGAGAAGTGCCACTGCAGGGGTCACTGCCACTTCAAAGGTCACTCCAGCAATGACATTCGAGAGGTGCCCCCCAAGGGCCACCGCAGAAGTCCAAGATTGAGAAGTGCCACTGTAAGGGTCACTGCCACTGCAAAGGTCACTGTAGCAATGACATTTGAGAGGTGCCCCGCAAGGGCCACCGCAGAAGTTCAAGATTGAGAAGTGCCACTGCAAGGCTCACTGCAGCAATGACATTCGAGAGGTGCCCCGTAAGGGCCACCGCAGAAGTCCAAGATTGAGAAGTGCCACTGCAAGGGTCACTGTCACTACAAGGGTCACCGCAGCAATGATATTCGAGAGGTGCCCCACAAGGTCCACCGTAGAAGTTCAAGATTGAGAAGTGCCACTGCAAGGGTCACTGCCACTGTAAGGCTCACTGCAGCAATAACATTTGAGAGGTTCCCCGCAAGGGCCACCGCAAAAGTCCAAGATTGAGAAGTGCCACTACAAGGGTCACTGTCACTACAAGAATCACCGCAGCAATGACATTCGAGAGGTTCCCCGCAAGGGCCACCGCAGAAGTCCAAGATTGAGAAGTGCCACTGCAAGGGTCACTGCAGCAATGACATTCGAGAGGTGCCCCGCAGGGGCCACCACAGAAGTCCAAGTTGAGAAGGGCCACCGCAAGGGTCCCTGAAGAAAGTCAAGTTGAAAAGGGCCACTGCGAGGGTCACCGCAGAAGTCCAAATTGAGAGGGACTCTGAAAGGGTCCCCGCTGAAATGACATTTGAGAAGGAACCCCCCAAGGCTTCCTCAATAGAAAAAATGATGTTTGAGAAGGAACCCCCTACTAGGGTTCCTCAACAACAGAAACATACTTGGAAGGAGGGACCCGCAAGGTCCTCCCCCTCAGCTCCTAGAAAACTAAGTTAGGAGGATGGGGTGTCTACCATAAGCAACCCCTCATCATGAAAAAGAACAGAAGTACTAACACTTATTTTCTTGTACAGGTTGCCTAGTTGAGCAAGCAGGGATCAATTAGGCCAGCTGGGACGTCCTGGGAGTTTTGGCTTGGCGGATGAGGGACAAGGTATATTTAGAAAGCTCAACCACTTAACACTATAGGATTGAGAGAATACTAGTAGGAGACCCTAGGGTCACCCAGTCCTCACACACCTCACACTTAGTCATAAGTGAAGTGAGCAGCAGCCAAAGGGCTGGCTGCTCACAAGAAAAGAACTGTTTATAATATGATTTTAAAGGAGAGGGTCCTCAAAACCCCTCTCAAGAAAAATGATTTTAAAAATGGGTCCTCAAGACCCCCTCAAGCTTACAATGATTTTAGAGGAGGTGGTCCTCGAGACCCCCCCCCCCCCTCAAGTTTACAAAGTTTGTACCAAAAGTTACCGTTTCAAAGGATATTTAGCAAATCGGATTTTTTGTCTCCATTAGAAGACATATTTTCTTTTGAACTTTTATTGGCACCAAGGGTCATCTGCCAGAGGGGACAGGTAGAGCTGCCTGCTGGTAGGGACAAATAGTACACTGCAGACTTTGTCCCTCACCAACCCTCTAAGTCTTGGCGCCAAAAGTGCCAACCCAGCCTTAGTGCCCAAGTATAAATAGGACCCCTGGGCAAGGTCATAGGGATGGAGAAAAAACTCACTAGCAAAGTCTTCTCTCCCTTCTCTGTCTCTAAGTTCTAAGTGCCTTGTTCTTTCACTCCCCACTGACAGCCATCACTCTTAGGAGCTCCTCTTGAGTAAATTACTATTATTATTATGGAAGTTCATCTTTTTGCATGGAGGGAGTTCTAGCTTGAGCTTCATTTTTACCAAAAGGAGAAGGTCTCATCAGAAGCTGCTCCAGAAATTGTTGAGAACCTTGCAGACAACGTCCATTGGAGTGGGTCACGCCTCACCCTTTCCAGTTATTCATAGACCCCAGTCTCACTACCCTCCTACATTTGGCGACTCCGCTGGGGAGGTATCCTCACTTACATGGACAAAGAAGGTTTTAATGTTTCTAAGAAGCTAGTGTTTGAATATATATCATCTGGGAATGGAGCTCAAATAGACCAGACCACTCAGGAGGATGTGGGGGTGACCAGAGCTAGAGTACCTGCTCCTTAGGGAGGGAAAACTAGTTCACTTGAAGTGGCTTCGGTGACACGTATCAACATTATGAGCATGTATTTAAGTTTTTGAAACAACACAACGTAGACTTGGCATATTCGGGTCAAGGTTGTGTAACACCAGCAACATCCCCCTCTAGAGGAGCCACCGCTCCTGCAGCGATTTCGGTAGAACTATCTCCGTCGCGGAGGGCGGTGCCGAAGCAAGTCATGACGCCATCAAGCTCACCAGCAGCAGAGAGCATGAATTTGGAGGAATCACCTTCCAAAGCCGTTACTATTGAGGAGGTGAGGAAGATGTTCTACTTCTCCCAAAGGGAGGGACATCCTCTATATGAGGAGTTACAGGACCCTTATTCGCAAAAGGTGAACGAGAAGCCATACACAGAGGGGTTCCTTCCGCCAAAGTTTATCAAGTTTACAGGAAAAGAGGAAAATGAAAATGAGGCACCCTCATCAGAGATGGGGTGCGAGGAACTCCCAACAGAAAATTGCTATCAGGCACCCTCAGTAGAAATGGGGTGCGAGGAATCCCCTATTGAGTGCAAGCCCTCGACAGAAAAAATACGGGTGAGGAACTTATAGTTGGTGAGGAACCCACCAAGAAGGTGGGTCTCACGAGGAACCCTCGTCTGGAAGCGCACTCCTCATGGTAACCACAGTCGTCGAAGAAACCCTTGGAAGTATTGGTCATCGGCGAGGACCCCTTGGAAGGGGCAGGTACAAAGTCAACATGCGAGGAACCCGTAAATGTTTCAGATGAGGACTGGTGACGATCGCGAAGAACCCTCGGCGCCCGAGGAACCTCTCATGGTTGTGATAGCAGATGAGGTAAGTATCGTAGAGGAACCCTTGATTCTTGACAGAATGAATAAGGAATCCATGTCATTGTTGTGTGTTGGCGAGGAACCCTCAGCAGTTGATGGACCTCACGAGAAACCCCCAACATTTTGTGGTGGACAGGGTCGTGAGTAACCCTTAATAGTTAATGACTCCTCGAGGAACCCCCAACATCTTGTGGTGGACAAAGGTTGCAAGGAAACGCCAACTGATGACGGCGAAAGACCCATGGTCGTCTAAAAAATAAGACCCCATAACTGGAGTCACAAATGAAAAATCCCCACCAACTGTAAGAGATCGCGAGGAACCCCTAGTAGTATCGTCTACTGGTGAGGCACCCTCTAAAACTATAGTGGAAGCAACTCTTGGCGAGAGACCCCTGACAGTGGGTCCTAAAATTGAAATCTCATGGGATGGGCAAACCCCATGTTCCAAATAATCAACACGCAAGGAGCTCCTTAGTATGAAATCAACATGCGAGGAACCCTCGCTAGTAGAAAAATAAAGATCAATAAATTGAGACATAGTGGAACTCACTGCTGGAATTTGCGAGGAACCCACTGCAGCAACTTACGAGGAACCCACTGTCGGAAATTGTGAGGAACCCTCTCTAGTAGTAACAACAGTTGGCGAGGAGCCCTGGGCCAAACTCATCATCAACGAAGAACCCGTGTATGTTGAAGGGGCACATAAGGCACCCTCGTTTAAAAAATAAATAAAAAAACTCGCTAAAAAATCCAACAAATGAAGAACCCTCATAATAAAATCCAACCAGTAAGGAACTCTCGCTCAAAAAAACCAGCGTGCGAGGAACCCCTGGAGAATCGATCTCAAATGCAGAACCCGAAGTCATGAGAAAACTCTCAGATGCCGTCGACGAAGAAATCACTGGAAAACAAGGGTATGACCCAATTTCCGATGAGGAAGTCCCGATAGAAAAATCAAGCGAGGGATCGTGATTTAAAAAATTTGGCTACGAGGAATCCCTAAGTTCGAAACCCATGGTTGAGGAAATACCAGTTAAACATTATAGCGAGCAACCCAGTTCAACGCCCAAAGAAGATGTGAAGTGCGAGGAACCTATACCTCCAAAGTCAGATGCTGGGTCAAAGGTAGGTTCCAAACCCTCAGAAAAAAAAATGTGCGCGAGGAACCCTTGTAGACAAATCGAAAGTCAAGGAACCCCTACCACGGATAGCGTCCATCGCGAGGACCGCTTTCTAGCAGCAAGGCCTAAGGAAATAATGGGTGGTGAGGAACCCCTATTAACATTGGCAGTCAGTGAGTCACCCTCATACATGAGGTCGACGCGCGAGGAACTCCTACTAGTATTGACGGTTGGTGAGATACCCTCAGAACCAAGGTCAATATGTGAGGAACTCCTAGTAGCTTTGACAGCCGGTGAGACACCCTCGGGCACGAGGTCAGTGCACGAGGAACCCTTGATAGCATTGGCAGTCGGCGAGACACTCTCAGATATAAGGTCGACGCGCGAGGAACCTCTATCAACATCAGCAGATGTCGAGACACCCTCAGAGGTGAAGTCGACGCGCGAGGAAACCTCGACGCGACATAAGGTCGAGGAACCCTTCATGAAATGCAAGGTCGATATACCCTCATATATTGGGTCAGACGAGGAACCATAGTTATGATTTTCCGCGAGGAATCCATAGCCAAAGGGGGTCTCGCGGATCCTACTTGGAGTATCAACGAGGAGCCCCCAACAATACCCCTCGTCAGCAAGAACCTAGTGACATCAAAACTCCCAGCCATGGGCACAAAACTAACGCTCGAGGAACCTACGATAGAGTCCAAGGTCGAGGTACCCCAATCCAAACCAACTTGTAAAATTTCAGAACCCAAGGACGAGTCGAAATTGGATGAGACCCCCAATTCTACAAATTCACTAGTCGAGACACCCAGTTCCACATTACCGTTGGTCGAGACACCCAAAGTTGTAGAGGAATCAGTCGAGACCCCCATCTCCACACCCACGGGTCGAGATACCCAAGAGAGCATGGGAACCAGTCGAGACCCCCGCTCTTCGACCGTCAAGACCCTCCTCTCCACAAATAAAATCGTGCGAGACCCCTCTCTCCAACACATGTTCCGATAGACAAGGAACACTCGATAAATCCGAAGGTCGAGACACCCGTAGCCACCAACAGTTGGCACATCACTCTTGGCCCCTAACGGTCTCGTAGACGAGGCACCCTTAATGAAATCAGTCGTCGAGACACCCTCAGCCAAAACACCAGTCACCAATGACAGTCACGACGAGAAACCCTTGACGATATTTGAGGTCAAGACACCTCCATCTAAAATGCCAGCCACTAATGGCACTTCCGACGAGGGACCCTCGGGTATTGGGACCTTCGGCGAGGAACCACTTACATGCTGAAGACTACCACACATTTCCAACAAAGAATTATCACATGTACCAACAGCAAGGGTCGAGGAACCCAACAGATATGAACCCAAACCGATATCAGGCGAGAAACCATTGGCAAAATTAGTAGTCTACGAGGAAACCACGAATAGTGGGTCCACTTGCGATGAACCCTTGGCCAGCAGCACACTCCCCGTAGTGCCAACAGTTGGCGAGATATCCTCTGACCTAAGGTCAATATGCGAGGAACCCTTAGTAGCATTAGTATCCAGCGAGACACTCTCAGATATGAAGTCGACGTGCGAGGTACCCCAGAAGAATTAATCATTGGTGAGGAACCCTCCCTACCACAACTGGCAGCCAACACCTCGCATAACGGCTCCAAAGTTGCAAAGTAAAATGGCAAGGAACCCTTAGGAACAAGACCAGCAGGCGAGGAAACCAAGGAAGTAGAAGGGTTGGTCGAGGAACCCGATACAAATTGAGAGCTAAATGAAGTCACACCTCATGAAGCCACGCTTTGGCTGGCAATTAAAAAAGCCTCCACAAAATCCTTGCCCGCTTGAGAAGCTCGCGAGGAGCCCTCGAAGATTCTCGACCCAAAATCGGTCTCACCAACAATTAAATTTCCAGAAGAAGGAACCGTTGGAGGCACATAAAATTAAGTGACGCTATCGCAAGTAACCCCCCGTAATTAAGGCCTCACAGGGGGAACCTGTAGCTGCCTCCACAGAATGAAAGGTATCCTTTGAAATAAGAACAGTGGGTGAGGTGCCCATATATTTTATTCCTCAGACGAGGAACCTACAAGCACAATCTCTAAATGAGTAACCCTCTGTTAGAAGCAACACTCGGGAAGAACCACATATTGACAGAAGCGCTCGTGAGGATCCCCCCAGCGGCGAAGACTCCTGATATTGAATTCACACATGAGGAACCCTTGCTAACACCATAAGGCTGCGAGGAACCCCAATGGGTAATAGCCCTCGCGAGGGACCCACAGAGGCACCAACTGTAGATGAGGAACTTAGAATCAAGTAGTCATCCTCAATAACTCCCGAAGGAGAGGAACCCCCTTCATGTTAGATAATGGCGTGAGACCCATATAGGTGGTCGTCCCAAGAGCCAACTCACCGCCAATAAACATATTCATTTCTGTAGACCCAAAATTTAACCCTTCGTCAACCGACATCCTCACCACTACGGCTGAGAAGGTACTATGCCTAACTCCTGCCGAGTTTCATTTTTTTTTTGAAGTTTGAATAGCCTGCTCCTAGTTTTATGAGTACACTTCTTGTAAGAAATATAAACTCTGACTGCAATGAAGAAAAGTAATACCCATTATTTTTGGCACTTGAAATTTTGTGCATGACTCATTTACCTACACTGTGTGGTAGGTACACCAGATTTATGCGTTCTTTTCTTAAAAGAAGGGCAAAACCTCTACTAGATTAGAAGAGGTCCCATGATATAAGGAACTTTCCTCATCATACTTGGGGGGATATCCAACCCAAAAGTAAAAGTATAGTGAGTAAAGTCCCTAAAACCCGACAGGACCAGCAGGAGGTTATCCTCCTAGTAATAATAATAAAAAAATAAAAAAATAACAAAAATTACGTTTTTTATTATTCAATATAAATTTATATCATAGAGAACAAGTCCTAACCTCTGTTCTCAAGAAAAATTTACTTGACCAGTTTTCAGAAAATAGGGAGAAGCGGGTCTACCTCCCTCTCTAAACTTGTTATTTTTATAAGACAAAAAGGTTCCTAAGAAACGTTTGGAACAAGCACCCTTGCAGACGAAGGGAAATTTCCAGTATAAAGAAATAATTATTTCTTTACTTAGGATATATGCGGAATTTTATTCAAAGTTTGTGGGAAGGAGAAGGACTAACCCCATCTCCTAGCTACTCCCTAAGAAATGAATGTGCATAACAAAATACCCCACAGGCACACGGGGGTGCGCTAAAAAGTACCCCACAGGCACATGGGGTTGCGCTAAAAAATTTTAACTAGCTCAGCTCATATGCAAGTACCTCGCAGTTAGAGGGGTAGTTTGAAATTTTTTAACTTGCTCAATTATATGCAAGTACCCCGTAGCTAGATGGGCCACTTCTAAATTTTAACTTGCTCAGTTATATGCAAGTACCCCGCAGTTAAAGGGGTAGCTTCAAAATTTTAAACTTTCTTAGCTATATGCAAGTACCCCGCAGTCAGAGGGGCAGCGCCCAAATTTTAACTTGCTCAGTTATATGCAAGTACCCCGCAGTTAGAGGGGCGGCTTCAAAATTTTAACTTGCTCAGTTATATGCAAGTACCCCGCAGTTAGAGGGGCAGCTTCAAAATTTTAAACTTGCTCAGTTATATGCAAGTACCCCGCAGTTAAAGGGGAAGCTTCAAAATTTTAAACTTGCTCATCTATATGCAAGTACCCCGCAGTCAGAGGGGCAACGTCCAAATTTTAGCTTGCTCAGTTATATGCAAGTACCCCGCAGTTAGAGGGGAAGCTTCAAAATTTTAACTTGCTCAGTTATATGCAAGTACCTCGCAGTTAAAGGGGCAACTTCAAAATTTTAAACTTGCTCAGTTATATGCAAGTACCCCACAGTTAGAGGGGCAGTTTCAAAATTTAAACTTGCTCAGTTATATGCAAGTACCCCACAGTTAAAGGGGCAGCGCCCAAATTTTAACTTGCTCAGTTATATGCAAGTACCCTGCAGTTAGAGGGGCAACTTCAAAATTTTAACTTGCTCATTTCATATGCAAATACCCCACAGTTAGAAGAAGGAAGTTCAATCTTGAGGTTCTCACATAAAAGATAGAAACTCAAAGTATTGAGCAAGTGCAATTATACATATAAGGTACAACAGTTTAGTACCTAAGGCTCCAAGGGCACCGGAGCGCTCACAGTCTTGAGCAACTGCCAAGTATAAATATAAGGTACGAAAGTTTAGTACCTAAGGCTCCAAGGGCACCGGAGCGTTCACAGTCTTGAGCAAGGGCCAAATATAAACATAAGGTGCTCCAGATGAGCACCTTCGGCTCCAAGGGCACCGGAGCGCTAACAATCTTGAGCAAGTGCCAAATATAAATATAAATATAAATATAAGGTACAATATTTTAGTACCTAAGGCTCCAAGGGCACCGGAGCGTTCACAGTATAGAGCAAGTGTCAAGTATAAATATAAGGTGCTTCAGATGAGCACCTAAGGCTCCAAGGGCACCAGAGCGATCATAGTCTTGAGCAAGTGCCAAGTATAAACATAAGGTGCTCCAGATGAGCACCTAAGGCTCTTAGGGCACCGGAGCGCTCACAGTATTGAGCAAGTGCCAAGTATAAATATAAGGTGTGCCAGTTGAGCACCTAAGGATCCAAGGGTACCGGAGCGCTCGCAGTCTTGAGCAAGTGTCAAGTATAAATATAAGGTGCGATAGTTTAGCACCTAAGGCTCCAAGGGCACCGGAGGGCTCACAGTTTTTAGTAACTACCAAATATAAATAAAGGTATGACAGTTTTGTTCACAAGTCTCTCGATATTACAAGACACTTCTGCACGAGGGGGATAATATTGAGAAGTCCTCAAGCAAGTGAACAAACAATAAAATAGCATGGAGTGTGGGGATCCACTTAGAGTTGGCTCCACCTTACCAAGATTGCAAGTTTGATAAAAAATAGCCTAGGGATAGGGGATCCACCTCGAGTGACGCCTCTTCCCAAACTTGATGCTACAGAAAAAAAATCAGGGTGAGGGGCTCACCGCGATCAACCCCTCTACCCAAGATGAACTTTCACAGAAGAAGGCCAAGGGCTAGGGGCTCACTGCGAGTAACCCCTACGCCCAAGACTGAAGGCCACAGAAGAAGGCCAAGGGGGAGGGGCTCACTGCGAGCAATCCCTCTACCCAAGGAAGAAGGCCATAGAAGGAGGCCAAGGGCGAGGGGCCCACCGCGAGTAACCCCTCTGCCCAAGATAAAAGGCCACAAAAGAAGGCTAAGGGCGAGGGGCCCACCGCGAGTAACCCCTCCGCCCAAGATAAAAGGCCATAGAAGAAGGTCAAGGGCGAGGGGCTCACCGTGAGTAATCCCTCCGCCTAAGATGAAATGCCACAGAAGAAGGACAATGGCTAGGGGCCCACCACGAGTAACCCCTCCGCCCAAGATGAAAGGCCACAGAAGAAGGCCAAGGGAGAGGGGCCCACCGTGAGTAACCCCTCCACCCAAGATGAAAGGCCACAGAAGAAGGCCAAGGGTGAGGGGCTCACCGCCAGTAATCCCTCCGCCCATGATGAAAGGCCACAGAAGAAGGCCAAGGGGGAGGGGCTCACCGTGAGTAACCCCTCTGCCCAAGATAGAAAGCCACAGAAGAAGGCCAAGGGTGAGGGGACCACCGCGAGTAACCCCTCCGCCCAAGATGAAAGGCCATAGAAGAAGGCCAAGGCATAGGGGCCCACCGCGAGTAACCCCTTCGCCCAAGATGAAAGGCCACAGAAGAAGGTCAAGGGCGAGGGGCCCACCGCGTGTAACCCCTCCACCCAAGATGAAAGGCCATAGAAGAAGGCCAAGGGCGAGGGGCTCACCGCGAGTAATCCCTCTGCCCAAGATGAAAGGCCACAGAAGAAGGCCAAGGGTGAGGGGCTCACCGCGAGTAACCCCTCCTCCCAAGATAGAAGGCCACAGGAGAAGGCTAAGGGCGAGGGGCCACTGCAGGTAACCCCTCCGCCCAAGATGAAAGGCCAACAAAAGAAGGCCAAGGGCGAGGGGCTCATCGCGATTAACCCCTCCGCCCAAAATAAAAGGCCACAGAAGAAGGCCAAGGGCGCGGGGCTCACTGCAAGTAACTCCTCCGCCCAAGATAAAAGATCACAGAAGAAGGCCAAGGGCGAGGGGCTCACCGAGAGTAACCCCTCCGCCCAAGGTGAAAGGCCATAGAAGAAGGCCAAGGGAAAGGGGTTCACCGCGAGTAACCCCTACGTCCAAAAAAAAAAGTCCGCAGAAGAAGGCAAAGAACAAGGGACTTACCGTGACAGAACATTTAATGAACCTGAGGGTGATGATGAAGGAACCCTAGGGTCCCTCAAAATAAAAAATTGAATTTATGACGTGCAAAGCCTTTTGGTCTACCCAACACAAAAGACTTTGCACGAGGGGCTAAAGTAGAAGGGTGTCCACCTACAAAAAATTAAAATACTTTTTTTGGACATATTGAGAGGACTCCACCTAGACCACAACAGAAGTCCAAGATTGAGAAGTGACGCCGCAAGGGTCACTGCAAAAATGACATTCGGGCAGTGCCACCGCAACTGTCACTGCAAAAATGACATTTGAGAAGTACCGCATAAGGGCCACTACAGAAGTTTAAGATTTAGAAGGGCCGCCGCAAGGGTCACTGTAGAAACGACATTCGGGCAGCACCACCGCAAAGGTCACTACAGTAATGACATTTGAGAGGTTCCCCGCAAGGGCCACCATAGAAGTCTAAGATTGAAAAGTGCCACTGCAAGGGTCACTGCCACTGCAAAGGTCACTGCAGTAATGACATTCGATAGGTGCCCCGTAAGGGACACCGCAGAAGTTTAAGATTGAGAAGTGCCACTGCAAGGGTCACTGCCACTGCAAAGGTCACTGCAGAAGTCCAAAACTGAGAAGTGCCACTGCAAGGGTCACTGCCACTGCAAGGGTCACTGCAGCAATGACATTCGAGAGGTGCCCCGCAAGGGCCACCGCAGAAGTTCAAGATTGAGAAGTGCCACTGTAAGGCTCACTGCAGTAATGACATTCAAGAGGTTCCCCACAAGGGCCACCGCAGAAGTCCAAGATTGAGAAGTTCCACTACAAGGGTCACTGTCACTGCAAGGGTCACCACAGCAATAACATTCGAGAGGTGCCCCACAAGGGCCACCGCAGAAGTTCAAGATTGAGAAGTGCCACTGCAAGAGTCACTGCCACTGCAAGGCTCACTGCAGCAATGACATTCGAGAGGTGCCCCACAAGGGCCACCGCAGAAGTCCAAGATTGAGAAGTGCCACTGCAAGGGTCACTGTCACTGTAAGGGTCATGGCAGCAATGACATTCGAGAGGTGCCCCGCAAGGGCCACTGCAGAAGTCCAAGATTGAGAAGTGCCACTGCAAAGGTCAGTGCAACAATGACATTCAAGAGGTGCCCCGCAGGGGCCACCACATAAGTCCAAGTTGAGAAGGGCCACCGCAAGGGTCCCTGAAGAAACTCAAGTTGAAAAGGGCCACTGCGAGGGTCACCGCAGAAGTCCAAATTGATAGGGACTCTGAAAGGGTCCCCGCAGAAATGACATTTGAGAAGGAACCCCCCAAGGCTTCCTCAACAGCAAAAATGATGTTTGAGAAGGAACCCCCTACTAGGGTTCCTCACCAGCAGAAACTTACTTGGAAGGAGGGACCCGCAAGGTCCTCCCCCCTCAGCTCCCAAAAAACTAAGTTAGGATAATGGGGTGTCTACCATAAGCAACCCCTCATCATGAAAAAGAACAGAAGTACTAACACTTATTTTCTTGTACAGGTTGCCTAGTTGAGAAAGCAGGGCGCAAGTAGGCCAGTTGGGACCTCCTGGGAGTTTTGGCTTGGCGGCTGAGGGACAAGGTATGTTGAGAAAGCTCAACCACTTAGCACTATAGGATTGAGAGAATACTAGTAGGAGACCCTAGGGTCGCCCAGTCCTCACACACCTCACACTTAGTCATAAGTGAAGTGAGCAGCAGCCAAAGGGCTGGCTGCTCACAAGAAAAGAACTATTTATAAAATGATTTTAAAGGAGAGGGTCCTCTAAACCCCTCTCAAGAAAAATGATTTTAGAAGGGGGTCCTCAAGACCTCCTCAAGCTTACAAAGATTTTAGAGGAGGTGGTCTTCGAGACCCCGCCTCAAGTTTACAAAGTTTGTACCAAAAGTTACCGTTTCAAAAGATATTTAGCAAATCAGATTTTTTGTCGCCATTAGAAGACATATTTTCTTTTGAACTTTGATTGGCACCAGGGGACATCTGCTAGAGGGGACAGGCAGAGCTGCCTGCAGGTAGGGACAAATAGTACACTGCAGACTTTGTCCCTCACCAACCCTCTAAGTTTTGGCGCCAAAAGTGCCAACCCAGCCTTATTGCCCAAGTATAAATAGGACCCCTGGGCAAGGTCATAAGGGTGGAGAAAAAACTCAATAGAAAAGTCACTCTGTCAAAATCACACCAGAAGCTCTCTAGTATTCTCTCCCTGCTCTCTCTCTAAGTTCTAAGTGCCTTGTTCTTTCACTCTCCACTGACAGCCATCACTCTCAGGAGATCCTATTGAGAAAATTACTATTATTATTGTGGAAGTTCATCTTCATGCAGGTATGGAGTTCCATCTTGAGCTTCATTTTTACCAAAAGGAGAAGGTCTCATCAGTAGCTGCTCTAGAAATTCTTAAGAACCTTGCAGACAGCGTCCATTGGAGTGGATCATGCCTCACCCTTTCCAGTTATTCATAGACCCCAGTCTCACTACCCTCCTACACTATATTTATTGGAGTATCAGGATGGAGACAACTTATTTGTATAAACGGAGTATCACGGATGGTATCAAAGCATCAGGTTCTAGTTTCCTTAGGAATCTGTGCGGACGTATTACGCTTTCAACGTTGCTTTTGATGACATAGAGCCTTAGGATTAGGATTGTTGATTCCTCTTGTGAGATTTCGTTCTCTTGCCTTAATATAATATTTTAGTAAATCTTTTGTGCGTTCGTTCGAGATTCGTGTGCTAATTGATGAAGGTAAACCAGGGAAGGCTGTTATAAGGGCAGGAGGAGGCATGGCTTAGTTATAACTGTAAATTGAAGTCTGGGATGAGGATCACATTGGAGGTCACTCCCTTCGTGGCATTTATTAGATTGCTACAATGACTACTAAATACAGTAGCTATATTTACCCAAGTACCGCTATAGTAGAGAGTGGTACTGAATTTGAATTACCCAGTAAAGTTAAATTGGGAAAAAAGTTTGAAAGGTCCTTGATAAGGACCATATGTTGAAGTTAAGTCATGCGGAGGCAGTGTAGTTTCATTCAGTGGAAATATAGGGTTTAGAAGCTTTGGCTTAGAGCGGGGTATAGGAATGCCCAGATCTGAAATTTGAGGAAAAAATTTCACCCGTTGGAGCAATGTCGAAATGGTGGGAACAGTCGTCACCATAATTAGGGAAGAAGGATGTTTTGCTCATAGAGGAATCTTATGAATGGTTTTAACAGCAAGTTCCTTTAATATATCATAGGGGCCAACAGTGAATGAAGAGTTATATGGTTAAGGAAACCTTGCACCGATGTAAGGTAGGTACAAGGAATAAAGAGTCCTTCAGTGGAATGATAGGCTCATTAGTAAGTGTTGGTAACACTTATGTAGAAGTCGTGTTGGTGGAACCCCATTGATGGGCAACCGCCTGGGGAAGTTCACTGAAATAAAGCAAATGAGGCCGAAAGCATATTTTCTTTTGTTTGGGGAGTTAAGGGAACTAAGAGGGTGATTATCAGGATCGAGACTATAAAGTCTGAGATATTGAGACACCTTAACATGGTCAGGGTGGCTAGAGATATGGAATGATTATGATGTGGAACATAGAACCACACGCTTTGATTTTGTCCGGTAGGAGTTAAAGGACAAGAATAGGGTGCCTAGATGAGGCATTGATTAAAGTAGTTTTTGCTTTAAATCAGACAAGAGTATTATATCTGAGAACTATTTAGAGTAGCCAGGGTAATTGACAAGAATGTTGTTGTGAGTTCCACCTCGGATGAGGGAGGTGTATTTTGTGTGGAAATATTAAGTCTCAGTATCTTATTAACCCTAGATTCTGGTGTGTAATTTGAGCTTTATGGAAGTATCGATAATATTATAGAGGGTATATCTATATGTTTTCCGTGGTAGTAAGGTTCTATTTTCCTCCATTCGCGGTAAGAGCGGGTGTTGATATTTTAAAATTATATCTGGTTTGTACAACTCATTTTTTAGTGTCATACGAGTAAAAAATAGTTTGATTGATCAGAGCGATAGTAGGCTAATGATTGCAAGGCTACCGTATCCGCGGTTCTAGGGTGGAACTAGTTGTTCAATAATATCTCACCTGGATACGGGTTGAAACTTTATAGAGATGGTCTAAGGTATTTAGGAATTTTTATTTTACTTATTTTATGCTGACATATTTCCACGATCAACAAAGTTAAGTAGTAGTGTATCGAAGGGGTTTCTTGTTTGGATTTCGCTTGCGAGACACTCCACGCATGAACCTTAACGGCGTTGGGAGTGGAGAGATGTCACTTTATGTTAGGATGTTGATTTTGGTGAAATTAGCCGAGAGTCACGTGATTTATTAAGGGCTAATAAAAATTAGATGTGCGGTGCAAAAGCACTAGAAATGTTTCTCTCACTGCATATATGTGGGCGAGACAAGGAAAAGGAAGTCGGGTAGAGGCTTATGGCCAGGCCTTGATTAGAAGGCAAATTTAAAGGAAATATATTTTGAGTTGGGGGTTTATAACACTTTATTGAGAGTACGCGCCCCGATTATTTAGATTTTCCATTTCGCCAAAACGAAAGGACATAGAGATAGAAGAGAGTTAGTAGGGTTACGAGATAGGATCTTTAGTGGTCCCAATTGGGTGCCTTAGGCTATTATATCTTAATGACTGACGATGCGAGGTAGTAATGTAACATGAGGGTTCCTTGTTTGGATTTTGCTTTGCGAGACGTCCCATGCATGAAACCGAGCGAATGTCTGAAATTGAGAAAGGTCTTGGGCACTAGGGATATATTTAGTATGGTACTCATCGACCTTAGGGTTATTAGGAAGTAAGGCTAGTGGGGCAAGTGGTGGTGTTTTAGGAATGTTGTAGTGAGTTAACTATGAGAAGATTGGTGGGTTAACTTTAGAAAGGATTGGGTTTCCAGGAATAAGGAATATGGAATCTCGAGTAACTCGAGGCACCAGCCCGAAAAGAGTGTGAGGACTATCTTTAGAGCGAATGTTATGTCTGTGACCTAGCTTTCGATGAGCTGAAGGATAAGTTGACTTATACTCCTTAACTGGCATTGCCAAGATCGAGAGTGGACAATTTGGTCATTACAGGCACATCTCCACAAGAATTGGGAAGTGTGTTACTACAGGAGCATGTGTCCATTACGTATGCATCTTACAAGCTTAAGCCCCGTGAGAAGAACTATCCCATGAATGACTTAGAGCTCGCCGTGGTAGTGTTCACCTTAAATATATGGAGGCACTACCTCCTGGGTGATAAATTCAGTCTTTTCACGAACCTTAAGTCGTTACAATATTTGTTCTCCCAGAAAGATCTAAATGTTCTATAACTTCGGTGGTTAGAGTTCATAAAAGGCTAACAATTCTATATTAATTATCACCCAGGAAAGGAAAATTTGGTAGTAGATACGCTAAGTAGAAAACTCGTGGGGAAATTAGCGAAGTCATGGAAAGCCAAGTGGAAAGAGCTTAGCTAGGAGGATGCTGTAGTAACAGTATTTATGTCAATGTTGACTGTTGCGCCTGCTATTGTGATGAGAGTCGTGGAAGCGCAAGGAAGGGACATTTCTGATTTTATCTCCCAATGCGCCACTTGTCAATTGGTGAAAGTGGACCCCCAACTATCAACGGGATTATTGCAATCGTTAGAATTACCGGTGTGGAAATGGGAGAGTATATCCATGGATTTTATCACTGGATTGTCGACGTCACAAAGAATTCATGATTTTATTTGGGTAATTGTCGATCATTTGACCAAATCGCCACACTTCCTACCAGCATGGACAGATTATTATGCGGTATGTTATTCCTGGCTCTTTAATATGGAGTTTGTGAAACCTTATGAGGTACCTATCAATATAGCATCACACTGAGACAAAATTTTCGTATCCCATTTCTCGCGAAGTTTCCAGGAAATGATGGGGATCGATTGAAATTGAGTACCTCCTACCACCCGCAAACGAATGGATAAATGGGGAGAGTGAATCAAATATTGGAGGACATGCTTCAGATAGGCGTACTTAACTTTAAAGAAGGTTCGGAGTAATACCTTCCCTTGGTCGAATTTGCATACAATAATTTGTACCAATTCACGATAGGTATGGCACCGTATGTGGCATTAAATGGCTAACCGCGTAGAACAGCTACTTGTTGGTTGGAAGTAGGAGACAATAATCTTCTTGGACCCGAAATGATCCAAGATATCTTTTCAAGAATTGAGTTCATTCGAAACCGCATACGAATTGCATAAGATTGTCAGAAGGGCTATGCCGTCGCGAATAGAAATCATGTAAAATTAGAGGTAGGGGCCCAAGTTTTGGTGCGGGTATCCCCGATGAAGGGTATAACGCGATTTGGGAAGAAAGGCAAACTTGCTCCACGTTAGGTAGGCCTTTTTTCTGTTGTTGCAAAAGTAGGCCCCATAGCATATCAGCTTGCTTTGACAAAACGCCTACAACAAATTCATGATGTGTTTCATGTGTAATCCTTGAAGATGTATAAGAGGTGAGAAGGAGCTCATTAGCATATTCCTTGGGATGATATCTAATTGTAACCCGATATTTCATATGAGGAACAACCGGTTGCTATTGTAGATCACGGAGAACGTAGACTAAGATCGAAAGTGGTACCCTTGGTTCGAGTCTAGTGGGGACACCACAATGTCGAGGAATTAACTTGGGAATGAGAGAACGAAATTTGAGAGAAGTACCCCTAGTCTTTTTATAAGGTACGCCTGAATTTTGAGGCCAAAATTCCCTTGTAGGGGGGGAGTGTGTAATACCCCTTACTTTTGAGTAATTATTTTTATATTAATTTGCTTTGTGAGTTAATTATATAAGATATAGAAAGTTGAAGTGAATATTATTTTAAGTGATTTAAGAGATAATATTTACTGAGTTTTGTACATTTACTGTTATGTGAATGTAAATAGCATCATATTGTGTTTTATTGCGTCGTCGTGCTTTAAGCGACAGTTATGACTTATATTCCAATTGGATCATTATTAATGAAATAATATGATGTTGGAAGATGAAATATTGTACGATATTTCGGGTACCAATTTAGAGGGTACGGTTAGTCCGAAAACGGTTGAGATAGTCAAAATAAGTGCCAAGTTGTATTTTTGGGTTCCAGTTACTTTTGACCGGTTATAACTTAATTATGTTGTTATAAGTCTTTTTAATTGTGTAGTAGCATTTAAAGATTTGATTTAGTGTTAATGGGAATTTAAACCTTCCAACAACATTTATTCGCATTTATGTCTTAAACTTAAAGAGAGAGAGAGAGAGAGAGAGAGAGAGAGAGAGAGAGAGAGAGAGAGAGAGATCTTGGGAGAAAGAGAAGAGAGAAGAGAGAATTAAAGATTTGGAGCTTGGAATCGTTGCAACAGGAAGAGAATCCGAGACTACAAACTTGAGGCAAGTTTCTAATTTGCAAATGTGTGATTTAGTGTGGATAATTTGTATATATAGTTGTGTTTTTGGAGATTTAACCATTAATGGGTTTTGATGATTTTAGTGTTCAAACCCTTAATCATTGTTTTAAATTTGATTTGAGTTGGAGATATTAGTTAGTTATTATGTAGGAATGATTTGGTTAAATTTTTAGTTGATGATGTTGAGATTAGAGGGAAGAATTGAAATTGGGGGATTTAGGGTTCTTAAGACCCTAGCCAAAATTGGGTAATCTGACCCGACGAATCGATTCGCCCCTAGCGAATCGATTCGCTAAAATGGTAGGTTACAAGTCTGTGTTTTGCGAATCGATTCGAATTGTTCGAATCAATTCGGCAAAAAAGCAGATAGATTGGTCCTCTTGACCGAATCGATTCGGCCAGGGAGAATCGATTCAGAAATCTTGTTGTTTTATAGGGTTTTCCCAACTTTGTTTCTAGTCCTTTTCTTTTAGGTTTAAGGCTTAAGAACCTTCTCTTGGGACGTAATTGTATGACCCCGTAATTTTGAGGATTTAGTATTTAATTATTTTTTGGAGATATAAAATTTTTTAAATTGGAGAAACTTAAATTTATGATTTGGAAAATTTATTTGAGTGGGAAGAATTATTTATATTAGGCGACTTTAAGTTTAATTGTTCGAATTTTTGTGTGTTGCATTTTGAGGTCAAAATTGGAGAATATTATAAAGTATTTCGGATATCAATTCTGAGTGCATGGTTGAGTCCGAATGGGCCGAGATAGTCAGAAAAGTGTACTCGGGGTGGTAAATAGGTCACGAAATATTTTTGGGCATAACCGAACCCACTCGGGGGTATTTGGGCCATTTTTAAGTAGGCCCATATGATTAAAAACGAGATTTGAAGATAAAAAACTAAGTTTTGGAGTTGTGGGTAGCCATAACTCATTTGGGAGAAATTTGAGAACATAAGGGACAAAGAGGGAGGACTCTTGAGAGCCAACGAGGAAGAACAAGGAAGGTGTTCTTCATCACAAAACGATCTCTACACCAAAGGATAATCACACACTACGAATTTATAAGGCAAGTGATTAAATATAACTAGAAGAGTCAGGAAGAAAGTGTTAGGTGTTCACTTTAGAGGAGGGGTGAGATGTATCTCAAGGGAGTGCGACACTAACTTAAATATGAAGAGCATTCATACATTTTAATTGTTGCTTTTTAATTCACTTGCAAAATATGTTCAAAAGGACTTTGGGCTCTAATCCATACTTGCAAAATATTTTCAAAACCTTTTAGGTATCCAGCCACAAGGATGCCAAACTTGAAGATCTGTTCCAGGGATGCGTAACTACAACAGGTGTGGATGTTGCAGGATTCGGACATAGACGCTTAAGTCATTTCATTCCTAGAGTAGGATGCATCTTGGTATTTCTTTCGGGCATGTTGCCCCAACTATTTTCATTTTAGTTGGACTTTGTACTGGTTACTATTCTTTGTTGGATTATATTAGTGGATGTTGGTTTTCTTCCGATGGTTTATTCGGCCGGTCATTTATTGATTTATTTAGTATTACCTTAGATTCATGATTTGTGTGAATGGTTCGTATTGATATTTATATGGTTGTTGTTAAATAAAAAGATTAAAATTTTGACAACAGATTTTGAATACTAGGTGGTTAGTAAGTTTTAAAAAGTTTTCGATAGTGATGCTAAGAATGAACCAGATGATATTCCTGTTTTAATTTGATATAGGAATGATCACCCGGTATTTCATTGAGTGGGGTGTCACAATAATAATGAGTATTAGGGGTTTATATTAGTGGGATTAATACCTTAGATTAGTATGGGGTAATTGGGCTTAGTTTGGGGTTTTTTCAATAGAAGTTATTGTCGTTTTCCTCTAGTGAGCTAGCTTAGGACTAAGGGGGAGTTGGGTGGTATTATTTAGAACTTATAGAGACTAGTATTAGGAAAATTTCACTTGGTAGATTATCTTATAGTGTTGTTGTGAACTTTTGGAGATTAGTATGGGGGTAATTAAACCTCGTAACTTATACCATTATGCTCATTCGGTTCCGAAAATAAGAAATATATTTTAAATTGGCACATGTTGCTAAGCTCATATGATTTCGAAAATGTAAAAAGTGGATGTTTTAATTTGGCATACCTTGAGATTATGGAATGCAAACCTCTCTAAATGATATCATAAGGGAAGTTACGTGCATGAGGTGATGTCCCCTGTCTAGAGAATGTAGGGAGAACATAGTCCTCAGCCATAGGACCGGTGGTTACATTGTGTGATTATTTTATTCGAAATGAGATAATTTCGGGTATGGTTATGACTCACTGTTGAAGGTATATGTTCGCTTCCCACACGACGCGATTTAGGATGCCCTGGTGGTCTTGGTTATAGGCCCTGGAAGATGATAGCTATTTAGGGGCGCATCCAGTGGGGTGACTCCCAGAAGGATGGTCTTAGAATATTTATATTGTGACTATAACTTTTCTAACGAAAATGGTATTTTATAAATGGCTAAAGCATTTTATAATTTAACTTGTGGCTTAAGTTTCCCAAATGGTAAATGGACTTGTGAAGTAATATTTTATGAAATTGTAATTTAAGTATGATTCATAGAATTTAGATATTTCTCTTAATTAAACAGGAAGTCTAATTTATAATGATCTAGTGTGATGCTAGAATGTGTATCTAGATGAGAGGTGAGGACAATTCCTATAGTGAAGAGCGAATCCTAATTGTTTATAATGTTTAATGCTCATAATTGTTATACATCTTATTCACACATGTATCATATCAAACCGGGCCCTGGACCATTTATATTTCTCTTTCTTATGTGGTTCTCTTTTATGCTTTGGTACTCTACCGCAATGGCGCCCGATATGATCCTTCCTTCTCAGTGTCAGGGAGCTACACCATTTTTGAAAATTTTGTAGGACTTTTGTTATAGACGCATTCATCTTTTCTATACTCTAGTTACGATCAGTCTGGAGAAGATTTTAAATTTCTTATATAGTGTGATATTTATTTGTAATACTTGGTGTAACCGTTGTATTGGTCTATTAACCGACAGCTTATTCGTTTATTATTTTTTTAAATGGTTATTAAAATGTCACTTATAGATATATATATTCATCCACCGTCTTTTATAAATTGGATTGTCTAAATGTTTTTATTTAAACTTAATAATTAATTTAACATCCGTTTTCTAAAATAATTGGTGGTTATCTCGTAATAGTATTTTCATGTCAGTGATGCTAAGAATGGACCATCTATGATTCTTGTATTTATTGGAGTATCTTGATGGCTACCTCTTATTTTAATAAGCGGGGTGTCACACTCTCGTTGGTCGGCGGTGTGCAGAGTATTCCTGGATAGCACATGTGGCCATCCCCGATCCTCGCGGTAGGAGGGATGAAGAAGAGGGGTGTCTTCATCTCGAGAGGATCTTGGTCCCGCGCATCCCTCTCGAGAGCGCTTCGGCCAACGTCAGTGATGAGGTGAAAAAAATGTAGAGAGATGGAGTCGTCAGTCTATTTTACTCAAAACAGACAAAAAAAGGGAGCCGTACCGAAAGACAGCATCCAACGACATACTTATACATACGAAACCAAAATGATTCGAAAAGGGTCCATAGGCTAAGTTACGAAATGGGAAGGTGTTAGGCACCCATTCCGCCCTTATGGTCTCTCATGGGATATTGTTATTTTCCTTTATTTTCCCGTTATATGTGTGCATGTGTGTATGTAGTGGAGATAGGAATCATCGACTTGTATCATGTAAGAGATAAAGCGAGTCATCCGTAGGAATGTTCCTAAAAATAATATTAAAAAATAGGATTTATGCGATTATCCTAGCGTTGATCATTATAATGGAACGATAATGCATACAGAATAATACGCCACTAAGAACATATATACATATATGTAAATATATAGATTTTGGGAAAATTAAATTAAAGAATATAGAAAAATAGAAAATGGGAGAAAAATAGGAATAGGACTCGAGTCTCGAGTTTTACCCCAAGACACCTACGTAGCCTATAGAGGCATCAAAGTCCACGTAGTTCGTATGCAAAACGAGGAGTGGGATTTATCCCATAAATTGAACCGGGACTTCTCTTATATGTGTGTGTGTGTAAAAAAGTGTTTTAGTTGTGAGAAAAGTGTGAAAATTCCCGTTTAGAATTTATGAGCAAACCCTCTTTTTCTTATTTTTTTTTTGGGGTTTATTTGTATGAAAATAAGAGATGTGCCATAATACTAAATAAAAAGTATATTAGGATATGTGAGATGAGAGAATAAAAGTGCTAAGTAATAAAACAAATTAATGCGAATTTAAGAAAATTTGAAGGGAGAGTTGAGAAAGTTGGACTTTCTTGAAGATCTTGAGCTGAATCTTGGATGTTGGAGAGCAGACCTTGCACGTGGGTGATGATGGAGGGTAGTTAATTCACCAAGTTTGATGAAAAAGATGATTAAAGGTGAAGTTTGGAAAGGGATTTGGATGTAGAAATCACGTTGACTTCGAGAGGGGTTTTTTGAGCTCGTTGAGAGTGATGGATTTCAGATTTTGTGTCTCCTTTTTTATAATGAGGTCAGGCCCTCCTTTTTATAGTCCCAAGGAATTATCGATCGTCATAGGCCTGGTCCTACCAATCGACAGGTGTGTTTAGGCACACTTCCGATAGGCAGGGTTTGGAACCTGTCATTTAGCAGTCTCTTTCGGGTTCCTTCGGAAAATTGGTCATAGAGCGCAAACCATTAATCAGAATCACGCACTGGGTGAACCGTTGGAAAGGTACTTCAGAGACCTTCAAAATTATTTGGACTTATCTTGGGTCCGGGAGTTAACGTTAGGTCAAATGTGTCTCGGAAGCGTTCGTCGGTCCTTTGGACGGGGAATTATCGAACGCAAACGGATCGTTCGTTCGCATGGTAAGTCAGAATCACGCATGGGGTGGACCATTGGAAAGGTTAGGAGATGTACTTCAACATTCCAAAGAGTTTGACTTGGTTTAGGAAGTTAACTTCGGTCAATCGGGGCCTAGAAGCATTCGATAACCTTTTAGAGTAAAACGAATCGTTCATCCGTACTGTAAGTCAGAATTGGGCCCGAAGTGGACTATTAGAAAGGGGTTTTAGTGCCCTTTAAAGATTCATTCAGTATCGATCGAGATGAAGAGTTAACTTTGGTCAAACGGAGCCTGGGAGAGTCCGGTGGCCTCTAGGTCAGGTTTTAGGGGTCAACGGGTCGTTCGTCCGCACCATACATCAGAATCATACACATGATAGACCTTTGGAAAGGGGTTTCAGTGCCCTTTGAAAATTCATTCAGTCTCAGTTGAGCTGAAGAGTTTGACGTTTGGTCAAATGGAGCCTGGGAGTGCCCGATGGCCTCTAGGTCAGTACTCGGGGTATGACTTAGGTTTATAGCGATGAGGGGAGGTACTAAGGACCTACAGAGAGGTTAGGGGGTGTTAGAATGGGGTGTGTATAGTGCCCCTCGATGGGTGAGTTTAGAACAAGCAATAGCCGTCGAATAGACACCACATGATGCCTTTGAAAGAGTATGACCAATTTAGCGGGTCGAGGCTAATTCCGAGGACCTAAGGATGAGGATGATCGGTTCTGGGGGTCAAAGACAATTCTGAGGGCTTAAAGATGAGGGTGGCCGATTCTACGGGTCGAATCCAATTTTGAGGGCTTCGGTTGAGATGACCAATTCTGCGGGTCGAAGACAATTCTGAGGGCTTGAGTTGAGGTGTGACCGATTCAGCGTGTCAAAGCCAATTCTGAGGGCTTGAGTTGAGATGACCAATTTTATGGGTCAAAGCCAATTCTGAGGGCTTAAGTTGAGATGACCAATTCTGCGGGTCGAAGCCAATTCTGAGGGCTTAAATTGAGATGATCAATTCTACAGGTCTAAGCCAATTCTAAGGGCTTAAATTGAGATGACCAATTCTACGGGTCGAAGCCAATTCAGAGGGCTTAAATTGAAATGACCAATTCTGCGAGTCGAAGCCAATTCTTACGGCTAAAATTGAGGTGACCAATTCTGCGGGTCGAAGCCAATTTTGAGCGCTTAAGTTGAGATGTTCTCAGGGAACTCTACCAGGGAAATTACCTCGTGACTTTGATTTGAGCTGGGGAGCCGATTGTTGGGCAAATCCTCGTATCTTTTGGAGACTTTGTAGGGTAATAGACAATCTGATGTATAAATTCCACTGGGGAAGTGATTAGGTGGTCCAGGGCTTAGACGTATTGCTCGGGGAAATTTGAGACCTTAGGAGATGATCGTGAAGTTTGGGGATGCCTTAGGAGTCCTCCGGGGACATTGTCGGGAGGAGATTTACTTGGATTCTGAGAGTATCGCTGGGAAAATAGGGGTTCCGCTTGAGGGAGTGCGAAATTTTCTAGTGAAAATGTTCTAAATCCTCCCCGGGAGTTTTAGGAATTTTCTGTGGATTTTTCAGGGTATTCTGGTATTTTTTTTTAGGAGTTTCTGTACGAAAATTTAAGGGGGGTGCTGGTCGGCATGGTGTGGAGGGTGCCATTTGACAGTGGCACGAACTTTTGGACTGCTTTGAGAAGGTAAAAGGTCAGTGTCGATCGGTAGGTGGGGGTAAAATGCCGATCGGCATGACCCTTGGCATCCTATAAAAAATGAGTTCCCCTCATTTTTCACAGCTTCTTGCCTTCTCTCTTTCTGTGATTTTCTTCTGTGAATTGTTCTAGCATTCCATAATCTAAAAAATGGCCGCTTTTATGAGCATTGTGTTACACAAGGAGTGGTTGTCTATTGACGACTGGGCAAATATGGAGTAGAGGGATAGGGCACCTCTTGCTTTAGGGAGTGAGAACTCTTTTCACGATTCGATCCGGTTGTGGATGAGAGGACTTTGCTGCGGGAGTCATCGCGTCATCGCTCTTCTAGGGTGATGAACCCTGGTGGTTATGTAAGTACAAAATGACTTTTGGCATTCTTTCTTGGTGATTTCTTCTTCTTTTTTTCTTGGATTTTGACAAGGTTTTTCTTTGACAGTCCGATGTTTCTTTGTCGACCATGCGTGCTCGCAGGACGACGGGGCTTAAAGATGTCTGGGAGCACCTTCCACCTGTGGGGCATTGGGTAGTATCATCAGCAGGCTTTGGGAGGCTGGGGTCTCTGCTGGATGAGACGCCTTGTTCAACGGCGGTCTTATGCACTCTGGTGGAGAGGTGGTGGGACACTACCCACACCTTCCATTTTGGCTTCGGGGAGATGATTGTGACTCCCATAGATGTGCATCAGCTACTGGGGCTGGATTGCGATGGAGAGAAAATATAGTTGGATCGCTCTTTATGGGTGAGGTCGGAGGCAATGCGGGCGGTGCTTGGTGATGTTGGGAGGATAGTATCTAGGGATTCTATTCGGTTGTCCCTGTTAAGGGATGTTTTGTTGGGCAGGGTAATTGATGCGAAGAAAGGGCTACAGGTGAGGCAGATGGCCCAGTTGTTAATTTTTCTAGTGCTGGGGGGATTTTTGGTGGCTTGGAGCGGCGACGTCGTCCACTTATGGTTTTTACCATACTTGAGGATGTTTTCTAACATCCCTCTTTATGATTGGGGGAGCCTGACTTTGTTGACCCCTTATTTTTCTCTGGACGCATTCAGCCGGTGATGTCGACAGTCTTTTACTGGAGCCACATATCTTCTTGAGGTATTCTTTAATTTGCGTATTTTTTTTATGCATTCGCATTTATCTTGTGCATCCCTTTTTAATTACGGACTCTTGTCTTTGGCAGATGTGGTTCTATGAGGTGATTGGGTGTAATACCCACCTGATCACTTTGAAGGACGAGACCGTTGGGGACTTTTATCGGTTGTATCAGTGGCGGAATGCCAATCGACAGTCGAGGAAGTCTCTCTCTCTGGAGGTGGTGCGTTAGGTCTTGAATGGCCTGAGCAGTGATAGGGTACGATTTTTTTTCTTCTCCAGTCCTGGTCTTTGTGTGCTCTGATTCCATATTTCCTTATATCTTGCTGGGGATTTTTCAGGTGACCTTTTACCCTTAGGGGACGACTGTTCAGGACACGGGGTTGACTGGAGTGAATGCGCAGATGAGTCATTTATTGGCGCATGAGTTTGGCCACTCTTGGTATCTTGGGGAGAGGGTGGTTTGGCAGATTGCTAAAGAGGAGGTGGTGGTGGTGGTGCCGCCTGCGAGACCCCTATGTCTATGAGGCAGGAGCGGCTGCTGTCAGAGGATACGAGGATCGCGGCGATGATTGGCGAGACCTATCTACTGTACACTGATACGGCTGTGTCGTATGATAATATGGACTTCGTGATAAGCTGGATAATGGTGCCTAACATATATGATGCATTGCCCTTCCCTCCTGCGGGTTTGAGTCATCCAATGGGGTCCTACCACAGCGGTGGCGGTCCGTCGACATTTACGGCGACTTCGGAGGTTCCCTTCGTGTAGTTTCATACCCCTTCATATAAAATTCGGCGGGCTGATGGAGGGATGGTGCCTATATTGCATCGCCCTCATGGGATGGACCCCGAGGGGTTGGGCTTGACAAAGGAGGTTCTTTGTCCTTTGGTATATTTTTATGTTCTTCTCTTTTCCTTCTTTTTGGTTTCTTTTGATCTTTTCTTCTCGATACTGATTTTTCCTTTTCTTTTAGCAAGTCTGGGTGTCCACCACTTGGCTGAGGGACATTAAGGACTGGATATCTTCGGCGACTGCCCATATTCGGGATGCGGTTCCTGTTCCTTCTTGCTTGGTGCCGTCTGCCTCATTCAGGGAGGAGTCTGGTTCGGGTAGTAGTGGTGCATCATCTCACCGCAAGGGGAAAGAGAAAGCGTCGCAAGGATGGAAGCTCTTAGAAGAGAGGGGGAAGGGTAAGTGTGAGAGAGAGAGAGAGAGAGATAGAGAGAGAATATGGGTTCGGGCTGAGTCCCGTTGTTTTTCGACTTTTCTTTATTTTCCTGCAAAAGTGATGTAATATAGAAAAAATATCTATGTAATGCAATGGAGTTTTTTTTATCTCCTGTTAATGATGAATGAATGAATGCATATGCGCTTTTTACTTTGCTACTGAGACCATAAAAAGAAATATTTTTGGGATTTGAAGGAAAGTTTTATTTAAAATGAGAATTCATATAAAGATGGAAGGGTATTTTGAAATTCTGTTGAGAATATCAATTTATTTTTATTGAGTTTTCTGATTTTGACAAAAGAGGAAAAAGATAAGTTTCCAAAAATGGGGGATTGCCGATCGGCAAGCTTCTTGTCCTGCCTATCGAAGGGTCAGTCCAGTCTAATCAATCAAGGCTATGATTGGTACGCTCTTCAGCCTTTGGTACTTTATGGGGCAGAAATTCCTCAGATTTCTGCAGGGATTATGTCTTTTATGAGGGTTTTCAACTATAAAAGAGGGGTGAGGCTGGAGTGTTTTCATCACACCTTCACATCCTAAATTTCTTATTCTGTGAGATGGATCTCCCTGGTAGTGTTGAGTTTACCAACTACCTCGAGACTTTAGAGGCGATGTGATCCTATAACGTCGACTATGATGCTTTCAACAAGCGTCGAGTCTCTTTATGGGGTAATCGACCCATAGAGTGGAACATGCTGATGGCGGCGGTACAATTTTGGTACCCCGAAGACCATGTATTCCGCATTGGCTTGGAAGAAGTCTGTCCTACTTATAAATAATTTTCTGCCATGTTGGGAGTAAATCCAATTGTGGCAGCTGCTATGCCTGAGTTTTCTCGATCTCTCCAGGAGTTGTTAGCTGGACTTCTTTACATCTCGCCCTTGGTGGGTAGATCTTTGGTTATTGGAGGAATGATTTCTCTTTCGATGGTGCTGGGGTCTGTGCATTTGCAGGAGGTTGGTGATGCTGGATATGCCGGACCTGTCGTTCTGGGCGTGGTTTTAAAATTTTTGCTGGTGATTGAGGAACTGGTAGTGGACCCACAACTTGCGGCTATTACTTCATGGATGCCCTACCATCACAATCCTACGGCGGTGATATTGGCGAAGACTTTGAATGGCCTGGATGACTGGCGAGAAGGTCGTTCTGACTTTCTGAGGGGTAGCCCCGTGATGTTGTTCATGTGGTTGTCTGAAAGATTCCGCCTGGTGACTCCTCCGGAATACCCTTTGTCGGTTGTACCTAACTTCTTCTCGCGCCATTTCATCAGTGTTGGTCTGGATATCGAGAGCTGGGAGAACTGGTTTGTGGAGCATGGGGATCTAAATCTATATTGGTCAATGCCTTGGTGGGGACAGTTGCTGCCTATTCTGGAACTGGAAGAATACCCGTACGTTCGGCTTGTTGGTCTCAGATAGACCTCTTTCTATTTCCCTTGGCGGATTCTGCTCCAATTTGGCTGGGAGCAGATTGTGTCACCTCTAACACTGAATTTATTTTCGATAGAAGATTTGACTCTGCGCATGTGGCTTAGCTCTTTGTGGGAGAATCGTCATCCGTTGACTCGTCCCTCTCAGTCTGTTGGGAGAGTTTAGCACATCCCCGGGGATTATATGAAGTGGTTGTGGAGAAGGGTAGTTAGCAAGATGTTGGAAGTGGAGACTAGATAAAGGTTGCTTATTTTATCTGATACCATAGAGGGAGGTGTGGCAGCTTTCCAAGACTCGTTCGAGCTTATCGGTCTATGGAGCATCTGCGGCACTCTATTCAGGCAGGGGAAGCTTGGGGACCCCAGGATGTAAATGATGATGATGGATCGGGCTCCTCTGGTCACTGTGGGTAGGACTCTTAGAGAGTTTGCTTTATAATGGGTAATATACTAGGAATTTTATTTGGATTTTCAGAAAGGTAAGGGGAAGGGAGTCATCCATTCGTTTTCTTATATAATTGCACTGTAAGCGTTTATTAGTGAAATAAACAAGTTTTTAATCATCCAGCTGTGTCTTTTGATGAATTTTTATTTTGAATTATCTATACCGATCGCTAAGGTATGCATAATCGTTTTGTTCAAATATATGCTAGAATGAACCGTCGTTCTCGGAGATAAGAAAAGAATAGTTTTTTATGAAGAAGAAAGGGTCGTGCTCATGTATAAGTTGCCTACGTACCTCTGGGGTTTTGAAATTTTTTAATTTTTCTGAGAATGATTTTTACAGAGGATCAGGCCCACGTAGTTCTGGGTAGAAGGAAATGAATGATTTTTTTTTCTTTTAAGAATAGAAAAGATATGAGAAGGGTCGTAGAGTGCTGAGATTTCGGACTAGGGGTAAAATTTCTTGAGACGGTTCAGATTGACTGGATGAGCCATTTCTTCTCCATCTAGGTCAGTGAGTATGGCGGCACCGTCGGACAAGATTTTTTTTATAATGTAGGGGCCACTCCAATTGGGCTTAAATTTCCCTCTGGGGTCCAAGATGGGCTCTACTATTTCTTTTAGGGATAAATCCTCTTCTCGAACACCGCGGTCCTTGACTTTCTCATTAAATGAATGCGCTATTCGATGATGGCACCCTTGTATGTGATACAGAGCTGTCAGTCTTCTCTCGTCCAATAGTGATAGCTCGTCGCGGCAGTTTTGATGCCAGTCCTCCTCACTGACTTGGCTTTCGATCATGACACGAAGTGAAGGGATTTCTAGATCCACGGGTAGGACTGCTTCCATATCATAGACTAGAGAGTAATGGGTAGCCCTAGTAGAGGTTCTAATTGAGGTTCGGTAGCCCCATAGGGCATACGGGATTCAGTTGGCCCAATCTCGACAATTTTTTATCATCTTACTGATGATGGCTTTGAGGTTTTTATTGTCGGCTTCGACTACACCATTGGTTTGATGTCGGTAGGGAGAAGATTTATGTCTCTGAATCCCATACTCATTGATCACTTCTATGACTTCTGCCTCGAAATATAACCCGTTATCTGACACTAACTCGGGTAGGACCCTATATCGGCAGATGATATTCTTCTTGATGAATTGGGACACTTTCTTAGCATTCAGAACTGCGTATGACTTAACCTCGACCCATTTGGTGAAGTAATCAATGGCAACTCTGATGAATTCATGCCCGTTGGAACCCTTGGGTGTAACTTTCCCTATGATGTCAATACCCCAGGTGGAGAATGGCCAGGGAGAAGTCTTATTGTATAATTCTCGCGGAGGCAGGTGTTGAAGGTTGGAAAACTGTTGGCACTTGAGGCATCTCTGGACATAGGCGGTGCAATCCTGGATCATGGTGGTCCAGTAGTAGCCTTGTCGTATGATCTTCTTGGCAAGCATGTGACCATTCATGTGGGGCCCGCATTCCCCATTATAGATTTTCTTTATTACCTCTTCAATGTCAGCCCCTGCGATGCAGTGCAGATGAGTTCCATCGAAGTTCTTTTTGAGCAGTGCTTTGTGACAAATGATGTATTGGGGGGACAGTCTTCGGAGGGTTGCCCGATTTTTCTTATTAGAACCTTTGGGATATCTACTATGTTTGAAGAGGTGCTAGATATCATAATACCAGCAATTGGCTAGCTCGGGATCTTTTTTGGTGATGAGCTCAATGTGGTAGCAATGGGTTGGTTTGTCCTGCTTTTGAACTAGGAAGGGACCATCGTTATTCCTTCGGGCATGTCGACCATGGAGGCTAAGGTAGCAAGGGAATCGTCTAGGTTATTCTTTGCTCTAGGTAGGTAGTGGAGGTGATATCTTGGAATTGGGAGGCTAGTTCTTCTAAGTGGGCATGGAAGGGTTGGAGTTTTTCGTCCTTAACTTTCCATTTTCTGAGAACTTGATCGATGATGAGGGCAAAATCCCCATAGATATCTAGGCATTTAATTCCTTTATTGAGAGAAACTTTTAGGCCTACCATACAAGCCTCGTATTTAGTCATGTTGTTGGTGCAGGGGAAATCCAATTTGATGGAGATGGGAATGTGGGAGTCATCTAGGGCGATCTGAAGTATCCCAATTCCAAATCCCTTTTTATTGGAAGCACCGTCAAAGAACATTTACCATCGAAGGTTGTCTTGAGCGGCGCAGAGGATGTTTTCATTTGGGAATTCAGAGATCCATTTGTCGGCTTCTTCCATAGGGTAGTCAGGGAGGTAGTAGAGATGGCTTTTCCTTTCATGGCTTTATGTGTGACGGATACGATATCAAACTCGGCTAGGAGCATCAACCATCGGGCCATTCGACTGAATAAGGCGGGTTTCTCAAGAAGGTACTTGATGGGATCCATTCGGGATACAAGTTTAATAGGGAAGGCGAGCATGTAGTGTCGCCACTTTTGGGTGACCTAAACAAGCGCGACGCATGCTTTTTCCAAAGCAGTGTAGTTGACCTCGTATCTGGACAATTTTTGACTGGCATAATAAATGGATCTTTCTTTGTGGGAATCTTTAAGGTATTAGGCTAGCAAAGCCCCAGCTGTAGTGTCGGTTATGGTTAGGTATAGGAACAAGGGGAGACCAAGCTGTGGTAGCATGAGTACCGTAGGTTGGGTCAGATATTGTTTGATTTGGTTAAAGGCTTCTTGGCAAGCCTTATTCCAAACCTTGGTTGAATCCTTTTGGAGGAATTTGAAGATAGGTTCGTCGATGGAGGTCAGTTGGCTGATGAATAGGCTGATGTATTATAATTCCCAAGGAAACCATGGACTTCTTTTTCCGTTCGGGGAGGTGGCATCTCAAGTATGGATTTTAGCTTGGCAAGATTCGCGTCTATACCCTTCTCACTGACCCTGAATCCCAAGAGTTTTACCTTTTTAACATCGAAGACACATTTATGTTGATTGAGTCTCATCTGATATCGTCGCAGTCGTTCGAATACCTTTCGAAGAGCGAGAACATGACCTTCTCTAGTTTTGGATTTGATAATCATATCATCCACATAAACCTTGACTTCTTTATGAATCAGATGGTGCAGGATGGTTATGGCAGCCCTCTGGTAGGTAACCCCAGCATTCTTGAGACCAAATGGCATAATAGTGTAGCAAAAGGTTCCCCATAGTGTGATGAATACGGTTTTTTCTTAGTGATTCGGGTGCATTTTTATTTGGTTGTACCCGATAAACCTATCGATGAACGACTTGAGAGCATGACTGGATGTATTGTCCATAATCATGTCGATATTGGGTGATGGGTAATTATCCTTCGGAGAGGCTTTATTCAAGTCCCGGTAGTCTACACACATCCGAACTTTTCCTCTTAATTTTGGTACAGGCACTACGTTGGCTAGCTATGTGGCATATTCGATCACGTGAATGAATCCCACGTTCAACTGTTTGACAACCTCATCTTTGACTTTGAGCGACCATTAGGTGCGAAGCTTTCTCAACCTTTGTTTAACCGGCTTGTAATCTGGAAGAGTGGGGATCTCATGTTGAGATATTTCAGGATCAATACCGAGCATATCGTCATAGGACCATGTGAAGACATCCATAAATTCCTTCAATAATTCTTCGAGTTGTGCGCGCTCATTCTCATCAAGGGTAGCCCCTATCCTAATCTTGTTCAGTTGGCTACTAGAATCGAGGTTAACAATAACAGTTTCTTTTTCATTAAGTTTCTTTTTCATTAACTTGAACGCAGTTATGTTGTTTGTTATTAACCTTATTTAGATCAGTTAAGAATTGTTCATTTGCAAAATCATCATCATCAAAAGTTTGAGAATCCAAACAGTTAATGTAAGGCACAATAAGATACTCAAAATCTTCATTTATTTAATTGATAGGAAAAACAGCATTGAGAACCCCATCAAAGGAGGTCTCGATTACATTTGAGAAAGGATAGACAACAGAAGAATAAATGGGGTAGACATTGGGGTTAGGTGGGATTTCAACAGGTAGAACTAACGCAGTTTCCAGTTGAGGATAGGTGTATCAATAGCTTTAATCAGGTGGGATGGATCTAGTGATGTAGTGCTTGAATGAACCATGCAGAGTGTCATCCCCAGTGTCTGTAAGTTGAAGGAATATTTGAAGTCACTTTCCTCATAATCTTCAGTATCTTTGATGAGCGGTTGTACATGGTGTTGGGAACTTTTGGCCCATGGGTAGCTATCTTGGAAAAATATATCCATTCCAGACTTCATCTTCTTGTCAATATGGTCATACCAGGGTTCCAGAAAGATATAAAAAGGGGAAGTCCTCGCCCTTTTTGTTGAATCGTCCATTCAAGGAGTCACTCGGGATAGTCTGGATGCAGTCTAGTCTTTTCTTTGGTCGAGACTGGCGAATTATTCTGAGCTCTTATCTGATGGTTGATACCCTAAACCACAAGAAGGGAAAGCCTTTTTCCGCACAATGGGATCAAGTATCCCTTGCTGTCTTTTCCCTAGCCCCAGTTCGGGCATGAAGTGCATGTTTCTGAACATCTGAATTACATTGACATTGCCATGAGGGTCATATTCCGCACAAACCCTTTCTTTGAAATCGTCCCCTGCCGGGAGTATAAGTGTCTCAACTCGAAGGAGCATATCATTTAACCCGTGTTGTATCTCAAGGATTGGACTGCTTGTGCTTGCACCCTCGGTATTGTCGTCCTTGCCCAAAATGGTGATGACTCGTCCATCAGTAAAAAAATTCAATTTCTGATGGAGTGAGGAAGACACACCCTTGATACTATGAAGCCAAGGTCAATCGAGCAACAGGCTAAAATCAGTTGGGATGTCAATAACTCGGAGAATTCAATGATAGGATTTATAGGGACAGTCCATATCACAAGTTTTATGGATCCCATCACTTCTCGACGAGTATTATCGTAGGCACATACAGCAGCGAAAGTTGGAGTGAGGTCACTTTCCTTCAGTCCTAATCATTTGAAGGTTCTTAATGGGCAGACATTCAAGGCGGATCCATTATCGATAAGAGAGAGTAATACGATCTTCCTCTTAACTTTGATGGAGATGTTGAGTGTGTGATTGTGGTTTGGCCCAATTTTGGGAATTTATTTTTTGAAAAAGGATAACATTCGGGTAGAGGTCAAGGATCTGACTAAATTTACCGCCTCTTCTAGTGTGGTAAAAGGAGGAATTGTGGGTCCAGTGAGAAATTTGATCAAAGCATTTATGTGCAACTGGGAAGACATGAAAAGCCTTGATAGAGTGATATTAGCTTGAAATTTCTTCAGTTATTAGAGGATATTTCTTTCCTCAAGGCTCATCTCTGGCATAGGAAGATTTTCAATGCCCTTCCTGTTGTCATTGACTGGTAGTGAGCTTGGGATCTGTTAATGCCTCCCTGACCTGGTCATGTGATTTACTAAAGAAGAGAAGAACATAAACCCTGTTTCTTCGCCAATGTCGAGTTATTCTACCATATTTTTTATTTCTCTGAGGATCTCCTCAAATGATATCATCCCACACATGTCGGCTACCGGGCCAGTTTTCTCTGAAGCTTACCCTTTATTTGAATCATCGAATTCTTCCCCCCATCCGATGGCAATAATTTTGTCTTTCCATGCAAAGTCAATGCATTACACAACTTCAATGGCTTCTTCGTACAGGTCCTCCCATTCTGCGGGGAGATGTAAGGGTGAAAAGACCAGGCATCCTTATAGCTTCAGAGTATTAAGTAACTCGGTCATATTGAAAATATCGCTGATTTTCCTGAATGATTTTGCCATGATCTGGACAACATCATCTTGGCTGACTTCATCAGTCGGTACTACCCAACTGTCTGACTCTCGGACCCATTTTCACGCTTTTAAGAATAACGTACTGAACCTCTGGCAATCAATGATCATTTGTGAGGGAAAATTTAGCCCGAACTCTAGGAGTTTGTTTAACACTTCTGATAATTCCATACTTCCATTTTTTAAATGGGTACGAACAGCGATGCATGCTCTGATAAGGAGTGATAGTGCCTCATCAACGAGGCTAGCAGGGTGTAAGAGGAAGTATGGGTAAGTTTGGAGAGGTTTGGGAGAGTGTATGGGTGTGATTTGAGTTGAGGGATCAAATTATGGGTTCTCTTCTAGGAATATGGCAGTGGGTTGTGAGTAGTGTTTGGCTTAGGATTGGACGGTGGGGAAATGGTACCCCAGTCAATTAGACCTTGGATTATGTTTCAAAGGTGGAAGCATTAGTCGGTGGTATAGCCAGCACTTTGGTAAAAGGCACAATGGGCATCTTCCTTGAAGTTTCTTGGGAGTGGATTCGGTAATGGAGGGGGATCCAAAGGTTTGATAAGGTTTCTTCTTAACAGGGACTGATAAACTTTAGAGAGAGGAGCGTGGAGCTCGGTGTATTCCTTTCAGACGGGGACATGGCGGCTTTCTGGTTCCCATGAGGTGGTTGGTTGAGAGATGTTGTTGATAGTTGAGACTGCAACACTGGTAGGTTTGTCATATTTTCTGGGGGTGAACTTTTCGGACACTTTCTTTGGTTCAACTTCTGTTTTAGCAAGACCTTCCTCGATTTCTACTCATGTTTCTCTGAGAGCTCGAACATGGGGCAAAACTTTCTTCTTCACTGTGCTTACCTGTTCTTCCTCGGAAGGCCGATTAGACATGGTAGATGCTTTTTCCCTCCATCGGGCTATGAAGGTACTAACTGATTCCCCAGGGTTCTATTTGAGCAGCTCTAAATCACGACGGGTGACCTCAAGCTCTTTGTTGTATTTGCACTGCGACATGAATTCTCGGGCTATATCCTCCCAGTTATGGATTTTGGACTCCTCGAGAGACAAAAACCATCGAAAGGCGCTATCCTTTAAAGTTTGCTAAATAATTGGGCCATTACTTCTTTAGAATCCCCTAGGAGAGTCATGGAACGGTGATAACTGCAAAGATGGACAATCGGGCCACTTCCTCCGAATTTCTCGATATTTGGCATCTTGAACTTCTCGGGTAACCTTTCTTTAGGATAAGGAGACATGTGGGTGTAGTCCATGTAATTTCCAGAGATTCTGACTTCGTCGAACTTCTTAGTTAGCATATTGAGATCTTCTTCGACCTTGTTTAGATCTTACTCTTTTGGATCAATGATCATAGCAAAGTTAGCCCCAAGCTGGGCAAGGTTTGGCATAGGAAGCTGGGCACGCGGCTGCCTATTAATAGGAGGGTCACGAGGAGAATGTTGATACTCTTCGAGAACCCAGATAGGCTCGGGTGGACCCATAGCGCGAGGGAATAGGGCCTCGAGCTCTTGAAGAACAAGAACCTAGTTTCGTTGCATCTCTCGAACCGCAGTCTGAAGTTGTCAATCTCGAACACGCGCTGAGCTAAGACTGCCGTCAGATCTGGATGCACAACTGGTACTTAATTTGTATTCTCCATGGAAAGTGGATGGATACCGGACTCGAAAGAAGTAGCAGAGGAACGGACGGAACTCTGGGGTGATTTGACTAAAGACCGAAGCCAATAAAGAGCCAGGACAAGGGCGTGTGATCGACCTGAGAAGGCGTAAAATATGATTTATTTTTGGAGAAAAAGAATGAAAATATTTTTGACATTTTTTTAGATTGAAAGGAAAAATATTTTTGGTTTTTTGATAAAGAAGGGAGAAATGTTTTTGGATTTTGATAAAGAAAAGAGAAATGTTTTTGGATTTTTGATAAAGAAAAGAGGAATGTTTTTGGATTTTTAATAAAGAAAAGAGAAATATTTTTGGATTTTTGATAAAGAAAGGATACATATTTTTGGATTTTTGATAAAGAAAAGAGGAATGTTTTTGGATTTTTGATAAAGAAAGTAGAAATGTTTTGGGAGACGGGTCTCAGCATGATTATTATTATTATTATTATTATTATTATTATTATTATTATTATTATTATTATTATTATTATTATTATTATTATGTTCTCACTTGTATTAAATTTTCCTAAATGCAAAATGAAATGTCGGACGGAACCCGAGTTTGGAAAAGTTGGGTTTGTAATATATGAAAAGCTATGGTTGGACTTGTAACCAGATACATGGGAACCGTCCCATTTTAAGAATGCGTAAAAATTTTGGGCGGCAGACCGACCCAGAATTTTGGCAGAGTTTCGGGTTGAAACCGACAATCTAACATGTGTATCCTAGGCTTGACACCTATATGTGGGTATGCAGTTGGTTGGGTGAATCGAAAAGGGTTCCCCCATTTGGCGTGGCTTCCACGATATACATCTTGCCTTTGAGGGCAATCGGTACGTGTGGACAAGCCATTTGATATACCTGAGTGTACGTGAATTGCCTCACTATATACCTCATGGGGACGGTAGGTGTGAGAACGAATTTGATATACTCGGTGTACGTGAACGAGTTCCCTACGATATACCTCCAATTATGACTTCGGTCAAGAGAAACGATGCGGGGGAACCGTTCGATATACGTCGAAGGTACTTGGCCAATGGAAGGTGAGAGTCATATCGCTTAGGCTAACTGCGCCCTGCCGAACCAACGCCCATCACGAAGTGACCCTCCAATTACAAGACAAAATTTGGTCAACCACAATGCTCTTTGGGTGATGTTATGTGAATCATGTATGATTCTCTTATTTAGTATCTTATGATGAGAGTATCTTTCTTGATCATGCCAAACAGGGAGCAAAGTACAAATACCAATGGTATACCAAGTATGGATGGGTGATGCGTGCAACATGTGGATATATGTGATCCTAAGTGCATGTGGTGTGAAGTGTACATGGAGAATCTTCTAAACGTGTGTAAATATAAGCATAAGCATGAGGTACACATGAATAGTAAATAGGGCATAAAAAATAGGGGAAAAGATAAGCAAATATAACACCCATGTAAATAAAGTCTAGCCCTCAAAATTTTTCCCAACAGAGTCACCACTGTGGCCATCCCCTATCCTTGCAGCGGGAGGGATGAAGAAGAGGGGGTGTCTTCATCTTGAGAGGACCTTGGTCCCGCGCATCCCTCTCAGGAGCGCTTCGATCGGCATCAGTGATGAGGAGAAAAAAATGTAGAGAGATGGATTCGCTAGTCTATTTTACTCAAAACAGAAAAAAGAAAATGGGGGGGGGGGTCCTTATTCGTGTGTTTCAAATCAAACCAATTTTCATAAAAAATTATCCAACTTTTAATTATCACCAAACCAAGTTGTGAAAAACCAATTCTTACTTTAAACCAATTTTATCTTGATTAATTCTAAACATGCATCTAGTGATTAAAGTAAGTAAAGTAAAGTAAAGTAAAGAATACTCACAACGTCGAATTTACGAGGAAAAAATCCGAGACGGGAAAACAACCTCGGGCGGCCCAAGCCAGACAATCACTATGAATGTGGAATTACAACGAACAGATAAAAGACTCACTCAATGACTCGATCCCCATGGGTCTTGATGCTCTTCTGATCTTCAATCACTCCTCTCACAGTACCCACGCATAAATTCCTTCTTCCAAAACACCTATCCACAGCACACGCACCCACGTATGTCTCGGTGTCCACCGAATGGCTTTGATACGTCTACCATGTCGATTAAGAAGTCCTTCTATTTTCTTCACCGTAAAATCCAGATGTTCAAGTATAGAATAAGCCTTATTGATGCAGCAAGATCACATAAACATAGAATAATGATAACTCGGATCTTTGCAAACTCTAAGGACGTGTTTAAGCCTTGAAACCTTAGAAAAACATGTGCAAACAGATTTCTGGATCGTAAACTGTTTTTCCAGAATGCACACTTATTAATTTTGACGAAACCACGCTTTAAATAGTAAAAATTCACCGCCTCAAAAATTGTATCGCTCGAACGAGATTAGCCTGTCGTTCGCGCGACATAGCCATCTCGCTTGAACGAAGTACAGCTGTCGTTCGAATGACGCGCGTGTCATTTTGACTTTTTGACTTTATCATTAAAACGTCTCTTCCAAAAGAGATCCAAATAAGTCAAACTCTATTTCGAGCTTATCAGAATAAAATGTAGTTTAAAACATTTAAAACACTCTTAAAACCTTTTAAAATATTTTTCCTTATACAATTACATCCTTATCTTTTATAAAAATAATTCTGAGCACCATTAATTATACGCATTCATACTTGTGTGATATCGGAATGCAATTAACTTGAAGACGGATAAACTTGCACCAATTAAACTTTGGCATGAATAATTCTTTGAAGCTTTGTCGCAACGTCTTCAATTTCTTCAATACGTTATAGACCAACCGGGATCGTGACAAAATAAAATCTCCCTATGACATTACAAACACAGTTTTGTTCACGGAATTAAGTCAAAACAATACAGGGACTCAATTGGAAATTTGTGTCCTTACAGGAGCCTTCCCAAAAGATAGCATCTAAAGACATACTGATACATACGAAACCTAAATGATTCGAAAAGGGTCCGGAGGCTAAGTTACGATATGGGAAGGTGTTAGGCACCCATTCCGCCCTTACGGTCTCTCATGGGCTATTGTTATTTTCCTTTATTACCGCTTGATATGTGTGCATGTGTGTATGTAGTGGAGATAAGTATCATCGACTTGTATCTTGTAAGAGATAAAGCAAGTCATCCGTAGGAATGTTCCTAAAAATAATATTAAAAAATAGGATTTATGCGATTATCCTAGCGTTGATCATTATAATGGAACGATAACGCATATGAAATAATACGCCACTAAGAACATATATATGTATATCTAAATATATATATTTTAGGAAAATTAAGTTAAAGAATATAGAAAAATAGAAAATGGGAGAAAAGTAGGAAAAGGACTCGAGTCTCGGGTTTTACCCCGAGTCCCCTACGTAGCCTATAGAGGCATCAAAGTCCACGTAGTTCGTATGCAAAATGAGGAGTGGGGTTTATCCCATAAATTGAACCAGGAATTCTCTTATATGTGTGTGTGTGTGTGTGTGTAAAAAAGTGTTTTAGTTGTGAGAAAAGTGTGAGAATTCCCGTTTGGAATTTAAGAGGAAACCCTTTTTTTGGGGGGGTTATTTGTATGAAAATAAGAGATGTGTAATAATACTAAATAAAATGTATATTAGGATATGTGAGATGAGAGAATAAAAGTGCTAAGTAATAAAACAAATTAATGCGAATTTAGGAGAATTTGAAGGGAGAGTTGAGAAAGTTGGCCCTTCTTGAAGATCTTGAGCTGAATCTTGGATGTTAGAGAGCAGCCCTTGTACTTAGGTGATGATGGAGGGTAGTTAATTCACCAAGTTTAATGAAAAATATGATGAAAGGTGAAGTTTGGAAAGGGATATGGATGTGGAAGTCACGCTGACTTCGAGAGGGGTTTTCTGAGCTCGCTGAGAGTGAAGGATTTCAGATCTTGTGTCTCCTTTTTTACAATGAGGATAGGACCTCCTTTTTATAGGCCCAGGGCATTACCGATCGGCATAGGCCTGGTTCTACCAATTGGCAGGTGTGTTTAGGCACACTACTGATAGGAAGGGTTTGGAACCTGCCGTTTGGCTGTCTCTTCCAGGTTCTTTCGAAAAATCGGTCGTAGAGCGCAAATCGTTGATCCGATTTTCACACGGGGTGGACCATTGGCAAGGTACTTTAGAGACCTATGAAAGTCTTTTAGAGTGATCCCGGGTTCGAGAGTTAACTTTGGGTCAAATATGGCTTGAAAACGTTTATCGATCCTTTGGATGGGGAATTATCGGATGCAAACGGATCGTTCGTCCGCATGGTAAGTCGGAATCGCACATGGGGTGGACCGTTGGAAGGTTAGGATATGTACTTCCAAATTCCAAAGAGTTTGACTCGGTTTGGGAAGTTGACTTTTGTCAACCGGGGCCTAGAAGTGTTCGGTGACCTTTCAGAGTAAAACGGATCGTTTGTTCGTACCATAAGTCATAATTAGGCCCAGAGAGGACCGTTGGAAAGGGGTTTCAACGCGCTTTGACGATTCATTTATTCTCAGTCAAGCTGAAGGGTTAACTTTGGTTAAATAGAGCCTGGGAGCGTTCGGTGGCCTCTAGGTCAGGTTTCGGGGGAAAATGGGTCATTCGTCCGTAGCGTAAGTCAGAATCGCGCACGGGACAGACTATTAGAAAGGGGTTTGAGTGCCCTTTAAAAGTTCATTCGGTCTCAATTGAGCTGAAGAGTTTAACTTTTGGTCAAATAGAGCTTGGGAGTGCCTGATGGCCTCTAGGTCAGTACCCAGGGTATGACTTAAGTTTGTAGCGATGAGGGAAGGTGCTAGGGACCTACGGATAGGTTAGGGGGTGTTAGAATGGGGTGTCTATTGCACCCTGAGAGGATTCATGTTTACTCGAGGTCTTAGGCGATCGAAGGGTGAAGCTCTGCTTTGCCTTTCCAAGACACTTGGTCTTTCAGGATATAAGGAACGGAGATTATAAGGTTTTGTGGATCTAACAGATGAAGTTGCTCCTGGGCGATAAAAGGTATCCCTTAAAGTTCTAGAATAACTAAGCTTGTTGGTTCGTGGAGGTGGAGGCAGAATTCCTCTCTGTCTGGATAGGGTAGGAGACCTATGTTTTAGGGTGTGGGCTAATTGCCTCATAGTAACTTGCATGGCCTCTTTTCCTCTAGCAAAACTGGCTAGAATCCAATTCATATCGTGGAGAAGATGATAGTGTGGATTTCCATCATTCCTAGCACTGAACTCAGGAATATCAGTTATTTTTTTCATTACAGAAATAAAAACGATTGTTTGAAACTCGTTCCCACAGACGACGCCAATCTGTTGATGTAAAAAACTAGACTAGATATAATTCTTTAATCATAGATAAAATATGTAAATAAAAGGAGAAGAACATAAGATTTTAAAGTGGTTCGTCTATGTATGAAAGCCTACGTCCACTGTTATAGTATTACTCTTTGCAATAGTTTTCTTGCTTGCTCACCTGCCCTTGATGGAATAGATACATTTGTATTTATAATGACCCGAAGGCCAAGAGTTGGAATATCAAGGGATTGAATGCTTTTATATATTTAAGCATTTACATCCTTACATAATGAATATGACTGTTGGTTATACAGATCACATGTGATATGACTCTTGGTATGGATACGCTTCATTGGTCTTGTTGGTCAGCCTTCTATGAGTTGGTCGGCATTCCATTTGTTGGTCGGCGAAGCTATTATTCGCTGACTAGGATTCTTGCCATGTAGGATGACATATGCTCACTATTAATTGATCCACATAGATGGATAAATTTTGGTATCAACAATTAACGCATTAAGCCCGTATATAATTTATTACTCTATTATATACGTTTATTAGAAATGTCACACAAATACACTTACACACACACACACACACACACACACACACATATATATATATATATATATATATATATAAAACCGCAATGCATACATACTCTGTTATTGAGTCCATGTACCTCACGTACCAAATCTCGGACTAATGGTTTGGATTCACCCTCGAATCATAAATCAAATAAACACACAATGGAGGCGAATATAGTTCTAAGCCCTTGGTATACGTACATACCTAACGCACCCAAATGGCCGACAATACTATCGTACACTGAAATAGGGATCGTACTGAAGTTCTATGTCCTGGGGCACACATTCGGACCTCGCTAAACTTGCCAAGGTGGGATCGCCCACTGCAAGTGACCTCTCGTGAAATCAGGCAGGGTAGGTATGCTTCCACATAAATATCATGCACACAGATATTATTTCCATTCGTATATATATATACTATCTCTATACCCATATATATATATATATATATATATATATATATATATATATATATATATATATATATATATTCACATAACCCGACTAACTCATGCCTATCACCCGACACTAGTCCTGAAATCTCGAGTCTATCTCACGACTCTTACTTAATTCAATTCTCATCCTTTAATTAAAATCCAATAGCGTCACCCTGCTAAAATTACCGAACTTACTCAACTAACTCGTTGTATAATCATTCAAGTTTATTAATTAACATTACTCCGACAAAACACTCAAACTTAACTCAGCCAGTCCGTTCATTTATTCCCAAATTTAACTCATCAATTCGATATTTTAACTTTATTGTCAATTATTTCTCTCACGATTTATAATTCGAATTTAATTATCTACTCACCCCTAGGCAATAAAATCTCTTTAAATCACTCCACTAAACTTTCACTGACCTTTAAGGCTTATAAATTTCATTGGGAACTCCTCGGAATTTACCCTATAATCAAACCCCAAAATTCTTCAAAAATCATCTTTCATCGATCGATCGATAATCTTAAACTACTCAAGTTATCGTTTCAATGATTTATTTCAAGTTTTATACTTAAACTAACAGAATTTCCATTTTCTAAGCAACCGAATCGAGTCGAAATTTTTTTGGCTAATTAAACACCCTGTAGTAAAATTACAATTTCTCCCTCTACAGAACTCCAAATGACCTCATTCAAAGCTCATTGGAAAGATAAGACCTATACATTTTCTGAAATCTATGGGAGGTAATTTAATTTTAATTAAAATTAAAATGGCACAATTTTATGGTAACGTAAAAAATTCTGGCAAATTGAAATGCGGACAAATTAAACACCATATAGTAAAATTATGATTTCTCCCTCTATAAAACTCCAAATGACCTAATTCAAAGCTCATTAGAAATCTAAGAACTATAAGTTTCTAAAAATCTATTTGGCATGAAATCTAATTCTAAGTACAATTAAAATGGCATAAGTTTAAAGTAACATCATAAATTCTGGCATATTGTCATCTTATGTCCATCAGTAAAACCTTAAGTTATTCATGATTCATGTTCTTTAACCAAGAACCCAAAAAGTTTCCATATTTATGTGTCTTAAAACTCATATTTCAAACTATAATCTAATTTTAGCAATCATAAATTGTTTTACTTTGTCAATTGATCATCTAAACTACACACGATATCAATTTTCTCAAAAATCCCATTTACATATGAGAACCCTTCCCAAATTTTCTTTTGTTCTACACCTACCATGATATGAACACGAATACACCTAAATTTGATTTATGGCAAGTTAATTACTTGCCTTTATTATTTGTAGGGTCTGATATCTCTTATGTATGATGAATCGATGCTAGAATTTTCCGAATCCTTCTTGACTTAAGCCTCCTCGAGATTTCTCCTTTCATTTATCTTCTTTTTGTCTTTGAGTTTAGGAATAATTATATGATTGCCTCCCATTCCTAACCCTTATGATTTAACCTTATAATCCCGAAATTAGGTTATTAAACTTCATTAAGATGACCCAAATACCCCTACATGAGTTTGGGATATTTAAAAAGCCCTCAGAATCCAATTACTACCCCCGAATATATAATTCTGACTATCTCGACCTATTATGGATCAACCGTGCACTCAAAATCATAATTCGAGTTATAAAAATTAAATATTCTATTTTAACCTAAAAGTAGCCCACACAAATTTCCATGTTACGATACCATCAATTCTCGTCGTTTCTACTCACATACGACGCACTACAATTGACTTAATTAAATTTATTTAATCTCGCTATTAAATTCACACATAAGTATTATGTTCTTACTAATTAATATTTATACATTTCACATTATTTTTCCATTTGCATTAAATTACGTCACATGTGCAATTTAAATGCTAAAAATAATTTACCCAAAATTAGGGGGTGTTACAAATAAATCCCATCTTTTCACCATATTACAATATCTCTAAGCTTCTTTAATGTATTAAGAAACTGATTTCTCACCTCGGTGCACTCAATCACATAAAGGAGTCCTTTAGTCTCCCTTACCAAGACAAAACAACCATAACATTCACATAACTTGAAAACTCTAATGGGTTCTTTTTCAAAAACTTTGGACCTTCTTATATCCCAAAATTGACACAATGTGAGATACAAAAACTATCAGTGCCTACAAAAATTTATGTAACATAGTTGTATCGCCAACAACATCAATTTGCTCAATTATAAATATAATGTGCGACAGATATCCTTATCTAACCATCTGAATCATCCTTGGACATCGATTCTATGATGTATCCTCATTATTTTGATCAATTTGCGCTTCACAACTGCGTGCGTTACCCATCCGCTAACACATGAATAAACAATGTCGATGCAAGCATCATCATGACACAATATTACCAAATCCTTTGACATTCTCTAGATGTATTAAAGAAAACTAAAAAAATGGACTTGTAGAGTACCTAAAGCTTTTAAACATTCTCTAATACCAATTGTTACACCCTACAAATTCCACATTAAGGACTAATTACCTAAATATGAAATTTTAGGGTGTCACATCGTGCATGAATATATAAGCCTCTTAATGTTTTTGATGGAAAAATATAAGCATATTAAAACGAAAAAATTAGCAAAAGCCTTACAAGATAAAGCATAAACAAACAATGCATAACAAGATAGCCTCCAAGAAATCTATGGCCCACAATCAGTTAAAACATAAAAAACAAACCACACACCCTATAAAATCTACCATACACATGTAGCGAAATAAAGAAACCCTAATCGATCGGTCATAAGGGAGGGATTTTCACTATGACTCTAAAAAAGAAACTCGTTTGTCTATATTAGGTTGCGTTTGTTTTTCCATATGAATGTGAAAAGTACGTTTATTTCCATATCTAAATGGACCTATAAATGAATGTATTTAGACCGATTTAGACTTCAGAGGTGCATTTACTTCCTAATCATTGAAAGGCAAAATAGTCGTTAGCTTCTTAATCATTTAAAAAAACACCATTAGATACCTAAGTATGAATGGTTTCGATTCAGACTTAAGTGGTAAAAACAAACGTACCTTACTCTATGGCAACTCAATGTTTTCATATGATTGACACGCAGGGTAAGATTGTGTTAGCTTATAGTGCCCTACATAACTTTTTACGTGTCAATGATAAGGATGACTTGTGCAATGATGATAGTGATAGTGACGACGATGTGAAACCCACACCCCTTAATCTACCTGATGACATGCTTAATGAGCATATTACGTTAACAACACATGCATCTTGGACGGAGAAGCATAATGCAATGGTTACCCAAATGTGGGTAAAAAGAGGAACAACTCAGCTTGAGCCTTTTGATTTTGTTAAAAATTTGACAATTTGAACCATGTTGTATTTGTTAATGTGATAGGTATGATTTGATAATTTGAACCATTTTGTATTTCATATTGATTTTCTATTGTGAAGGGGACATTAAACTTACTTGCTAACTGATTCAATTTAGTTGGACTGCTATGATATATAAATTAATCACTATATATTCACTTGGATAACTGATTCAATTCACATTGGATATTCACTATATATTCACTTAGATATTCACTTGATAACTAATATGTTTTGGTAACCGATTTAGTTGAATTTTGGTAATTGATGATATTTATGACAGCCAATATATTCACTTGGATATTCATGATATGCTTGATAGAGGAACCATTTTGTATTTCATATTGATTTGTTAATGTGATGGGGACAGTAGATTTGTTAATATGCTTTGGTAATATGATGATATGCTTTGGTAATTGATAAAAGTTTCATGATATGCTTCAAAGAGGAACCATATGCTTTGGTAATGTGATAGATTCAATTTAGTCGGACTGTTGTGATATATAGCAAATGAACTTGATAATTGACAATAGACTTCAATTTAGTTGGTCAGTAGACTTCACAGAGTTGTATTTTAGTTGGACACTTTGGTAATGTAATGTGATAGATTCAATTTAGTTGGACTTCAGTAGACTTCACAGAGTTTTATTTTGGTCAACAAACTTTACACAGTAGACTTCACACAGCAGACTTCACACAGTAGACTTCAAACTTTGGTATTGTATTTTGGTATGATAATTTTGCATAGTACACTTCACACCTTGTTGCAGACTTCACACCGTAGACTTCACACTTGATAACTGATATGATAATTTAGTATGGTATCAGAGTTAATAACTGATATGATAACTTGATTCATTAATTCATAGACTTGGATAACTGATATGATAACTTGATATCAAATATTGTATTTTGGTATTTTGTTGGATAGTATCAGATATTGAAATTTTTTTGTATAACTGTTGAAATGGTTGTATTCAGATATCTTGATTCAGATATCAATTTAGTTGTATTCAGATATCTTGATTCAGATATCAATTTAGTTATATTCAGATTTAGTTGTATTCAGATATCAAATTTAGTTGTATTTACTGATATCAAATAATGTATTTTGATATGATAGCTGATATCAAATACAATTTAGTTGTATTCAATTTAGTTGTATTTTGTTGATATCAGTTATTAGATATTAGATCTCTTGATTCAATTTAGTTGTATTTTATTGATATAAGTTATCAGATATCAAATATCTTGATTCACATAGTTGTATTCACTGATAACTTGATTCACAAAGTTGTATTCAAATAACTAATATGATAACTGGTATTCATTGATTCACTTGATTCACAAAACAGAGTTATATAACTGATCCATTTTGATATTTCTTAGAGATGGCCCAAAAGAAAGTCAACATTCCATTCCACGCTCCAAAAACCTACTTCTCCGATCAATATCGAGACACCTGTTGCTCACGTTGAAGCACCGATCAAGAAGACCCAAGTTTGTTGGACATAAGCTATGGATGGATACCCGATTTCTGCTTTGATCAATGAGGTTCTTTCTGGAACCAAAAGGGTGGATAATGGATTCACATCCACCCATATGAAAACTATGATTGATGCTACTAGAAATGGATGTCATGTTATCGTGGGAATTGCACATGTCCACTCGCATTTGAAGAAGCTCAAGGAAGAGTACATGGAAGTCCATGAGCTACTTCAAGTTCACGAATTTGGCTACGATCGTAACACGTCCTCCGTAACAACAGATCCAAACGTATGGGCTGAGTATGTAAAGGTACAGATTTTATAGCATTTGCATTGTATACCATTTAATATATCGACTAATGTGTAAAATCTGTGTAGGATAAGCCGGAGGCTGCCAAGTTGAAGGGAAAAGGTTGCCTTTATTATGAAGAGCTAGCCATTATTTATGGGAATGACACCGCAAACGGATCTAACTCGTAGTCTAGTGGTGATTGCTTCCCATCAATGGAAGGTAAATATTCTATTATTTGTAATTGCCAAAATTATTACGTAAGGCAAATTTCTAAACAAATATATATGCTCTTTTCAGGTTTAGCTGACATTGATATGGATGAAGACTTTGTTGAATTAAACGAGAATGACTCTCTAGAAATTGAATCGCTTAACATGTCACCTCAATTGGGGAAATGTAAAGCTGGTGGATGATTACCAAGACCCACTATAGAGAAGAAGCCGAAGCCAAGACGTAAGCGAGGAAATGTCTTAGAGTAGAGTTCACATGCGCTGGCCTCAATTGCTGAATCTTCTCGGATTATAGCAACAGCTATGGCTTCTGATGCGAACTTGAATGCCCAAGAGCATGTGAAGTGGTGAGATATTCTTGATCATTTGAAGTTCATGGGGTTGAACGAAACTGATAGGTTATAACTATTTTTATGTTTTAGGTCGATCATGGACTAGCACATATCTTCATGGGGATTACGGAGGATGCATTTGCAAAGACATGGGCTTACAACAAGCTCTATATGAACTAAGACATCGTTATCTATGCTCTTTTTGAAACATTGATCATGAAACTTTTATCGCATTTGACAATGAAACTTTTGTAATATTTTATTACGTTATAGTTCTATATTATATTCAATCATATTATAATTTTGGAATTTATGTCATAATTAATAGTATACTGCAAAAAAATTAATATGTAATCGAACTTTAACTTTAGTGGGAATAAATTTAACATAGACATAGACTTAAAAGTTACACATAAACCGACTTAACAGTTACACGTAAATATATACTTATTTGTTACATATAAAGTTACACATAGACTTATAAGTTACACATAAAGTTACACATAAACAGACTTTAACAGACATAGACTTAAACAGACCCATAAAGTTAACACAACCAACTTCCTAATGCAAGAGAATCGCACACAAACCAGAAAACATAAACTTAGTGGGAACATCTTCATATACTCATATCAGCATCATCGTCATCGAAGCATAGAGGTTTCAAATCATCTTAGTAGACACTGTTTCGACAAAGATCAAATAGATAGTACTCCTCATCCCTGGTGGTTCGACCGCGGGGATGTTTCGTACAAAAGCACTCCCATTTATCTTCGTCGTCAATAATCAGTTTGTAGTTTTCACTGTCCCGCCCAAAGCCGTAGGTTTTTATAGATTTGTAGTATAAATCGAACTTCATTTTTAAGGTATACCACCTTACACGACACTCATTATAAGTACATCTCTGTGGTGAATATGGGGAAATACCCCAATGGTGTGATACTAGATCGAACGTAGAATTTTGAACCCTCAAATGTGGATTGTAGTTCTCTCCTGAGATAAAATAATTACCAGTGAATTTGTTAATTAGTTGGACGTCTTCATTAATGATCCACTCTCTTGACGCCATTCAGTTTATTGATGACAATAAATATTTTGTGTTTTCCATACAAGTTGTTTCTCTCTTACGATACTAGTATTTAAAGGATGGAGTGCAGCTACTTCCAACCACACACAATTGAAGGCTTGCATGTGACTGAGCAGTGCCCATGTGCTTGCCATGTTAAAATTTTCTAAGTCTGGTGCATAATAACAAAACCCATGTGCTTGGAAATATAAAATCCTCAAATAATGCAGTCCAACATTGGGAATCGCCATAACGCACAGTAATGGCATTCATGCGCTTGATTAGTTATGACACACTACATTGAACTCGATGTGTGTCATAATGGACGATAATTTCACCCGCGTGCTTGAATAGTAAATCATCATATACGATTTGACCACACATTGCCTTGTAATTATTACTTTACAGCTAGCTGGTATTTTGATATCACCCTTTTCGATAATATTTTTAAATATTTGGGTATTCCTCCATATTTTTCCATATAAATATATGGTATAACTTGGGTATTCCTCCACAACACTGGATATACTTCCTTATATCATAGACTTCATAATGCATAACCATTCCATCATGCCTGATGAAGATTCACCTTTCTTAACACATGTTCCTAGGAAAACTCTGTTCGGGAAAAACTTCCACATTATAACTGGTCACCGCCTAAAAGAGTAGTGCAATGTGATTACCTCTTAGCTGGGGGGGGGGGGAGAAGGACGCAACAGATCACGAAGACAAAGGCTAAGTCTAAAGCATCAACATCATTTGGTGTTAAACATGTTGAGGCAACAACTACAAATGATGAACTAGTGTTCACTAACCTAGGGATCTATCAAGATCCTCCTGGAGGTAATTAGTTTGGCGAGAAAAGGGTTTTTAAAAACATCCCTATTTGCACACCACATTATTTAGGCGACGTTAATCATGTGATGAAATGGTTAACACCGACATAAGGAGATATTCCATGGGATGATCATTTGAAATGGCCTAGGTTATTTGATAGACGTTGCGATTTAGAGTGCTACTGTCATTGGCACTGTATACCCATGCCACATGCAAAATCGGCAAGATATTGTAAAGATCGAAACAAAGATAATGAAAAATGTTTACGTTTATTGCAACGCAAAATTGCACAGATGGAGAAAAGGCTGGAGCGGTGGCATGCAAAATATTTGATAAATACTGAACTTCACGATCCAATGTATGCATCGGATTCGTACCTGCCAGTTTACAAAGGGGTCGAGTCGGACATGAATTTATTACATCATCTACCAACCATGTTGATGGTGGATGGGCACGCCATATGTTGTGTTCCATGGTTGCTTAGGAAATAATTTAATTAACTAGTCATTAAAATGTAACTTTCGTTTCTCTGGGTCTTTTTAAAATAATTCCACAACATTGTTTTAAATTCACAACATTATCAATGGGTCTTTTTATAATAATTTTGTCCATAATGTTTTATCAACAAGCCATTTTAATTTCAATAGATTTTGTCCAAATAAATGTTCTCTCATCCAAAACAAATTTTGTCCAAATAAATGCTATTTTCAGAAGTTTATCCAGTTAAAATAAATACAAGTGTACATGACGGTAACTATGCCCAACTAAATTTTTTTACTTCATCCATATTCAAAGGAGGCATCTGACTTGACTCGCTGCCGAAATTACATTGTTAATCCTGAAAATGAAAATAAAAACATAAGTAAGCTGAATTGGTTATAATGCAAATGTGAAAAATGGCATGAATTTTCCAATATTATGTTGACAAAGTTTGTATTTGCCAGGATAAATTTGAACTATTAAACACCATGAGTAGGCAAATAATTATCTTTCAGCGTGCAAATAACGCATATCAAACATAAAAGTTGGCAAATACAGTTTTTTCCAGCGTGCAAATAAAGCCTATCAAACAGCACGAAATCATCTTTGCCACAACAAATTTTGCCCAGGCAAATTTTGCCAGGGCAAAATTTACCATGCTAACACTTTTGGCCAATATGTATCAAACGAACCCTAAATGAATTGAGATAATATTGAATATTAATGTTATGCTAACTCATTTGAAAATACTTTGGAAAATGTATATGGTATTCATACCATTAATGCATGACACACAATAAAATAAGAAAAAAAAGTGTTTTAAAACTCAAAAAAAAAATCTAAATCATTCCTCAAATAGCAATAAGTATTGTACCTTGTGGTATAATAGGGCACAACACTTTATTGCTATTTGAGGAAGGATTTGAGAGATTTTTGGGGACACAAAGCACTACTCAATAAGGATTATTTTGATTAAATTCTCAAGTTTCAATGCATAATTTGGCTTGATTTTTTATTTTCATAATTTTTTTACTATGTCCCCAATATAAGAAATTAAGTCTAATTTGATATTATAAATAGGAAAAAAGTAAAATAAATATTTTGATTTAACCACCTATTTTTATTCGATATTTTGAGATAACTCCTCCTGCTAGGAGTTATATCATAGAGATTAACAAAGTGGGTTAATTCAAATAATACATTAAAAGTGAGGGTTAAGCGAAAAAAAAAGCCTATAAAATAATGACACGTGGTATTATGACTAAGTCGATTTGGTTAGGTTTTGGATACTAAAATCGAAGTCGATTCAACTGCAAGCAATTTTTTGCAAATGAGATCCAATCCAATCTAATTTATATTAATTTTCTAATTCGATTGGATTGGATTGGATCGGATTAGATCTATCGGTTTAATCGGTTCGGTTTAGATATTCTGAACACCACGCTATTTTTGTTATTGACGTTAATTAGGGGCATAAGGCATTTTAATGCACCAATAACATAATTACGTCGCTTTGTATTTAATATTTTCTTTGTTTTTAAAACCTTTAGAAAATGCAAACTAATATCTTAAACATTAAGGGCGTGTTTAGTTGTGGAAAATAATGCGGTTTTTAAGAAAAATCTAAATTTTTTGGTGGAAATGAAAATGTGGAAAATGTGTTCAAATTTATTTTTCCAAATAAAAATCTTGAAAATAGTTTTGTTCTGATTTTATAATTTTTAAGAAAATTGAAAAACTACCTTAACATGTTTTCAACAAATTTTCAAAACATCATTTGTCTTTGAAGATTTCATTTAGACGGGTGACTTTTTTACAAAATTACATTTTGATGCCTAAAATTTTCTCAAATTACATTTTATGCCTAAATTTCAAGAAAAATGGCAAGTCCAAAACTTTCTATGAATTACATTTTGGTCCTAAATTTTTTGAAGTATGCATTCTGCTCCCTAAACTTTCTGTAAATTATATTTTGCCCATTATACTCTTGATAAATTACATTTTAGACGTCAAAATTTCACTAAATTATATTTTGCCTTTCAAAATATCTATAAATCACAATTTAAAAATAATAGTTTATTTATAACAAATGAATGTATTTCCCTAATTTTTTAAATTTTCTATTCAAAATGAAAATTATAAATAGAAATGTAAAATAAAAATAAAAATAAAAATGTAAAATAGATTTTTACTGGATATTATGTGATGCGCCCCAGAACTAATACGCGACACCTTGCATGATTGCGATTTAAAACATTGATTTTTCCAACCTACAATTTTATCTTTGAACTTTAGTTTTTCTTTACTTGAAGAAGATATATTTTATTTTTCGTCATTCGTTTAGTTTAAGATATTTTATTTTGCTTGTTTATGATTGTGCTCTAGGATATGACATAAAAAAATATACATATTTATGGTTACTTTAATCTTGACTCACACGAAAAGAAGCAAAATGAGAATTGGATTCTCATTCTTTTCAAAATTTGATCTTTAATCATTGCAATTTATTAAGATCTGTTTTTTCTATTTTTCGTGATTTGTGCTCAGTTAAAACCTCCCCTCTAAGAATTATAAGTTTTCTATAATTTTCATTTCATATGTGCTCACATGCAATGTCACAATCTCATGGATTTATAGAGTTTTTCACATTACAAGGCTCAAAGATTTTAGATTCATCATCTCATGGAAATTTTAAAATTATTTATGATTATTTTGGAAGCTTACTGGCGTTTATGTGTCAAATATGAAACCTTATAAGTCTCCTTTATCAACAGTGATATCATATCTCGACATTTATTAAGACGACTGGTGGGTAATGGAAATCGTCTAACATTATTGAAGGAGTTTAATGATTTCGGTATTTTTTTTAATAGATTTGTGGTTAGGGCTTTTGCCATTCGAAGGTTGGAGTTTGGGAGCTCTAAGAGTTAGGGGTCGAACTAGAGAATGACTTAGTTAGATTATTTATACTAGTATAATGTAACGTCCCGGTCAGAATTTATGGGTTACTCATAGTCAACCCAGTCTGAACCGAGCGTTAGGTATGAAGTGCAATGAAACAACCTATGTAATGTTGTTAATTCGGTTTTGTTTTAATTACGTTTCACTTGTTTAACATGCGATCCCAATTTCAAATCAAACTACATGAGGGATTCGTGGGGAGCACCCCGGAGTCCAAGCATACAGAGCTACTAACGAAATATAAAAGAGAGTACTTACCTGTATAACACTCACAAAATACGAAAGCGCACCCAACCTGTCGTAACAAAACGAGAGAGTGAGCCAAATGCTTAGTGGAAAATATACAAAATGCAGTATAAAATTGAACGGTATAAAGAATACTCCAACGTGTTATATCTACGTGCACATGCAACTAGCTTGTACGTATATATGTATACGCACACACACACGTATGTGTGTATATATATATATATATATATATACAAATACATATATTTAATGCTCGAAATTGTTTTCCTTCCCAAAACGTTATTTATCTCGATTAATTCACCTTACTCTAGTAAAATACTTTCCCTTTATTAGTCTGACATTTATCCCTTTGTATAACCAACACGGTTAAATACTTAAAACGACTACAGTTGGTTTAGTCGAAAGCTATTTCTTTATCGAAATTACCCTTTTTATTTAACAATCCACACTAGTATTTTCATTATAAATCATCCTTTTAACACATGCGAACACTGTGTTAAAAAATACTTATTTAGATTTTAAAAACCTTTCACAACACACCTTTGTGTTAATTATGGGTTAAACCTCTTAGGTTTCTCAACCACCCATTTATCCATTTACTGTATCTTTTATTAACCTTATGGACATTAATCTATTTTCACATTTACTTGTCCATTTTACCCTTTATCGGAACATTTAAAACTTCATTCAAGTTAAGTTGTCTTAGCACATCTTCACCACGCAATCCATTTCTTAACATGTACCTTATTCTTTTATATTTTTTCTTGGAATGTTCCAATAACCGTGTACTTTAATGGACTCCACACTATCGGCGACTCCACCATATGCTATGGCCAGTGTTTTGGTTCTTTCACCCAAAGGCTCTGGGCCCTCTTTAATTTTTCGGTGTCATTCGAGTTCCTTTTTAATGTGTTTTAATATTTTACAACTGTCCACGTTATTCAACTTTTCCTTCTACCCGATCAAAGCCAAAATCTCGTGTTTCATTCTAGCTTCTATTATAATTTAAAAATCATCATTTCATATCCTTTACACCTTAGCTTTGATTTTATTTAAAAAATTATATTCAGTAGGACTATCATGTGTAACACCCTTTCCAATATATTTATTTCATAAAAACTCAAATCAATGTCCTATTTTTTTATAAAATCTTCATTTTATCAGAAATGAAACTTAATTTACCAAATATCTTTAGCAAGATAAATATGTAAATATAAAATATTTTTATTCCATAAAAAAATTTATCACCCAACTTCTTGAAACATACCATTTACATGAAAACCCCAATTATTTCAACAAAATCTTAAAATATTTACTCATCATTTATATCCAATAAAAACAACATTTTTTCCCACATTTTTATTCCATAAAAATGTTTAATACCAATTATACTATAAACCCAACATTTTATCATATTCTTTCTACTATTAAATTTTAACAACAAGACTACAAATACACAAAAATAGAGCCTTAAACTAAGAGTAAGTTTTTCCACCTCAAATGAAGCTCAGACAATGGAAGGCATGAACTGTCTAAGAAGACAACAATCTCCCACCTCCCAAGGTGGCATCAAGGAGGTTGCCTATCTCCACCAAGTTTGTCTCCATGAAATCTCCATCAAAAACACTTTTCAAGATCCATGAAACTTTTATCTTTATCTTCTCCAGAACCCCCAACAACAGCTATAAAATTTGTAGTTATGCCTAATAATAGTGGAAATAAATATCTAAAGCTTGGGTGTGGTGAAGATTAGAAGAATATGATGGTTTAATGTGGATGTTTGGTGGTGGAATGGTGGTTTGAGGTGGAGAGATGCTCAACAATGGTGGAAGACCCACCCTTCTTTCTCTTTCTCTTCTTCCAACGCTAAATGAACCCAAACGACCCTTATAAAACCCTTTAAGACTTTCAAATTCCGTTTTTTCCCAGTCTGGGTTTAACAAAGCTCGACAATTTATCAATCCAACGGCCCAAAATGAGACAGTGCACAAGGGCAGTTCGATTTAAAAATTTGAATGACCTCGTTCAAATGAGATTCAACCCTTGTTCGAATGAGAAAGACATTTCATTCAAACCTCATTCGACCCCCATTTCAAATGACCTTGACCTATTATGCAGTGGGATCTTGTTCGAACCTCGTTCAATCCCCCATGTCGAATAAACCTTAATTCTCATTCGAACCACAACGACACTTTACTCTAATTTCCCAAAATTCCAAATTGATCCCTCAAACTTCCAACAATCCTTATCAAGACTCCAAACTAGTAAATTAAGAATATAAACCTAGTCATAACGATCCAAATCTCAATGCCTTAATATTATCATCACTCAGGCGTGGAAAATAAATCAAATATAAGGGTGGGGTATTACAAACTTCCCACATTGGGGAATTTTATCACCAAAATTATCGATCTGTCAATTCCTCAAATTCATGGGGTTCACCAATTCTCATTCTAAGTATAGAAACACTCTAAGAAAAAGTCATCGAAGTCCTCGATAGCTAAGATCACATCATACGTCCTTACAAGGGGTTTGTCGTCAAAGGATCAAAATATGACGTGATCCAATGCCAGCATTTCGCTAACCATTAACGTCACATAACCAACTTTGACTCTCCACTCACTTGATGATCATGATCAATTAAGTCCTAGAACTATCTTTACTAATGCCAGAAGCATATCACCGCCTTCACGATCAACCCTCTCTAGTGATTGACACTTACCCAAGAGTGAACCGTAATAAGACCTGTGGTGACAAAAATCTCAACATAAATAATAAGAGAAAATAATCACCAGAAAATCAAGCACAACAAACAATCATAATCACAACACAAAAATATACGTGGTTTGTCCAATTGCCTACGTTCACGGAGAGGTCTATTGTTTTTTATTAAGTAACTCTCAGGAAGGTCTCTGTTACATGCCCCTATGCCCCGGGCCAGGAGGTACAATATATTGTGTTCATTGAAGGTGGTTGTAACCAACATGATAAACCCTGAATCCCTTGAATATCTCTCCAAGATTCTTGGGGATAGACTCGGTCTTATCTTGAGTTTGATTCTTAATCAAGGCTCATAATTTAGGCCGGACACTTAATTAGTTTTTATGGGCTTGGTCGGCTACTCTTATGGGTTGATAAAAAATAGGTACCCATAATTGCCCCTAAAAATTTTGGGGTGATAATTTGGGCCCACAAATTTTAAAAAAGTATTGCCTCCCTCTTGATGGCACTATTGCAGTTTACACGATTTGGAGGGGTCGATCAGTGTGCGTTATTTTGAAGTGTTTAAACTCAAGTGTTGGACGAACCTGATCATCACTTCAACTTCTTTACTTCTCTTGCTTCCCAAGTTGTCTATTTCTCTTCGTCTCCCAAGTGTCTCTTGCTCTTTGTCATCACAAATTTTTTATCTTTCAACATTTCCAACCTGATTCGTGCTTCGTAAGTCTTCAGTTCTCTTTTTTTTTTTAATTTCTTTTCGTTGTTGCTCTTCACTCCACTGTAGCTAGGGTTTTCTCTTTTTTTTCACGATGAAGATAGACAACAAATCTTTGCTTAAATTTAGAAAATGCAATAATATCCCCCATTGGGTAGATATTGAGTGTGTCCCAGTTCCCCGCAACGTTTATGACATTGAGGATGCACACTAGATACACGTTCTCCTGTTATCTCAAGGGGCTTAACTTTTCCCCCAAATCCTCTATTTTTACATTTCTTTTAATATTTCGACATAGTTCCTGCTCAGTGCTCTTAAAATGTTTGGAAAGTCCATAGAATAAATCAACTTTATGGCACCAATTTAGGATTAGCTGAAATCTGCTATTGTTATACCTTTTCTCTCACAAGTGGGGGTCTTTTGTATCTGAAAGCGAGGAGTCCATATAGGGTCTTGGTAGTAAATTTACCTAAATCCCATAAGGACTACTAGTCTGAGGGGTTCATTGCTAGAAACTAATAATTTCCTCCCTAAAAGAGTGCACAAGGTATATGGGACCTCAAATCCCTACTTATGGGAAGGAGTACATAGGTTGTTGCTAAACCTTTTTCATTTGTTACTTGATTGATCCCTTTAATGTGTTCTTCTTCTAATGTTCTCTTCTCTTTTTTCAGCGAAGGATAGAAACCAAGAACCTACTCCTCGAGAGATTCGGGATGTCGAGTTGATAAAGGCTTGGGGGATAAGGGACCCCATAGCTGAGGGTGAGTATCCTAGGTTTGTTGTATTCTTATTGGAGTACAATAATACTACCACCAGTTTTATAGCTCGCACCCAACAGAAGAAGTCGGTGCTTTCGAACCCATCGAACTAGACGAGGAGGAGGAGAGAAGCTCAAAGGCTAGGGTTAATAAAGGTGGCAGAGGTGGTAGTGCCGAGGTAGGATCCAGTGAAGAGGGATCTAGCGAAGAAGGATCCAGTGAGGAGAGCTCGAGCAGTAAGTGATCTAGTGAGGAAGTGATGGCTCCCCCCAAGAAGAAGAAAATTAATGATGATGATGATGATGATGATGATGATAATGATAATGATGATGATGATAACCTATTATTTAATAGGTTGAATTAATGAAGTAGATACCTAGGGACTCTGTTGGTGGTTCCAATACGGTGGACTACGAGAAGGAGGTGGAGAAAAGGAAGAAAGAAGAAGAAGAGAAGGGAGAGAGGGAGAGAAAGAGATAAAAATAAAAGAGGAGAGAGAAGGAGAAGAAGAAGTAATTCAAGAAAAAAAGAGAAGAAGAGGGGAAAAAAGAACAGGAGAGGAAAAAAAAGGCACAAGCCTCAAAGGCCTCTCTAGTTCCTGTGGCTGTTCCAACTGAGGGGGCCTCTATAGTTGTGGCCCCTCACCTTGCCCCACTGATGCTTGAGAAAGCAGTGCTAATAGCAGACTATGAGCATTCGTCGAGCATGGGACCTGACCAGTTAGCCTTAAAATCAGCTTAAGGGCTTGCTCTGGTAAGGCTACTTCTCTTTTCTCTATTTCCCTGACTTACGATTTCCTCTTATCCTTCTTACTAACATATGCCTTTCTTTGCAGTCTGTGTCTGACTTCACTGTCCTGCTGCATAGCTGAGATGATCAGTAAAGGAGGAATTCTGATCTTGAAGAGGGTATGAGGTCTTCCCAAGAGGCCTAAAAGTCCTCCGAGAAAGCTTTGACAGAAGTCAAAGCTTCGTTTACTCAGGAGAAGGCCGATGCACCTAAAGAGCTGAAAGAGCTGCGCGAGGACTATAACCTGGTGGTCACAGGCAAGTTGGCTGCTATATAGGAGAATAAGTTATTGGTAGAGGTAAATAAAGAGCTGGCCAAGAAGGTAAAGAAGCTGGAGGCAAAGGCATCAACCGTTCGGGAGAGCGACTATAATAAGGGTTGGGAGGCAGCATACGAAGATGCTGACAGCCAGATCGATTATATCAGTTGAGTGAACTTAAAGAAAGTATGGGATCGGGCCTTGGTTGCCGCCAGAGTTGCTGCTGACTCCCCACTTTTCACCGAGCACCATCCGGGCCCCAAGCCCATAATAAATATGGATGCCCCTTTTACTCGAGCTATCGTGGAGCCTATTGTCCCCATTGCTGACACTCCCTCTAATAAGTAAGGAATAAATCATGTCCCAACAGAGAGAGGTGCATCAAATGTTAGCACAGGTGAGGTTAATAGTACTATTGATGCCAAGGGAAAAGAGCCATCTTCTACCAAGCAGGTGATGCCACTAGTTAGACTTCTAGGCCTTCTTCTCCATCTGTGTATTTTTGTTTTTCTTTTTTGGCTAACTGATATACTTTGTATTTGGCCAATGCCACTTTATAATGAATGAAAGGAATTTTGCTTTTGCATTCACTGATTCATGTGTCACTTAAGTTCGATGTTTGTAGTTTGTTGATCTTGATGACTATATCCCTGCCAGTTCTTTCCTGGGCCAAATTCTTGGTTCGAACATAAGTGCCCAAGATCGTCGAGCTTTCGTTCAGATTTGTAAGTCCCTTAGGGCAAGAAATAAAGATTATAAGGATCAGTCCGAGGTGATTGCCAGGCTAAACAATAAACTTGTGGAGATGGAGGAGAATGGCCCTTCTGTTTAGAAAGAAATAGATGCCTTGAAAGCAAACTTCTGGATGAATTCGAGATCAACCAAGTAGGGGAGGTACTACAGAGAGAAAATAATTCCCTAAAAAGGGAGGTTGCGTGCCTTAAGGAGAATGCTCCGAGCAGCGCTCCCCGAATTATTCGAGGTTCCTCATCGTCATTCACACAATGAGCCAGGTCTGATGATGATAGTTCCCAGAGGGAGACTCCCGAGCTGAAGGGGGACGCTCGATGAGCATACGTAATCGCTATCAAACTCCAAAGAGATGTTATAAGACTGCGACATTTATTCCAAAAGGGTCCTTAGCAAGTGTGGGCTGATGGCTACGATCAAGGCTGGATAGATGCCCCCATAAAGATGAAGCAGGCCAACGAGTTGACCTTTATTAGAGGGTAGCTAAGTGCCTTCAGGGATTTGATGGTTCCCAAAAACTCTGCATGAGATCATACCTCTAACCTTGGAGCCAAATCCTTTTATAAGAGACAACCGTTAGATCCATATAGATGCTATCCCAACACAACTGCTGGAGCCATGCCCGGAAGGGGCTGTGGAGAGTTTTGCTCCTCATCCTAACGATGGTCGAAGATCTTCATTAGCAGATTAGTTTGCTCGTTGACCTAAACTTTCATAGGTATTATTTAATTCTTTATTGTTGTATATGTCACCATGTAACTCTTTAGGAAAAATTGTAATTGAATAATTGTGTTTTGGGCATAGGCCGACTAAAAATGTGTTGCTTGCTTTTAATTTATTAGTTAATAAACTCTAATCATTTTGGGCACTTTGACCGATTAAATGTTTTTCACAATTTAATTTCTATTGAGCATTCCCCTAGTTCGATATGCCTTAGCCATACCATTCCATCCACTTTACCTTTTAGGTCGTGTCGTCACACTCCCTTAGGCCTAAGTAGGGCGATAGCGAGAATGCACCTAAGCAATGGACAATTCACCTGAGTAGGATTTTGGAGTCAAGCTATGTTAGAGATCAACCTGAGTTGTCCATGTTGCCTAAGGATCCCCTGTAGGTCTCTATTTCTTGTCGGGGCAACCTAAGAGGCTAGTTGTGTTCTTGGACAAAGGCCTGAGGAGGGTTACTTGTCGACCCTGCTAATTATGCTCTGGATTTCTTTAGTTAGGTTAGACCTAACACTATGTTGAAATCATAAGGGGTTGGTTTACAAGATTATTTGACTTAAGTAAGTTACCAAACTTACTGTAGTCCATGAATTCTATTATACTCATAAAAGGAGTGAAGCCTGTAGCTTGAAAATGGTGCATATCAAAATATAATTGAGATGACCAATACATGTAGAATGACAAGGCCAAGCAATTTTTATTAATCACAATTGTAAACGACGATCAACATCAGTTTGTAAAATAAAATTTTGCCTAAATTAATTATGCACAACTAAAGAACGTATAAAAGTAAAACTTCTTCAGATTAGCCGCATTCAAAGCCCTTGGTATATTCCTTCCCTCCAGTATTTCTAAGTGATAGGATCCTTGCAGGTCATCCCTCAATACCTTGAGAGGTCCTTCCTAGTTTGGTCCCAGTTTGCTATCTATTGGTTTCATAGCACTGCTGAGGACTTTCCTTGGGACGTAGTCCCCCACTTGGGATTTCCTCAAATTAACCTTTTGATTATATTATTTGGCTAGTTGTTGCTGGTAGAATGCCCGTTTAACTAGAGCCAATCCTCATCGCTCATCATCTAAGTCAAGTTCGATGAGTAGTGTTTCATCATTATGGCCTTGGTCGACCAGTGTAGATGTTATAGCAGGGAGCCCGGGTTCTAGCGAAATGACTGCTTCCATTCATTACATGTGCAAAGGGAGTTTCCCTAGTTGCTAACCTAGGGTTTGTGTGATAGGCCCAGAGGATGTGGGGTAGCTTGTTCGCTCAAGTTCCTTTGTCCTGTTCCAGGAGTTTCTTCAGTCCATAAATTATTGTCTTGTTGGAAGCTTTAGCTTGACCATTGCTTTGGGGATACGAGCTGAAATAATGACTAATTCCATGATCATTGCAAAAACTTTGTAAGGGACCACTCTCGAGACGCGTTTCATTATTAGTAATGATCATCTTGGGTATACCAAAGTGGGTAATGATGTTTCTCCATATGAATCCCATTATGTTTGTATCTCGAACGTTCGCTAGTGGTTCTGCCTCTATCCACTTGGTGAAGTAATCTATGGTGACCAACATATACTTCTGATTGCCTGCCACAATAGGCAATGGATCTACGATGTCCAAACCCCACTGGGCAAAGGGCCACGGACTGGTCAATGACTTGAGGTCGCTGGCGTGGTGGACCATAGGTGAGTATTTTTGGCATTTTTTACACTTCTAGACATAGACTCCAGCGTCCTTCTGCATATATGGCCACTAATACCCTTCCTTTATTGCTCGAAAGGCCAACGATCTTCCTCCTGTATGGCTTCCACAAGTTCCCTCATAAAGTTCGTGTAGAACATACTTGACATATTGTGGATGAATGCATTGTAGGTAGGGGCCGGTAATAGATCTCTTATATAGTTTCCCATCAGAAGATAAATGAACACGAGCAGCTTTTACTCTTATCTGATGACCCGACCTCTTCTCGCTTGGCATCACATCATTTCGTAAGTAGTCTATGATGGGATCCATCCTGCTCGAAGCTTTTTAATGTAGAGAATCTGCTTGATATTTTATTCGGTCTCAGTAGTCTGATTAATTCTGGGTTGCACGAGGAAATTTATTTGAATTATTCTTCTCAAGTCAGAGTCTATTACGAAACTCAGAGTTGCTAGGGCATCTGCGTGGTTGTTCTGTCCTTTAGGGAACTGCTGAACGTCAACTTGATCGAAGCTGGCCATTATTCCCTTTACAATGGCGAGATAATCTTCTATCCTTTCATCTTTTGCATTAAAATCACCATTTATCTAGTTATATACCAACTGCGAATCACCCAAGACTTGAAGGAGCCTTGCCCCTAGCACTTATACTTTGCATAGTCCAGTGATCACTGCCTCGTATTTTTCTTCGTTATTGGAGGCTTTAAATCACAATCTGATGCCCTGCTCGAGCATTATCTTTTCGGGGGTCACCGGTACGATGTCTACTCCTTCCCCCTTGAGTTGGAGTCTCCATCAATGTATAAGGTCCAAACACTAGGTCCCTATAATCTTTCCATTGGTCGACTGGTTTTTAGTTGATCGGCAGGTTGTTCTCCTATGAATTTAGCGATAAAATCAGCTAGGATCTGCCCCTTGATGGTTGTTCTTGGTTGAAAGTGAATGTTAAACCTTTCGAGCTCGATTTACCACTTTGACAATCGGTCGTAGAGGTTGACTTTCCTCAGAAAAACCCTAATAAGGTGCAAAGTGACAAAGAAGATGGAGTGAGCCTCGAAGTAGTGCTTCAGTTTCCTCGAGTCTATACTAATGCATAGGAGAGATTCTCCAATGAAAGATACCACTGCCCGACTTCCAAAAATGTCTTGCTTGCATAGTAGACCAGATGTTGGCTTCCCCCCTTTGATATACCAATGGAGCGCTCACAGCATGGTCTGATACATCAAGGTAAAGGTATAAAAGGTCATATTTTTTAGGAATCTTGAGCAAAGGAGGCCTGCTGAGATAGGCCTTAAGTTATTCAAAGGATCTAAAGTAGTCCTCGCTCCATGTCAGGTCCTTGTTTCTTTTTAACAACTAAAAGAATGGTTGACATCACTCTGAGGATTTGAAATGAAGCGGTTAAACGTAGCGAGCATTATGGTAAGCTTCTGTATATCCCTTATCGTCTGAGGGGGCTGGACTTTATTGATGGCATCAATCTTGTCGAGGTTCGACTCTATTCCTATCTTGCTAACCAAGTATCCAAGAAATTTTCCTAACTGGACACCGAAAGAACACTTACTTGCATTGAGTTTAATTTAGTATTTCCTGAGGATATCGAAAGTCCCTGCCAACTCGGAGAGATGATCATCCTTGAGCTTGGTCTTGACGAGCATGTCATCAATGTAAACCTCCATAGTCTCCCCTATTTACTTCTTAAAGATCCTTGTAACTAGTCATTGATAAGTCGCTCTTGCATTCTTAAGGACAAAAGGCATAATCTTGTAAAAATATAAACCAACAGTGGTTATAAAGGAGTTCTTATCTTAGTCCGGCACGTGAAGGAGGATTTAGTGGTAGCCAGAGTAAGCGTCTACAAAGCTCATCCTCTCATGAGCTTCTATGGCGTTAACCAGTTGATAAATATTTGGTAGGGGGAAACTATCTTTGGGAGATGCCTTGTTAAGGTTAGTGAAGTCAATACAAACTCTCCAATTTCTATTTCTTTTAGGAACTGCTACTGGGTTAGATAATCACTTTAGAAATTGGACCTCCCATATAGAACTTGCATCTAGTAGCTTCTTAACCTCTCTCTCTACTGCTTTTGCTTTTTACGGAGCTATTCGGCGAGTCTTATGTGTGATTGGCATGAAGGTTAGGTTAATGAGCAATCGATGACAAGTAACGGTGGGGTCTATCCCAGGAAGCTCATAGGGTTCCCATGCAAAAACATCCAAGTTGCTCCGAATGAGCACCCCTAAAAACTCAATCATTTTTGTAATGTTTCCTACCCTGACTAGCAGGATTATCTTCCCCAAAGGAACTGTAATCTTTCTAGAGAAGACGACTAACAGAACAATGGCTTCCTTGAGATCGGATTTGCTCAGCTTTAACTTCCTGAACAACTCTAGGTACATCACTTCGAATGACCTACCTTGGTCGACGAGCAACCTGTTGACGTCCCAGTTGGCTATCCTGAGTGTGATGTCTACTGCATCATGATGAGGGATTCTTACCCCAACCAAGTCTTCATCAATAAACACAACGTGCTTATTATAATCGACGTCCTCTAATTGTCGACGTTTCCCAGAGTGGGTTTTGGTTGGGTCGATCTAAAGTCTTGCATGACTGCAGTAAGCTTATTGACTTCCATTTGAGCGGCATTTCCTTATATCTACTTGAGATTTGATGCCCCATGAATTATTGCAAACTCGTAGCCAATATCCTCCTCGAGGACATTATCGGGCCTCTGGTTTCCATTTACTGCTACATTTTCTAATTTCTTTTCCACGAACTCATTAAGATGCCCAGCTTGGGCTAAATCCTCGAGATGAGATTTGAGGTCTTTACAATGCTCAGTTTTGTGGCCACCTTCCTTGTGGAACGCGCACCTTAGTGCGTATTTCGTTTGGATGGGTCTCCTCCCATTTTCTTCAACCACTTAATAAACGATTCATCTTTGATTTTGGTAAGAATCTTATATATTGGCTCTTTGAAGACTGTATTCACACCCTAAAATGCCTTCGAGGAGTAGTTCTTATTTCCATTCTTGGGACCATTTTTACCCCTGTTATTGTTCCCTTTATTATGAGGCTCTCTCTTCTCCACTCCTTTGCCAACTTTCGTGCAACCAGTATCCCCTGCATTAAGATGGGTCACATCCTCGACTTCGGTATATTATTTCTATTTGAGCTATCAAATTGACGATGGATGTAGCCTCCTTCTTGGTTAAGGATTGGTTCAGGAGGCAGGAGCTCGGCAAACCAATTTTAAAAGATGCTACGGTGACCTAATTCGAGCAGTCCTCGATCTCATTAAACACTTCCTAGTACCTCTTAGCGTATTCATTGAGGTTATCTTGTGGCTTCTTTTTCATTGTAAGCAATGCATCCATCCTCTTCGAGTGGGAGCTACTTATTATAAAACGAGCTACAAATAACTCAGCCAAAGATTTAAATTTTTTGATGGACCTATGAGGTAGCTTCTTAAACGATTTCTGGGCCACATCATGCGAGCTTGAAGGGAAGATTAGACACATGATCACGTCGTTATGACTTCAAAGAGTCATGGCTTACCGGTATTGCCGGATATGGTTGACGGGGTCAGTTTTCCCATCGTAAATCTTGAACCTGGTATCATGAACTTCTTCGGGGCCTCTTTTTCTTCTAATACTCTTAGAAAAGAGGACTTCATCTGAGTTTTAAGAGCTCATCTATCTAACTCTCGTGTAGATCTGACACCACGATGATCTGGGTGCTTGTTCATCTCCCTTCGAACCAAACTCCATCTGTCATCATTCTGTCGACCAGGACTCCTGTTACGTCGAGCCTGCTGCAGTCGTTCTGAACGGTCATCATCTAATATGTTCCTCTCAGTTCTCTCTAAACCACGCCTGGGGCTCCTTCCTCAACTATGAGACTTGCTTGCTTGAGGGCTAAGAGTTTGATTGTGGTGTCACTTTGTGCTTCGATGGAGCTCTCTTTGCATTCTTTCCAGTCATTTTTTGAGGCGAGAATTATTATCCTCCTGTTAGTGAGTGGCCTCCTCCTGCTCTTGGAGTTTGGATTCATAGGCGTATATCAACCTGGAAATTTGTGTGGACTTAGGTGGCCTCTGTCTTTCCTTAGAGACCTACCTCTCTTAGTGGAGTCTCGAGTTTGAATGAAGAATTTCAGACCTTACCCTTGGAGGGAAAGGCTGTTGCTGAATGTCGCCTTCTTGAGGGACGTTACTGCTATGATGAGACATTGCTTGCTCTTGTTAATGAATGTTTTTGTAAGAATAACAATCGATTCCCACAGACGGCGCCATTTATGGTGATAAAAATCTCAACACAAATAATAAGAGAAAATAATCACCAGAAAATCAAGAACATCAAACAATCACAATCACAACACAAGAATATACGTGGTTCGGCCAATTGTCTACGTCCATGGAGAGGTCTACTATTTTTATTAAGTAACTCTCAAGAAGGTCTCTGTTACACGCCCCTATGCCCCGGGCCAGGGGGTACAATATATTATGTTCATTAAATGTGGTTGTAACCCACACGATAAACCCTGAATCCCTTGAATATCTCTCTGAGATTCTTGGGGATAAACTCGGTCTTATCTCTGGTTTGATTCTAAATCAAGGCTCATAATTTGGGTCAGACACTTAATTAGGTTTTATGGGCTTGGTCGGATACTCTTATGGACTGATAAAAAATAGGTACCCGCACGACCAATCATCGAATTCAGCATCAAGAACCATTTTTAGTATTAAGACTATACATTTTTTGTCCAACGAATTTTCAGGTTATCCCGACTACACAAATTTTGTCTGAGCTTGATATTAACATTATAGTGATCATCACTCACTCCGAGGAGTAATACACCTACCAAATAATCACCACGCATTCGACTGACCTTTTTTACTGCATTACTCAGATAACTCTAGTAGGCGTCTCACCTTTGAGTATTCATCTGAGCCTCGCGCCAATCCACTCATAGTGGTAAAGCAATAATGTGTCATAAGTTTCCTCGATTTCTAACACTATATAATATCCTCAAGTCATCATTATGCTCTTTACAACCAGAGCCACTAACTGCCACGTTGGCCAGTCGAAAGATCATTAATCCTAAGGAAAGAAAATACTACGAGTTATGGCTGAAAGCCCAGCCACTCATACACTGAACTTTGTGCAATAACAAGAATACCTCAGATAGGGCCCACCTAGTTACTGAGCTACATTGATCATACCAAGTCCAACCGCACTCTTCTAGACCCAACCATGTCTTACCATGACATGGTACCAATATGAGCCACCACATACGTGAGAATACTGATCCTCGATTTCCAAAATTGCAATGGACACACAAGAGTTAGAAGGAACAAGTAGTCGTTTCAAGAAAACCTTGCTCGTACGCATTAGACTATGATTTATGAAAAGCAAACTGATCAAGGGTGAAAAGTAGGGAGTATCAAATGCAGATCCCGTTTTCTATTCACCGCTTTAATACAAAAACCCAAACTATGACTACACTCTTTTAAAGGAGTATAACGGCCACTCCCGTTAGAATTTAATTGGTTTATTACTTCTTAATAAAAGTGAAAATGTATTTTCTAACAAAAAGGAAAGATAACAAAAGGAAAAGATTAATCTAGGTGAGTGTAAATTAAACTATGATTAACAAAATGAAAAAAAACTATAGGTTGCGTCCAATATCACTCACCCGAGTTAATTAGTATAAAATGGTTACATGGGTCGATGAGTTATTAAGATTGAGTCTCGTTTTGACAGTTAATTAAACTCAGAGTTGTCACACCCCTAAATTCGTATAAAAGTCTAATAATATTTTGGCATCAACAAATACCCCAGAAATTACGCACGCAAGGTCGTAAATACGGAGCATACATGATATACCCCATTAAATCTCCTAGGCGTAATAACTAGGACAACCCACTCGAAATAAACACGTAAAACTCCATCACCAAAGAAAAGCAACCAATAAACCCTAAGTGAGTTCAATCCAGCACAACCTAGATAAAACTAGCCACTACATATAAATAAAAGCATTAATTAAACTAACTAATTAATTAAGCAACAACTAATTAAATTAACACTACAAATTAAACTAGACTTGAAAATAAATGGAAAGTATGAAAAACTAGGGCACAAAGCATAAAAGAAAGAGAGAAGATAATGAATAGTATCCACTTACATTAATGGGTGTCAAACCAAGAAGAAAATGGAGGAGAGGGTCAAGCTCCACCAAAACCCCCCAAAAGCTCTCTAACCCTAAACTAAGTAAATTACAAGATATTGTGTGTGTCCTTTAAAAAATGAACCAAAGTTGGTATTTATACTAAGTGGGAATAAACAAGAAAAGAAAAAGGGAAAAGAAATAAAAATAGGATAAGTCTCTTAATTACACAATAAAAAGAAAAGGAAAAAGGAAATTTGAAAAGGAAAGGAAAGAAGTGGGTAGCAGCACATCTCGAACAAAATAGGGTCCCGGTCGATCGGGGCTTGGGTCGGTCGATCGCGTGAAAATGTAAGAGCACATTGGTTTGGTTCCACAACAAAAGACTAATCAGCAATCGACCGTGAGTTGGCCGGCGATCGATCGGTAGCACCAGCACACCAAACTCACTGCAACACAACAGTGCACAAGACCCACCAAAAACGCTGCATAAACACGCAGCCCCCCATGGCCGAGACCATAAGTTGATAACCCAACTGCCATGGCAAACACCAACTGCGTATTTATTCCACCACTCACAAAATCGAGACCCACTAAGACCTCCGTGTCCAAAAATGGTGAAAAAACCAAGAACCCAAATCTCCATTAATGGCCAAGCCAAGACCTATTTCGAGCTCATGAGTGTTTTGCACAATCCAAAGCTCCATAATCGTGTGTTCAATTTGGCCAAAAGTATCCCAATTTGGGACGAACCCAAAACCCGAGCCTAAGGCCACATCTCTATTTTCGAAATGGGCTACTGCAAAAAACGAGTTAGGGACACAAGGGGTATTATATGAATTGTTAATGAAGGAGAAAAGGGACACGGTGGGTATTAATGAAATTGTTATTTTTCTTATAATTCTTTTTCGATTAAAGGTCCGTGTTTCCTTCGTTCAAACTCCGATTCGAGTACCGTTCATGTCCCACGCAAAGCTTGGCCCAAGGGCTACAACTTCCATGAATACTTCGGGAAAAAATCCCGAAGTGTGAAATCACCAAAATGCCCCTGAACGTACGAACTTATACGGAATTTAACCGGAATGCGCTCAAACTTCACACTTAGCACTGTAACACCTATAAATCTCAATAATACCTCAAATAACATATTGGCATATAAAACGGAGGTTGTCTGATTAATGAGTATATTTATAGCAATTACGGTACCCGAGGGGGCTAAAATGCACAAGTTAAAAGGGTATATAAAGTGAAATATTCGATATGAATCACGAACCTACGCTTTATACTTGAAGTCTTATCACTCATCCTAGATATTCTCATTGGGTACTAACCTAGACACATACCCTGTCTTGAGTTGCCAATCGTGATGAATCGAATCACAACCATTCATCCTTGCAAGATGAAATAAACATACGAACGTGTCATTCTCTAGAAAGTCACATGTTTGACTTTGCTCCTTAGGAGTAAGGACCTCCCCCGTAATTCCTTAGTGCAAATGAACCACTCTAGTTGGTGAATGACTAACACCCTTTTATACACTGACCTTATGCATTTATCGATAATAACGTCACCAAGCTACTACACCTAGGTTACTGTCTACCTTATCACACCGTGATCACAAACCCAAAATTCCCCTAAGAAGTATTTCATCTCTTCACTTTATTGTATCCTTTGACTATACGAGATTATCACTGAACTTACTTCCAGGTTCTACCCAAACTGAATTCACGTAATGGCCACATTGGTCGCCATTGGCATTCTAAGGGTAGTAAGTATCACACAAGACTATATCTTCTAACCCATACTGGCTTGGCAGGACGTGCCAAGAACTAGTCCTTACCTTGCTAAGGTAATCCTAGCATATACTTTCGACACATTCCAACATTATAATCATGCTTTGATATTACCCCACCTTGGTTCCCATTTTCAAGTCTCCACATGGTGTCAACAATCTAAGTCTCGAAAAAATTTCCTAATACTCCTCTAGATCAAGTGTCACACCTCTACTACTAGTCATTCCATGACACCCGGGCATCACGTCCCATAAATGACTCGAGCTTCTAATTCCTCCCGAGAGGATATGATGCGACTCTAAAAGTTTTTCTAACGTGTGTGGATACGGTTCAAGTGTAAACCAGTCGCTCAAGTAATAATCCGATAAATCGGGGTCGAACTCAGGGACTAAGACAATCGCTCGTTATGACTACTAAGTACGAAGACTAACCCTAATGAATGACTCATGAAAAAAATGATTATGATGGGGAGATATGTACCACTACTAATGAAAGCAATGAAATCCTATCTAAATTAACTAAACATGCAATACTAACAATTGACTAAGTAATTAATGCAAAAGAAAGATAAGATCAGAATATAATCCCCCAACCCCTAGTAATTTTCCCGGATACAAAACTAGTCAAGAATTAAACACTTAATTGAAACAAAGACTTTATTTATTTCAAGTATTACATATATGAAGGAATGAACCCACACCATATATAATCAAGAACGTAAATAAAGGACATGACATTATTTTTAAAACATGTGTCACATTCTTAAACACTCCGGTTACCTAGAGCAAACGGAGTTAAAAGTCCTATGATGGTTGTATTAAAAAAGGTCACGTATTCAATTAATTATTTAGCTCAAGAACATATTTTTATATCTATGCGAAACACTTATGGTTGGGTTCATGCATTCCAACCCTTAGAAATCTAGTCGGATATGACGTTACTAATTGAAGATATGATTTTGCTATTTCATGTGAAAGTGGGCATCATTAATATGTAGCTAAGCATGCAATAATAAATAAACGATGCAAGAAAATCAGAAAAATAACCAAAGACAAAGATCAAGGGAGAGAAAGACAAATTATATTGGTTATTACATGAAAAGGATCCACAAAGCATAAACTTGGTGCAAAAATTAATCTCTTATGTTCTTGCCTTTTTTTCTCTTCTCAAAACTAGGTTCTAACCATCTAAGATATGACTAATGTTGTTTTACAACTCAATGAGATCGTTTTTACAAGAGTCCTAATCCTATACAACTTTAGGGGGGGAAATAAAATAATTAAAATTCACGCTCAGGCGGATCGAACCAGTTCGCATGGACCTCCGAATCAGTTTGCAAGTGTATTTTTCTGAGATTCATCTTTTACCCTTGGATGTTTTTCTCAATCTCGAATTCGCATTACTTATTTCCCGTAGCTCAGATTAAGGCGCTATTTCTTTCAGTGTTCTTGTGATTTCATATTATTCAACTTTCCAGTTGGCTCCACCTCCGGACTATGGCTATATAATTATTAAAGTGCCCTTTAATCCTTTCCTTAGTTTCTTTCATTGTTTCGATTTCTTTCACGCGTTTACTTGCATAAAATAACTGTAAAACACATGAGAAATACACAAAATAATAAATACTCCCCAAAAAAGAGTTAGTAGAATAAATATGAGATGAATCCGTGTCAATTATAATGCATGGGGTCATAAAAGAACCGAAAGGATAAATATGAAATATTTATGCCGAATCAAATCTCGCTAACTTAGAACGTTGTGCGTCCCGACCAATGTAAAAGAATGATAGTATGAGCTAAAGAAACTTGCAAAAAATTTATTGTCCTCAATCAAAGGACTAAAATCTAAATAAGAAAAATTAATAAGTGCAAAAATAAAACAAGCAAATATTTAAAATGCGAATTTTCATTGAGACACCACATAAGTACAAAAAGAAAAGAAAAAGTAATTACATAGTTCTTACAAAAGAAATTGCATCAAAACCTAAGAACTACATAAATATGAACAACAATTAACCCATAAAGATTTAATGAGACACCCCAGGAGCGTCGGGATCTCAAGTGTTAGGGTCATAGAAGTAGGATGGAAATTGTGCATCGGACCCCAATTGCAAGCAGTACATGTCTGCTTGTAGTCACATTATCATACTCGTATTCCGACTATAGTCCAACCTATCCAATTCTCTTTCGGTGAGGAACTCGTTAATGAATCCAGCAATGCGTGACTCCAACTAATCAATTCGCCAATTAATGACTCCCGTTTGAAAATTATTTTCATCAAAATTTTCCTTATAGTCTAAGTCGCCTGCTTCATCCTCCTCTTCCTCTTGAATTATACGACACAAATATTACGTATTTTACACATTAACCTACGCATTATTAGCCCCCTCGGGTATCGTAATCCCTATACTTATGCTCGTTAACCAGAGAACCTCGTATTTCTATATATACATGCTTTGCAGGGGTCCTTTTAGTCATTTCATATTTTAGTTTTTTGGCCTAATGTCTTCTTGGGTGTTGTATCCCTTTGATTTATCTTCGCGTAACCTCCGATTGTGCCTAATTTCGAGTTATAACGAAGAAGTTACGGCATTTTCCATAAAGTTGGGCAAAGCTGCAGCAACCTGACCTATAGGTGTGAATCGATTCGGCTGAGGTGCGAATCGATTTGGCTAAAATTCCATAAATTTCATTTTTTAAGTTGGTTTTTGGTTGGGTATATATATGTAAACATTCTATTAAGTTGGAAATTCATTTTTTCACACTTCTAGGGTTAGAATTTTGGGTATTTTTGTAACAACCCACGTAATTTTGGGCTATTTTTATTAATTTCTGGAAAATGAAGGAAAATAAAGTTTTTGATAAAATTATTTTTATTTCTCAAATATGTTGGTTATTATTTTTAAAGGAGAGAATTTCAAACGGTTTCGAAAACAGAGTTAAAACGGATTTCGTGAACATTAAGTAATTTTCAAGAGTTGTTTTGACTTCCAACTCTTCATTTATTTGCCTTATTTAAAGGAGTCTTTTGTATTCCAACTCTTCATTTCTTTGCATTATAAAAGGAAGTCATGGGCAACCCTTTTTAACCTACTTTTGGCACAAATTTTGGCAGCAAATATATTTTATATTCCTCTTCTTTTTATATACACATTGGCCCTTGAGATTTGTGAGTTCCAACCTTAGATTAGAGGTGTTCTTGGGGCTATTTTGTTGGAGGTTCTTGGAGGAGCTTTTGCAGATCTTTTGTGTTGATCTTGAGTATGTGATCGTTGGTTTCTCATCATGATTTGAGGTATAGGGTTTTACACAATATGCTCCTTAAATCTCGCGAGTGTCATTCTCTTTGAATTCTTGTTAATTGAACTCATATTTGAATTGATAAATTCATTGAAATTTGGAAAATAATTGTTGAAATTATTTTGATTCATGTGGTATCATTATATTATTATTGAGCACGTTGTCATGAGATTTTAATATGGCACGGATGTTGTGAACCCGCCAAAATACCTATTCCTGGGCTATGACTTGATAAAGCATATACGAATGGGGTGAGGCCTGGTTACCCATTGATGTGTTGTTGAGAAATTATATTGATAAATGCTTTGAGATTTGCATTTTGATTTGAATATTCGTACTCGTGTTGTTACGCTTTATTCATCGTTAATATATTTGTTGAGCATATTTCCTGTCGTTTTGTGTACTTCCCCATATTTTCTTTTAGTTGGCAGGTTAGCGTGGATTGGAGCGATATGGACCTATTGGGATGATTTTAGCGTGGATTATTTTGGGAAGAATATTTTTGAAAGATTTGTATTATTTTGATGTATAGAGCTTTGGAGATTTGTATTTTATTTTCGAGTTAGTTGTTGTATGTAATTCGAGAGATTTGGTATTTAATTTGAAGAGATTGAGATTTGTAGTTTCTCTTTTGTTGTTGTGGGGCTTAGATGCTCTATACCTTGTCACTTATGGATTTTGATTTATTTTATCGCATTAGCGCTCCGTTCGCTCTCCCAGGGCGGGCGGGGTGTTATAATTTTGTGGAGCTTATCCCTCTCCTACATTGGTTTGGGATTTTTCCCATTTTTGTTATGTAAGTTTACTATTCATTGTATCTTTACTAGTTTTAGTTAATTTCCTTTATGTTCTTCCATTTCCATGCCAGTTAACTAGTGTTAGTTATTTGTTTGTTGTTTTATTTAGTTAATTAGTGTTTAAATTAGTTTAATCATGTTGTATGAGTAGTTAAATAGGGTTTGGGTCGTGCGTCCGCCATTGATGGGCGTCGTTCTCGGAAAGTTAGGTTTTGGGTAAAATCTCATTTAATTGAAACTTCGCGTATTAAAGTCGGATTATTATGAATTTAAGTTTATTTATCACGCAACGTTAGTGTTTATAGTGATAATCCGAATTTCATCCGTGTGTGACCATTTTTTATTAAATGTTTTGTCTCGCAACTTTGGGTTAAATTCCTTCTTGTGTGATGTTTATAATTAACTAAAAAATGCTCGTTTAAATATTTTGAATTGAAATTAAAATTAGTAGTTATTTATCCCATGGCGGGTACGCAATCCTGACTCTCGTTTTAATTAAATATTGTTTAGGCTTAACTTCTTCTTCTTTTTTTCCTTTTTCACCATAACACCCTATCACCTTTTACATTTTTATTTTTGAAGTAATAAATCAATTAAAATCTAAAATTCAATCACTCCCTATGGATTCTCGATACCCGACTTACCACTGTGCTTGCTTGTCAAGTGTAGTTGTAGTTTAGGTTTTTTGCATTGAGTCATCGAACCGATAACAATAATTTGCTTATTACAAGACGCACGGTTCGCGTTTGATCAAAATGGCGTCGTTGCCAGGGAGTGTGTTTTAGATTGTAATTTTTTATTATTTCGTAGTATTTTTTCTTTCATATTTGTATTCTTTATTTTATCCTTTCTTTTTTACTTGTACTAGATTGTTTCGAGAAATTGAAATTTTGGCGCTTGTCGCTCAATCGAATTAGCCTATTTTGAAATGTCTCGCTATTATGCTTTAGATAACCTTAATTGTTAAGAGAATTATTTTCCAAGTTATACTCCCAAAACAATGAGAGAATGCCTACAAATTCTTAAAGATGAGCGTATTGAGCGTGAAATTCAAGAGTATGTAAGTATCACCGCATTGCCTTGTGAGGAGAATTTGGAAAGTAGGGAATCCGTTAGCTATAAGCAACCCGAACAAGAAGATGAAATGTCTTCTTGTCAATTTGATTATGAGTTAATGATTAAGAAAATCAATGACCAATTTGAAAGTTCTCAAGCTTGGTTTTTGGCAAATGATGCCATACTTGATGAGATCATTTCTTCCCAAAATCGGGTTGAGGTTGAAACTTGCGTTTCACCTCCACCCCTTGTTGATGAAAAAATATTTGAGAGTGATCCAAGCTTTAGCACTTTTGAATTCCAACCTCTTATTAATTCTTTCGATTATATTGAGGTTCTTGGTCCTTCATTTTCTTTATTACCTACTATTCCTGAACAATTAAATTTATGACAAGAATCGGTTGAAAGTCTTGAGCACTTTGACCCGATTCTTGAACGAGATTGTTATTTTGAGATGCTTCATCTCATGGGCTATTCACTTTCACTAGCGCCACCCCCCTTACAATTGAAAAACCTTGGGGAGGTGATTTCATTTTTCCCAAGATCAATGTGGTCTTGTCACCCTTGTTATCCAAATCCCCCATCGTCCGCCCAAAATTTATAATTAGCGATGGTTGATTTCTTATACCTTACACATGCCTTCCATTGTTCAAATGAAATTCCTATTTTTGGGGAGGTATGTTTGCTTTGGAGGGTCCTCCATTGATCTTTTTAAGACAAATCCCTTTTTGGGTGGACCCTCAACTATTTAGACTTCTAGTGTATAGTTACTGTGAAGTCTAAATAGTAGGTTATAAATAAATAGCATTTTAATTTTCTTTCTTTTTTTTCTTTCTTTTTAATTTAGTCTAGTGTAATTAGTTAAATTTTTGTTATTTGTTCTTGTTATGCTCAGTACTAACTTGTTTTGTAAATTCTTTGTACTCATACTCAACGGAGATCACTCCAATTTTGGGTAATATCATTATTTTCCTCTCTTTGTGTTGTATTCTTAATGAGCATTGAGGACAATGTAACATTTAAGTTAGGGGGTGTAGAATATTCTATCCATTTCATGTGTAGTCCATTGATTTTCTTACTAGTTAGTTACTAAGCATGCTTTTTGTTAAAAAAAAAATTCAATTTTTTTTCTTTTTTCTCCTTTGTTGGCCATTTTTCCTTATTTTTTATGATAAAATTCAATAATTGCCCGATCCAATAGACAACCCAATGATGCATGTTCTCGATTTTATAAGTTATTAGACTTTAGTCCTCAAATCATTGATATTATGAATAACTTCATGAATTAAACTATATCCCACGAGCACGTGTGATTTTCTTGTTTTATTGATTTGGTTTAAGATTTTTATAACTCGGTAATCTTTTTTGCATTGTATATACTTACACCGAGTAAGCTTTGTACCTTTCATCGTTTGTGAGTGTTATAGACTATTCTTTCCTCTTTGAAAACTTCGAATTCGTCGGTAACCTCACTATTCTTTCATTTGATTGTTCATTAATTGAGTTCATTCATGAAATGTGTTATTTGAGCATGATTTTCATATATTATTTTGACTCGAGAATTGCGTAAACTTTATGAAATGATCATAGGTCATCTTGGTTATATCACCCATATTAGCCTTAACCTCACCTTATATGTTTCCCTAGTCAACCCCTTTGAGCCTGGATATTAGCCTTTCATTTCATTACCCTAAATCCCATAACCAACTCCACGTTGGAGTTATAAACCATACATATGACCTTCCATGCCTTTGTTTGGAATGTTTCTTGGGATTGAATGATGTTGTGTCTTGCGGTTGCAATTTAAGCATATGAATAGAGTGAGAAAAGAATAAGAAAGTAGTGAAAAAGAAAAGAAAAAGAAAAAAGTAAAAGAAAAGAAAAGAAAAGAAAGCAAGAGAAAAAGAAGAAAAGAAAAGAAAGAGAAAAATTTCTATATGTTGTATATAGTATTCAATAATCCTTATTTCTCTCCAATTGTTATATTTAATGCTTGATTATGGAACTTGTTTTCCATTTTTGTTATTGCTCGCATTCTTCCCATTATTCCAAATTTTTCATCCCCAAACACTTTGAATCCGTACATATACCTTTCATTTTGTACCTTAACCCCAAACCTACATTACAACCCTATAAAGTCCTATGTGATCTTAGGGTGCATTTAATTTAAAAGTCAAAATAGTTTTAATAATCTGTGAAAATACATTTTGCCTCCTTTAATGAACGATCTCTTTAATTGAGATTACAGTTTTTAATTTTCTATATAGCGTTCTTCAATTATGATATATGTGCGGCCTTGTTTCCATTTTCATTTACTCTTTATGCCCGCATGTTCTGTGTGTTGCCTCCCTACTTCGAGTGAATCCATTTGATGAGCGTAATGCCCGTGAGGATTGAATATATGCTTATTTTAACGCTTATCCGATTTATTTAAGTTTTTGCCAATTCATACTATGCATATTCTCTCCCCCTCCCACTTTTAAAGTTTCAATTCTATGAGGTGCATTCAACCTGTTAATAACAACGAACTTTAGCTTGAATTCGTTCAATATGCTAATAACATATTTGAAATTTTTTTCGCTGTTGTTGAGTTTGTCGCATGTTGGGTTGGGCATATTTTGAGGAAACCATATGATGTTTGTGGGTTTCATCCCTGAAAATCCTCACGAGATGACACTCATCCACTAGGGTAATCTAGGGGTTTAACGGCTTATTACATACGCTAAATGCAATCGTTCGCTCGCGAAAGTGGCCTTATCCTTTTTTGTCCCTGTTTTTTACTATCTCTTATTCTTGTAGTTCTTGTTATTTCCTATTTCATTTCTAGGGACTAGAAATGTGTAAGTTAGGGGGTGTGATACGACACAAATATTGCATTTTTCACTCGTTAACCTTCACGTTATTAGCCCCCTTGGGTATCTTAATCCCTATACTTATGCTCGAACCAGATAATCTCGTATTTCTATATATACATGCTTTGTAGGGGTTAATTGAACTTTTGTAGGTATTTGGATGCTTAGTATAAAGTTGAGACGTTTTTCGAAAAAGTTTCGTTGATTATTGCAAATTCGGGGGCATTTTAGTAATTTTATCATTCGGATTTTGATCCCGAACTCACCACGAAAGTTGAAGTCCTTTGATTTCTTTTCGCGTGTCTGCCGACGGTGCATGATTTCGACGTATAATGAGGAAGTTATGGCATTTTTAGGATGGTTTTGATTTAAAAAGCACACTAAAGTCACATTTAAGGGCATTTTAGTCATTTCATATTTTAGTTTTTGTCCTAATGTCTTCTTGTATGTTGTATCCCTTTAAGTTATTTTTGCGTAGCCTCCAACCGTGCCTAATTCCTAGTTATAACGAAGAAGTTACGCCATTTTCCGTGAAGTTGGGCAAAGTTGCAGCAACCAGACCTGTAGGTGCGAATCGATTTGGCCGAGGTGCGAATCGATTCGACTGAAAGTCCACAAATTTCATTTTTTAAGTTGGTTTTTGGTTGGGTATATATATGTAAACATTCTATTAAGTTGGGAATTCATTTTTTTTACACTCCTAGGGTTAGAACTTTGGGGATTTTGTTGAGCTTTCCCCTCTCCTACATTGGTTTGGGATTTTGCCCATTTTTGTTATGTAAGTTTACTATTCACTGTCTCTTTAGTTGTTTTAGCTAATTTCGTTTATGTTTTTCCATTTTCATGCATAATTAACTATTTTAGTTGTTTGTTTGTTGTTTTATTTAGTTAATTAGTGTTTAAATTAGTTTAATCATGTTGTGTGAGCAGTTAAATTGGGTTTGGATCGTGTGTTCGCCATTGATGGGTGTCGTACTTCGAAAGTTAGTTTTTGGGGAAAATCTCATTTAATTGAAACCTCGCGTATTAAATCTGGATTATTATGTGTTTAACTTTCTTTGTCACGCAACTTTAGTGTTTATAGCGATAATCCGAATTTAATCCGCGTGTGACCAATTTTGATTAAATGTTTTGTCTCGCAACTTTGGGTTAAATTCCTTCTTGTGTGATGTTTATAATTAACTTAAATTGCTCAGTTAAATATTTTGAACCAAAATCCTAATTATTAGTTATTTAGCCCATGGCAGGTACGCGAAACCGACTCTCGTTCTAATTAAATATTGTTTAGACTTAAGTTCTTATTTTTTTTTCTTTTTCACCTTAACACCCTATGACCTTTTACATTTTTATTTTTGAAGTAATAAATCAATTAAAATCTAAAAGTCAATCACTCCCCGTGGATTCTCGATACGCGACTTACCACTATGCTTGCTTGTCAAGTATAGATGTAGTTTAGGTTTTTTGCATTGAGTCGTCGAACCGATAACAATGATTTGCGTATTACACGACGCACAGTTCACGTTTGATAATTGAACATCCTCACCCGCTCCGTCTTCGGCTTTGCCTCCCTTCGTGCATAGGGGTGTCCACTTCCCTAAATTCTTCTTCTTCCACCTTTGGGGGTGGAGGGTGGGCCACTCGCATTTTACGGACACTCTGATGGGTGGAAAATAGCCCAATCGGTTTAGGAAATTTAGTGTACGAGTCAGGGGCCCACACCTCGGCGTCATGCACGATATCGAAAATGAGGCACGCATAGGGGGAGAAATTTGTCCGTAGCATCATAGGCAACATGTAGAATTTTGATGTTGAAGACTTGGGCGAGGTTAATTACGCTCGCCTCATGGAGTAAATGATATAAAAAGTTATCATGTCAGAGACATACCCCCGACTCGTTAGTGGTTTGAAGAATGGTACCACACGTGATTAGATAGGCATAGCGCACTGGCTCTGGGAGCTTTCCCACTAGGAAAGTGTCTTGAAGACATTCCTTATTTGGGGCCATTCGAGCTATGCATTTAGATTTAGTGTCGGGGGGGGGGGGGGGGGGGCATTGTCCGGGTAGGCAAAGGGATGGGTAAGAATCACCCCGTTTTCACTCATTTTCCGTTAAATAATTGCAAGGGATAAGGGAATGCGAATGTTGTTCACAAAGGCCTCGTGAAACGTGGATAATTTTTGGGCTAGGGTAGCATAAAAAATATGGACTTCATCTTCGTATACCCTATCGATCAGAGGGTTAAAGAAATTTCACTACCCTCGGCGGTTGAATAGGGCAATGACCTCGGTGGGGAGCTCCACCTCCTTGACATGATGCTCGATATGAATTGTGCATGTTGTCTTGAAGAATGTGTTATACTAATATCATTCTTGGTTGGACCGAAACATATGGTCAACCCCCTCATCTAGGATTGTGGTGAGTCGTATTTTAGGAAGCGAGGGGCGCGACAGGGAGCCATAGAGAATGGGAGTAGGGAATTTTATAGCAATTGAGAGAGGAAGAGAGTAGGAATTTAGGTGTGGAGGAAAAGGTGGGAGGGGGTATTTATAGGTAGGAATAGGTGGGAAATGGTTGGAATGGAAAAGTTGGGGGTGGGAAAGGGTGGGGGGAATGGAAAATTATGAAAAATTAGGTGGGGGAGGTTCGGGGGGTGGGGGTGGGATAATTCATATGGAGGGAAGGGGAAATAAGGGGGTGAATTTGATGTGAAAATAAAAAGTGGGGAAGTATTTGCAACCAGGTCATCCAAACCAGTTTGGATGGTGCAAGAGAATAGGTTTGGCTTGCGGTTCAGCTAAAATCTGATGCCTCAACTTGCATTTTCTTCATGGTTTTTAGTATCGAAGTGTTTTTAACCTATAACTCTACTCTCTAAGGTATCTTAAATCTCCCTAAACACCTTAGGACCCCGGGACACCATAACTTTTCTCTCGTACGCACGTTTTCTCTTCCGTGCATAAAACCACAATGTGGTGCTCCTAAATTTCCTAAATTATGACATATGTGGACCTTTAGGCTACCCAAAAATTTACTCTACTCACTAATATACAACACCCACTCACCCCATACACGTCGGGGGTGCGACGACCTCTTTCACACTCAAGCATCCCCATAGACGAGGTCTGACAACCAAATTGTATCGTTTTCCTCAACACTCGTCTCAAGATATGGCTTTAGGCATTGTCCATTCACTTTAAATGTATCCCCACCCTTAGGATTTTTAAACTCTATAGCACCGTAGGGAAATACCTCTTTTTATCACAAACGGGTCAGTCCACCTTGAACACAACTTGCCGGGAAACAAATGTGAGTTCAAGTTGTAGATAAGAACCTTTTGACCGGGATAAAACTCCTTTCTATGGATAGTTCGCTCATGCGGGAGTTTCATCCTTTCTTTGGACATGCGGGTGCTCTCATATGCATCGTTGCGCATTTAACTCATGAAATTGAAGTTTCCACACTTCACCGACTTTATCTAAGTTATAATTCAACCTCATGAATACCCAATATGCTTTATGCTCAGGCTTAATGGGGAGATGGCAAGGCTTGCCATAGACAAAGCGAGATGGGGACATACCGAGGGGGTTCTTGTAGGCAGTTCGATAAGCCTATAGCGCATCGGTTAATCATTAGACCAATCCTTTCGGTTAGGATCTACGATTTTCTCAAGAATGTGCTTTATCTCCCGATTCGCTAACTTGGCTTGCCCACTTTTTTGTGGGTGATAAATTATCCCAACCTTGTGGACTATGCCATACTCCTCATTAACTTATCAAATGTCCTATTGCAAAAGTGTTTGCCGTTGTCACTAACAATCGCCTTCGAAGCACCGAAGCGAGAGAGTATGTGTTCTTAGATGAACTTTTTCACCACCTTATTGTCATTCGTCCTAGTAGTTATGGCCTCAGTCCATTTCAACACATAATCTACTATAATGAGGATGTAAAAGAAATCTAAGGAGGAAGGAAAAGGTCCCATGAAGTCGATGCCCCAACAGGCGAATATCTCTATAATGAGAATAGGGGTCAATGGCATCATGTCTCGTCGAGTGATTGCTCCCATCCTTTGGCTAGTGTAATAGATGTCGTGGGCCTTTTTTATCCTTTCTTTTCCCTAAAATAGCCATAATTTCATAATCACTTGCATCACAAATATGCTCTAATGGACATCTTTTATTAGTAGGCTGCTTAACGGACTAGCGATGGCATTAAAATCCTTAATAAACCTACAATAGAAACCCGTGTGACCCAAGAAATAGCGCACACCCCTTAGTGACTTATGTGGGGGAAGATCGGAAATAACGTTAATTTTTGCCCTATCTACCTCAATACCTTTGGACGAAATGATGTGGCCAAGAATTACGCCTTCGGTAACCATGAAATAACATTTCTCCCAATTCAGTACCAAGTTCTTTTCCACACATCGGGCTAATACTTTCTCAAGATTGGCGAGGCAATTGTGAAAAGAGGGGCCAAAAATGCTAAAATCTTCCATGACAACCTCTAGTCCTCTCTTTACCATATCACTAAAAAGACTAAGCATGCATCATTAGTGCCGGCATTGGGATTCGGTAGTCAATACAAATGTGCCACCCGGTGGTGGTACATTTTGGGATAAGTTCACCCTTAGCGCTCTCAAACACTGTCATCCCCGACTTCTTCGGGATGACTTGAATATAACTAACCCATTTGCTATTAGAGATAGGATATCTGATGTCTTCATCTAATAATTTTATAATTTCCACTCTCACGACATCTTTCATTGTGGGGTTCAAACACCTTTGCATCTCCCTTGAAGGCCTTATATCCTCCTCGAAATGGATTTTATGGGTACAAATTAGGGGACTTATACCCCTTAAATCCACAATGCTCTAACTAAAATCACTTTTGTGCTTCCCCAAAAATGTCCATAAGCTTTACCTCTTGCTCTTTATGTAGGCTCGAGGTGACAACAATAGGAAATGTCTTATCCTCTCCCGAGTAAGCATGTTTAACGTTTGAAGAAAGCTTTTTCAATTTTAGGGTACGAAATTTCTTATCAGAGGGAACCGTACGCGATCCCTCGGTGGTAATTCCTCAAATCAAAAACCCAACTAACATCTCTCACATTCTTATCACTCTCAATCCCATCTAACAAATCTCATATCTACATCACATCTCTCTCGAGCTCAGTGTATGCACTATCGCCCTCGCTTACAGTAATAAGACACGCCTCTAACAGATCCCTCGTGTGATTACCCTCAAAATGTTCTTGTAATACCTCCTTAATAAGATCCGTCTTGCACAACTCATCCTCATCGCCCATTTTATTGGTGATGTTGAAGATATTAGTCTTGAGCGTCATATTCTCGAACATGAGTTGCATTTTCCCATTTCACATGTTAATCAAAGCATTAGCCGTAGATAAGAATGGGCAACCAAGGATCACATGAACATGATGGCTCGATGGAGAGGAGGGATTCGTGTCCTAAATGATAAAATCTATCGGGAAGTAGAAGGTGTCGACTTGGACAATCACATCCTCAACAATCCCCCGAGGTATCTTCACAGAACGATTTAAAAGTTGGAGAGTAATTTTTGTGGGCTTAAGTTCCCCTAAATCGAGTTGTCTATAGATGGAGTAAGGGATAATATTAACACTTGCCCCTAAATCTTATAGCTCTCTTTTAATTTTTCTCTCTCAAATGGTGAATGAAATGTGGGTGCACCCTAATCTTTATACTTTGGCGAGATGTCTCTCAAAGGTACCGAACTTACATTTTGTGATAAAAATGCTTTCTTCTTTACCTTTAGTTTACGTTTCACTATTAAAAAGTCCTTAAGGAACTTTGCATAAGCTGGAATTTGCTTTATTGAATCGAGAAAAGGTAAGTTAAGATTTACTTGCTCTAGTACTTCTAAGATATCATTACGAGTAGTCCCTTTAGGGGGAGGAACCAACCGTTGAGGGCAAGACGCGACATTAGGGGGTTTCACTACCACCTCGGGCCTAGTTGTGTCCTATTTATCACTCTCCTCCACGGGAGTATATTTAGCCTCTATCGTGCCGAGAAAAACCTTCTTGTTGTTATTCTCTTGTGTAGGGGAGGTGACAAGTCAACAACTCTCCACAACATATAGTGGTAGCCGTTTGACATTTCTCTCTGTTCTCGTCGGTATTAGAGCTAACACAATTTTGACGTTGGGAGGTTCTTGGCCTTGGGTAAAATACTTGCCCTTCTCTTAGACACTTAGGGATGATTACAACTTAGACAAAGACTACTTTAATTCGACATAATTTTGGGCGTTTTGAACGTTTATTGCTGACTGATTTTTCATGAATTGATTTAAAGTATCCTTGAGACTTATTCGATGTAGGGTAATATAAGGCGCTCGAGCTGGTGTTTATATGGGTGAAGCTTGTTGGAAAAATGGGAGCAGTGGAGGGTGTTCGCAACCATTGAATTTGGATTCAATACAGTGTTTGGTTGACCATAACTAAAACCGTATGGTATCGACACGAAGGGTTATAAGAATTCCCATATGGGGCATTAAAGTTACCCTTAAAAGCTCTTATCGTTTCCACTTTGTCACGGAGCATCACTTTGTAAATGGGTATCATTAGGCATTCCTTTGTTAAATCTCCTGCCTCACAAATAACACACACCTTCTCTCTTAATGCTCGAGTGGAGCCAAATATGTCTCTCCCTCTATCCTCGACTACGTCATATAGCCTCTTTGCTAGTTAATTAATTTGGAGTTTTAATTCAGCTTCCTTATCCAATTGATATTGTCTATATGCAGAAATATCCATGGACATTTGTCTAGGCTTGGGTTGGGTACTTAGATCTGATGTGTCGCACATTTGAGTGGTTTTGGTGACGTAATTAAAGTGGGCCTCCACATCGTTTGCATATAACCCTAAGAACTCTCCCTCGTACATGGTCCTAACGAGTTATTTGGAAGTTAAGCTTTGCCTGTGATGGAAGTAGGAGATGATGAAGATGTGATTTCTTTACACTATATGCTTTGATACCACTTGTTGGTGCGGAATCCCCCAACTTTTAAACTACTTGAAAATTATGGGATGGTTCAATTAAATTCCAAACCAAAAAAAATTCTTTTCAAATTTTAACAATAAAATTCTAAATTTTAATTTCACCAAAATTAAAATTAAACTTAAACAAGAAATTCAATTCAAGTCCAAAATATCCTCACACAAATTAATTCATGATTAAATATTGTCCAAACAAATTAAACACCAATTTTGCCAAATTATTTTTCTCGACTTGAATTAACTTAAACTAAAATTACCCAAATTAATTTTAGCACCAAGTAAACCAAAGTGAATTTTATCTTTTCAACCTAAGCATGCATCTAGGTGAGTTAACAAAATAAAATAAACAATCACACTACGCCGCGATGTACGAGGAAAACCCACAACGGGAAAAACATCGGACGACCCTGCCTACAAGTCCACTAAGTACGCTATTTTTACAAAAGACACGACAAGAGAAACTTACAACAATAACTTGACTCCGTTCAAGCCTTGACGCTCCTTCGCTCTTCAACCTCTTCCCTGTCGACAACCACGGACTCCATCACAGTCTTGGAATCTATAAATGGGGCTCGGTCACCGTCAAACCGCACATAAAGTCTTTCTCTATATGGGAACGTCGCATCAAACGTTTCTCCTTTTTGGGATAGAGAAGAACTCAAACTGTTTTCTTTATGGGTAGAGAAGAAAAAACGGTGTCAAACACTCTCCAAGCAAAGATATATATAAATGGGAACTTAGATTTAAGCACAACCAAACATTGGGTGTAAACAGACTTGGTTTTGTTCTAAAGATTGAGAATTATTAACAAAAACCAATGAGACTTTTTGGTAAAGGTTTTTGGCTCTCAAGAGCACTAGAAAGTCTGAAAAAATTCTTAACAAAATGTTGGTTCCCGCACCATTTTATCAGGTAAAAAGTTAGTGGACAAGTGGGAAAGGTGGAAAAAACTGACAGAATAATTGTTCCCGTTGAAATGTCGTTCGAACGACATTTTGAGTTCGTTCGAACAACCATATTTGAATGAGAATTCTGACAAGATATCCAACGACATATCAGAAAACTTTTCGTTTGATTTTTCATTCAAACCAAACTTCTAACGAGAAAATAGTGAAAATTTCGTTAGAAGTTCATTCGAACGACCTAGGAATTTTGTTCGAACGACTTTTCAGAAAATCCTTTAATTCCTTTTTAAGCCCAAAAACTTTTATGAAAAGTTGTAAAATGAATTTATGAGAAAAATAAAGTCATTAAAAAATATTATATAAAACAACCCCATTTAAATATGCAAGATCATAAATATATATGATTGCATTCATATCTTTGGAAACCTTAGAATGAAATAATGTTGATGACGCGAAACATGGCATTTGAAACTCGACAATGATGAAATTTGAAAAACTTGGTAGCTACGTCTTCAACTCTTGTCCAGAATTAAGCCAAAACTACAAATTGACTCGATTGGAAAATTACCCTTATAGATGAGTCTCCACTTCTTAAAACCATGGTGTAGGCACATATTGACTGACTTATTGAAACACTCCCAACATCGATCAAAGGGCTCATTCTCATTTTGTCTAAATGTTTGAATTTGATCCCTAATCGCATTGGTCCTATGTGCTAGAAAGAACTTTTGGAGATTCTTAAGATGCATATCCCTCCAAGTGGCTATCGAGTTCGGTGCTAGTGACAAAAGCTATGTCTTGGCCTTATCCTTCAAGGATAAGGGGAAAAGCTTGAGACACACTACATCTTGAGTGCATGCTTGGTCCGTGAAAGTATCGCACGCCTCCTCGAACTCTCAAATGTGGAGGTAAGGCTTTTTCGACTCCATATCGTGAAATGTTGGGAGAATCCGGATCATCCCATTTTTAAAATGAAATTGCCTTGCGTTATATGGGAGTATAATGCATCCTGGAGTGACGGTTCACTCGGGATATATGAGATCTCTTATAGGGCGATACGATAACTCACCCGTTTCATAACTAGCATTGTTCGACATCTCGCTCTCTCCTAATGACTCAATATCCTCATCGGATGCCCTAAAGTTAGGACTCACAGTGTGACTCGTGATGGAGTTGGGATATGTAGGAGGTGGAACCTAGAAATTTGTTGCTTTTTGGGTACGTGGGTCATCGGAGTTAAGCTCTATCATTGGATTTCGTGTATTATAGGAATGTTGGGATTAGGAGGGGTGTTTTGCATTTCAGGATGGATAGGATATTTTTTGATTTTTGATTTTTTTTTTGTAATTTTTAATTTTATGAATGCTTTTGGCTTTTTTTTTTATTTTTTAAGAATTAGAGTCCAATTAATTTGACCTGACCTAGTATATCTACCTAGTCCCTAACAACGGTGCCAAAAACTTGAAGCGGCTTTAAAACTGTCTATAACGCGTGTGAATACGATTCAAGTGTAAATCACTCGCTCAAGTAATAATCCAGTAAATCGGGTGTCGAACTCAGGGACTAAGACAATCACTCATGACGACTACTAAGTAACAAGACTAACCCTAATGAGTGACTCACGAAAAATAAAAATAAAAGATGATTATGATGGGGAGCTATGTACCACTACTAATGAAAGTAATGATATTGTATCTAAATTAACTACACAGGCAACACTAATAATTGACTAAGTAATTAATATGAAAGAAAGAGAAGTTCGAAATATAATCCCCCAAGCCTTAGTGATTTCCCTGGATATAAAACTAGTCGAGATTTAAATACTTAATTGAAATAAAGACTTTATTCATTTCAAGCATTACACATGTGAAGGAATGAATCCACACCATATGTAATCAAGAATGAAAATAAAGTACGTGACAAGATTGTTAAAATGTGCATTGCATTCTGAAACACTCCGATTACCTAGGGCAAATGGAGTTAAAAGTCCTACGACGGTTATAATAATAAAATATCACGTTTTCAATTAATTATTTAACTCAAGAACATTTTTTTATATCCATGCGAAACACTTAGGGTTGGGTTCATGCATTCCAGCCCTTGAAAATCTAGCCGGACATGACATTACTAATTAAAGACATGATTTCGACATTGCATGTGAAAGTAGTCATCATTAATTTGTAGATAAGCATGCAATAATAAATAAACGATGAAAGAAAATCGAAAAAATGACTAAATACAAAGATCATGGGTGAGAAAGATAAACTATGATGATTATTTCATGAAAAGGATCTACAAAGCATAAACTTGGTGCAAAAATTAATGTTTTATGTTCTTTCCTCTTTTTCTCCTCTCAAAACTAGGTTGTAATTATCTAAGATATGACTAATGTTATTTTACAACTCAATGAGGTCATTTTTACAAGAGTCCTAAACCCATACAACTCTAAAGGAAAAATCAAAATAAGTAAAATTCCCGCTCAAGTGGATCTAACCGGTTCGCATGAACCTCCAAACTGGTTCGCAGGTGTACTCTTTTAAAATTCCTCTTTTGCCCCTAGATTTTCTTCTCAACTTCGAATTCGCATTACTTCTTCACCATAGCTCGGATCAAGGCGTCGTTTATTCTAGTGTTCTTGTGATTTCATATTCTTAAACTTTCTAGTTGGCTCTGCTTTCGGACTGTGGCTACAAAGTTATGAATGTTCCCTTCAACTTCCTTTCCTTAGATTATTTCACTGTTTCGATTTTTCTCTCGTATTTACTTGCATGAAATACCTATAAAACACACGAGAAAAACACAAAATAATAAATACTCGCCAAAAAGAGTTAGTATCATAAATATGAGATAAATTCGGATCAATTACAATGTATGGGGTCATAAAAGAATCAAAATTGAGGGTATAAATATGAATATTTACGCGGAATCAGGATTCACCACCCATATTTACCGATTCAGGAAATCTCACCCAACACGTACGGTATTTGACTCTTCTAAACCTTGACCAGTAACCTGAGGTCATCACTTGACTCTCAACATCATCATTACTAGGACACTAATGCTTCTTCATTCCGAACATAACTGGTCTCCAACGGACACCAAACACATTTCATGTAAAAGTCCCTAAAACCTGACAAGATTCCATCATGCATAACCGTGTTAGAAAATACTTATGTAGCTTTTGAAAACCTTTCACAACACATCTTTACATTAATTATGGGTTAAACCTCCTAGGTTGCATAACCACCCATTCACCCATTTACTTTACTATTTCTTCACCTTATGGACGTTAATCAATTTTCACATTTACTTATCCATTTTATCCTTTACCGAAATATTTATTAATTAACTAAAGTTAGGTCGTTTTAACACATATTCACCACACAACCCATTTCTTAACGCGTTCCTTGTTCCTTTATCTTTTTCTTGGAATCTTTTAATAACCGCGTACTTTAATAGGTTTCACACCGTCGACGCCACCACCATATGCGCTGACTAGTGTTTTGGGACTTTCACCCTAGGGCTCCGGGCCCTCCTTAATTTTATCATTTTCATTCAAGTTCCTTTTTAATTTATTTTAATAATTTACAACTATCTACATTATTCCACTTTTCTTTTTACCCGGATGAAGCAAAAACCCAAAGTTGCACCCTAACTTGTGTTACACTTTGAAAATTATCATTTCATGTCCCTTACACTTTAGCTTTGATTTTATTCTGAAAATCATCTTCATTAGGACTATCATGTGTAACACCCTTTCCAACATTTTTGTTTCATAAAACTCAAACCAATGTCCCATTCTTTATAAAATCTTCATTTTGTAAGAAATCAAATTTAATTTACCAAAAAATCTTAAAATATTTACTCATAATTTATATCCAACAAAAATAGTATTTTTGCGAATATTTTTATTCCATAAAAATGTCTGATACCAAATCTACTTTAAATCTATCATTTAATCCAATGCTTTCTACTCTTAAATCCTAACAACAAGACTACAAATACAGAAAATGGAGTCTTAAACTAAAAGGTATGTTTTCCTAAGTCAAATGAATCTCCAACAATGGAAGGCGTGAAATATCTAAGAAGATTGAACCTCTTACCTCCTGAGGTGGACTCAAAGAGGTTGCCTAGCTCCACCAAGCTCGTCTCCATGACAGTTTCATCAAAAATCCTTTTCAAGTTCCAAGAAACTTCCATCTTTATCTTCTCCAAAACCCCCTAACAACATCTTCGAAATTCGTAGCTATGCCCAAAATTAGTGGAGATGAGTATCTAAAGCTTAGGTATGGTGAAGACTAGAAGAATATAATGTTTAAGGTGGATATTTGGTGGTAGAATGGTAGCTTGAGGTGGAGAGATGCTCAACAATGGTGGAAGACATACCCTTTTTTGTCTCTATATTCTTCCAATTCTAAATGACCTAAATAAACCAAAACAACCCGTATAAAACCCTCAAAGACTTCCAAATCCCGTTTTTATCCAATTTGGGTTTGCCAGAGCTCGACAGCTCATCCATCCAACAACTCAAAATGTGACAGCGCATAGGGGGAGTTTGATTTAAAAATCTACATGACCTCGTTCGAAATAGATTCGGGTCTCGTTCGAACCTCATTAGACCCCCACTTCAAATGACCTTCGAACGACTTGGACATGTTATGCAATGGGATCTCGTTTGAACCTCTTTCGATTCCCCATGTGGAATGAACCCTAATTATCCTTCGAACGACCTAAACTTCGTTCGAACGACTCTTTACTCTAATTTCTCCAAATTTCATATTGATCCCTCAAATTTCCAACAATCCTTATCAAGAATCCAAACCAGTCAATTAAGAATATAAACCTAGTTATAATGATCCAAATCTAAATTTCTTTGTATTATCACAACTCATGTGAGGAAAATAAATAAAATATTGAGGTGGGATATTACATATATCTCTCGACATTGGGGACCGAACACAGCTATCAAACCTAATAATGTTTGACGTGATTCACCATATTAAACTAACGGACAACCATGTACAAAGTAAAAATTCAACAAAACACAATGCACACACAGTTTCATATACGGGCACACAGTTCACATCGTGCATAGAGTTTCATTACACACACATACGCACAAAGAGTTCACGCACACTACTTCAAATAATGCACATACACGTGCATATATAATCCTATTAAATAAACAAACTACCATAGTTTCATGTGATATTATGGAGTTAGGTGACGCTCCAAAAACTAAATAGATAATTAAGTATCAATAATACAATTACCATATAATCAAGAATGATTGTATAAGAATTTTGTACCTAATCATCAAACCAAATATGATAAATATAAAAATGCAATGTGATATCACAAATGAGATTATAGGCCATTACATGCTACATATGGGATTTGCATGCCTTAAATAAGAAAAGTAAATCAAAATGGAGGATGGGTAACTCAATGTTATTGAATTTTTACTTATATGCTACCAAAAAAGGGAAACCCTAATAAATTATGAGAGAGAGCTAAGTGACGTGTTGAAATAGGTTACCTGGCTAGATTTTTACGTGAAAAACCCCAACAAATCCTTTTTTCCCTTAATTAGTGCTGGAACGAGGCGAAGGGAGAACCGATAGGGCGAGAAGGAGATAGGTCGAAGTCGAATATGAGGAAGATACAAAGCCAAGAGAGAAACGTGTGCTTGGATAAATGGTTGATGTCGTAGATAAGCAAATATTTTTTTTAATAATCTGATAGTGCGCTCAACTACATTGCGCAAATATGAATGGCAAAAATTAAATAATTTTTTACTAGTTTCGGGACGTTGCCCCTCCACGTCTCTACGAGGGTAACGTGTCTTACGATACGGTGATAAAAAAACAGGAACCAGGGGGAATTCGGTGTCCGCAAGATAATATTTTACTAAAAACAATAAATATAGTGTTTTTTTATCAAAAATATGTCGATCATATAAGGTTTATACACGGGTTATTCAAGTTAAGTACACGAAATAGACCGACATACCAACTGGAATGGTTAACTTTTAGCCTTCACGTTGTATAGCTGCCCTAAGTAAACGTCCATCATGGGCGAACCCCTCCCATCAGGATAATAAATATGTAAATTTCATATCGAATGTACATGCAACTAGAACATTCTGAGAGATGACCTGTTTTCGATTACGATACTTAGCTTGATTAATAAGGGGGGCATTCCTATGTATATGTGTATCGTTTATCGCTCCTACGAGATCCTGTTGAGATACTATATTTGTTATTTCATTAAATCCATTAATTTTTTTTTAACTATTTACCCTATTAAGAATGAATTTTCTTACTGAAAAATAATGATACTAACTTCTGTTGCCAGGACTATCAACCGGAGAGTTATCAGTCGTTGCATTTGTGATAATTTCCTTATACAAAATTAGGCACGTCCCAAGAACTTTATGAAAGTAGAAACTAATGGTTTGACTTGACCTACAAAAAATGTTACTCTCGGAGCGACAACGTCATCATGGCCAATAATATTCAAGAAAATTGCAACTTGTTCCGCAACATCAACTGAACGACTGTCGTTTAGTCCAAACGCACGGAGATGGTCACATAACCTATTAAATGAACCAATGTTCATACATAATGAGTCGTGGCATAACTTATCACTCACCCCGTACATTCGGAACAAGGATTGCTTACGATGCTCATCCCATTTATAATGAAATGACCTAGGAATGTCCGTTGAAGACCTTATATGTTGATAAATTACTATTTCCCGTATCACCATCGACCAAACGACAACAATTCGTTTACGCTGTAACTTATAATTATATTTAGGCATTTTTGCCTACAAATATTTAATTCACAAGTTCATTATTTAAAATATATTGTATAAAATAGCAAAACATGGGTATGATCATAATCGTTATCAAATAAGCAGTTAATAAATGGAAAAAAGTATAAACTAATCGGAACAGATTGATTCAAACGAATAATTAAGAGAAGACGGTTCCTGTAAAATAGACACAAAATGCGTGTTACACAAAAGAATGCACATAAAAAAATACAATGTTATGATTTATTAATACAACATTATTTATTAACTTGTTATTTATTATGCCTCATCTATTTATTTCAACACAAATATAGATGTTGAATACAACCCTAAAAATTAAACTAATATATATACAAACTAAACCTAGAAAACTCACAATCCTAAATTGGAATTATGGGGTGTGTAATCTTTCCTTTTTTTACATAAAACCCCATCTTTCAAGCATATCAAACATATATTAAAAATCTTAAATTTAGATGTTTAATACAACCCTAGAAATTAAATCAACATAAATATAAACTAAACCTAGAAAACTCACAACCCTAAATGGCCTTTTTACATTAAACCCCATCTTTCAAGCATATCAAACATATATTAAAAAACACAAATTTAGATGTTGAATACAACCCTAAAAATTAAATCAACATAAATACAAACTAAACTTAGAAAACCCACAACCCTAAATGTTTTTTTTACATTAAACCCCATCTTTTAAGTATATTAAACGTATATTAAGAAACAAAAAATTAGATGTTGACAAACCGAAAATACACAAATTTACAACCGAAAATACACAAATTTAGATGTTGACAATACACAAACTGAAAATACACAAACCGAAAATACATAAATTTATACAACTCACAGCTCCGATTGAATTTTGTTTTGGAGACAAACATATAAAGGCGTAGAAATTGACAAACTGAAAATACGAAAAATACCTTCTTACAGCACGCTGCTTACGATTGAAGTGTGTTTTGAGAAATGGAAGTCTTGTAAGGGTAAGGGCTTGGGACTGACATGCCGTCAAATCCCAAATAGTAGCCAAAATTCGGAGATGCAAACAACCCGACAAAGATTTCCCTCCCAATGACCAAAGCAAAATTTCTCCACTTTTTTTTATAAATAAGGGTCACGTGATCAACTTTGGGCAAAATTTACCTATGGCAAATTTACTTATCAAACACTCCAAAACATGACAATTCTATTGACAAATACCATTTGCCATGGAAAATATGTAGTATCAATGGACCCTTAGAGAACGATTAAGGACATTTTTTGAGACTCATATTATTACACAAACTAAAAATAAAATTTTCACATATAATAGTTATGTTTTAGGGGCATTCACATGTAGATCATATTAGACTTGTTTTTAGACATTCTAGTCCCACCATATTTTCCCCTTACATATAAGTCCTACTCTTAATTTTTTGGAACTTTTTTGCACAATTTAACCCTTTTAAAACCAACCATGCGTAACTTCCTTGAGGAAGTTACATAAGTGGTTGAACTTTTTTTTTAATCTTCAAATGATCATAACTTTTAATTGACATATCCATTTTTCGCAAAATTACTACTTTTGAAATCTGCTCGATGAGATCTATCAAACAAGATCCATGAAGCCTATATAATTTCAAAGAAAAAAAATTACATAGACACTAAACTTTACTGTATGCACCAGAAAGAGAAATAGGTTTATATTTGTAACATTGTCACAAACATTAACATTTACAGTGCAAACACAGTATACACACACACACGCACAGTGGATCCAAACCCTTTTTTTCGAAATTATCTTATTTTTAAAGGTCCACGCTATCCAACAACCTTCATTATAGCTTCGATTTGGGGTGGCTAGGGTTAGTTTATATTTGTAACATTTTCACAAGCAGAAACATTTACTGTGTTATAACACAGTATATACACGCACACACACATACATACATATATATATATATATATATATATATATATACAGTGGATCCAAACCTCATTTTTCATATATTATTGTATTCTCAACGCTCCGCGCTATCGGCATCCAATCCCTAACACCACCCACCCTCATTGTCGGCGCTACAACAACCTTAGTCAGAGATCTGATTTGGAGTGACATGGGGTGCCGCTGGCGCGGACCTTAGAAAATAAGAGAATATAAGATAAATGGGGTTTGGATTCACCGGAGCTCCGGTTTGGTGTGAGTAGGGTTGGCATTGGGTTAGGTTTATATATATAATATTTTCACAAAGAGTAACATTTACTGTGTTATAACACCGTATATATATATATATATATATATATATATATATATATATATATATATATATATATATATATATATATATATATATATATATATATATACGGTGGATCCAAACCTCTTTTTTATGATATTGTCTTATTTTTAACGGCCCGCGCTAGCAGCATCTATTCCCCACCAACCCCAAATTGCCGGAGCTCCAACAACCTTCATTAGAGTTCTGATTTTGGGTGACATGGAGTGCCGCTGGTGCAGACCTTAGGAAATAAGAGAATATTGGATAAATGGGGTTTAGATCCACCGGAGCTCCAGTTTAGGGTGAGTAGGGGTAGCATTGGGTTAGGTTTATATCTATAATATTTTCACAAATAATAAATGTTACTATTTGTGAAAATGTTACATCGGCATCCCATGCCACCTCAAATCAGAGCTCTGATGAAGGTTGTTGGAGCTCCAACAATGGGGGTGGGTGGTGGTGGGGATTGGATGCCGCTGGCGCGGACCGTTAAAAATAAGATAATATCAGAAAAAAGAGGTTTGTATATATATATATATATATCACTACACCAAAAACAACAGTTTGGCACACCTTGATATAAAAAATCTGGCACAGTTTAAAACTGTGCCAGATTTTGTCACGGTTTAATAGAAATTTGGCACACTTTAAAACAATACCAAATTTTGGCACTGTTTTAAAGTGTGCCAAAATTGAGTACACTTGACTAAAATATAAAATACCCTAAAAAAATTATTAGAGTAACTTTGTCTAACCCGCTTTTTTTTTCCGCTCACCCTCTCATGCTCTCCTAATTTCTCTTGGCTCAGCTCTCTCTCTAGTCCGTGTGGAGAGCTCTCTCCGGTCCGTTCAGCTCAATCTCTCCTCTCATCTCCCTATCTTTATCTCCACTCAGCTCTCTCTCACTTCACTTTAGATGCCGAGAATTTATTTTACCCGATTTGGGCATTGGATGGCACGATCTAATGTTTTTTAGATCTGATTAAAAGGGGTGAAACGCAACCCGATTTTGGTGAATGCTTGCTCGTTTCTGGTATGATATATTCCTATTTTGTTTGTTATTAATATTCTTGGTTAAATTTGGTATATATCTGATACATCATGTTTGGTTTTGTTTATATATGTGCTGAGTTGTGGATTTTTTATATATGTGCTCGTTTCTGGTTTTGTTTATACATCGGCTGCTGTGGATTTCGTAATAACCACCGGGGTTACGACTAGGGGTACAAATAAGTAACTTTACAGAATTGAAACTTCCATGAACACACCTAAAATTGAGGTTTTGGTGAACCTTGATTCAACATCACTGGTCGCGGACATAAAAATCAGACAAGGCGACTTCAGTAATCCTGTTAATATAACAGACCAAATGCCTTTGTAGTCGTCTCCTGTTTAAATCTCGCAACTGCTACTCACATTAATAGAGTGGTGGTTCGTGGGCATACCTCAGTTGAGGCCCTTGAATCTGGATTCACCTGGGATAAAAGAGGACACCGCAATCTCTATAATGAAGGGGATCGTTTATGATCCAAATGTTTATCATTTGAAGGACTCTGATGCTGAGGATCTAGAGAATTATTAACTACACTCATTACAAGAAAATGCATTTATATAATTATTTTTAAAAATGACCTAATGTTGGTTTAAAATACAGTAATTAAAAGTATAATACTATTAGATATTTGACTTGTTGTAGCATAAATTGTCATGAAAATACTAGTTCACATTATTTTACATAATAGTTTATTAAAAAAAAGTAGCACAAGATTTATGTTTTACGACTCTTTTTGTAATATTTATAAATAGATCTTACTTCTTTTTATTATTTTTATGACAGTTCCTTAGAATAAATACTCCTACTAGCGATAATATACCACATCTATAGTGCTCTTCATCGAAAGGATAACACTTTTTTCCCCTACCTCTTGAGGAATGAAAGTAGCGTTTTAGGTTAATGTTGGAGATGCTTTTAATAGTAATATAACAAATCTCTACTTATATGATCTATTTGCATACACTTTTATTTACGTTGTGTTTATTTTTTCATCTGAATTTGAAGTCTCAAATTTGAAGGCTGAAATCTTAATCTGAAAAATATATTCATTTTTGTATTTTTGTGCTTTTGATTGTAATACTGTTTATGTGAACTGTTTCTTTATCTCAAGGAGTGAAAGTAACTTTTGAGGTTGATGTTGGAGATGCTTTTAATATTACTATAACAAATCTCTACCTATATGATCTATCTGTGTACACTTTTCTTTAAGATGTGTTTATTTTTTTGTGAGTAGGTAGGAGATCCCAAGTTTTTATTTGAAGTCAAAACCATACAAAGAATGAGGCTTCTTGTTTTGAGCACCCTGAATTGAGATCACTTCATTTGTTTTACAAAGGTTCAACTCATGCCAGTTCCATCCAATCTTAATCAAGTTACTACAGGTAACTACATGCAATGAATTATTTCTCTCAGCATTTATAGTTTGTCTTTTTCATTCTATATCTGATCATTCCTTTTAAAGTTTGAAAATTACTTCATGGCTTATTTTATGAGCTTATTTAGTTAAATTGGTGGAAGGGATTTGCTGGTGGTTTGGTTTTGGAATTTACTGCTGCTGTTGAGTTTATTTTAAATGTTAAAACATGTTGGATTTAACGAATAAACAAATGAAGTGACCACGTAATTGCGGGTCTCCCCGTTTGATAATATGACGATAATTTCAAAATACGTAGATTAGGCTTAAAAACAAGCCGTTTGAGGGTGAAAACCCAAATCAGCCCCCAAACGACCCCGTAGGAGGCACGGACATCTCGCACGGGACCAATGTAACTTGTTGGAACTGACCGCATAGTCGCGGGTATCCCGGTTTGAGAATATGACGATAATTTGTAAAAATCACACTTAGACTTAAAAACAAGCCGTTAAAGGGTGAAAACACAAAAACGATCCCGTAAGAGGCACGAACACCTCGTACGCGACTAATGTAACTTATAGGAACTGAACGCGTAGTCTTGGGTCTCCCGATTTGAGAATACGACGATAATTTACAAAAATCAATACTTAAACTTAAATACAAGCCGTTAAAGGGTAAAAATCCAAACCAACTCCCAAACGACCCCATAGGAGGCACGAACACCTTGCACGAGACCAATGTAACTTGTAGGAATTGACCGCGTAGTCTCGGGTCTCCCGGTTTGAGAATATGACGATAATTTGCAAAAATAACAATTAGACTTAAAAGCAGGCCGTTAAAGGGTGAAAACCTAAACCAGTCACCCAAACGTTCCTGTAGGAGGCACGAACACCTCGCACGTGACCAATGTAACTTTTAAGAACTGGCTGTGTAGTCCCGGGCCTCCCAGTTTGAGAATATGATGATAATTTGTAAAAATCAACACTTAGACTTAAAAACAAGCCGTTAAAAGGTGAAAACCCAAACCAGCCCCAAACGACCCCGTAGGAGGGACGAACACCTCGCACGGGACCAATGTAACTTGTAGGAACTCATCGCGTAGTCCCGGGTCTCCCGGTTTGAGAATATGACGATAATTTGCAAAAATCACACTTAGACTTAATAACAAACCGTTAAAGGGTGAAAAACCTAAACCACTCCCCAAACGACCCCGTAAGAGGCACGAACACTTCGCTCGGGACCAATGTAACTTGTAGGAACTGATCGCGTAGTCCCGGGTCTCCCGATTTGAGAATATGACGATATTTTCCACTCCTATATGTAATTTTTTAGTTTGAGTAAATTTTTTTTTGTAAATTATTGGGTTACTAATATTGTATCTTTTTTGTATCCTATTTTTTTTTGCAGGATAACAGTTTATCGTTGGCATTTATTCACGTGAAACACACAGAGAACTCAATGGTTTACAACAAGGGGTTTATTCATGATTCCATTTTTTGTGTTATGGTCGTGCGGGCTATTGTATTTTTATTGTTAACTTTGTGCGAGATTTTGTAAGTTAATTGTTATATTTTGTGGTCGTGCGGGCTTTATGTTAGGTAGGTTTTGTATTAGCAGGTTTTGGAATGTCCAGAAAATAGAGGAAACTCTGCCCAAATTTTTTTTGGCCAGTGAACTATTAAAGACTTGTAATATTTTGAAGTTTGTATGTACATTAGTTTATTAACAACGTGCAATATTTTTAATTTGTGATTTTTTTTGCTTTTAAATAATTTTTTTTTTCTTTTTATAAAAAAATTTGGCACAATTCAAAACCGTGGCAAAAATGTATCATATTTTGGCATGGTTTTGAACTGTGCCAGATTTTTTTAAACTGTGCTGAATCTGGCACAGTTAAAAACTGTGCCAAAAGTGTGCCAGAAATATCAAATTCTGGCATGGTTTAAAAGTGTGCCAGAAGTGTTCCTGTTTGGCCAAATCTGACACACTTTTGAACCATGCCAGAAAAAAATGGCCATTTTGGAACACCTGATTCTGGCACAGTTCAAAATCGTGCCAGATTCCTATTTTCGGTGTAGTGTATATATATATATATATACTGTGTTATATGAACACAGTAAATGTTAATGTTTGTGAAAATGTTATAGATATAAACCTAACCCAATGCCACCCATACTCACACCAAATCGGAGTTCCGGTGGATCCAAATTCCATTTATCTAATATTCTCTTAATTTCAGATGACCGCGCCAGCGGCACCCTATGACACTACTACCCACCCCAAATCATAGCTTTAATGAAAGTCGTTGAAGCTCCGACAATGGGGGTGGGTACTGGTGGGAATTGAATGTCCCTAACGTAAACCTTTAAAAATATGATAATTTTGAAAAAAAGAGGTTTGTATCTACCGTGTGTATATATATATATATATGTATGTATATATATATATATATATATATATATATATATATATATGTATGTATATATATATACATATTGTGTAATATTAACTCAGTAAATGCTACTCTTTGTGAAAATGTTATATATATACATATTGTTGTGTAATATTAACTCAGTAAATGCTACTCTTTGTGAAAATGTTATATATATATATTGTGTAATATTAACTCAGTAAATTTTACTGTTTGTGAAAATGTTATATATATAAAACTATTTTATAAATATATTAACAAAGTAAGTGTTATTGTTTGTGAAAATGTCACAGATATAAAACTATTTCATTTTCTGGTGTATACAATAAAGTTTAATATCTATGATATTTTTACAAACAATAACATTTACTGTGTTATTACATTATATATATATATATATATATATATATATATATATATATATATATATATATATATATATATATATATATATATATATATATATATATATATGCTCATATTTTTAAAGCTCTGCGCCACCGGCACCTAATGTCACCCCTACTCACCCCAAATCGGCGTTCCAGAGGATCCAAATTCTATTTATCCAATCTTATTTTCAAAAGTCCGCGCCAGCGGCACCCCATGACACTCCGGTGGATCCAAAACCCATTTATTCAAAAGTTTCTTATTTTTGAAGGTCTGCGCCAGTGACACCACATGCCACCCTTACCCACCCCAAATCGGAGCTATGATGAAGGTCATTGAAGCTCCAATAATGGTGGTAAGGATTGGATACCGCTAGCGCGAACCTTTAAACATAAGATAATTTTGAAAAAAGAGGGTTTGGATCTACCGGATATATATATATATATATATACTGTGTAATATTGTCACAGTAAATGTTACTGTCTGTTTGTGAAAATGTCGCATATATAAAACAATTTCATATTCTAGTGCATACAGTAAAGTTTACTGTTTGTGTAAATTTTTTAGACTTCATGGATCTTGTTTGATAGATCTCGTCGAGCAGATTTCAAAAATAGTAATTTTGCGAAAAACGAATTTGTGAATCAAAAGTTATGATCATTTTAAAATTAAAAAAAAAGTCCAACCACTTATGTAACTTCCTAAAGAAAGTTAGGGATGAGTAGTTATAAAATGGTAAAATTATGAAAAAATTTCTTAAAAAGTTGAATTAGAACCTATATGACCGTTGAAAAATCAATAAATTTATATGTAAGTTGACCCGACAAATGAGATTTAAACATAATTAAGGTTGAAATACGTGCTATATTATCATTTTCCTTATTGTATTAGAATACCACTTTGATGCACGCTTCCACAACCCTCCACTTAATCCCAAATAAAACCCTCAAACGTATATCAAAACAAAAAATAGAACACCACCCGCAAAACCTGCGACGCTGCTCCGAACCGTCATACTCCTCCGCTGCTCCGAACCGTCATACTCCTCCGCTGCTCCTCCATTTTGTTCATCACACAGGTGTCGCGTCTCTCTCTCTCTCTCTCTCTCTCTCTATGTATATGTATTGAAAATTAAACTGTTGCTATTGTTATTAGTGTAAATTTAATTCTGTTATTTTTATTGGATTGGATTGGATAATTTTTTGGAGATTTGTTTGGATTCCGATCCAATCCAAACAATTAATTACGACTAAATTGAAATCGACTGAAAAAACCGATCCGATAGTAGATAGGATTGGATTTGAAGTGTAAATCGGTTTGGATTGCATTATAAATGTCAAAAAGTGATCATAATTGGCTTGCACTCGGTTTTACTAGAATAGGTCGGTTTCAAACCGATGAACACTCCTACGAAAAACCGTCAGAATCGCGTCCCACGTTATCAATTCGCGCACGCAATTCGGGCTTCCTGCAAACCACAGCGCGCTTTTTAAAAGACTGGGAAAAATAAAGGTCATTGCTTTGAGTAACGAATGCAAATTTACTTACCAAATAAACCCAAAGAAGGTCTATTTTGACTGCAGTGGCCCCGGAGAAGCACAAGTAGATAGATCTGATAAGTGTTTTTAGTCCTCTATATACACTTTTACATTCCGAAAAGGAAAGGATTTGCAATTACTACTCCTACTGTTACTACTAAAAGGGCTACCCACTATTTCCGCGACTACATTTCATTGTAAATTAAGTTAATTAAAAAAACACATTTCATCAGTTTACATTTACTTATTACTATATTATTTTTAACATATTTAAATTATAATTTTAATATTCAAGAGATTTTAAATTAAACTGTAACTTCAGTGTTTTATAGTTAACTTTGTTAAATAAACTTTGATGTTTTAACAAATTTTAAGGTTAAATTTTAATAATGAACGAATTTAAAAAAAAAAGTTTTAAAATTTAACAGCTTTTCAAAAGTTGACCTTTAATCACTGCAATTTCTTAAGATCTGATTTTTCTCTTATTCATGATTTATGTTCAGATAAAACCTCCCCCTAAAATTAAAAGTGAAGTTCCAGTAAAGTTTTTAAATTTTGACAAAGGAAATTTGTGAGTAAATATTAGAATATAAATATTGGAGAAATAAGAAATATTGATAATTATTGAATAGGAATATTTGTTCCGCCCTGTTGGTAGGTAGTTGAACAAGGGTACTTTTTTTTTATCAAGGCATACTCAATTATTTACACTCTCATAAATTTATGAAATGTAAGAACAATTTTGTAGAAATAACAATTCGGGATGATTATTGAGTAGGAATATTTGTTCTCATCCGACCGGCTGCTGTCCTATCTAGATAGGCAGTTGAACAGTGAATTAAGCCATGCTCGGTTATTTGAACTCTCATTTTTTAGTTGATGAAATATTTTGATTTGCAGATCAAACGCTGGAATGGGAAAGAAGAAAGGAGATGATAAGCCAAGTAGTAGTAAAGATGCTCCAAAAGATGGGAAGAAAGAGAAGCTTTCAGTCTCTGCGATGCTTGCCAGCATGGATCAGAAACCCGAAAAAGTTAAGAAAGGACCTTCCTCCTCAGCCTCTACTTCTAGTAAACCCAAGTCAAAAGCTGCTCTAAAACTATCATCTTATACTGATGGCATCGATCTCCCTCCCTCTGATGATGAGGATAGTGCCTCTGATGGCAAGAAACAACTGCCCACTCGACAACAGAGGGGTGATGCTAAGCCTCTTGTGGTCTCCATAACCGATAAAGAATGGAAAAAACGAGAAAAGAAGGACATGCTTGCAGTCCATGCTGTTGAGCAGGCCAAACAGGAGGCCCTTAGGGATGATCGGGATGCTTTTACTGTTGTAATTGGTTGCCGGGCTTCTGTTTTTGATGGTCAAGTTGAAGCTGATGCTAATGTCAAGGATATAACAGTTGATAATTTCTCCGTTTCGGCTCGTGGGAAAGAACTTTTGAAGAATACATCGGTGAAGATATCCCACGGGAAGAGGTACGGATTGGTTGGACCCAATGGAATGGGTAAGTCCACCTTATTAAAACTTCTTGCTTGGAGGAAGATTCCTGTACCTAAAAATATAGATGTGCTCTTGGTTGAACAAGAGGTAGTTGGTGACGATAGAAGTGCCCTTGAAGCTGTTGTTTCAGCTAATGAAGAGCTCGTCAATCTCCGAAAAGAGGTTGAGTTTTTGCAGAATTTATCTTCTGATGTAGGTGGTGAGGATGAAGATGATGATGCTGATGGCGCTAATACTGCGGAGAGGCTTGCTGAATTGTATGAACAGTTACAGCTGATGGGTTCAGATGCTGCTGAGGCTCAGGCATCAAAAATTCTTGCTGGGTTGGGTTTCACCAAAGATATGCAGGGTCGTCCTACACGGTCATTTAGTGGTGGGTGGAGGATGAGGATTTCATTGGCTAGGGCACTTTTCGTACAGCCAACTCTGTTACTTTTGGATGAACCTACCAATCATCTAGACCTTAGGGCTGTTCTGTGGCTGGAGGAGTATTTGTGCCGTTGGAAGAAAACTCTCGTTGTTGTCTCACACGATCGGGATTTCTTAAATACGGTTTGCAATGAAATTATTCATCTCCATGACCTTAAACTCCACTTATATCGTGGGAATTTTGATGATTTTGAAACCGGGTATGATCAGCGTCGTAAAGAGATGAATAAGAAGTTCGAGACTTATGACAAGCAGGTGAAAGCTGCTAGGAGGACTGGGAATCGGGCCGCGCAGGAAAAGGTCAAGGATCGAGCCAAATTTACTGCTGCAAAGGAAGCTTCGAAGAAGAAAGCAAAGGGAAAGGTTGATGAGGATGAGCTGCTGCCAGAGGCCCCTCAAAAGTGGAGAGATTACAGTGTGGAATTTCACTTCCCTGAACCCACAGAGTTGACACCACCACTTATGCAGCTAATTGAAGTAAGCTTCAGCTATCCAAACCGAGCAGATTTCAGGCTGTCTGATGTTGATGTTGGTATTGATATGGGTACACGTGTTGCGATTGTTGGGCCCAATGGAGCTGGGAAGTCTACTCTGCTTAACCTTCTTGCTGGAGATTTGGTTCCATCTGAGGGTGAAGTACGGAGGAGTCAAAAATTGAGAATAGGGAGATATTCACAGCACTTTGTTGATCTCTTGACAATGGAAGAAACACCGGTTCAATATCTTCTCCGTCTTCATCCGGAGCAAGAGGGATTTAGTAAGCAAGAAGCTGTTCGCGCAAAGCTTGGGAAATTTGGACTTCCCAGCCACAACCACCTCACCCCGATTGCAAAATTATCTGGAGGGCAGAAATCTCGGGTTGTCTTCACTTCAATTTCCATGTCAAAGCCGCACATTTTGCTATTAGATGAGCCCACGAATCATTTGGATATGCAGAGCATTGACGCACTGGCTGATGCGCTTGATGAGTTTAGCGGTGGGGTCGTCCTAGTCAGTCATGATTCCAGGCTAATATCACGTGTTTGTGAGGATGAAGAGAAGAGTGAAATTTGGGTGGTAGAGAATGGAACCGTTGAGGCTTTCCCAGGTACATTTGAGGAGTACAAGGATGAGCTACAAAGGGAAATCAGAGCTGAAGTTGATGATTGATGAGGCATGTAACATAGGTATTTATTGTCTCAGTTACGTAATACGATATTCCTTGTGTTATTTTGACATGGCTTATTTTATGAGTGAGTTGCTTCTATACTCAAACATTTTTCTCACTTTTGTGTGTTCTCACCTGTATTGCGGATTTAGGAAGCGTAAACTATGAGTTTGTCTTTTCTTTTTTACTCATGCAACTTTTGCTTTATATACAAGTGTTTTTCTCTATAATATGAGAATGTAGTCTGTATTACATAGATAGGAGTAGGAACTATGGCCACATATGTACTTTTTCTGCTCATGCATTTTCTTTCGGTCGTGTAAAGCAGTTCATTTTTCCCTCTCGGCTTCTTTTCTTGTGGTTGTCTTATGTTCTTTACCATGGGGACAATTAAGATTCGACACTTTTCATGTAGTTGAAAGAGTGGACTCCATTTCTTTTTGTGCCATGATCCACCTGTTTATGTACAATATCGTTGCATAATAACTTTAAACACTATATTTCATATGGGTTTAAGTTGGAGGTCATCATAGTTTATGCTCGTGCGTCTTTTCATGGTCTTGTGGTTTTTTTATGTTCATTAAATGATGCTATGCCAAACTGGGCATAACCATATCATGCCTGTTAGTGTGCATGCCCTCGCGTGCGTGAGAGAGAAATGTTAGTCTACATGCTTGATCAAATGGAGTAGATATGTATACATAGTAAAATATAGTGGTCCAGCTGGATCTTTGAATAACAGAATTGCAACTACTGGCCCTAACAGAGTAACAGTAACAGATTCATAACTAGTACATCATACACATACAATCCCTCATTTGTTTGAAGTGGTGTTGTGGCGTGCTTTGCTTCTGAATCGACAATGTTCAATCTCACAACACAATGGTCATCAGCTTGAAACCTGTATTCAATATGTCTCTTTACTTGTTCTAGCCTGACAATTCCCCACCCACCAAAGCATCCTAGTTATCAACGATCGAATGTCTGAAATCAGTCGAGCTCCGAAGAATCTTCTCAAGTGGTATCAAGTGAGACCATTTCAGTAAAATCTGTACTGTTGGTTGATTTCGTCTGCACACTTTGCGTCGATCAAATATGGCCACCGGTACCACCAGATATTGGCCATCAACCATCAGGGCCCACTCGATGAAAGGGTGGCATTGACCAATGTTTTAAATTGCGGTTGCGCAAGGTGTCGCGTTTGGTCTTAGGTGTGGGTCGCGTAAATCGCGTTCTTGTATTTGGTTTTTATAAGGGGATCTTCCTATTAAGTCCCATTTATATGAAATATTTCCTAATAGGTTCTATCGCAACATTTTTTCTTAATAGGTCCTATTTGTACATATAGTGAATATTCACTGTATGTTTATAAATAGGACCTATTGGAACAAGAATATTTTTTCATGGGACCTGATGGAGCAAAAATAAATTGTTAGGACTTATTGAACTACATACTTAATAAATGGGACTAATTAGTAAAAAAACCCTTTTTATAATAATTAAAAATACACATAAATAAATAGTTTTAAACAATCATTCCAAATAAAATACCACGTCACTTCAAGTAAAGTCATGGGTTCATAAAGTTTCTAAATAAAGCCACCACATTTCAAAATATGGTTCAAAGTCTAGGCCGGTACCATGACAATACGGCCGATTTGATTAGGTATCGCTTTCTTACCGATCCGATTATGAGTTACGAGTTGAGGTATAGATTATTGGTGCGAATCGGCCCATATCGGTGATTTCTTGTTAGTATCGACCCATGACGGCGATAACCTGGTAGTATTGGTATATATCGGCGATAAATTGGATGAGTAGGGTACATCACTAAGCCTTGATCTATCTATCTCAACTCTAACTCACTCAATTGATCCTTGATTTTGCTTTCATGTCACGATTGGAGCATTCTCTTTAAATTCGGAGCAACGTAGATGATGTTTCATAGTCGGAAGGAAGGTTTGTCGGTTGAATCTCTCTTATTTGTTTGTAGTCTTACTAAAGGGGTTATTTCCCATTTAATCCTCTTTTTTGTATTTACTTAATTTGTATTAAACGCATCATTATTTATCTGTATGGTTATTTACTTACATATATTCTTAATTAGTATCAGGTACTGTAATTACATTCACGACAAATATATTACTTAAAATATAGGATAAATTACACCAACCCCCATGAACTATTTATTTTTTTACACCCAACCCATTTTATAATTTGTTTTTTGATAAAACATGATTTTATGTGTAAAAAATGTTAAAAATTTGTTGAAAATGGGTTGGGTGAAAAAATCAATAGTTCAGGGGGTGTTGGTTTAATTTACCCTAAAATATATTGATTTAGTATCATTATTTACTAAATTAATAACAAATATTATTATTATATTTATGAAAAATATAATATGTATTTAACGTTTTATAATTTGCAACTTTTTTCTTTGTAAAATCTTATGTAACTTCTTTGTAAAGTTTTATGTCCAAGTAAATTGTTTTGCCTATTTATTATTGAACTGTTATGGAATATTGTAGATGACAAATGCGACACATCATCAATATAAACAATTAGACAATGGTATGCATACTAAATGATGATTTTTTACTTGTCTTATTGAGCCATATTGTTGCTCTTATTTTTCTAAAAAAATTCATATTTTTTTCAAGTTTTTTAGGTTCTATAAATAGTGTATAGTTGGGTGTCGTCCGAGATTGATATCGAGACAAAATCAAATTATTGAGTGTTCGAGTCATAGACCAATATTGCGATTTTGAACCATGGTTCCAAATAAAGCCAAATAAAGTCGAATAAAGTAACTAAATCCATAAAATAACCACAACACATGAAATTCTGAAAATAAATTGACAAACAAATGAGAAATCAGAATTAGTATCCTTCAATTAATGTAATATCATTGTTGAAGGCAGATCCGAGGGTTTTAAAACAACTAAAAAAGAAGATAATGGAGACAAAAAAACGGAATGCTACAATTAACATATATCAACCTTGAAGTGCTGAGTATCACAACAAAGCATGATCAGAAGGGGGACTGAAACATAACACATTAGAAGTCCAACGTCGATCTTGAAGTTCTGATGAGTCGGTGACTTGGATTCGAAGTTCCGACGATTTAGGTGAGAGGGTTTTTGAAGGGGCTAGGATTTCTTCTTATTTTGATTTTGGAAAGTGATAAAAAGAATGTAGGGGGGATCGTTTGTTTAAATCGCGGGTGTCTTGTTTTCTAAATGTTACAAAAACAAAAGAAAACACACAAAAAAGTACAAAATGTTGAAGTTTTCTATTTGGATATTAATAAACCTGGAACTCGAATAGGGCCAAAATAGCGCAATTGTGTCCAAATTGCGTGAGACATCATCAATCACAAAAACTATTTGTGACTTTTGCAAATCTGAATGGGTTGTGTGGCGTTTTTTGCTCAAAAAGAGCAAAAGCGTGTCGCGCGATCACACTGACAAGCACCTGCCTAATTTCTGCAATAATCTGCAGGGCTGATGTGTAGGGGGGATCGTTTGTTTAAATCGCGGGTGTCTTGTTTTCTAAATGTTACAAAAACAAAAGAAAACACACAAAAAAGTACAAAATGATGAAGTTTTCTATTTGGATATTAATAAACCTGGAACTCGAATAGTGCCAAAATAGCGCAATCGTGTCCAAATTGCGTGAGACATCATCAATCAAAAAAACTATTTGTGACTTTTGCAAATCTGAGTGGGTTGTGTGGCGTTTTTTGCTCAAAAAGAGCAAAAGCGTGTCGCGCGATCACACTGACAAGCACCTGCCTAATTTCTGCAATAATCTGCAGGGCTGATGCGTTGGTGGTACGTTTGCATTCCAAAATATTTTGAACTCTGGTTTGTCTTAGTTATAAAGTATTGGCCGGTGAAGCAAGTCTTTCACTCGGTCCCCTGCAAATACAGTGGCCAAGATTTTTTATATTCAAATGTAGACAATCATGACTTCTTTTGAGGAAAAACCTTGCTTGATTGAGCATTAGGTCTCCCGTTTTACAGCATTACATTCCCAACACTGTTGTGACATGAATATGTTTCAAGTGTGAACAGTTTAAAATTTGGCATTGCAAGGACAGGTGCTGTAGATATAGCTCCCTTGAAACTTTAAAATAATACATCATAATGCTTTTTGTGCTTATGAGTTCATAATGTCCCTAGCAAGTACAAAACTAGCTCCGTTGATATCATCATAAAAAACTCTGATCTAGTGATAGCCAAACCTCAAATTCAGGTTGAAAAAAAAGAAAGAAAAAGACTACTCTCCCCATGTATTTTATTAAGTAGTTCCTTTAAAACGGGCCTAGAGAAACTGTCCTTGACATTCAGCTTTTCAAGTTCCTTATATCAAGACAGTTCCTCCGCTTAGGTTTGTTAACACCTGTGTCTATTATATTTTTGACAAATTTCTCAATTTCATTTTTAGGGTGTTTTGGTACCCCACCAAGGGCCATATATAGACTTTAGTACCTCCATAATTGTTTTTTAGATTTTGATACTTCTTCTTTTGTCGCTGAATGTTTTTGTCACGAAATGTTATAATGTAAAAAAAAAATACAATCAATGATGGAAACTTTTACATTCAGCAAGAAAAAGGTATTCAAGTATCGAAAAACATTTATGATGGTATCGAAGTCCGTATACGATCATTAGCGAGGTACCCAAGTTCGTTAGTGCTTGTTTATAGAGGATATGGTGGTAATGAGCTCTCATGGGCGGTAGTTATGCTTTCCTTTTTAGTTTGTCCCAAATTAACAGTCGTGTTCCTAAATATAGTATACAAAATTGGGTGAGATCATAAAGTTACCCACTTGAACCACACCAATAAGAGGCAAATGATGCAAGTTCATGTCTCGCCTTTAAAGGGTATTCATCCTTTTTAGGAGGATGAATTTGGAAACTAAAAACTTATCTTTATATGTTCGACTTTCAAACGGCGACTGTTAATTTGGGACAGATGGAGTATGAGGTTGGTAGCTACTAGTTTTGTATTTTTATCCTTTTGTCTTGTTCCCCAATACTAGTTTTATCATAGTCCTCTTGTCGTCACTTCATTTTTTGTCTTGAATATAAATTCAGAGAGGTGATGCTATATTTTCATCTTTTTTGCGCTTATTTTACATCAGAAAGTTGCTGGTGTTGTCGTCACAGATCTCATCTTGACCAATCCCTGATTGCCTGAAGTGAATTGATCATTTCACGGCCCTCCACCCCTGCCTCTGGTTGCTCCACTGTTGTACCAAAAGGGTCCGCATCGGTTTTGTCGTAGTCTCCCTATCATTTCGATGGCCTGATGCACTGCCTCCAATTTTTCCTCCCGTACGTCTTGCCTCTGGTTCATGTAGATGAATTCATCTTACGTGCCCTTTCAAATTGCTGCAAGGGTGAGTTGTCTGGGATGATGAATTCTGGTCTAGAATTATTGCCCTGATACCAGGTTGTTATGCCAGACTGGGCATAACCCGATCTAATTCTTAGCTATGAGAGTGTGTGTGAGAGAGATAGAGATAGATAGATGGATAGAGAGAGAGAGAGAGAGGGGGGGGGGGGGGGGGGGGGAGTGCCCTTTCAAATTGCTGCTAACGTGAGCTGTCTGGCATGATGAATTCTGGTTCAGAATTATTGCCCTGACACCAGGTTGTTATGCCAGACTGGGCATAACCTGATCTAATTCTTAGCTATGAGAGACTGTGTGTGTGTCTCTCTTTCTCTAGAGAGAGAGAGAGAGAGATTCCTGGGGCTGCTGTGGTTTGTTTATGTTTTAATGCAATTCTTGTTATTTTTATTTTGCTGGATTTGCTTACACGTGGAAAAAAAAACAACAGAGGTTTTTCTTGGGGCTGCTATGGGATGTTTGTGTATATTTTACTGAAATTTTTATTACTTTTATTTTGCTGATTCTGCTTGCATGTGGGATTTTTTTTTAAAGGTTTTTTGGCTTTACTCCCATCTACAAAGATGTATTTAGGCTCCACTCCCATGTGTTTTTAAAATTTTAAAAAGTCTCATAACCACCCACAACCGCCTATAACTTCCCTGTAACCACCCATCCTTCTTTTTGTAAACAACGACATTTGTCCCATATAGGACCAACAACTAAAAAAATAAAAACATAGGAGTGGTGACAAATAAATTATTATAAATAGGACTAAATACTTGAGATCCCCCCCCCCCCCCCCAAAAAAAAAAAAAAAAAAATACCCTTGAAGGCCTTTGATGTTGAAGCCCAAAGAGAATGTATGATTGATTCTACCTCATGTTTCCTCTTTAGTTGTTTCTTTCTAAAAAATTCCTCTCTTCCAATTCCTATCTAACGTTAATATTATGCATCCTCATAGGTTCCTAATAACTTTCTTTCCATCCCCTCTCAGCCTCCATTCCACGTGCAAAAATTCAGCCCAAGACCTTGTTCCTGTCCCACCAAGCCAAGTTCCAAAAAATCTTTGTTCCATAATCTTGAAGGCTCACATTGTAGTAGAATATGATCAATATCTTTACCATTTTTCTTGCACATCACAAACCAATAAGGAGAGACGTGTTTTTGGCCCCTTGGATCAAATTGCACGTGTTCACCTTTTTTGGAGTACCAAATAAATACTAGTAATCATCCATCAAATGAGTTGGCATAGCAATAAAGTATTGTACTATGTTATTATTACACGCATATGTTATTATTACACGCAGTGTACAACATTTATTGGAATGTCACATCATTTGGAGAAGGATTTGAGAGATATTTTTGGGACTCGTATCATTATTCTTCTGTTTTTTTAAATGAGTCTACCAATCATGCTAGTATTTGGACTTTTGAAGGAATTTTAACTTTCCAAATCATTTTATGCGGACTAAAATAAGGAACGCTAGGGGAATCAATTAAGAGTTCAAAGAATGATTTGCAAGAAAATACATCGCAATAATTACCAACCCACATTTTTTTGTCAGAAGATGCTCTATTCAAATGACCCCTTGCACAAGACCAACCTTCAAAAAGCATTGCAATAAATGCTTCTGATCCCAGATAAAAAAAAAATTTCACTGCTGTATGTTCTAAACTAAGCATGAACACTTCTGAGAAGGCAACGTCTCCGTGTCCGACACCCGTTTTCACGTGTCTCTAGTTTACAAAATTAACGTGTTCCCGCTGTGTTGTATTCTTTTTTTTTGTGTGTGTTAACGTATCCGTGCCGTGTCAGACATACGTACGTGACCCGTGTCTGTTCCGGTGTCCGTGCTTCTTAGGTTTTACTTAAGAAATACCAGTGCTCTGAAAAGCACTAAGCCGAAAGAGGGAGTTTAGAGGTTGCCTAGCCGCCTAGGTTTGGCTAGATGTCGCCTGAGCAGGTTCGTAGGTGGTATTTAATTTAATTTTTAAATATAATACTATTGAAAATCAGCTATTAGGACAAACCTAACAATTCAGCAGAGTCTAAGCGACTAAGTTATATCAATGTTTCAATAATAGTGCATTTATCCCTCTCGCCAAGGAGAGGGGACGAATCACCGCCTAGTGTGTAGGTGTGATTTTAGAACACTGAAAAGTACCATACGACTAGAGGTTTATTCTAGCGCCAGATTTTTGACTCAGTTTATAAGTCATCTTGAAACACTTTACAGGGTTATTGACGGGGGTACTTTGAGTTGGAACTTGTTACAAGTGGCAGTCCAATAGATTTAGTCCAATAGATTTACTGTAACAAGGAATCCAATGGAGGTGAAAATTTGTTGGTGTTTACAAAGGAAACATAATCAACCAATGTTTCACTCATCTATACTATTATAATTCGATTTTGTCCTGTACATGTTCATAGATGAGACACTGTACACACACACACACACACATATATAGATATGGCCCCTTTCTGTAAGGACTTTTTATAGTATAGACCCTGGTACATATCATTTTTTTTAAATAGTAAAAAAAATGAAATTTTTGATGGAACTTCATTGATATGATCTCCATGGTGAGAAAATCATCTCCAATTTTTTTCATCAAAAAATTCAATAAAAAACCGTTGAAATGAGGTGATATGTGAAAAAATTGTATAAATATACATGTTCGATCGTTGAAATGTTGACGGTCATCTCACCCGCTTTTTGATTGAATTTTTTGTTGAAACTTCATGGATATGATCTCGACAGTGAGAAGATCAAATTTGTGAAGTTTCATCAAAAAATTCAATCAATAAAGTGGCTGGTGCCGACCTAACATTTTAACGGTTAAAAATGCATATTTATACATTTTTTTTACATATCACCCTCAACGGTTTTTTTATTGAATTTTTTGATGAAATTTTTTGGAGATGATCTTCTCACCGTGGAGATAAAATCCATGAAGTTTCATCAAAAAATTCATTTTTTTACTATTTAAAAAAATAGTATGTACCGAAGTCAGCACCATAAGGAGTCCTTACATGAGACTTTATATATATATATATATATATATATATATATATATATATATATATATCCCATACTCGTTTGGCAAATGAAATTTTGTCATTGTAAGCAATGAAAGGCACAGAATAATCTCAGTAATGACAAGTTCCAGCCTTCCAGGTGTAATTGTATGAAGTTTTCAGATGGTTATGGAAGGTCTTATTAATATAGTTTACATGTATTAATGAGTTTTTAGAATCTTAAAATGGGGAGAGATGGAAACCTTTTTAAGCATTGATTTGCAGTCGAGGTGTATGGATGATATGCTTGTTAAGGTGAATGCTTCTCGTGTTAGCAGCCAGTTTTTTTTTTGTATCTTCAACAATGGCCAAATGTGGTGTTTGGATTTCGGAGGCTATGTTTAAAAAATGACTTTAATGTAATCAATGGTCATGATAAAAACTCATGGAATTTGTTTAGTTGATTTTCAAATGGGCTCTTAAGTTGAGACTGGGGGAGTAGTATATATTATCTTTCGTCATACTTTTCTTTATTCTTTCGGAGATGCAATCATTGTGGGAAAGTAATAGAAACGTGAAAGGAAAATAAAGCTAAGAATATATTGTATTTGCTAGTACATTTATTTCTTCACAAGTTTTTGCCCACTATTATATATTTAGACAAATGATAACATTTTCTCAGTTGGAGTTTACCATCAAATGTATGACGTGGTTGTTCAGTGTTAATGTCTGATTCTTAGTTGGTGGATGACTAGTGTTAAAACTGGAATTGACGTAGAATTTTTTTTTATAGAACGGTCAAAAGACCTTTCATGTTATATGGAACAAAATCTTGACAATTAAAAAATAAAATACTCAGAAAATGAGTGTTAATGTTAAGATAAATTTGTGGTGAATTCGAAAGGATAAAATTAAAAATGAACAAATTCGTGAAACGGTAAAAGTAGCTCTTATAGAAGATAAATTGAGAGAAATTCGACTTGAATGATTTGGATACATCAAGCGTAGAACAATGGATGCGCTCGTAAGGAATAATGATTTAGTCTCGTAAGGAATAATGATTTAGTTAGTATTAATGATAACGTTTGTTGATGTAAAAAATTAGATCACTCTAATTATTCAATCACAGATAAATAGATGAGACAAAGAATTTTAAAGTGGTTCAGCCTTATAAGAATCCCCTACGTCCACTGTTATGTTATTGCTGAATGTTTTGGGAATTCTCGATTACGAGTTCTATCAAGAAATTCCCGTCTCCTTGAATGAGGGTGATACAAGGTATTTATAGCTCTTAGGCTGTACATGAAAGGGTGATACATTAAATGATATACATATGAAAAGGTAATTCATTTAATGCTATTCAAGCGTGTGTGTCAAGATGATAAGCATTCAATGAATAGTTGAACTGTTGATTATTTGGCAATAAATGCTGTGGCCGAGGTGCAGCTGCTGTGGTCGAGATGCAGTTCGGACCCCCTTAGTTGTTCGTCGTTAAGGAGTTCCTCGGAGCGTTGGAGTTCCTCGGAGTATCCTTGTTGCTCGGAGCGAACATGACTTGATCGGGAAAATGAACTTCCTCGTTATTATTGTGCCACGTAGATTGACATGTGTCTTCTTATTATTCGTCCACATCAGCATACTAATTTTGGTATCAACAGAAGCCCCCAATGTTTCATATTTCGAACTTTGAGGAGTATGGAACATTCTCTCTCGGTATATGACAATATTAAATGACCTTCCTAGGTTTTAGGAGCATTTTCTTCGTATTTGAATTTCCTTCCAAATTCGCAGAATTCGCCTTTTTGCATTTTTATAAGCGATTCGATCTTCGTGCACTTTTTGTCCTTTTAGCCGCCGGTAGCGTAATAGTTTCCTTTTTGTAATCATTTCTTTCGCCGTTTCCTAAGGCAAAGTATTTAAGCTTCAGAGGCAATCCCATCGTCTTCTACCTTTTTCAATTTCTGCTTTCGAGTTTTCTATAGCTTTTCTCTCTCTTGTACGTTCATCCCTTTCTTCGTTTGTTTGTCAACGGATCTCCTTTTTCCTGCAAGATTTTCTTCCTTCTTCTTCATTTCTTTTTATTCACCACGGTTTATATTATCGAATCTCTTGAGAAATTCAGTTCTGACTTTTCTATTCCTTCTTGGGTAACTTTGGAGAATCTTTCTGAGCCTTCAAATTATTTTAATTTGGCTGAGGGACATTGGTTCCCGAGCCTCTTTATTACTGAATGTGGATTTTCTTTTCCACCAAACCCTTTATGTTTAGAGTTCTGTCAGTATTTCGATGTTGTCCCTGCAAAAATAGCCCCCAACACATGGAGAATAGTTAATGGGGTGTATAGGTTAAATCAAACTCATGGAACTCGTATAGGAATTCCTGAGATTATGTACTGTTATAGATGGGCTGTTTTAGACAATGTTTTTTATTTAAAAACTAGATTTTTGAATAGGGCCTTAGTAGTCAACCTCCCTGATGCAAATAGGGATTATTTTGAACACGGGGTAGTTATCAAAAATTGGCAACATACCCCTTTGGTTGGAGATGAAGTATATCAAGGTCCCAGATGCCCCCCATGTGGCAATGAGATATGTTATTTTTCATCTTATTTTATTTTTGAAATTACGATTTCATTGTGTTTGACAGAATGTATGACTGATATTTCACTATGTATTTGTTTGCAGTTGACAGTAAGAGAAAAACTCCAAAAGAATCAGAAGTAAATATTAAACATTTGAAGCATATCTGGAATTTGCATCGAAGAGTTGCAGACGAGCACATCAGGTCTGCTTCATATTTGTTGCAGTATAGGAGTTATACTACATCCTTTACTGCTCGTCCTGTGGTCAGTACCAGTGAACCAGCATCAATTCCTGAGGACTCTTCTCCAGAATCTCACATTCCTTTAAGTCAGAAGATGGGCAAAAGAAGAGTTCCTGCTATCTTCGAAGAGACTTCCTCTGCTGGAGATGGAAAAAGAAACAAGAATGACGTCCCAAAGGGGACAAAGAAAGTAGATGCTGCCCCTTCTGCTGCTCTTCAGAAGGCTGCCGAGAAGCCCCCAGTGCCTTCTAACAAGAAGGATGTACCAGCATGAGTGATCTCCCCAACCAAAAGTTCCTCTTTGGCTGAAACTGTTGAAGTGCCACTGAGGAGATTGAAGACTTATTATTGTTGAAACTGTTGAAGTGACAAATGGCCTCATTGTAGCCTGCCATCCAGAACTCACGAGGTTGTTTGTAGAATTGGAAAGTTATTCTCTCTAATTGCTCGTGAAGGTTTCTGGCAAAAACATCCTTATTATCCAGAGCAGACTTTGTCGAAGCAAGTTGATCCTCCAGAGTTTGGGTTTTCTTGGACATTTCAGACAAAGCTCGATCTTTTGCATTCAATTGAAACGCTTGGGTTCCCAATGTTTATTGAGTACGAGCTTCTTCAACATTACGACGAAGACCTCTGGATCCTCCCCGAGCAGGTCGAGAACTTTGTTCCTCAATAACATTTTGATCAACTCTTCCTCGTCCATGAGAACCTCTTCCTCGTCCCCGAGTAGCATTAGAAGTACCAGATCTTCTCAAGGTGTCCAACTCTTGCCTTAATTTGGCATTCTCAACCTCTAAGAAGGAAAATCCCTCATCAGTCACTGGGATTACAGATGTTGAAGAGGAAGCTGCAGACTTCAATTGTGCTAGCTCTTTCTGCAAATTGTTATTTTCTTGCTCTAGCAACTCGGAAATCTGTCTACAAGCTTCAACTTCACCCCTAAGGGTTCTCTCCCTGACATCATACCCAGCAAGGATCTTTTTGTGGCCTGTCTCGGCAGAAAGCTGTTGATACCTCTTTTCATACCCCTCGTGCAAAAGGGCAGTTGATTCCTTGTACTGAGTCTGAAGATCTTCTAAAGTATATTGAAGATCCTCGATCATTTCATAGTAAGCCACGTTATTGGCCACAGCTCGATCAAGTAAGTCCTTTAGGTACTGATTGTGTGACCAGCCTTATAATATTCATGACATTGCTGCATCAGCTTTGTGTCATTAGCAGACATCAAATCCATTTTAGCCAGAAACTAACAGAGAAAGAAAAAGTAATCATCATAAAGAAGAGAAGGCAAGAGTTAATAAAAAAGCAGACAGAGCATCAACAATGTAGAGGAACAAAAAAAGGTAATTTTATTACATCATCAAAAGGAGTACAGCGTTCAGAATACAGAGTACAAGTAAAAGAGAAGAAAAATAGAAATTGATACCGAACAACTTCACACCTTTTCCTTGTCTCCCAAGACTTTCTCGGGAGGCTGGGACGAGGAGCTCGGTTGCTCGGTGGGAACAATAATTTGGTCCGCTGGAGTTGGAGCTTGTTCAGGAGGAGCAGGCAAAGATGAAATCTCCTCGGTAACTGTCTGAATAGGTTGGGAAGCAAGGACTTGATCACCCACTGTCATTGAAGACTCCTCGGATGAAGCTTCGTCTTCTTCCTCATCTTCAATTCTAGGAGGAGGGCCAGGAAGATGTTGTTGAAATAGCTCAGAGTCTTCGCTAACTTTCAATTCTTGCAGGGCAGCAACCCAACCATCTCGGAAGTATTTCAAACTCCCATACTTGACCTGGGTCATCATTGCTACTACCCCCTATCCCATCCTTTATCCCAACCGGCACGAAAAGATTTCTTTACAGCCACTTTCCTTTTCATTTTCTCCGAGGAGAGATTCTCGGATAGAAGATCCTCGGAGGATTTCAACTTGGCCTCCACCTCCTCCTTCTGGCGATTTACTTCTCGCAGAAGGGTTAACTCTTCCTCAGTCGATTTTAACTTATTTTCAAGCTCCCCAAAGTTTGTGAGCTTCTCGGCATATTTCTTATTCTCTCTCTCCAGGTCTTTTACTTTGTTTCCCAACTGCACCTTTTCTGCCTCAGATGCAGCCAACTTCTTCTCCCATTCACCCTTATCCTCGTCATATTTTTGACGGGAATCCTTCAAAGACTGGGCCAAACCCAGAAAAGCATCCTCCACTCCAGACGAGGAGCTAGAAGCCTTGAGTGCTTCATCTTTCTTCACTATGGTGTTAAAGCAACTCACCAGCTGGAAAAAGAAGAAGATAATGATAAATCAGCACAGAGACATATGTATTGATGGAAAGAAAGAAAAATTCAGGATAATAGAAACTTACTGAAGCAATGTGACGAGTAGCTAGGGATGTCAGCATATCCCTAGACATGTTCTCCTCAATTCCTTGGACATCAGGAATAGTCCAAGTCTTTACCGAGCTCATTGCAGAACTCGGGGGAATAATGGTTGGAACACCAGCTCCACTAGCTTGGAGCTGAGGAATGGTTTCAGAAAAACTGACCGAGGAGGATTTCTTCAATCTCCTCAGTGGCACTTCAACAGTTTCAACCAAAGAGGAACTTTTGGTTGGGGAGATCACTCCTGCTGGTACATCCTTCTTGTTAGAAGCCACTGGGGGCTTCTCGGCAGCCTTCTGAAGAGCAGCAGAAGGGGCAGCATCAACTTTCTTTGTCCCCTTTGGGACGTCATTCTTGTTTCTTTTTCCATCTCCAGCAGAGGAAGTCTCTTCGAAGATAGCATGAACTCTTCTTTTGCCCATCTTCTGACTTAAAGGAATGTGAGATTCTGGAGAAGAGTCATCAGGAATTGATGCTGGTTCACTGGTACTGACCACAGGACGAGCAGTAAAGGATGTAGTATAACTCCTATACTGCAACAAATATGAAGCACACCTGATGTGCTCGTCTGCAACTCTTCGATGCAAATTCCAGATATGCTTCAAATGTTTAATATTTACTTCTGATTCTTTTGGAGTTTTTCTCTTACTGTCAACTGCAAACAAATACATAGTGAAATATCAGTCATACATTTTGTCAAACACAATGAAATCGTAATTTCAAAAATAAAATAAGATGAAAAATAACCTATCCCATTGCCATATGGGGGGCATCTGAGACCTTGATATACTTCATCTCAAACGAAAGGGGTATGTTACCAATTTTTGATAACTACCCCGTGTTCAAAATAATCACTATTTGCATCAGGGAGGTTGACTACTAAGGCCCTATTCAAAAATCTAGTTTTTAAATAAAAACATTGTCTAAAACAGCCCATCTATAACAGTACATAATCTCAGGAATTCCTATACGACTTCCATGAGTTTGATTTAACATATACACCCCATTAACTATTCTCCATGTGTTGGGGGCTATTTTTGCAGGGACAACATCGAAATACTGAAAGAACTCTAAACATAAAGGGTTTGGTGGAAAAGAAAATCCACATTCAGCAATAAAGAGGCTAGGGAACCAATGTCCCTCAGCCAAATTAAAATAATTTGAAGGCTCAGAAAGATTCTCCAAAGTTACCCAAGAAGGAATAGAAAAGTCAGAACGGAATTTCTCAAGAGATTCGATAATATAAACCATGGTGAATAAAAAGAAATGAAGAAGAAGGAAGAAAATCTTACAGGAAAAAGGAGATCTGTTGACAAACAAACGAAGAAAGGGATGAACGCACAAGAGAGAGAAAAGCTATAGAAAACTCGAAAGCAGAAATTGAAAAAGGTAGAAGACGATGGGATTGCCTCTGAAGCTTAAATACTTTTCCTTGGGAAACGGCGAAAGAAATGATTACAAAAAGGAAACTATTACGCTACCGGCGGCTAAAAGGACAAAAAGTGCACGAAGATCGAAGCGCTTATAAAAATGCAAAAAGGCGGATTCTGCGAATTTGGAAGGAAATTCAAATACGAAGAAAATGCTCCTAAAACCCAGGAAGGTCATTTAATATTGCTATATACCGAGAGAGAATGTTCCATACTCCTCAAAGTTCGAAATATGAAACATTGGGGGCTTCTGTTGATACTAAAATTAGTATGCTGATATGGACGAATAATAAGAAGACACATGTCAATCTACGTGGCACAATAACAACGAGGAAGTTCATTTCCCCGATCAAGTCATGTTCGCTCCGAGCAACAAGGATACTCCGAGGAACTCCAACGCTCGGAGGAACTCCAACACTCCGAGGAACTCCTGAACGACGAACAACTAAGGCGGTCCGAGCTGCATCTCGACCACAGCAGCTGCACCTCGGCGCTATTTTTGCAGGGACAACATCGAAATACTGAAAGAACTCTAAACATAAAGGGTTTGGTGGAAAAGAAGATCCACATTCAGCAATAAAGAGGCTAGGGAACCAATGTCCCTCAGCCAAATTAAAATAATTTGAAGGCTCAGAAAGATTCTCCAAAGTTACCCAAGAAGGAATAGAAAAGTCAGAACGGAATTTCTCATGAGATTCGATAATATAAACCATGGTGAATAAAAAGAAATGAAGAAGAAGGAAGAAAATGTTACAGGAAAAAGGAGATCTGTTGACAAACAAACGAAGAAAGGGATGAACGCACAAGAGAGAGAAAAGCTATAGAAAACTCGAAAGCAGAAATTGAAAAAGGTAGAAGACGATGGGATTGCCTCTGAAGCTTAAATACTTTTCCTTGGGAAACGGCGAAAGAAATGATTACAAAAAGGAAACTATTACGCTACCGGCGGCTGAAAGGACAAAAAGTGCACGAAGATCGAGGCGCTTATAAAAATGCAAAAAGGCGGATTCTGCGAATTTGGAAGGAAATTCAAATACGAAGAAAATGCTCCTAAAACCCAGGAAGGTCATTTAATATTGCTATATACCGAGAGAGGATGTTCCATACTCCTCAAAGTTCGAAATATGAAACATTGGGGGCTTCTGTTGATACTAAAATTAGTATGCTGATATGGACGAATAATAAGAAGACACATGTCAATCTACATGGCACAATAACAACGAGGAAGTTCATTTCCCCGATCAAGTCATGTTCGCTCCGAGCAACAAGGATACTACGAGGAACTCCAACGCTCGGAGGAACTCCAACACCCCGAGGAACTCCTGAACGACGAACAACTAAGGCGGTCCGAGCTGCATCTCGACCACAGCAGCTGCACCTCGGCGCTATTTTTGCAGGAACAACATCGAAATACTGACAGAACTCTAAACATAAAGGGTTTGGTGGAAAAGAAAATCCACATTCAGCAATAAAGAGGCTAGGGAACCAATGTCCCTCAGCCAAATTAAAATAATTTGAAGGCTCAGAAAGATTCTCCAAAGTTACCCAAGAAGGAATAGAAAAGTCAGAACGGAATTTCTCAAGAGATTCGATAATATAAACCATGGTGAATAAAAAGAAATGAAGAAGAAGGAAGAAAATCTTACAGGAAAAAGGAGATCTGTTGACAAACAAACGAAGAAAGGGATGAACGCACAAGAGAGAGAAAAGCTATAGAAAACTCGAAAGCAGAAATTGAAAAAGGTAGAAGACGATGGGATTGCCTCTGAAGCTTAAATACTTTTCCTTGGGAAACGGCGAAAGAAATGATTACAAAAAGGAAACTATTACGCTACCGGCGGCTAAAATGACAAAAAGTGCACGAAGATCGAAGCGCTTATAAAAATGCAAAAAGGCGGATTCTGCGAATTTGGAAGGAAATTCAAATACGAAGAAAATGCTCCTAAAACCCAGGAAGGTCATTTAATATTGCTATATACCGAGAGAGAATGTTCCATACTCCTCAAAGTTCGAAATATGAAACATTGATGGCTTCTGTTGATACCAAAATTAGTATGCTGATATGGACGAATAATAAGAAGATACATGTCAATCTACGTGGCACAATAACAACGAGGAAGTTCATTTCCCCGATCAAGTCATGTTCGCTCCGAGCAACAAGGATACTCCGAGGAACTCCAACGCTCGGAGGAACTCCAACACTCCGAGGAACTCCTGAACGACGAACAACTAAGGCGGTCCGAGCTGCATCTCGACCACAGCAGCTGCACCTCAGCGCTATTTTTGCAGGGACAACATCGAAATACTGACAGAACTCTAAACATAAAGGGTTTGGTGGAAAAGAAAATCCACATTCAGCAATAAAGAGGCTAGGGAACCAATGTTCCTCAGCCAAATTAAAATAATTTTAAGGGTCAGAAAGATTCTCCAAAGTTACCCAAGAAGGAATAGAAAAGTCAGAACGGAATTTCTCAAGAGATTCGATAATATAAACCATGGTGAATAAAAAGAAATGAAGAAGAAGGAAGAAAATGTTACAGGAAAAAGGAGATCTGTTGACAAACAAACGAAGAAAGGGATGAACGCACAAGAGAGAGAAAAGCTATAGAAAACTCGAAAGCAGAAATTGAAAAAGGTAGAAGACGATGGGATTGCCTCTGAAGCTTAAATACTTTTCCTTGGGAAACGACGAAAGAAATGATTACAAAAAGGAAACTATTACGCTACCGGCGGCTAAAAGGACAAAAAGTGCACGAAGATCGAAGCGCTTATAAAAATGCAAAAAGACGGATTCTGCGAATTTGGAAGGAAATTCAAATACGAAGAAAATGCTCCTAAAACCCAGGAAGGTCATTTAATATTGCTATATACCGAGAGAGAATGTTCCATACTCCTCAAAGTTCGAAATATGAAACATTGGGGGCTTCTGTTGATACTAAAATTAGTATGCTGATATGGACGAATAATAAGAAGACACATGTCAATCTACGTGGCACAATAACAACGAGGAAGTTCATTTCCCCGATCAAGTCATGTTCGCTCAGAGCAACAAGGATACTCCGAGGAACTCCAACGCTCGGAGGAACTCCAACACTCCGAGGAACTCCTGAACGACGAACAACTAAGGCGGTCCGAGCTGCATCTCGACCACAGCAGCTGTACCTCGGCGCTATTTTTGCTGGGACAACATCGAAATACTGACAGAACTCTAAACATAAAGGGTTTGGTGGAAGAGAAAATCCACATTCAGCAATAAAGAGGCTAGGGAACCAATGTCCCTCAGCCAAATTAAAATAATTTGAAGGCTCAGAAAGATTCTCCAAAGTTACCCAAGAAGGAATAGAAAAGTCAGAACGGAATTTCTCAAGAGATTCGATAATATAAACAATGGTGAATAAAAAGAAATGAAGAAGGAAGAAAATCTTACAGGAAAAAGGAGATCTGTTGACAAACAAACGAAGAAAGGGATGAACGCACAAGAGAGAGAAAAGCTATAGAAAACTTGAAAGCAGAAATTGAAAAAGGTAGAAGACAATGGGATTGCCTTTGAAGCTTAAATACTTTGCCTTGGGAAACGGCGAAAGAAATGATTACAAAAAGGAAACTATTACGCTACCGACGGCTAAAAGGACAAAAAGTGCACGAAGATCGAAGCGCTTATAAAAATGCAAAAAGGCGGATTCTGCGAATTTGGAAGGAAATTCAAATACGAAGAAAATGCTCCTAAAACCCAGGAAAGTCATTTAATATTGTCATATACCGAGAGAGAATGTTCCATACTCCTCAAAGTTCGAAATATGAAACATTGGAGGCTTCTGTTGATACCAAAATTAGTATGCTGATATGGACGAATAATAAGAAGACACATGTCAATCTACGTGGCACTATAACAACGAGGAAGTTCATTTCCCCGATCAAGTCATGTTCGCTCCGAGCAACAAGGATACTCCGAGGAACTCCAACGCTCCGAGGAAATCCAACACTCCGAGGAACTCCTGAACGACGAACAACTAAGGCGGTCCGAGCTGCATCTCGTCCACAGCAGCTGCACCTCGGCCACAGCATTTATTGCCAGATAATCAACAGTTCAACTATTCATTGAATGCTTATCATCTTGACGCACACGCTTGAATAGCATTAAATGAATTACCCTTTCATATGTATATCATTTAATGTATCACCCTTTCATGTACAGCCTAAGGGCTATAAATACCTTGTATCACCCTCATTCAAGGGGACCGAAATTTCTGGAGAGAATTTTCAATCGAGAATTCCCAAACACTCGAAAATAACATAACAGTGGACATAGGCCATTCATATAAGGCTGAACCACTTTAAAAATATTTTGTCTCATCTATTTATCTGTGATTGAATAATTAGAGTGATCTAATTTTTTACATCAACAAAGTTCTTCAGGACTTCCCATGAAGACTTATTATTCTTGGAATGTTTGTCACCGCCATTGCCCTTATGCTCTTTCTTTTTAGATTTGTCGCCTTCCTCCTTGGTCTCTTTATCCATATTCTTCTTCGCAGCCATAGCCTCCTCGACATTCATGATTTTAGCCGCTTTTGCCATCAACTCTGACATAGTTGTAGGTGGATCTTTTGCCAAGGTGTAATACAACTTGTTAGGAAACAACCCACTCATCAAGGCGGTGATTTCTGTCTTCTCTTCATAATCTATGACTTCCAGCTTCTCGTTATTGAAACGAGTTATGTAATCTCTAGTACTCTCACCAGATTTTTGTCTAACACTTAACAAGTGTGCTACTCGTTTTACTGGCTTTGCTCCAAAACAGAAATTGCCGATAAACAACTCGGCTAATTGAAAGAAAGTTGAAATCTTACCCCGAGGAAGATTGTTGTACCATATCTGAGCAGATCCAGTAAGAGTTCCTGAGAATGCTTTGCATCTCATCTCGTCAGGGACTGCATAGATGTCGGCAGCAGCTTGATATTGCTCTATGTGAAGAACATGATCTGTCTTTCCATCATATTTGGGGGTTACTACGGGTGCTTTAAACTTTGACGGTGTAGGAAAATCCACAATAGCCTTGATAAAAGGTGTCCCTTGAACAAAAGTTCGTTGTAGGGGATTCTTCGCCTTAGCCATTTCTTCCAATCTATCCTCCAACCGTTGAATGGAACCTTTCCACGCATCATTTCCTTCCTCGGGTCTATTAGTTCGAGCAATTGATTGTTCTGAAGTGGCCTTTTGAGATCTATCTTGACGAGCAACTGGTCGTGATTGTGCTGATCCTTTCCTTAGATCTGATGGTTGTCGAAAACTCCTCGACATGGTCTTAGGTGGAGTCCTATTCCTCCTAGGGCCTAATCGAATGAAAGGAGACAGCCTACTCAGTCTTTCTAAAGCACTGGGTCTCTTTGGAGAGAGAGTGATACGTTGTTCAGTATCAGTAACGCGTATTGACGAAGTTCGCCCAGGTTGATAAGAGAAATCATCAGATTCTTCATTACGATACGCATCTGTACGCCTAAATCGTGAAGAAAGTAAATAGGTTTGCCTCTGACCACTTCGCTGTCCTGAATGTGCAGGTGCGCCGCCATGAAGGGTTTGTATGAGTTGTCGCATCGTCTCTTGCATAGCGGTTTGTCCTTGAGCCAGATTCGTCATAATTCCAGCCAAATCTGGAGGCGCAGAGGGATTTGGAGGATTTCCAGCATTTCCAGCATTTCGATTGCTGGATTCTGGATTATCTGCCATTGATGATGAATGATTTTTGGTGAAAAACGATAACAACAGTCGTTTCCCACAGACGGCGCCAATCTGTTGATGTAAAAAATTAGATCACTCTAATTATTCAATCACAGATAAATAGATGAGACAAAGAATTTTAAAGTGGTTCAGCCTTATAAGAATGGCCTACGTCCACTGTTATGTTATTGCTGAATGTTTTGGGAATTCTCGATTACGAGTTCTATCAAGAAATTCCCGTCCCCTTGAATGAGGGTGATACAAGGTATTTATAGCTCTTAGGCTGTACATGAAAGGGTGATACATTAATCTGTTGATGTAAAAAATTAGATCACTCTAATTATTCAATCACAGATAAATAGATGAGACAAAGAATTTTAAAGTGGTTCAGCCTTATATGAATGGCCTACGTCCACTGTTATGTTATTTCCGAGTGTTTGGGAATTCTCGATTACAAATTCTCTCCAGAAATTCCGGTCCCCTTGAATGAGGGTGATACAAGGTATTTATAGCCCTTAGGCTGTACATGAAAGGGTGATACATTAAATGATATACATATGAAATGGTAATTCATTTAATGCTATTCAAGCGTGTGCGTCAAGATGATAAGCATTCAATGAATAGTTGAACTGTTGATTATCTGGCAATAAATGATGTGGCCGAGGTGCAGCTGCTGTGGTCAAGATGCAGCTCGGACCCCCTTAGTTGTTCGTCGTTAAGGAGTTCCTCGGAGTGTTGGAGTTCCTCGGAGCGTTGGAGTTCCTCGGAGTATTCTTGTTGCTCGGAGCGAACATGACTTGATCGGGAAAATGAACTTCCTCGTTGTTATTGTGCCACGTAGATTGACACGTGTCTTCTTATTATTCGTCCATATCAGCATACTAATTTTGGTATCAACAGAAGCCCCCAATGTTTCATATTTCGAACTTTGAGGAGTATGGAACATTCTCTCTCGGTATATGGCAATATTAAATGACCTTCCTAGGTTTTAGGAGCATTTTCTTCGTATTTGAATTTCCTTCCAAATTCGCAGAATTCGCCTTTTTGCATTTTTATAAGCGATTCGATCTTCGTGCACTTTTTGTCCTTTTAGCCGCCGGTAGCGTAATAGTTTCCTTTTTGTAATCATTTCTTTCGCCGTTTCCTAAGGCAAAGTATTTAAGCTTCAGAGGCAATCCCATCGTCTTCTACCTTTTTCAATTTCTGCTTTCGAGTTTTCTATAGCTTTTCTCTCTTTTGTGCGTTCATCCCTTTCTTCGTTTGTTTGTCAACAGATCTCCTTTTTCCTGTAAGATTTTCTTCCTTCTTCTTCATTTCCTTTTATTCACCATGGTTTATATTATCGAATCTCTTGAGAAATTCCGTTCTGACTTTTCTATTCCTTCTTGGGTAACTTTGGAGAATCTTTCTGAGCCTTCAAATTATTTTAATTTGGCTGAGGGACATTAGTTCCCTAGCCTCTTTATTGCTGAATGTGGATTTTCTTTTCCACCAAACCCTTTATGTTTAGAGTTCTGTCAGTATTTCGATGTTGTCCCTGCAAAAATAGCCCCCAACACATGGAGAATAGTTAATGGGGTGTATAGGTTAAATCAAACTCATGGAACTCGTATAGGAATTCCTGAGATTATGTACTGTTATAGATGGGCTGTTTTAGATAATGTTTTTTTATTTAAGAACTAGATTTTTGAATAGGGCCTTAGTAGTCAACCTCCCTGATGCAAATAGGGATTATTTTGAACACGGGGTAGTTATCAAAAATTGGCAACATACCCCTTTGGTTGGAGATGAAGTATATCAAGGTCCCAGATGCCCCCCATATGGCAATGGGATATGTTATTTTTCATCTTATTTTATTTTTGAAATTACGATTTCATTGTGTTTGACAGAATGTATGACTGATATTTCACTATGTATTTGTTTTCAGTTGACAGTAAGAGAAAAACTCCAAAAGAATCAGAAGTAAATATTAAACATTTGAAGCATATCTGGAATTTGCATCGAAGAGTTGCAGACGAGCACATCAGGTCTGCTTCATATTTGTTGCAGTATAGGAGTTATACTACATCCTTTACTGCTCGTCCTGTGGTCAGTACCAGTGAACCAGCATCAATTCCTGAGGACTCTTCTCCAGAATCTCACATTCCTTTAAGTCAGAAGATGGGCAAAATAAGAGTTCCTGCTATCTTCGAAGAGACTTCCTCTGCTGGAGATGGAAAAAGAAACAAGAATGACGTCCCAAAGGGGACAAAGAAAGTAGATGTTGTCCCTTCTGCTGCTCTTCAGAAGGCTGCCGAGAAGCCCCCAATGGCTTCTAACAAGAAGGATGTACCAGCAGGAGTGATCTCCCCAACCAAAAGTTCCTCTTTGGTTGAAACTGTTGAAGTGCCACTGAGGAGATTAAAGAAATCCTCCTCGGTCAGTTTTTCTGAAACCATTCCTCAGCTCCAAGCTAGTGGAGCTGGTGTTCCAACCATTATTCCCCCGAGTTCTGCAATGAGCTCGGTAATGACTTGGACTATTCCTGAAGTCCAAGGAATTGAGGAGAACATGTCTAGGGATATGCTGACATCCCTAGCTACTCGTCACATTGATTCAGTAAGTTTCTCTTATCCTGAATTTTTCTTTCTTTCCATCAATACATATGTCTCTGTGCTGATTTATCATTATCTTCTTCTTTTTCCAGCTGGTGAGTTGCTTTAACACCATAGTGAAGAAAGATGAAGCACTCAAGGCTTCTAGCTCCTCGTCTGGAGTGGAGGATGCTTTTCTGGGTTTGGCCCAGTCTTTGAAGGATTCCAGTCAAAAATATGACGAGGATAAGGGTGAATGGGAGAAGAAGTTGGCTGCATCTGAGGCAGAAAAGGTGCAGTTGGGAAACAAAGTAAAAGACTTGGAGAGAGAGAATAAGAAATATGCCGAGAAGCTCACAAACTTTGGGGAGCTTGAAAATAAGTTAAAATCGGCTGAGGAAGAGTTAACCCTTCTGCGAGAAGTAAATCGCCAGAAGGAGGAGGTGGAGGCCAAGTTGAAAGCCTCCGAGGATCTTCTATCCGAGAAGCTCTCCTCGGAGAAAATGAAAAGGAAAGTGGCTGTAAAGAAATCTTTTCGTACCTATTGGGATAAAGGATGGGACAGGGGGGTAGCAGTAATGATGACCCAGGTCAAGTATGGGAGTTTGAAATACTTCCGAGATGGTTGGGTTGCTGCCCTGCAAGAATTGAAAGTTAGCGAAGACTCTGAGCTATTTCAACAACATCTTCCTGGCCCTCCTCCTAGAATTGAAGATGAGGAAGAAGACGAAGCTGCATCCGAGGAGTCTTCAATGACAGTGGGTGATCAAGTCCTTGCTTCCCAACCTATTCAGACAGTTACCGATGAGATTTCATCTTTGCCTGCTCCTCCTGAACAAGCTCCAACTCCAGCGGACCAAATTATTGTTCCCACCGAGCAACCGAGCTCCTCGTCCCAACCTTCCGAGAAAGTCTTGGGAGACAAGGAAAAGGTGTGAAGTTGTTCGGTATCAATTTCTATTTTTCTTCTCTTTTACTTGTACTCTGTATTCTGAACGTTGTACTCCTTTTGATGATGTAATAAAATTACCTTTTTTTGTTCCTCTACATTGTTGATGCTTTGTCTGCTTTTTTATTAACTCTTGCCTTCTCTTCTTTATGATGATTACTTTTTCTTTCTCTGTAAGTTTCTGGCTAGGATGGATCTACTGTCTGCTAATGACACAAAGCTGATGCAGCAATGTCATGAATATTATAAGGCTGGTCACACAAACTTATGTGCATCAGAAGTTGTCGACATCCTTGGTCATGATGCTTCAGAGCAGGCAGTCGAAGCTTATCAGTACCTGAAGGACTTACTTGATCGAGCTGTGGCCAATAACGTGGCTTACTATGAAATGATCGAGGATCTTCAATATACTTTAGAAGATCTTCAGACTCAGTACAAGGAATCAACTGCCCTTTTGCACGAGGGGTATGAAAAGAGGTATCAACAGATTTCTGCCGAGACAGGCCACAAAAAGATCCTTGCTGGGTATGATGTCAGGGAGAGAACCCTTAGGGGTGAAGTTGAAGCTTGTAGACAGATTTCCGAGTTGCTAGAGCAAGAAAATAACAATTTGCAGAAAGAGCTAGCACAATTGAAGTCTCCAACTTCCTCTTCAACATCTGTAATCCCAGTGACTGATGAGGGATTTTCCTTCTTAGAGGTTGAGAATGCCAAATTAAGGCAAGAGTTGGACACCTTGAGAAGATCTGGTACTTCTAATGCTACTCAAGGACGAGGAAGAGGTTCTCGTGGACGAGGAAGAGTTGATCAAAATGTTATTGAGGAACAAAGTTCTCGACCTGCTCGGGGAGGATCCAGAGGTCTTCGTCGTAATGTTGAAGAAGCTCGTACTCAATCAACATTGGAAACCCAAGCGTTCCAATTGAATGCAAAAGATCGAGCTTTGTCTGAAATGTCGAAGAAAACCCAAACTCTGGAGGATCAACTTGCTTCGACAAAGTCTGCTCTAGATAATAAGGATGTTTTTTCCAGAAACCTTCACGAGCAATTAGAGAGAATAACTTTCCAATTCCACAAACAACCTCGTGAGTTCTGGATGGCAGGATACAATGAGGCCCTTTGTCACTTGGATGCTCGCATTGAAAATGCCAATAATGAAGGTTATAAACAGGGATGGTTGAACGCCCTGGGTGTATTAAAACTAGAGCAGGGACATTATTTATGGGATTATCATGCTCCTGGGCTGCTCGATCTACCAAATCCACAATACAAGATTGATATGAGTTGGATCCCTGCTCGGGCCATCCCTCGTTGTTTGATCTCCCAGTATCTTGGTGACTATGCCCTTCATTCGCAGGTTGAATTATCTCGTCCGGAGCATTTACTGGATACACCTTCAATAATGAACGTCGGAATGCTGTGAGATCTTAACTTCATTAATTCTCCCCTTTGCCTGGAAGATCCTCCTGCTGGCGAGGAGCCTATTTCAAAAGCAAAAGGGAAAAGACCAGTAGAATAGGAAATTCTGATGTAATAATTAGTACACAATTTAATATCAATGTAATAAACTTGTGTAATTCATTTTGACTTTAATGAAAGATTTTCCTTTTTGTTTGCAAATTTGTATTGCTCTTGTATTTGTCAAACACTTTATATTTGTGCTTGCATAACAATATTGTGTGGTTCATCGACTAACTTAGTAATACAAAATTACAAGTATTTGTAATATTGCTCGATCACTTAATAATAAAGTAATGAGTAAAAAAAATTCTTCCAACCAACCAAGGTTGTTAAGTTATGCTCGTCGACCAATTATAGTTAATGGATTTTTATCCCCGACCAGCTATACTTGGTACTGTTTAAACCAAGGTTGTTAAGTTGTGCTCGTCGACCAATTATAGTTAATGGGTTTTTATCCCCGACCAGCTATACTTGGTACTGTTTAAAATATTTTCTCCTCGTCGACCAACTACAGTTAGTGGATTTTTATCTCCGACCAACCATACTTGATTCAGTTTGGAATATTTTGTTCTTCGAGGAACTTTTATGTAATAAACTTACCTCCCGACTAACATAAGTTGGCATTTGAGAGCATATCTTGTTTCCTAACCAAACACGTTGGCATTTTTAGGAATGTTGATGTTGTTCTCGCCCTTTTACCAACCGGAGTTGGTCTGAGTTCGAACTATCGTGTTCTCGCTCTTTTACCAACCGTAGTTGGTCTGAGTTCGAACTATCATGTCCACTAACTCTTTTACCAACCGGAGTTGTTCTGAGCTAATGTACGCCTCCTAACCAAAGGAGTATGGGGTGTTCTCGCCCTTTTACCAACCGGAGTTGGTCTGGGTTCGAACTATCGTGTTCTCGCTCTTTTACCAACCGGAGTTGGTCTGAGTTCGAACTATCATGTCTACTAACTCTTTTACCAACCAGAGTTGGTCTGAGCTAGTGTACGCCTCCTAACCAAAGGAGTATAGTTTTTTCTCGCCCTTTTACCAACCGGAGTTGATCTGGGTTTGAACTATCGGTGTTGTTTTTCTTGCTGAACAACGTAGTGTTGCACACTAGTATTCCCCGAAAAATTTCAATAAAAGAAAGAGGATGTCGAAACATCATCGTTTTATTCATATTGATGGAACTGCTTTACATTTTACATCATTGATAATACTTGCGTAGGTGTTCAGCATTCCATGCATTATTAAATTCCTCTCCTTCTAGAGTTGCTATTCGGTAGGTTCTTGGTCGAACAACTTCTGTAACTCGGTAAGGTCCATGCCAATTTGCCTCCAACTTATTGTGTTTCTGAATGACCTTCTTTAGCACGTAATCTCCTTCTTTTAAATCGCATTTCTTCACCCTCTTGTTGTAGAACAGGGCTGTTCGTTGTTGGTAAGCAGCATTCCTAATGGCTGCCTCTTCTCTAACCTCCTCGAGCATATTCAAATCCAATCTTCTCATTAAGTCGCTGACTGGGGAATTGAAATTGAGCACTCTGTGTGTTGGAAGACCCAACTCGGCAGGTATTACAGCCTCACTTCCAAACGCCAGCATATATGGTGATTATCCAGTTGCTGCTCGGGGAGTTATTCGGTAAGCCCACAATACTGACTGTAACTCATTAATCCAATTAGGCTTAGCCTCACTTAGCCTCTTCTTCAAACCATTTAGTAATGTTCTGTTCGTCACTTCAGTCTGTCCATTGCTTTGAGGATGGCCTGGTGCTAAATGAATCTTCAAAATGTTTGACTGATGACAATAGGCGGCAAACTCCTCGTTATCGAATTGTGTTCCATAGTCTGTGATGAAAGCATGAGGGAGACCATATCGGCAAATTATGTTCTTCCAAACGAACTGGTATACCTTCTCGTATGTCATATCAATAAGTGGCTCAGCTTCTACCCACTTAGTAAAATAATCCACTGCAACGACGAGGTACTTGAATCTTCCTCGGGTTGTTGGCAGTGGTCCAACCAAATCAATTCCCCATATGGAAAATGGCCAAGGGGAAGTTATGGGTGTCAACATTGCTTGTGGAGTACGTCGGATGGAAGAAAAACGTTGGCATTTATCACATCTTTTGGCATAGGCTATACAATCAGCCCTCATCGTTGGCCAGTAGTACCCCTGCGTCATCACTCTTTGTAAAAGTGTCCGACCTGCTACATGGGCTCCACAAGACCCTTCATGGATCTCTTCAATCAGTTCCTTCACCTCGGAGGGATGTACACATCTCTGCAAACCTACCATAATTCCTCGTCTATACAAAACACCATTAGTTAGTACATATCGAGCAGCTTTAAACTTCAATTTCTTTGCAGAGAGCTTATCCTCCGGTAATTCTTCCTCCTCAATATATGCCCTGATGGGATCCATCCAAGATGGTCCTAAATCAAGGGTAATAACATTCATCGTCAAGTATTCATCTATTCTTCGACTTTCTAATACTTCAATTGGTATCGTTCTTCGCAGCTCGGTACGAGTAGCTGATGCTAGTCGGGCCAGTGCGTCTGCTTGTGCATTTTCCATTCTTGGTATTCTGATCAACTGAATGGCTTCAAATTCTGCCAACAACTCCATCACCTTTGCATGATACTTGACCATTAATTCTCCTTTAACTGCATATGTTCCCATTATCTGATTCACAATTAATTGAGAATCACTGAATACCATCACTTGTTGTGCTTCCATAATCTTTGCTAAATTAAGACCTGCTATCAGGGCCTCATACTCAGCCTCATTATTGGAGGCTTTGAATTGGAATCGCAGGGCATATTCCATGTCAATCTCGTCTGGGGTTTTCAAAACAATCCCTGCTCCACAACCTTTTGTGCAAGATGACCCATCTACATACAATCTCCATGTAGGTAGTTCGTCTTCAAATTTCTTATCTGAAAGAGTTCCTTGGTGAAATATCTGTTGTTTTCTTTCATCCTCCCCTGGTAATTTTTGCTCTTCATCGACCATCTCTTCTCGCCCTTTTACCAACCGGAGTTGGTCTGGGTTTGAATTTGATGATCTTTCTACATCCATAAGCCCTTTTACCAACAGGAGTTGGTCTGGACCTATGTCTGTTGACCCTGTAACATCCACAGGTTGGTCAGCGAGCAACTTTTGTTCCTCGGGGGTATCAGGATATGTAAACTCTGCGATAAAATCTGCTACAGTCTGCTCTTTTAGTGATGATCTGGGTTCATACACAATATCATATTCTTCGAGCTCTATTGCCCAGTACATCAGTCTCCCTGATTTTTCTGGCTTATGAAGGACTTGTCTTAATGGCATGTCGGTATACACGATGATGGTATGGGCCTGGAAATATGGCCTCATTCTTCTACTTGCTTCAATTAATGCCAATGCCAATTTTTCCAGCTTTGGGTACCTGACCTCTGCACCTCGGAAAGCCTTACTTGTGTAATAAATTGGTTTCTGGACTCCATTTTCCAATCTGATCAATGCCGAGCTGACTGCATTCTCTGATACTGCCAGGTATAAGTACAACTTCTCTCCCATTACTGGCCTGGATAACAGTGGAGGTGCTCCCAAATATTTCTTCAAGTCTTGAAAGGCTTTTTCACATTCATCATTCCATTCGAAAGATTTTCGAAGTGTTTTGAAGAATGGAAGGCATCTATCAGTTGCTCGGGACACAAATCTGTTGAGCGCTGCAACTCGTCCTGTAAGACTCTGCACCTCTTTCTTTGTCATTGGTGATCGCAATTCTAAAAGAGCTTTGATCTTTGCTGGATTCACCTCAATGCCTCGTTGGTTGACGATGTACCCGAGGAACATTCCTTCTCGTACTCCAAATGTGCACTTCGTCGGGTTGAGCTTCATCTGGTATTTATCCAGTTGATCAAAGGTCTGACCTAAGTCAACTAGATGATCAACAACTTTCTTTCTCTTTGTTAGCATATCATCGACATAGACTTCCATATTGCAACTGATTTGTTCGGCAAAAACTTGTTCATCAGCCGCTGGTATGTCGCTCCTGCATTTTTCAAACCAAAAGGCATAACATTATAACAATAAGTTCCCCTAGGGGTAATAAAAGAAGTGCTTTCCCTGTCTTCAGGTTTCATTTTGATCTGGTTGTAGCCATAGTAAGCGTCCATGAAGCTGAGCAGCTTGTGTCCCGAGGTAGCATCCACTAGTTGATCAATTCTGGGCAATGGAAAGTGATCCTTTGGGCATGCCTTGTTGAGATCGGTGAAATCAACACACATTCTCCATTTATTATTTTTCTTCTTTACCATCACATGTGCTAACCAGTCTGGATATTTCACATCTTCAATGAATTGGGCTTTCTGGAGCTTCTCGACCTCCTCTTGTATAGCTTGATTCTTCTCGGGACTAAATACTCTTCTTCTCTGCTTTACAGGTTTGATCTCCTTATTCGCATTAAGCTCATGACATAAGAAGTTCGGATCTATTCCTGGAATGTCTTCATGACTCCATGCAAAAGTTTTCTTTCTGTTTCTCAAAAAAGTTATCAACTCCTGTTTTATTGAAACATCCAACAACGAACCTATCTGGGTTACTCGTTCAGGGTGCTCGTCGTCCAGAATAACATTTTCTGTAGATTCCACCACCTGTCCTTTTACAAGTTGGGATTCATCTCTGGGATCAAGTTTTTTAATTTCTGTACCTTCCTCCACGTGGTAGGTAGTAGTCTTTTTCCTTGACTCTTCAAGCTCCTCTTGCTCGGCAGACGAATAATAGCATTCCCGAGCTACTTTTTGATCACCTTTCACAACTCCTACTCCAAAATTTGTTGGGAATTTTAAGCACTGATGTATTGTAGATGGGACTGCTTCGAACTTCTTCAAACCAACTCTTCCCATGATGATGTTGTAAGCTAACTGCACATTCTTATCCATCACAAAGAAGCGTATTCTCTCTGTTCAACAAGCAGGCCAAGTTCCAATGAATATATCCAACTTGATCGTCCCAAGTTGAAAAACTTTCTCGCCAGCAAAACCCAGGAGAGGTTTGTGATAAGGTTCCAATTGAGATAATTTCAAATTTAAACTGTCAAAGCATGAGTAGTACATGATGTCCGCCGAACTACCATTATCTACCAAAACCCTTGAAATCACTACTTATTTCATCCTCATTTTGATCACTAAAGGGTCGTCGTGAGGGTAAAGAACACCTGCTAGGTCGTTTTTTGAAAAACCAATGACCAACTTATCTTTGTTTATCTTCCTCGGGCGATCCTCCTCAGCCAAATTTATTCGCTGAATATACGAACAAGCTTGAGCCTCTCCAAGGTAAGCCTTTCTTTCTGCAGTAAGGTCTCCTCCTCCTGCATCTCCTCCTGTAATGACATTACAATCAAATGATCCAAAACGTATGGAAAATACCTCTCGTTCTGGCTGTCTTGGTTTCTTAGGAAGATCGGGGTCATCATCTGGATCATCTTCATGGTCTCTTTTCTTTTTCTCCTCTGCTCGACGAGGAGATCTGGATCTTTCTCTAGTTCGGTCATTATTCCTTCTTTCACCTCCCCGATCAACATACTTTGTCAGCTTTCCTCTTCGGATGAGTGTTTCAATCTCGTTCTGAAGATCTATGCAATTTTTGGTCATATGGCCATGATCCGTATGGAACTCGCAATATTTCTCCCTATTCCTCGTGTCAGGGTCTGACCTCAGTTTCTTTGGCCACTTTACTTCCTCGTTATTCTTGATTTCTTCCAAGACATGATTAATACCCATTTTCAAAGGAGTATAATTATCGAATTTCTTCAGGACTTCCCATGACGACTTATTATTCTTGGAATGTGTGTCACCGCCATTGCCCTTATGCTCTTTCTTTTTAGATTTGTCGCCTTCCTCCTTGGTCTCTTTATCCATATTCTTCTTCGCAGCCATAGCCTCCTCGGCATTCATGATTTTAGCCGCTTTTGCCATCAACTCTGACATAATTGTAGGTGGATCTTTGGCCAAGGTGTAATACAACTTGTTAGGCAGCAACCCACTCATCAAGGCGGTGATTGCTGTCTTCTCTTCATAATCTGTGACTTCCAGCTTCTCGTTATTGAAACGAGTTATGTAATCTCTAGTACTCTCACCAGATTTTTGTCTAACACTTAACAAGTGTGCTACTCGTTTGACTGGCTTTGCTCCAAAACAGAAATTGCCGATAAACAACTTGGCTAATTGAAAGAAAGTTGAAATCTTACCCCGAGGAAGATTGTTGTACCATATCTGAGCAGATCCAGTAAGAGTTCCTGAGAATGCTTTGTATCTCATCTCGTCAGGGACTGCATAGATGTCGGCAGCAGCTTGATATTGCTCTATGTGAAGAACATGATCTGTCTTTCCATCATATTTGGGGGTTACTACGGGTGCTTTAAACTTTGACGGTGTAGGAAAATCCACAATAGCCTTGACAAAAGCTGTCCCTTGAACAAAAGTTCGTTGTAGGGGATTCTTCGCCTTAGCCATTTCTCCCAATCTATCATCCAACCGTTGAATGGAACCTTTCCACGCATCATTTCCTTCCTCGGGTCTATTAGTTCGAGCAATTGATTGTTCTGAAGTGGCCTTTTGAGATCTATCTTGACGAGCAACTGGTCGTGATTGTGCTGATCCTTCCTTTAGATCTGATGGTTGTCGAAAACTCCTCGACATGGTCTTAGGTGGACTCCTATTCCTCCTAGGGCCTAATCGAATGAAAGGAGACACCCTACTCAGTCTTTCTAAAGCACTGGGTCTCTCTAGAGAGAGAGTGATACGTTGTTCAGTATCAGTAACGCGTATTGACGAAGTTCGCCCAGGTTGATAAGAGAAATCATCAGATTCTTCATTACGATACGCATCTGTACGCCTAGATCGTGAAGAAAGTAAATAGGTTTGCCTCTGACCACTTCGATGTCCTGAATGTGCAGGTGCGCCGCCATGAAGGGTTTGTATGAGTTGTCGCATCGTCTCTTGCATGGCGGTTTGTCCTTGAGCCAGATTCGTCATAATTCCAGCCAGATCTGGAGGCACAGAGGGATTTGGAGGATTTCCAGCATTTCCAGCATTTCGATTGTTGGATTCTAGATTATCTGCCATTGATGATGAATGATTTTTGGTGAAAAACGATAACAACAGTCGTTTCCCACAGACGGCGCCAATCTGTTGATGTAAAAAATTAGATCACTCTAATTATTCAATCACAGATAAATAGATGAGACAAAGAATTTTAAAGTGGTTCAGCCTTATAAGAATGGCCTACGTCCACTGTTATGTTATTGCTGAATGTTTTGGGAATTCTCGATTACGAGTTCTATCAAGAAATTCCCGTCCCCTTGAATGAGGGTGATACAAGGTATTTATAGCTCTTAGGTTGTACATGAAAGGGTGGTACATTAAATGATATACATATGAAAGGGTAATTCATTTAATGCTATTCAAGCGTGTGTGTCAAGATGATAAGCATTCAATGATTAGTTGAACTGTTGATTATCTGGCAATAAATGTTGTGGCCGAGGTGCAGCTGCTGTGGTGGAGATGCAGCTCGGACCGCCTTAGTTGTTCGTCGTTCAGGAGTTCCTCGGAGTGTTGGAGTTCCTCGGAGCGCTGGAGTTCCTCGGAGTATCCTTGTTGCTCGGAGCGAACATGACTTGATCGGGGAAATGAACTTCCTCGTTGTTATTGTGCCACGTAGATTGACATGTGTCTTCTTATTATTCGTCCATATCAGCATACTAATTTTGGTATCAACAACGTTAGAGGTAGACAAAAATTAACTTGACGGAATACCATGAAAAAGGACATGGAATCAGGTGGTTTTATCAAGAATATTGCATTGAACAAAGCTATCCGTGCTTTTTCCTTTCTTTTGTTCTCCTCTTTTTTGTCCTCTTTTTTCTCTTCTCTTTTGGTCGGTTCTTCCGTGTCCTCTTTTTTCTCCTCTTTTTGTCGGTTCTTCTGTATAATTTACAATTTGTGATTCAGCCCCTTTAAACATCCAATTGCTAAAAATGAGTTCCATTAGCCCGGAGATATCAAAAGAAAAAAAGGGGATTTTTTTATACAATAAATCCACTTCTAAAAAATTCCTAGATGATTTCTAATCGGGAAAGACTAAACACAAAGGAAATATGTAATAACATCTCAAGGGAATGTTACTAATGAAACATGTAGGAATACTAAGGCCTAGTCTTTTTTTGTTGTTGAACTTCATAAGTAAAAAAACATAAAAAGATAGATCACTATCTATTATAGACCTTTATTTCCCATTTGATCGAATTCGTACCGTCTCCCAACTGTTTCACAGAGGCAGTCGGGAGACGGTATATTATATTCTTGATGAGGGGTTTCCGAAAATAAATTCTTTTTGCACGTTTTCTATAAAAAAAAGTAAATTATCCATCCAATCTAATATTTAGTGAATGCCTGAACACTTTAAGGAAAAAGATTTTATTGAGTTGAATGGTTCCTTCCATGAAATGCAGTCACCTGGTTCCTTACAATCGCAACATATGTCTTAAGATTATTGTTAAATGGTCTCAAATCGGGGCTTGGCCAATGGGGCCTTACCTTTTTGCTTCTTTATTATACAAGTTAACAAACCTTGTAGGATTTGATATAGTAGTAGTAAAATTGCGACATTCCTTTTTGCGGTTGTTCTAGTCTCTATGGGAAGAAGAATGATGTGTTTGATTATTTTCCGTAGAAATTTGGAATCTATATTTATTTATCCACCGTCACCCCACAACAGCCAATTGGTAGTGTTTGATACTCTTTTTTTTTCATGGAAAACTTTCCATATCGAAGAATGTACAACTTTTTTAGTTTTTAACTTTTATTTTTCCACCTCCCCCACAAGTTAAAAATGTAGCCTATATACAACCCATTGTCTACATAAACAACCTCTTTTCAATTATTACAATAAAAAATGTGAAAGATGGAATTTGAGATTGAAAACATTTTTCAAGTAAAACTTTATTAAATTACACAATTTGAAGATTTCGGCAAAATAAATACAAATATGTCCTTCAAAATAAATATACACAATAGGTTGTATCTTCGTCTTTTTTTTTTACATAACTACACAACACGAGGACGTAAATGTCATCAACACATGAACAAGTACTGGAAGCAAAAAAAAATTTGGGCACGAACATGGCAAGACACCATTGGTCATAAATTAAAATGACTTGAATTCAACTTGGAAGGGTTTGTGTTAAATTTTCACCATTATTGCCGAACCTAAGCATGTGATTTTAAAGCTAGTTATTACTCCATCCATTTCAAATTAATAGTTGTTTTTCTTTTTTTATAATCAAACTAGCCAAATTTGATAATAGTGAACAAGTTTTAATCTTGACCGTTGATCGAGTCTTGTTCCTAGAAACGAGAAAAAAGAGAAAGGATAATAAAAACATTAATTTGTTTACGAGTGTGGTGTAGAAGAGAATGCATTTTCCCATAACTATCTCAAAGTTGAGGATAAAAGAAAGGAATTATAAGAAAATTACTAATATAACTCACAAATAATATATTCAGGAATCAGTAGATACTATCAATGTTCCATTCATTTAAATTTAATTTCTTTTACCGTCCTCTTTCTAATTTAAGGAGTACTCGTCAAAATGAATACTTTTCCTCATTTCTCTCTCTTTATCTAGAGTTATCGGCATATTGTAAAATGTCATTTTTTCTGTTTCATTTTGTGTTGTGGCTGCCGTCAACATATTTGTAAAAAAAAATTGGGTGAACAAAATTAGTTATATAGTGCAATCAATTTTGCTAAATAAAACGTGGCGAAGCTAGGCTCCCACAACACTTTACTTGTTGCGCGAGCGTTGCTTTTTTTTTAATAGTGTTTTTGTATTTTTTTTAAAGTTTTTTTCTGTATTTTTTAAATATTTTTTTCACTCTTTATTCTGCATTTCACTTGTCGCGAGAACGCTTTTTTGCTTATTGCCTTGGAGCAAATCAACTTTTAGGGAGAGTAAAAATGCATTTGAGTATTTGCAGTGCAAAAGAAATATAAAATTGCTTTGAAGGTGGTCTTAAACAATAATATACTTTCTCTTATTTCCTCGTAATTTTAAATATGAAAATATTACACCTTTTCGAATCTCAATCGTTTGCGCAATTTCAAAATTTCAATGGTTAACATCTTCTCATGTAATCCATTGTCAATGAAAAATTGTGCTTATTGTATAGTGCAAGTTTGTGTCATGTGATGACGTCATGATCACTAACAAACGTGTGAACAAGCGAGACTTCTCTTGCTCGAAACTGTGGAATAAATGGAATGATGAAATTTATCCCTTAACTATGGTGAACAAGTAAATCTTAGTCAAACATTCATTATTAATTTTGTCCGACCTAAAAAAAATATTAAATGCCAAAAATATCGAAATAATAGATTGTTGCGGTTTCGACAATCAATCTCTTGTATTATGTCAAGCTGTTATAAATTAAATTATACTACCTTCTTCGTATCATTTTTCGACAAACATCACTCAAAGCCTGTATGACAAATCCATTCCTTTCTATGATTGCAAAAATCTACATGTTGTTGGCACTAATGTCATTATTGGCTTGGGAAGGGAAAATTATAACCTAGTGATTGATTGCATTATAAACAAGTGTGCGGGAAAGGATTTGTACAAGCGACCAAATCTTTTGTTTGTACGTCCCATTACTCGTCTCTTATTGGCAAATAATGTTCATATTTACTATAAGGAGATAAATGAAAGATGATATAAACTACACCACATTTTATGATGGTAAGAGGAAATTTCCCAAACATACTCCACTCCCTGCTATGGATGAAGTGAACAAAGTTATCACCCAAGGAGTTGGTGTTGAAACTTCTCAATCATGACATAGGGCCACACCACCCTCGCATTCAACTAGCACCCACATTTTTTATGATGAGATCACACAAATATTTAGTAGGGTTTCTCACTTATTATGTCCTCAGATTGCCACCCAGGTTACCTCATTCCTAGAGTATCAAACTATAATTAAAAACTCAGTCTTCATTCAAATGGATGCCATGTAACAGGATGTTATCGATATTCAGAAAGAAGTACGTATACTTAGACGATATCAAGAAAACTCTAGTGAAGATGACGACGACGACGACGACGATGATGATGATGATGATGATGATGATGATGATGATGATGATGATGATGACGAGGAAGAAGAATAAGAGGTGGTGATATCTTTTGGCAATTGGCATTAATTAGAAATCTTTTTGTTATCATAAACTTTATTTAGTTATTTTTGTTTTGGTGACTTTTTTATGTCGCTTTTGGATATTATGGTTGTGTACATAGAAGGTGGGAGTATAAATTTTGATGAAGCTCTCATTAGCGTCTTTGGATACTTTTTATGGCATTTATATGTCATTTTAGATATATATGTGCTTAGTTCAATCATACCTCTATCATGATTATTTATCTTTTGATCCTTAACGCATTATATCATGTTCTTTTATTTGACACACCATGGATTATGTAGGTTTATTATTCACTCGCTTTATTACCTACTAAACCATGATTCATACTTGTTTCCTTGCACATATGCCTCATTATATCTATTTTATAGTGCACTTTTACATGCTCTAGCTTGATTACGTTATTTTGCAATCTCTATTAGTGGAATATGGACTAGATTCCTTGAATTTGATATTCTATCTTGGTTTAATTTTGATTGAAATGACTTATTATATGGTCATTCTTATTACACTTGTTTAATTTAATGTTTCTTTACCTTTGTCAATTCACTGAAAAAAAGGGGAGGAGGGAAAGATTAGATTAAGGGGTAGTTGTAATTAAGAACACGTTAATTGTTGGCACTCTCTATGAAGGATATGGTGGAAAAAAGTGTTTAGTGGGTTTAGCATTGGGAGAAACGTGAATTTTAGATCAAATGGTTTTGGTTATTGAAAATCTTTCCTTATGCTCCTCTTCACTTGGGTGGAAATAGGAGATTTGGGGTAAAACAAGATTTTGTTAAAAAAGAAAGTTTATAATAAGGATGTTATGTGCCTCAAGTTGTTTCAAGGGTTGTCACTGATATACCCATATTTACCCCCTGACTGCCGGGATCAAGGCAACCCCTTCAGACGACCCTCCGAGGGGCCGACCCTTCAACAGGACCCGGACGACCCTCCGAGGAGCCGACCCTTCAGCAGGCTCCGGACGACCCTCCGAGGGTCCGACCCTTCAACAGGCCCCGGACGACCCTCCGAGGGGCCGACCCTTCAGCAGGCCCCGGACGACCCTTCGAGGGGCCGACCCTTCAGCAGGCCCCGGACGACCCTTCGAGGGGCCGACAGTACGAGGCTTAAATTGGACCATACTCACTACCAGGGGGAACTTTGCCCTCGGCCTCATATCATAGGCCGAGGGTGACATCATCTCAGCGCGTGGTTTGGGAGACGCGTGGAACAGTGCGCGTGAGGCTCATATGACACGTGGCAGACCGTTATAACCGAATCACACCCTCACGTGAGGGAATATTATGCCATCATTTGGCATCTACAGGTGTCAACAGGGAATTGGTTAGATCATCATTCACATGCACCATGCTTACTTGGGGGGTACACTACACCCCCCAAGACTTATATATACTTGTCACCTACAACCCTACAGGGGATCAGATAATCGCAACCCTAGCTAAGAACCCTGCTTGTACACACAGTAGAGAGAGAGAGCTTATGTGCATTGTATCCAAGGCCATTAGTGCCCATACATAGTGGATCACACACTCACAGTGGATGTAGGCCAACTTGGCTGAACCACTATATATCATCATCTTACTCCTCTTATACTCATCCCCTTCTACACCCATATACACTTACATACTTACATACCTGCATCTCTATGGCTGCCATGGCTACTACTGTTTGAGCTCATTATCACTTATCCGGTGGTGCTAAATCTTAGCATCATCAGTTTGGCGCCGTCTGTGGGAACGAGAAGACATCTCTTCCTTTGTACAGCTTGACCTCACTGGGCACTCTGGTGGTGAACCAACACTCCCCCTGAGAGGAGGTGTTTCACCATTGAAAGAGACCCACTAAGGTTCCCAAGCTAACCAGTATTTTCTTCAGTTCAGCTCTTCATAGCTCAAGCACATGGCACCTGAGATGCCACCGCCACCACTTCCCCCGCCGGATGATGGGGGAAGACCCAGTTCCAGTCAGCCACCACCTCAGTCTGAGATGGCTGATGTGGCAGCAGCCCTAAAGTCTCTAGCAGCCAGCCAGCGGATGATGCAGGAGCAGTTTACAGCTCTAAGTCAGAATATACTGAGACCACCAGGGGTCTCACCTGAGATGATTACTCCTGCAGCAGCTCCAGGACATCATGAGGCCAGGGGACCACCCCAGGCACCACATAAAGACCTGCCACCCCCTCAGCGGCGTAGGGATGTTGCTGACCCCCGGCGTTTACGCCTGGGGAGGCAAGGAAACCCTTGCCCTGAGGACAGGTATGATGATCTGGAGGAAGAAGAGGCTCCAGTAGAATGCTGGGAGCCATATGAGGTCTCCAACAATACAGTACGACCCCTCCAGGACAGTAGAGGAAAGTGCGGGAGACCAAACCCTGATGATCGCCCAAGAGGCTCTGCTTTTGACCGCCTGAGCAGGGGGTCGGCCTTCGAGAGGCTGGGCCCAGTGAATGACCTGCGGGACAAGTTGTCCAAGTCAAGAAGCGCAGCGAGATCTAGGAAAGAAGCAGAAGGCCGACCCCAAAGACGGGATGACGGCCAAAGGGAAGTAAACAGCCGACACAGGCCTGCCATAGCGGAGCCCTCCATCCACCTCCGAGAGGCAGCAGGGGATAACATTGGCCAGGCCGACCCTGTGAGGCCCTGGAATGACTCAATCCAGAGGTTAGAGGATAAGATTGGCGACATACTGAAGAGCCGGGACCCTCTTCAGAGGGGATACACCATAGGCTCACCCTTTGTGGCAAAGATAGTCAACTTCCCCACGCCATCAAAGTTCAGGCCTCCTGTGGTCACCCCAAGATACGATGGGAGCACCAACCCTGTCCACCACGTGGAGATGTATCAATCCGCAGCAGACATATACTCTATCTCAGATGAGATGAGATGTCGTGCCTTCTCTGGTACCTTGACAGGGGCTGCGCATGTCTGGTACACATCTCTTCCAAAAAATTCTATTGGAAGCTTTAAGCAGTTGGCAGACCTGTTCATCCATAATTTCTGCTTTGGGGTGAGGCCACAGAAGAAGACCACACACCTGCTCTATGTTAAGCAGGGAAAGAACGAGACTCTGAGAGACTACATAGCCAGATTCAATAAAGAGAAGCTGGAGGTGGAAGACTATGAGGAGAGCATAGCTATGACAGCCCTGATTGGAGGGCTCCAGAAGGGGAAGCTATTATGGAAGCTGGCCGAAGACCCTCCGAGGACGATGGCTGAGCTGTTGTCAACAGCAGGGAAGGTGATGAACGCCGAAGAGGCGATGGCCGCAAAACATGAAGACGAAAAAGGAGGTGCAAGTGGGAATAAATACCTCAAGAAGAACAAAGAGGGGAAGAAGAGGACCATGGATGATAAGTTCGCGGGGTACACCCCTCTGACGGTCAGCTGTGAACAGATCCTCAATGAGATAAAGAGTGACCGAACGCTGAAGTGGCCTGAGAAGCTGAGGGCAGCCCCCGGCAAGAGAAATAGGAACCTGTGGTGTGAATTTCACCAAGACCACGGCCACGTAACAGACAAATGCTTTGCTCTGAAAGATGAGATTGAGAAGATGCTGAAGGAAGGGAAGCTCAGAAAGTACGTCGATAAAGCCGACTTCAAGAGGGGCCGAGGGGACGACCCCAGAAAGAAGCGAGTCGATACCTGCAGAGAAGGTCCTCAAAAAAGAGGGGACGACCCCTCTGATTATGAGGACGACCCTGACCTCCCGCCGAGAGACGACCAAGGCCCTGTCAAGAGGCTCAATATGATCTCGCTCGGGGTGGGAATGATCTCCGGGGGTTTAGCAGGAGGAGGGTCTGAGGTCGCCGACAGGAAGGCCCATGTCGCTGAGGCTAAGGCAGTGATGAAGACGGTGCACTCAACCTCCGTAGAGGTCAAGTCAGAAAAAAGGAAGAAGGTTGATATGGACACTTTGATTGTGGGATTTTCAAGAATGGACTTCAAGGGCCTATTGGCCCCGCATGATGACCCTCTCGTCATCACCACCAGGGTGCACGGGTGCGAAGTGCCGAGGATCCTGGTGGATGGGGGCTCATCCGCAGATGTGATGTTTTGGCCATGCTTCAAGGCCTTGGGCCTCAGTCGTGCCAGACTTGTCCCATACCATCATCCATTGATTGGGTTCAGTGGGGAGAAGGTTCACCCCCTAGGAATATATGAGGCTGATGTTAGGATGGGGGACGAGTGGCCGAGATGGCTCACCAAGAGGGTCAGTTTCTTTGTGCTGGATGAGCATGTGTTTTCGGCATACAACATCATACTGGGACGTGTGGCCCTCAAGGGGTTTGAAGCTGTGCCGTCCACGGTCCACCAGATGGTTAAGTTCCCTACCCCTTATGGGGTGGGGGAAGTTCAGGGAGACCAGACGACAGCAAGAGAGTGCTACTACAACTCCGCTGAAGAAAGGGAGGCACACAAGAGGGCTACAGCCACTTACAACATTGATACCCTAGACCCCAGGGATGAGACGAAGCTCAAAAAAGGAGAGGCCGCTGAGGAGGTAGAACCCATCATCCTCGATGAGGATGACCCGGGAAAAACCGTCCAAGTTGGCAAATCTCTGAATCCCAGTATCAAGGAAGACCTCATCAAGCTGTTGAGGAGAAGGCGAAGCGTCTTCGCGTGGAGTCATGTAGATATGCCAGGGATCGACCCTGAAATCATGTGCCACAAACTCAATGTGGTAGAGGGAGTGAAGCCGATAAAGCAGAAGAGGAGGATTTACTCTAGAGAAAAGTATGAGGTCATCAGGGATGAGGTCAAAAAATTAGAAGACGCTGAATTTATCAGAGAGGTCATCTACCCTGAATGGTTGTCCAATGCAGTCATTGTCCCAAAGGCCAACGGGAAGTGGCGAATGTGCGTGGACTTCACAGACCTCAACAAGCATTGTCCCAAAGACAGCTTCCCTCTCCCCCGCATCGACCAGATGGTAGACGCTACCGCAGGCCATGAGCTCATGAGTTTCATGGATGCCTACTCAGGGTATAATCAGATTTTCATGAACCCAGAGGACTCGGAGAGGACCGCCTTCATCACTGACAAGGGGACATACTGTTACAGGGTCATGCCCTTTGGCCTAAAAAATGCGGGGGCAACGTACCAGCGCCTCGTAAACAAAATGTTCGAAGACCAAATTGGGAAGTCTATGGAGGTTTACGTAGATGACATGCTGACTAAGAGTCTGAAGGCAGAGGATCATGTGGTAGACCTGGAAAGGACCTTTAATACAATGGACAAATACAAAATGAAGCTCAATCCGGCCAAGTGTGTCTTCGGGGTCGGAGCGGGGAAGTTCTTGGGGTTCATTGTCAATCAAAGAGGCATCGAGGCCAATCCTGAAAAGATAAAGGCCCTTATTGAGATGAAGACCCCCAAGTCCATTAAAGACGTTCAGAGGCTCACAGGGAGGGTGGCTGCCTTGAACAGATTTGTGTCAAGGGCTACAGACAGGTGTCTACCATTCTTCAAGATCCTCAGGAAAGCCTTTGAATGGAGCGAAGAGTGTGATGAGGCTTTCAAGCAGCTGAAATCATACTTAGGGTCTCCCTTGCTGCTGTCACGACCCGTGCAGGGTGAACGACTGTACGTGTACCTTGCTGTCTCAGAATCCGCTATCAGTGCAGCAATCGTAAGAGACGAAGATGGGATACAGAAGCCCGTATATTTCAACAGCAAGGCACTCCGGGGGGCAGAGCAGAGATACCCGAGGATGGAGAAGTTGGCCTATGCCTTGATCCATGCCTCAAGGAAGATGAAACCATACTTCCAGTCCCATACTATGGTCATCCTTACTGACTCTCCTCTGAGGTAGGTCCTACACAAGCCTGAAAAATCAGGAAGGCTAATGACCTGGGCTATAGAGTTGGGGGAATTTGACATTGTGTATCAGCCTAAGACAGCCATTAAGGGGCAAGCCTTGGCAGACTTCGTGGCTGAGTTCACATGGGAAGAAGATGAGGCCGAGGGTGAGACCCTCGGGAAGGCAGATACAGAAGACAGACCCGCAGACACACCCGCAGAAATGGCTGAGACGAGCACCGCTAGAAGGAAAGTGACTGAAAACGAAGAGGGAAGATACATCTTTAGACAGGGGTCCCTCTCTGAGGGAAATTTTTCTGAAGGAAAGACTCCGTGGAGCCTCTTCGTTGACGGGTCCTCATGTGATAGTGGAAGTGGTGCTGGACTGATACTATCAGCACCCGATGGCACAGACGTCGAGTACGCCCTGAGGTTCAATTTCAAAGCCTCCAACAATGAGGCTGAGTATGAGGCCTTGATAGCTGGCCTCTCCTAGGCCAAATCCCTTAGTGTCAGCCAAATTTTGGTTCACAGTGATTCAAGGCTGGTGGTGAATCAGATACTAGGAGCCTATGAGGCCAAAGACGAGAGGATGGCTAGGTATCTTGATAAGGTGAGGTCATTGCTGAAAAACTTCAAAGAAGTGAAATTCAAGAGGATACCTAGGATCGACAATGGCCGTGCTGACGCCCTTGCAAGGTTGGCCTCAGCTACTAGGACAGACATAAGGAGGACAGTCCCGGTAGAAATCTTGCTTCGACCAACTATCGAAGACGACGAGGGAACACTTGGTGTTTGCATGAATGTTTCTCAAGAACCTTCATGGATGGACCCCCTGATCAGATACATTAGAGGGGGAGAGATGCCAGAAGCGAGCCAAGAGAGGAAGAAGCTGAGGTACAGGGCTGCAAAGTTCGCTGTCATCGGAGACACGCTGTATAAAAAGGGGTTTCTGCTCCCCTTACTTAGGTGTGTGCATCCCTCAGAGGTCCCTTCCATTTTGCAAGACGTGCATGAAGGGTCGTGTTCAAGCCATATTGGGGGTAGATCCTTGGCAAAGAGGGTGATCACCCAAGGCTACTGGTGGCCGACCTTAGGAAAAGATGCCGCCGCATATGTTAAAAAGTGTGATAAATGCCAAAGATTTGCTACCATCCCTCACCAACCTCACCAGCCTCTCACCTCCATTACATCCCCATGGCCGTTCGCAATATGGGGGATTGATCTGGTAGGACCCTTACCGAGAGCAGTCAATAACTATCGGTTCCTCATCGTAGCAATTGACTACTTTTCAAAGTGGGTAGAGGCCGAGCCGATGGTCACGATCACGGAGCAGAAGACCTTCCAGTTCATCTGGAAGAATGTGATATGCAGATATGGTCTACCCAACACCCTCATCTCGGATAACGGGACCCAGTTCAAGAATGCCTCTTTACAGAAGTACTGTGAGAGGGTAAGTATCAAACAATTTTTCTCCACCCCAGGCCGACCTCAGGCCAATGGGCAAACGAAGTTACGAACAGGACAATCCTAGATGGGATTAAGAAGAGGCTTGAGGAGGCAAAAGGAAGATGGGTCGAGGATTTATATGCAGTATTGTGGGCATACAGGACGACAGTAAGGACCCCTACCGGGGAGACCCCATTCATGTTAGCTTATGGATCAGAAGCAGTCATCCCCACCGAAGTGGAGTTTCCTACTCATAGGGTCGAAATGTATGATCCCCAGGGGAATATGGAAGAGAGAAGACTTGACCTAGACCTGATTGAGGAAAGAAGGGAGGATGCTGAGATAAGGCAAGCTTCCTACCAGCAGAGGACCGCAAAGTTTTACAACCAAAGGGTGAAACAGAGGCCTATCGCAGTGGGAGACTTGGTTCTTAAAAAGACTTGGCAGAAACCCAACAAGCTCCATCCTAATTGGCATGGCCCATATAGGGTCATCGATGAAGTTGTCCCAGGGACCTACAGGCTAGAAAACTTAGAAGGGGAACCTTTTTCAAACCCCTGGAATGCAGATCATTTGAAGAAATACTATCAGTAGTGTTGTAAGGTCTTGAAAGGCCATAATTGTAATTGGGGTTGCTCCAACAGAACACTTGGAAAATTAATGAGAAATATCAGTGTTTCCTTCATCCTATTGTCAGTCCTAGCATGCATGGGAAGTTGAACCCTCGGCTATAATGGGGACCAGTGGAGGGGACGACCCCTCCACTCTCCTCAAAAAAGACGAGGGAAGACTATATTAAAATCCATTAATTTGGTTAGTTGATCCCTCGGCTATAATGGGGACCAGTGGAGGGGACGACCCCTCCACTCTCCTCAAAAAAGACGAGGGAAGACTAGATTAAAATCCATTAATTTGGTTAGTTGATCCCTCGGCTATAATGGGGACCGGTGGAGGGGACGACCCCTCCACTCTCCTCAAAAAAGACGAGGGAAGACTAGATTAAAACCATTAATTTGGTTACTTGAACCCTCGGCTATAATGGGGACCAGTGGAGGGGACGACCCCTCCACTCTCCTCAAAAAAGACGAGGGAAGACTATATTAAAATCCATTAATTTGGTTAGTTGATCCCTCGGCTATAATGGGGACCAGTGGAGGGGACGACCCCTCCACTCTCCTCAAAAAAGACGAGGTAAGACTAGATTATAATCCATTAATTTGGTTAGTTGATCCCTCGGCTATAATGGGGACCGGTGGAGGGGACGACCCCTCCACTCTCCTCAAAAAAGACGAGGGAAGACTAGATTAAAATCCATTAATTTGGTTAGTTGAACCCTCGGCTATAATGGGGGCCAGTGGAAGGGACGACCCCTCCACTCTCCTCAAAAAAAGACGAGGGAAGACTAGATTAAAATCCATTAATTTGGTTAGTTGAACCCTCGGCTATAATGGGGACCAGTGGAGGGGACGACCCCTCCACTCTCCTAAAAAAAGACGAGGGAAGACTAGATTAAAATCCATTAATTTGGTTACTTGAACCCTCGGCTATAATGGGGACCAGTGGAGGGGACGACCCCTCCACTCTCATCAAAAAAGATGAGGGTGGACTTGATTTAAAACACCATAATTTGGTGGTAAACACCCTCGGCTATGAAGAGGGCAAATGGGAGAGACGACCCCATTTACCCTCAAAATGACGAGGGAGGAGTTGGTAATATTGTTAATTTCTAAGCATCACAAAGCGAAGACAGGAATAGAAGACAGTGATTATATTACAAATAAGGGAAATGTTTGATCAACAAAAATACAAAAAAATGTTACAAGAAGAGGGTGTGGGCCACAGACAGCCACCCTATTGAGCACACTCAGAGGGCACATCGATTACAGGGGTCTCATCTACGACCACTAGAGGCTGATCCTCAGATGTGCCGGTACCCTCAACGTGGACTTGGGATTCAACCTGTGCCAAGGCCTCAGCAATTAAGGGGTCATCTAGCTGGACGGCTTCAAGGGAGGGGCGGATAGTCGTCACTGCATCAGCAAATTTTAGGACAACCCACCGACAGGCGGTCCTAATTCCCCTCTCAAGATACTCAAGGCCGAAGCCTTGAAACTCGTCTGAAACCTTATAGGCCTCAACAGCATCGGCCCCGGCCTTCCTTACTGCACCCTCAAGCTCGGTCTTGAAGTGAGCCCCCAGGTTATTCAAGGCCGCATCCTTGTCTTTAATAAGGTCGTCCTTGGCCTTCAGGTCTGCCTCATGCTGCGTCTGTAGCTCATTCAAGACCCTGGTATGCTCAACCCTCATACCCTCCAGCTCAGCCCTTGCAGTACCCAGCTCAGCCTTTGCAGCATCCAGTTCAGTCTGCAGAAGAGCCTCCTGCTGAATGGCCCTGTCAGCCTCTTGAAATTTCAGCTGATTCTCGGCCATCCATTTTGTAGCCGACGCCCAAGCACAAATAGACTGTACAAGAACAAGCAAACATTAAGAGGCCGAGGGAACAGATTGACAAAAAATTAACTGAGGAAGTACGGTAGAAACAAATACCTGGGCCATGGTATGCAGACCGTAATCATACACCTTGGCAGGGGGCATCTTCGACAAAAAGTCGTAGTCAGAGGCCGAAGGGGCAGAAAACATGGAGACCTTGGCCGCCCTTAAGTTGGCTATGAGGGAAGAAGGGTCAGACCTCAAGGATGCTAAATTTTGAGACCAAAATGCCCCCATGCTGGAGGCAGACCCCTCAGACACTTCTGCCCTCGCCCTCGTCCGTGCATCAGGACGAGAGCCCTCAGGAGCTTCAGGCTGCTTCCTTTTCCGACTATCCACGGTCGGCTCTACCGGCCTCGGCCCCTCGGCCGTTGACTTCCTCTGGGCTTGCTGAGGTTCCTTCCCTTTCTTCTTGCCAAGACCGGACAACAAGCTGGGGGCAGTCATCTCCCACAATTGGTCAGAAATGTTCGCAGGACGACCTGAAAAGAAGGAAATACGTCAGAAAGATACAGAGGCAAAGAGGGAACACTTAGAAGGAATCATAATGCGAAAATGGAAAAACACTCACATAATTCTGTCAAAGGGCCGACCCTCAGGCCAGCTTCTTTGAGGTGATGAGGGGTCATTAGATCTTCAAATTTTGGAAGTCCACCCTCTTTCCCCTGGTCCCTCAGATAGTCAACAATTACCCTCTCTTCCTGACTTAATCCAGGGTCAGACCGTGCCCTCATGGAAGGTTTGGACCATACCTGGGAAACCCTCGGACTATCTTCAAGAGGATCAACCCCAGAGGGGAACTCCCAGTCCCCAGAGATGAAGAAATACCTCTTCTTCCAGTCATGATTTGAGGTCTGGGCTACATGAAGGATCTTCTTGTCAGACTTCCTGGCCCCTAAGTGGTAGTAACCAGGCTGCTTGGACGATGAGGTAATGTTATAACAACCTATGAATAAGTCTGCTGAGGGCTCATCTGTGAAGACACTCTTCCAAAGAGATATATAGCCAAGAATTGCCCTCCAAGAGTTGGGGGGGAGCTGAGAGGGGGAAACCCCAAGGGCAGACAGGATCTCAACAATGGTAGGATGCAGAGGGAACCTAACACCTACCCTAAGCATCTGCTCGTAAACAGCAACCTCCCCCTCGTCTCCCTGATAAACTCGCTCATCGGGGTTGGGAACCCTCATAGTCACAGAGGACTTTATGCCGAACTGATGCCTCCACAGCAAGAGGTCACGATCCTTCACAGTGGAAACATAAGCAGAGGCGTGAGAAGTGTCAATGGGATCATCATCAGAGTCCTCAGCATAACCCTCAGCCTCCTGTCTCTCGTCCTCTTCACCTCTTGGGGGCGAACCGTGAAAAGTCATTTGAAATGCATGGGGGGATAGGGCCGTCACAGGGACAGCCTCAGAGGGTCCCACACCCTCGGCCTGATGGTCCTGGGCGTCCTCAGACGACCCTCTCCTTCCAGAGGGACCAGCACCTGCAGGTGAAGACGCACGCTCGTCCATACCACCCTCAAACGTCTGACTGTCGGATGGACGATAGGACGACCCTTGTGGCTCAGAGGGCAGAATTTTCTTCAAGGGGAGGGGAAAGATGGGTCGTACCCAAATGGGGTCGTCCCGTCGTCTCCTCTCCTCCTCTTCCTCTATGCGCCTGATCTCTATGAAGAACTTCTCCCTCAAGGATGGAAACTCGTCTGCTAAATCGTAAAGCCTCCTAAGCATTAAGGGGGAGACCTAACACTTGAGATGATTTTACTAATCTAACCACAAACAAACTCCAATTGACCAACCTATGACTTTTGGATCTAAAACTGGGAATATGAAAGGTTCGCTCAAGAACACTCAAGAACAGTCGAAGTCGTTCGCCGGAAAAGATGCCAGAGAAATGCGAGAAAAACCAGAAAAATGCTAAAAGGGGTTCGACCCCAACACACAAAGGAAATGGAAGAGCTAGAGGAGAGTTCAGGCAAAGAAGAGTACCTGGAAACAAGAGCAACGGCTGAGTGAAGAGCGATGGAGAAATCAGCGAAGAAACGGCTATGGAGTTAGCTGGAATTGTAGAGAGAGAAAGTAAGGGCGCGAAGATGAAGAAGAAGCTAGAAGGGGAAAAGGATTTGAAAATCCTTTTAATATCTTTGCTAATTAAGGCGGCTCACTTCCCAAAGCAAAACACAGCCCACGAGGAGGATATCATTAGGGCACAAAGCCCCAAGCATAGTACAGCCGCCTTACCTAGGGAACTGGAGATGACAGTGGGCAACCGCCCAAGTGTCACCTCATGTTGACAGGCATCCCTCATCTCACTGACCATACAGCCGCCTTACCTAGGGAACTGGAGATGACAGTGGGCAACCGCCCAAGTGTCACCTCATGTTGACAGGCATCCCTCATCTCACTGACCATACATCCGCCTCAAAAGCAACACTATCCCTCAGCCATCTCAACAACATCAATGGCTAAGGGCTGGGGGGTGATTGATATACCCATATTTACCCCCTGACTGCCGGGATCAAGGCAACCCCTTCAGACGACCCTCCGAGGGGCCGACCCCTCATTTAGCTCCATATGACCCCTCCTGGACTCGGCCTTCAGCAGGACCCGGACGACCCTCCGAGGGGCCGACCCTTCAACAGGACCCGGACGACCCTCCGAGGAGCCGACCCTTCAGCAGGCTCCGGACGACCCTCCGAGGGTCCGACCCTTCAACAGGCCCCGGACGACCCTCCGAGGGGCCGACCCTTCAGCAGGCCCCGGACGACCCTTCGAGGGGCCGACCCTTCAGCAGGCCCCGGACGACCCTTCGAGGGGCCGACAGTACGAGGCTTAAATTGGACCATACTCACTACCAGGGGGAACTTTGCCCTCGACCTCATATCATAGGCCGAGGGTGACATCATCTCAGCGCGTGGTTTGGGAGACGCGTGGAACAGTGCGCGTGAGGCTCATATGACACGTGGCAGACCGTTATAACCGAATCACACCCTCACGTGAGGGAATATTATGCCATCATTTGGCATCTACAGGTGTCAACAGGGAATTGGTTAGATCATCATTCACATGCACCATGCTTACTTGGGGGGTACACTACACCCCCCAAGACTTATATATACTTGTCACCTACAACCCTACAGGGGATCAGATAATCGCAACCCTAGCTAAGAACCCTGCTTGTACACACAGTAGAGAGAGAGAGCTTATGTGCATTGTATCCAAGGCCATTAGTGCCCATACATAGTGGATCACACACTCACAGTGGATGTAGGCCAACTTGGCTGAACCACTATATATCATCATCTTACTCCTCTTAAACTCATCCCCTTCTACACCCATATACACTTACATACTTACATACCTGCATCTCTATGGCTGCCATGGCTACTACTGTTTGAGCTCATTATCACTTATCCGGTGGTGCTAAATCTTAGCATCATCAGTCACTAAAACAAAGAATCCCATTTCAAGGGATATTTGGAAGAAGAAAAACAATTTGTGTGTTGGTATTTGTGTTTCCACATTGATGTGAGTCATCCTTAAGTGTTTCTCCACCTATCATTGATACCGGAGAGGTTTGTCCTCCCACTAGAGTTGTTAAGTGACTGTCATAGCTAGAATTTTATTGTCTCATGTTCCATATCTCATCCTAGGTTATGCTTTGGGGAGTGATTGTATTGTGAGAATTTGTTAGAGGCTGCCTTCATTTGTATATACATGAATTTTTCATCTCTTTCTTTGTTCTTATCTATTAATTTGGATAAAAATCCACAAATATTTTGAGTTTATTTATTTTTGTAAGAGATTTTGTTGTTATGCATATGTTATTTACTTCTCTCATACCTTTTCATTTATATGCTTGACATATGTATGAAAAATCCAATTTTTTTTTTTATTTGTGCTTAACCATTGCTAAATGTTAATGGATAAATTTTGTTATGAAAAGAAAATTCAATAGTTTATTTCCATATATTTATGTGCTTCATGTAAATAATTTATCAAAAATGACATGAAAATAATTTTCTGCAAGTGTATTGTGGATTGTTAGCTTGTATATCACTTACTCCGTTCCATCACACTTATTTTAGAAGTTTATTGAGACTATTCATGAGGATTCCTTTATACTATCATCGTATGTCTTGCTTGTAAAGTCTTAATGATCCGTTTTTTGTGATTTTGAGTGTTATACGTTAATATTTATTGGAGTTGAAAATAGATAGTATATGAGTTAATAAGAGATACCATTAGAATGATAACGCCATATTTGAATTTGAGTATCATTGGGTAGGTGTCATCTACGTGTGTGAAAATGCAATCAACGACACAAGCCAATATGTGAAAAATAGCCACAAGCCAAGTGTTTAACCGACAATGAAAAGAAGATAGGGATATATCTTCAAATTCAAAATGAATTGGCTATTTTAGTTTGACATTCAAAAGATTCAAACAACATGCACTTGAAGAGAACCCTTTTTCACCAAAACTTCCCAGCGCGAAAACCGATGGGAACCAACCCCTTTTAACTGTCATGTCTATGTAATGCCCGTCATTTTGAGGGCCTATTTAAGAATATTATATTAGATTTTATTAATTATTTTAATTATAAATACTTTTACTGATATTGTATTTGAAAAAAAATATTTTTGTTTGAAAACAAATCAAACAATCAAATTTAAATGCAAATGATTTTGGACATTTTATAATGGTTTAAATATGTAATGTAGACAATTATGAATTAAAGGGCAATATAGTAATATGTGTTAGCTTAGGCTCCAATCTAGGTTTTAAGGGAGAGGATTTATAAGGAATAATAGGGCCGATTTTAAGGAAAGAAAGATGAAAAAGAGGCCAAAAATGAAATCCAAAGAGGCAAAAATGAGAGGAATGAGAAGAGTCGGTTTGGAGTGTTTTAGATCTTCTTTTGAAGTGCTTTTGAATGAGATTAGAGAAAAACTCAAGACACCATCCTGACCCAATTTTTGTGTGGAATTCAAATATAAAGATGAATTGGATATTAGGATAATTTTTTAATCTAATTTTTTCGTATTTTTAAAATAGGCCTACAATTGTGGATTTTGACTCTCTTGACATAGTTTCCTAATCCCGTTGTTAATTTAGTGTGCTACACCTATTCAACCTTGATTGTCTTGTTATATCCATGATATGTGTTGCATTTATATATACTATATGCTTGTATACTATATTTGTTGTTGAACCCATTTTGTATATGTTATTTTCATGTCATGTAATTTGGGGTAACGAAACTAGTTGATTTTACGAGCATGTTGGATTATAGAAATTGGGTAAAAAATATGTACACTTGATTTATAGGAATTGAGTTTGAAATTTATTTGAATTGAGATAATGAGGTTATGATGATTATTATTGGAGAATGCATAGGCATCCCTCAAGCAAACCACTCATTGGACGGGGTGTGCTATCGACTATGATTTTTCTTATTATCCAAAGACTAGGTCATGGACCCCGGTTGTTGAGTATGCCAAGTGTTATTATGGTGGGGATGCTAAGATTTTATGGTGGTGATTCCATGTTATTATGGGTTGTGTGCCCAAGTTATGTTACTTATTTTTTAGGGCCATTGGATTGCTGCGAGAATAACTGACAGGATAGTAGACGGCAGTCCATACCGTACTGTGGAAAGTGCGATGAGGATTTTGATATGGGGTTTGGGATTATGTAGTGTCCGCGGTGAGATCCTAGGTTATGATTATATTATTGAGAATTTAGTTTGAGTGTTCATATTGCATACACTCTTGTATTTGATGCACACATACACGAGTATTTGTACGAGCTACTGAATTTTTCGCTCCCCCCTCCCCCTAGTTTCTTGTATTTCAGGTTTGATGCGAGATAAGATTAATGGCATCGTTGAAATTGGGATTGCCATTATATGATTTGGATATTTATTTTTAAATTTAAATTTAAATGTACAACGTTATTTATTATAAATTATTTTATAAATGGATATTTGAGATATAATAAAATTAAGACATTCTATTAAGTTGATTTATGTATTTATGCTTCCGCCAATTCATGTTCAATCTAAATGGCATTTTTTTAATAATTCTCTAACTTATCAATATTTTTCAGTAGCGCCTCCCAGAGTGTTACATATATCCGGCATTACCAAGGAAAGATATAGGGAAAACATTCTCTCAATTCACATGCCTTCCTCAATTTATGTGCCTCTTTTTACGTAGAAATCTTGGAAACCTAGAATTGTATTTATTAGAACTCTCTCCCTCTCTCTCTCTCTCTCTCTCTCTCTCTATATATATATATATATATATATATATATATATATATATATATATATATATATATATATATATATATATATATATATATCTGTGTGTGTGTGTGGACCACCTAAAATGGAAACTTATCAATGAGTCTTATTAAGCTCCAAAGAGTTTCAGAATACCCTAATACGATTTCTAATGGATTTTCAATAAGTCCTTACCATTTGATAATCATAATCTCATTTAAACTTATTAAAGGAAAAATTATCCAAAATTAACATGTTCTTCAAAGGGTCTATAATAATCATGAATTAAACCAAATTCTTAACATAAATTTTCATTAAACACATGATTCATTAGTAAAGATATAAATGAAACTCATCAAATTTACACCCAATCAACGATTAAATACATATGTCTAGGGTTTTACATTAAAATTCTATATAGGCCTCGATTAAGCATATAAATCCTCTTGAACCACCATGATAATCATGAATCTAATCCGATTTACAATTAAAACTGATTATTACAATTTTCTTAAGGTTTTATTTTTGATATTTTAGCCTTAATAATGAAACCATAAATTAATTGTATTTAATAATGTAAGTAAGATTTTATTTCTTAACTTAGATGGAATTGAGCTCTAACTAACCCTCTTTCTAAATCTCTTACTTCTCTTATAACTTTCCTCTACTACTAGGTTTTGTGCTAAGGTGTAATATGTTGATTAATAAAGCCTACATATTTATTCAAATTCTTAATCCCATAAGTCCCTATGAGCCCACTTTTGGACCCCCACATAAGCTAATAACACTAAATAGATGCTCCTAAAGCTTGACCCAAAGGAGTACCCATCCCTTGGTCCCAATGCAATATGCTTATAACATTAGTCACGAAATTTGTATCCTCGAGAGCCCTTCGATGGTTATACACACACACACACACACACACACAATCACAATGTTGATATTAAATTATTAATCATTCACCCATAATTTAAATTCTCGATTAAAATTTAACTAATAACTCGAATCTCATAATTTCTATAAATTTCACATTAACTTATAGTAGTAAATATTAATTATTAATTATTTAATTCATTAAAAATATGGGGTATTATAGGCGAACTCATGCATGATTGGTTCGGCCTCAACATCTCAAAACTGCAGCCCCAAGCTTAGGAAAGATTGTAAGAATCGAGCAAAGCCCATAAACCAATCTAACGGGTTGATAAAAGGTACACATACCATTTTACCAACCCCTACTCACCATATATAGTTTTTCCTTGTGAATTAGTTGTCATTTAATGCACTAAAAAACCATGACTACTCATTTACATGGTAACCGTTCGACTATATAAGTAGAGCCCAACCATGATCGTCCATGCCTCTGTTGTCACTTCTCAAGTACCCGTAGCAGCTGGATGTATAATGGGTGCTTGGGGAAGATTTAAAGGTATAGAATCCAAGTGGTTTATTCAGTAAATTGTGTTAGAGAATCAATTTATCGTTTGTAATTGAGTTCAAACAACTTTCAACTCTTATATTGTGTTCTAGCCAATATACTAGGACAACTTAGTCTCTTTTCACTTTTGTGAGTCTTAAGTGAGTAAGAAATACTTATAAGATCCAGTCAGTTTCTTCTTAAGAGATTTCTATCCATTACAAATACATAAAACTTTCTTTGTACCATCTTAACCAAAGTCTACGATTGGACATATTTGTATTATTCACCATTATAATGAATATTAAATAGAGAAAAGTCTTAAGATTGGACGTAGGTACCTCAACTAAAATACTGAACCACTATAAATCCTTATGGCTTTGTTATTTCCAACCCATAACACCTCATCCCACTTTAAAAAGGCATATTTTACGAGGTCGAGGTCAAAGACAATTTCAGTGCCATCAAGAATGAAATTAGATTTTTTTTGGGGTTAGGACAAGGGGTAAGGACTTATAAAGAATCCTTAATATTTAGATTCGTTAACCATATAGTTTTTGAAAATTACAATTTAACCCTCAAAATTCTAAAATTTTAATTTTTTCAAAATCGTGTGTGCACCACTTGTCCCCCAACAACCTTATACCTTCACCACTTCTTTTCAACTTACTAATAAAATTCACTAAAGACGTGGTGTAAATACAAAGACAAAAAACATAAGGTAATAACTTACACATATATTCAGAGTCATCTGACCTTTCGTTCCTATGAGTTGTGCTATATCATTTTTTCGTATTAAAGTTTAATATAATATCTTGAGTATTATTTTCACTATTTGTGATACATTTTTAAATAGTTTGTAAATTTTATTGACTTTTGTTTCCATAAAAGTGCTACAAATTATATTAAACTTAGGTACTCAAACTAACATGAAACGTAACTGATGGGAGCTAAAATAAGGATGCTATTATTCACACCTAATAAACGACTTAATAACACCTGCACTTGATAATAATTAACTAATACTACACTTAGATCACAAGTACTACCTTCTACCACTAAAGGGCACCCACATATCTAAAGTGATTTTTTTTCCTTCCACCTCTTCTCTCTCTCTCTCTCTCTCTCTATATATATATATATATATATATATATATATATATATATATATATATATATATATATATATCCCTCTCTCTCTAGCTTTGGTGTAAACCCACACTCTTATGAAAAACTCAAGAACAACTCTCAACTCAAAAGAAGAAGTAAACCTACACTCTGAAGAACAACTTTTGTCCTTCACACAAAGGTACATACTTCAACTCATGTTATATATATTGTACGCAGCTAGGGTTTGAAACCATAAACTAGTCGAACACCACAATATATGATCAATACAACTTTTGAACACCACAAACTAAACCTAAACGATTTTAACACCACAAAAATAAATCCCAAACATGTAACTTTTGTCTCAAATCGTTATAGAATTAGTCTTAAATGTCATGCATGAGTAATTGCCAAAACCCAACAACATCGGCATTCCGATCTTGAAAGGTAATAATACCACTCGTGTTTCTCATCCCGAATCAAAACTTCACTCCTAAATGTAACTATATTTAATTAGAGATCTTCATCCCAATTGGCTTTGAGAGAACTTGGTATATTGATAATGATAATAAAATTTTTTTATCATTCTTCTTATACTAATAATAAAGAGCTTCTTATATGTTAAAAATTTCCATGGTGACATAACGACATTTTTTAATATTCCAATCGTTGCCTAGATAATGATTGAATGGAGAAAAATTAGGATCGATATCCTGTGATAAACTCAATATAAAAATAATGTCATTCATTACTCTAAAACCAATTGTTGGGCATTCCTTTCGTTATTTAAATACCGATTTTCTGTAGTTATTTTGTTATTTGAATCCCAATTAGTAAGTTATTTTTATATAGTTAAGTATTTTCCAATTGTTATTGTTTTACGGATGCTCAATGATTTTCCAACTATTATATGAATCACATGTTAAATCCTGGAACCTAAATTTATATACAAAGTGAGAAAGCGAGTGCCATTAACAGTTTCTAAGTAAACATGGGGATTAATTTCTTGCTATAGTTGAGGGTGAAAGCATTCCAATCACCAATACTATACATGAGGAGGCTTCTACTCTAATGCAGGCTCAAACAATACAAATTTTGTGTGTGTGTGTGGGGGGGGGGGGGGGGGGTAAACCTACGAATGTCCCCGATACTAGTAGTGAAGATGGTGAATCTGAAACCGAGTTAGTTCCATCCAATAAGGGAGAGGTTGTCACAGATGGAGGGATAAATGATCTTTAGTTCCTGAAACACTTCACTAACCATCTTTCTTAAGAAATATGAACTCATTCTCAAGTTAAAAATTTACTTTATCTTGTTATTTTACAACAAATGAAAATGACGTATCCACTAAACCTCTTCAATTTTTGTTACGTATCCTGAACGTGGACCATTATTATGTGTGAACTATTAGAATAAAATAAATTATTGTTTAGTGGAGAAACTAAGTAAAGGCGTACGAGACATGGTATGAAATTGTGGGTTAATGGGGTTGATCCAGCACAATCACCGTATATAGACTATGCATTGATTTATGCATTTATCAAGAGGTGGCATCCCAAGAATAACAATTTTCACAAGCCCTTTAGAAAGATGAGTATCACACTTGATGACGTACTCTAATTCTAAAATGCATTGTAGTTGGAATGTTTACATGTGGAGATAATGGGGGGAGGGAATTACAGCCCACCAAGGCAATAAATCTTCTAGTTAATTGTCTGGGAGTTACTACAGAAGAAGCAAAAAGAAGAATGCCAGGCATCATATACCGTGTAAATTAACTAGATTGCCGACAAGTTTGAAGCGAAATCAAAATTGAGCGATGCACCTAAAGACCAACTTGATTACTGTGCTAGGGCGTATTTATTGTACGTCATAGGTTTCATCATTTTTTCTAACAAGATTAAAAATAACATATTTGTCTATTATCTTCAACTATTGAAGAATTCGAATAAATTTGGGTTAGAATGGGGAATGAGAATCCTATCCCACTTATATAGATAACTTGTCTTAGGATCTACATCCAAGGTGAAGTAGATGAGTGGGTGACTTTCTCTTTTATAATTAGAAATGATTATATTAATTGAGTCATTTTTAGTTATAATTATAATTATAATTATATATATAATAGTAAATGATTATATTAAGTGAGACATTGGTAATTGTACTATATATTTTTCATGTAGTCATGGATGTATGGACATGTACTAGGCTTGGGAGACGCTTGAGTATGGAATTTTACAACAAAATGCCAATGATCGCTTGGTGGTCATTGTAGCTGGTTTTACAAAATAATGCAGTGCCGAGCAACTTGATGACTTGTCTTCTAATAATGTAAGTGTCGGGTGTGTCATATTGAAACTTTACTCAAACTAAAACTTTACAGATTTATTAAGACTCATGCCATGACAAAAGAGATGCGTACACATTCCACAAAGTATCATTTTACAATGGTATATTAATTTGATTTTATGTGGAGGAACCTTACTATCCGGAGCGCATGCTGAGACAACTAAGGTGTGTCCAAGTCATTCCTAGGGACACAATGGAACCGGTTATCTATAAGAGAGTAAATAAAGTCATCATTTATTATGTGAAGTTCGATAATCAGAAATGATACCAAGAGAACTCGCAAGACCATTTGCTTCTAGATAAGTATCGTTCAGTATCGGGGTATCTCCCATGGGATTCAATCGAAGATTACATGACATGGTTTCTAACACACTCCCATCTTATCATCTAGAATCCTACCAATCACTAATTGTAACTAAAAAAATCTTCATTAGTAATTTTATATTCATTTATATGAAGTTGTATGTCAATATCATAAAATTTGTACTTAAATTTTATATTCAGTATGATCAAGTACGAAAGGTGATGGAGTTGCTCTTTAAAAACATCCAAGATGGGAGGTGTAATACCCCCGTAATTTTAATGACGTTTAAAATGAGTTAAATTAAAAGTTAGTGGGATTAATTCGAATTAATTTTAAATTGATTAATTAGGATTAATCCGAATTTTACATTACTTGTAGATATTAAAATATATGATTCTGAATATTACTTAGTGATATTTAAGTAATATATGAATATGATGTTATTTATATTGCTGTGAGTTACTAATATGGTAATTATGAAACTTAAGTCGGGACGTGGTATGGGATGTGTCGGGACTAATTTAAATAAATAAAAAGGAAATATTATTTTATATAAACCTTATGGTCGTTTTGAGTGCACCGTTGCATCCGGAAGGGTCAAAATAGTCAGAAACGTCTATTCGGGTGTTGGATTTGGGTCTTGGGTCACTTTGGAGATGAAAGGACACCCTAAAGGGGCATTTTAGTCATTTTATTTGGAAGGTGAATAGTATTTTTGGGATTTGTCTTATTATAAAGGTGATGGATTATAGGAACATATGTTCATTTAATTTTATCACAAAGCATTTGAGAGGCATTAGTGTGAGAGAAAGTGAAGAGTTTCTTGGGAGGAAAAGAGGTTGCTTAGGAATGAGGAGAGACTTTTAGGGCAAGTCAAAGGAGATTAACCACCTTTTACCACTAGCACCACCATCGAAAAGTCACCAAAAAATGAGGAAAGGATTCTACACCATCATACCAAAGGTTCAGACCTACATATTTAAGGCAAGTGTAATTATTGCTTACAATATCCATGCTAGATAGGTGTAAGAAGTATGAACTTACATGATTTAAGGATGAACTATAGAGTTTTTGAAATTGTTCTTGATATGGAAATTAGATAGAATAAATCTCTTTCTGTTTAAATGATTTATTCTATGAATTTTGGGTTTCAAATGATAGAAGAAGTCTGAGTTAATATGATTTTTGGAGAAATAATAACCTATGAGAATTAAGGGAATAATTGGATTTAATCCAAACCATTTGATGATTTTAGGTTGTTTAATTATTAGAAACTAATCATATACCTTGCTATATCAATTGAGTTTAATGAGGAGAAGTTTCGAATTGATTTGTGTTGGTTTAGATAAAAAAAATGGATAAAACGCATGAAAATAATTATTGAAAAATGACAAACACTGTATGATAATTTTAGGACTGTTTTAAGAGGAAATTGGCAGTGTGCACACAATTTTTTTTTTGTATAAAATCACGTTTTGCACAATTTTGCAGTTTTAAGTTTTTTCAAAATCGGAGCAGAAAAGCCTCAAAATTATAATTTTATATTTCTGGCAGAATGTATCTTTATCGGAAAAAAAAAGTTTGGAAAATGGTAATTTGTCCCATGGTAAGATTTTATTAATTTTGGTACATTAACAAGGAGCGAGGGACTTGGGTTAATGTTGAAAAATTATTTGGATTTGAGGATTAAATTTTGTGAGAGATATCTACATAATTATTATACGACTTAGAGGAAAATAATCGATATAGCAAGTACGGGTAATATTGAGGATATATATGAGTACTTGGGTTGAATAAAAGATCATGTGAGTAATAACTACATAATCAATGTATGATGATAATCGTGATTACAAGTACGAGTAGTATTCAAGAAATTCGACAAGTACTTGGGGATAGAATAAATTCCTAAAATTGTACATAGGTCGAATAAATACCAAATTTTATATAGGTAGATGATAATGCCTATTTTTTGATAATTTGTGTGTATGACATACCTATATTACTTGCTATCGACGGGAGGTATGCGCATGAGGACAGTCTTATCCTGATGAATATATGGGACCTTTGACTTGTCGCTCGAGAACATAGGACTTAGGTCAATTACCATTAGTGAGAACAATGGTATATAACGGTCATTTGGGTGCGTAGCTATGCGCGTAGCCCAAAGGCTTATGACTATGTTCGCCTCCACTGTTTGTGTTTGACATTTATGGTTCGAGGAATATTTATCGAATCTTTAGTCCCCTATACGGCGACAAGCTATACTGGGACATAATAGAAGAGTAATGCATGCACCGCAGCTGTGTCTCGGGGTGCCGTATTGTATTATATATATATATATAATGAATTGAATGGATATGTATATACTTGTTAGATCTATCTTCTGTGTGAGTTAAGTAGAATTGAAAGATAATAGTATGTAATTAATTAAGTATGATAATGCTTAATTATGTTGAATAAATAAAAAGGCTTATCCATATTGAATCTTATTAAATATATCTATAAATTATAGTATAAGAAAATATGCGGGATAGATATGGGCTATGATTAGTTGATACAATTATGAACTAGTTAGAATAGAGAATAGTAACTAGTATGATTTAGAGGTACGTTAGGGGTGCACTCTAGATGAGAGGTGAGAATCTCAACGAGAGGGTCTGATAATCTAACATGTATATTATAAGTGATAAATATTGCAATTATTCACTTGCTGTTTTCAAAACTATTTTACCATCGGGCTCTGACCCGTTTCCTTGTATATTCTCTTTTCTCTCTTGTATCTTCCATATTAGGTGTCCAGCTGCAGGGGCACCAACCATAGAGGATTATGATGGTTGACGAGCTATGGATCTATGGAATATTGTTTAGACGCCTTCATTTATTTGATTCATACTCTGTAGTGATCTTTCATTTAGGGCTTGTCGCCCAAGAGGATTTTAAATATTTCTCTTCTATCTGAGTCAGGATTTTATGCTTGTGTCGTTGTGTTACATTTACTATTGTTGGGATTTATGTATTGAGATATATTTACTGAAAAAGTTTTATTCGAGTTGCATTTAAATTCTATTGTGATATTTATTCTGTTATGTTGTTGTGGAATGGAATGTGTAGAATTTTTTGAAATGGTAAAATGAAACTTTTATTGGAAAGTTTTTAACACGAGATTAATTGAGTATTAGGTGATAGGAAAATATTTTCGACAGTGATGCTAAGAATGAACCAACTGTATATTCTGATTTAATTGGGTATGGGACTGATCACCCGATATTTAATTAGGCGGGTGTTACAGGAGGATGTTGTTGTAACCATACTTGAACGAGATATTAAAGCATTCGACATACTTATCAAAAACTAGAATGGGAGTTGGACCACACAAGAAAAGTGAAGATAAGAAGAAGTATACTCAAAACAACAAGAAGAAGGCTTCCGAAAATCACAATAATATTACCAAAAAGGGACATTATAAAATAAAAGGAAATTAACTTGTGTGGAGTTTGTATGAATTTTTTTGGGGTGTGAATATGTTGGTTTGATGTAAATCACTATAGTCGGTTAGTGTTTAGTATGAACATGACTATATTGAGGGTACTTTGTATGAAATTGTTTGTTCGTCTTGTCATTTAAATATGTTGTTTTTTATCATAATTAAATATGTCATTTAACCACCCTGGCTTGGTCCGGTGGTAAGGGTTTCGCTCGGTTGGCCATAGGTCATGAGTTCGATCCCCCCATTGGTTACCTAGCCTGTGGTAAGGGCGGGATCTGAGCGGTGCGGGTTATCCGTATGGCTTTGGGTCCGATTCCCCATGGGTATGCCAGTATTTAAGCGGGGCTCGGTGTGAGGTGGTCATGTGCAGTGTCCCCCCTATTTAGCCTTCACGAGCGAGTCCAAATGGCTATATATATATATATATATATATATATGCTTTGTTAGTTGTGAATAAACTTTTTGTTGGAATTTAATTATTTTGTGGTGTTTTGAAAAATGATTACACTAAAATGTTTTATGGTTTTGTGACATCGAATGTGGTTTATAGGTTACATGGCGATTAATCGGGTCATGTATCCCGATTAATTTACAAAGGAATCCCTATCCATAACGAATTATTTGGACATTTAGTTGTTATCTCAATAATGATTGGGGTTTTACCTGGTGTGTTACGAAGAAAAAATAAAGGCATTGTGGCATTTTTAAGCAATTTTCATATCCATTCTGATCGGGTTTTTATCTTGTGATTATCTAGATGAGGGTTTGCTTCGAGGCCTAAACGATGATAATCAAACCATAATTAGGGATAGACATGACAATACTTGTGAATCCAATTCATTATTTACATATCAAATGGAAGTACAAGCATTTTTTAAAAGACCTCTTATTTGTTATATACATATCAAAACTTATCATATATAGTCGTGATCTATATATCGATTCGATTTTTACATTGTGGTGTTTTAAAGAATTTCTTTACCTTGTTATGTTTTATAGCAATCGCCATATTCATCCTGAATGCATCCCTAAGTTTCGTTATTTAATGCCAAATCACCGTAATCCAATTTATGCACCGAGTATTTATAGAGTTAATATTTTGACTGTGGAAGTTTATTTTGACCTTAATAGTTATGCGGTTTATAATTATGCGGTTAATATTTATACATTTAATATTAATAGACATAATTTTGGTAATAACAACATAATTAAAAGACGACATCATTACAAATTTGTAAAAGAGGACATAATAACTACCAAAAACTACATCCACTCGTAATTCATTACAGAAGGCATTAACTTGATCAGTCATTCATTCACATTTCACCTTGATTTACAAAATAACATTCACTCCCAAAAAATACATCCACTTATATTGCACTACAAAATAACATCTCCCAAAATTACACCACCAAGTATGAATTTTATACAAAAAATACATAGGTAATATACTTCAATTTCCTAATATGAAGCGGAACATCACGGGTAGCTACATTATATGGGCAATTCAAAATATTTTTTTTACTATTTTAAAAAAAAATGGACCTCAAACTTGGGGACCTCACTTGATCCTCTCTCTCTCTCTCTCTCTCTCTCTCTCTCTCTATATATATATATATATATATATATATATATATATATATATATATATATATATATTATTTATTTTTATTTTTTAATTTTTTTTACACCGTTACCAAAATATAAATATAAAGATTCCTAAGCTTATAAATATAACAAAATATGCAATTTCATTCCAAATTAACGGGTGAGGAACTAAACTTCGAACAAGGAAATGTCTTTACATTGCAAAATTTTAATCTGTGTAATAATTTATTGCTTTATCATCAGTAGTAATAATAATTTGCAGCCTTAGAAGCAGAAGACACTAGCCTGTTCTGATTTTTGTTTGAGAGAGGAATCAACCCTTTGCTCCGACTTGTGCGAATGCTTCCACGAGCAACTTGATGTGGCCAGCCATGGTTTGCTTAAAATTCTGTGAGCAGCTCTTGTCACCCTCGTCAACATCCTGAACCCCTCCTCTCACAAGACACCCTACTTGAGCCCCATCCATATATGCTTTACATGCCACCAGAATATCACGAGCACACTTGCAGAGATGCCACACAACCAAGTCCTCAAAATTCTTTGGTGGCCGCCTCATGCTGTACACCATCGTTTTCAGTGAGAGGATAAAAGTATCCTCATTATACACCAAGGACATCTCCTCTCCACTTGCCGAGCCACTAATATTTGTATATCGAGGCTCGTTGAAGATGGGATTTGCATTTAAAATAAGCCCTTGTATAGAGACCAGCACTTGAAGCATTGTTGATACGCCAGGGATCCATTTCTCTTGTTGGTCAAATTTTAAGTGTTAAGAAGGCTGAGGCATACTTTTCCAGAATCGTACAAATTAGGATTGATTCCAAGTCCACCAGAGCGATCGTACACGTGCGGTGGGACTTTAGGATAGCTGCTAGGGAAGAACACATCAAAGAAGAAGAGTCCATCATGGCAAGGAGTACCCTCTGCTCCTACAATTATAGCCCTTAAAAGATCCATCCTTGATTCATAAACCCTAACATATATTGTGTCAGGCAAATCCTTTTATAGGATCTTCCACTCCTCTTGTATCTTCTTTGCCCAATTTTTCGATGGCTGCTTTGATGAAGAACCCCTACGCAAATAGTGATGGTCTGAATGGTCTTCAACCATATCAAATTTTTTAAAAAGTTGTAACTCATGTGAAATATAATAACCAGCGCCACTAGAAACAGAAATCTTCCTTTTACCATGAGCAGCTAGTTGCCCAGATTGAAATGGTTTTAGGTCAGATGGAAGATTCCCACCACCTGGACTTCTTCGAAGACTGAACCCCATCCATTGATCCAAGAGTTGGTGTACCAAAAACAGGACCATGAGCACCAGAAACAGGACCACCAGATGAAAAATTGGCCAAAGCTTCCTTCCCCTTTTTATTTGTGTAAACTTTTCCATCAATCAGCATGGCATCGCCACAATCTTCATCCAATTTCAACATCAATCACTTCATGGTGAATAACCGCTTTGCGTCTACTAGTCGGCGGAGGAATCTCAACCATCTCAGCGTCCCTGGAAGAAGAACTTCCCCCAGGAAACACTCTTTTTTGGGGATTTGGCGGTGGGAATTCCATAGGAGTTTGTGCAGACAGTTAGGGCTTATCTTGGTTGGCTTTAAGCGACAACTCAATTCCTATATATATATATATATATATATATATATATATATATATATATTTCTTTTTTGGGGATTTGGAGAGATGTATGCTAGCTGTGGGAATTCCGTGCACAGAAAGAAATGGCATAGACGCTTGGCTTTCAGCGACAATTCAATTTCTATATATTAGACCCGACAATAATCCACCCCAAAATAATATATTTTGGGTCAATTAATTGTGTGTGTCGATTAAAATGATTTGAATGATCCAATAAAATGGTTTGTTGGTGGGTTATTAGTGGGTCAAAATTGTTTTGAAACCTCTCAAAAATAAAACTCAAATTACTAAAGAGTTTAAAGATTTTTTTATTTAAGTACTTACTTATATATATTTTTTCAAAATTCTCATACCATATTTATCCGTATATGGTATAATAATTGTTTTTTCAAAAAAAAAAGTGGGTCAACTTGACTCGACCCAGATTTGACCTACCCAACCCGTCCAAATTATTCCGTCTGACCCGCTTTTGACCCACCCAAATTTATCCGTATACATTTTTGACCCGTTCATAACCGCCCATTTGCCACTACTATATATATATATATATATATATATATATATATATATATATATATATATATATATATATATATATATATATATATATATATATATATATATAGGGTACCGTTAATCCACCCCAACTCTATACTAAAGCACTCCAAAATATTATAACATGACCAGAAAACCGTTAAACACCTTTACAAAGATTTTAACTTTTCAAGCAATAACCTAAGGGAAAAACGGGTGTAGCAGTTTAATAAAATTAATTTAACTTTTCAAGCAATAAAATTTTATATAAATAATAAGGGACTGATTAAAAATAAAAATAATTATTTGATTAACAGTAATTAAAAAGTGGAAGTATAATAATAATTATAAAAAAAGAGTAATGCAAAAAAAAAATACAAACTTGTGTCGTGTCATGTCGGGTTTATGTCCAAAAAACTCTTGTATTGTCATATCGTGCCGGCCCAAAAAATTAATTTTGGACACCAACGCAACATGGCACAAGTTTGTATTTTTTATCCGACACAAACACGAACCATTTAAAACTCGACATAAAATGACTAACATTCTATTCAGTGTTTGAAATAAAGTTTTGTGAAGTTTCGCGTGATAGTTCACGTCATGTTGCTTATTTTTTTAGGTCATGTTGGTGTTAGGTAAAAAAAATATGAGAGTTTTTTAGATACAAATGCGACACAACACGACACAAGTTTGTATTTTTAAAAATAATTGTTTGCTTAAAACTAATTAAAAAGTCCAAGTATAAAATGTTAACATAAATTATTTTTTTCATCATAATTTGGAAAAAAAGTTGTTTATGTTTTAGGCATATGTATATAATTATTAAATATATGTAAATTAATTTTTGGCCTTTTTTGTTCTAAAATTCAAGAACCATACATTTAATTTCTATCGTGTCGTGTCGTGTCGTGTCATATCGTGATTTAATTGGGTCATGTCATATCACATTTTATTTCAGTCGTGTTCATGTTAGGTAAAAAATGAGATTTCATGGCATACAACGTTTTAATTGGGGTGTGTTCGTATCTTATTTTTTTTTAAAATATTTTATGTAATATCGTATTGCGTCTTGTCCCATGTGCCTTGTCTCTTTTTAATTGAGTTTTGATCGTCTTTGGTTAAAAAAATTGGTTTCGTGTCGTGTCGCTTTTATTCGGGTCATTCGTTCGTATTAGATATTAAAAAAATAGGATTTTGTGTTGTATCTTAATAAAGATGTGTTCGTGTTAAGTAAAAATAATAAAAATCTCGGGTCGTATCGTCTCATGTCTCTTTTATTCGGATGACGTTCGTATTAGATAAAAAAAATTAAGATTTTGTATTGTGTGATGTTGTGTCATGGTTTATTAGGTCATTTTTGTATTTATATGTATTAAATATTTATTAATATAAAATGAATATATATGTATAGTCCTTGCTTTTTTTTAATAGTTCATTTTTTAAAATTATTTGTATAATTTTTGGGGTAAAGAACAAATTTATTTATCTTTGTGAGTGAGAGAGAAAGAATGAAGGGGATTAATCATAAGGGTATAAGGGTCTTTAACTTTTATTTGAAAAGAAAGGGAAGTGTTAGAGTATTTTGGTGGAGTGGGAATAGCATTACCCTATATATATATATCACTCCCTATATACATATAATCCCATCCCTAGAGCTGAGACATCATCAATGCATTACCTAAAATGCTAGCAGGCTCTAGGTAAATCACGTATAGCGGTGGCAAAAATATGGGCTAGTGAAGTCGCCCGAAGGTCCCCGATTTTTAATTTCTTTAAGAAATATTATTTCCTTTTTTTATGAAATAGATGCGGAAGCGTAAAAAGTGATGGGTCAACTTAAATACCAAATTTAATTTCTTAACAAATTAAAATTAAACCGAGTGAAACTAACCTAAACACATACTAATTTAAGTTTCACTTAAACCATATTAATTAATCCAAGTCCTAGAATTTGCCTAAGTCATATTTATAATTATTTCCAAATTAGGCCAAACCACATTTAACAATAGACTTAAATTAAATAAACTTTACCCAAATTTAAGTATGTACCAAATTAAATTAAGTGTGACAATTAAAACCAATTTTATCTTGAATTATCCTAAGCATGCGTTCTAAATTATTATACAAGATAAAATAAATTAATCACACTACGCCACGATGTACGAGAAAAACCCAAGACGGGAAACAACCTCGGACGACCCTAGCCTCAAATCCACTAAGTACGGAATTTACAATTACAAGACAAAAGACTTACATCACACGACTCCATCCCTCTCAATCCTCGACGCTCCTTCTTGCAAACACATCCACTTAGCAAATAACCCCGGAGCTCCACCGCGGTCTCGGAATCCACCGATCGGACTTTATGTGGTCACCGTCACCCGAACTAGGAGCCTTTCTCCAAGTGGGTAAATCACGAAAAACTCTTCTTCTTTGTGGGATTTAGAAGCAAACCCAAACTTCTCTTCTTCAATGGTGTAGAGAAAATCGGTGCCAAAACTCCAAGCAAGATGTATATATATATGAACTTGGATAAACACAACTATGGGTGTAAACAAGAGTGATAAATTATTTTCTCCTTGAAAATTAACACTCAAAACCAATGAACTTTTTCCAAAACAATTTTTTCTCTCAAACACTCTCTAGAGGTTGGTAGGATATGAAAAAGTTGGATTAGAAAAATGGTTTCCCTCACATAATAAAGTATGAGAAAAATCAGTTAAGAAACAAGTGGGGAAGTGGGAGAAAACTGCTTAAAACTGCCAAAAAACTGTTCCCGCCAAATCTCATTCGAACGACATTCTCGTTCGAACGAGTCTTCTACCGAAGTTCCAGTATGAACTCGTTACAAGCTCGTTAGAAATCTCGTTAGAACGACCATCTCGTTCGAACGACATTTCGAACGAAGTTCTAGTATGCCATAATGGGAAGTCATTGGCAATCTCGTTCGTACGAAAATCTCGTTCGAACGACACTTCGAACGAACTCACAGAATGTTCAAAAAATTCTTTTTAAACCCAGAAAACTTTATATACTTTATATATAAGTTTTAATAGAAAATATTCTGAAAACAAAACTTAGTTTGAAAAACCTAACACCCAATATAAACTGTTCCAAGCTCCTATATATATATATATATATATGCGATGCATTCATACCTTGGGAGCATGGAACCACTATTGATGACGTAGAAACGAGGCACTTAAACTCGGCATTTTGATGAAGCTTCATACACTTGGACGCTACGTCTTCAACAAACACGTCATAGGCTTGAAAGCTGATCAATATACTCTAGCCTATGACTCAAACGTTTTTGTCCGGAATTGAGCCAAAAATACAAAGGACTCAATTGGAAATTTGTGTCCTTACAAATCTCCCCCTTTGGCAATTCCGGGACAAAAACCAAAAAAAATCCTAAAGGGCCGTCAGACTCTACTAGACTAATAAAAAGTCCCACCCAAAATTAAAATATAATGCTTGACTCAAACAACCCAAAGGATCAATATCTTTGCCGATGTTGAATGTTTTCATTTTGAAGTATTCCTGCACACTTCAGCAAAACTATCAAACGCATAGGGAATATCAAAATATTAAATTCAATTAAATAATTACTCCACCTAACTTAATTCTCCCCTTTATCAAACAAATGACCTACTTCGAAAGACGTCTCCCCCTAAGATAAATCTCCCCCAAACTAAGATACGATAATAATAGGATTAGATACCATTTCTCCCCCTATCATTCTCCCCCTTTTTGGTCAGGAATAGACAAAGGTAACAAATTAAACATTAACAAATTAAAGCACTTGGGCAACAAAGATTCAACTAATCCAAGAAATAACATCAGATATCAACTAGGATGCACTAAAATGATACCAATATGATATATAAAATGTTAAGCATGTGATGTCAACAAAGACGGTAATAAGATAAGTACTAAGTATGAATTATAGCATGCATGGATTAGAAATCAAGGCAAAGACTAAACAAAAATATCAAATATATGTATACATAATATATACCAAAGAGACTCAAGTACACATATATAGATATAGACATACAAATGACACATACAAAATATAATATGAGTCTTTCACACTCGTATGGCAAAAATGTTTCATATGAAAACGGAAGTGTTGGGGTGTGAATTAATAATGATTAAATTTAGACCGAATCACTTAAAACATGTTCACGGAGTTCTCAAGTGATTGCAAACTTCATCACATTTGAATATAACCTCATGTGACAATATAGATTAAACTCAATGAACAAACATACACAATGCATACAAGCCTAGCATGTTGATGATTCTACAAACCAATAGAGTCATGACATTGAAAGTACAACTAGGATAAACGGACATTGTGAAAACCGTTGATATTCCATCCAATCTCCCCCAATATTAAATTTGAATGAATATATTAATCAAACATAGGCCTTGGAAAATTATTTTTCTTTAAGTGCCATTTTTCTGTTTTTAGGCCTTTGTACCACGTATTTCTTTTAGGTCCATTTCAAATGGTGGCTTACAATCGCAAAGGATTATAATTCCTTTCGAAGCCCTTCCCAGTGCACATTTATATATATCATTTTTATATCTCACAAGCTCACGTGCAATGGATTTTGACATGCACTAGTCCTCCTAGGTCTTAAATATGTTGATGACAAGATTGGTAGGAGAACACCTCACAAAGCTCAAATATAACATGTGACATTAAAATTTCAAATGAGCTTGTGCATGTGTGAATAGCGGCATATAAAAATAGAATCCATTTAATCAACACAAAATCCAACTACTCCAAAAAAATATGCTAAAGAACATTTTAAGGATTGACAATCTGAACCAAAAGTTTTAGCCACATAGGAGCGAAAAAGATGGGATTCAAACACAATTATATACCACATAAAGTGTGTCAAACTAAAATACACACAAAATACAATTTTTTGAGTTTTTGATATTTTTAACCAAAAAAAAATATAATCATAAGACAAACAAAAATCATTTGAACTTTTCATTAAGTTTGAATTATCAAGAGATAAAAATTTAAATGATAAACAAAAATCTTTTTGTATTTTTCATTTAATGCAAACTAAATGAAGGAATAAAATACAAAAGAGATAAACAAAAATCATTTTTCTAGCATGAGATATGTGATAAAGCAATGACTAGAAAATGATTAAATAAGCATACTTTTAGCATGATAATATAGCATTAAGCACAAAAGCTAAAGTATGCAACCACTAACACATTCATCCTTTAAATTTAGCAAGGGAGGAAGCATGTGAAAGTAAATGAGAATCAAAAACCCTATTTTGCAAGGCAACCAAGTCGGATTTCCTAACCCAAATTAATGAATAATTAATCTCTTGGGGTGTAGGAACTTTAACTACCGTGGTTACTTTACGATGGGATTTTCTAGGAATTATTTTAAGATCAAAACAAAATTTCCTAAGATGACCTTTTCGACCACAAAATGTACAAGTAAAAACATGTCGAAAAGATTTACCTAAGGAGTGATCTCTAAAAACTTTCCTAGTAGATTCTCCTAAAACATTGGTTTTGGCGTTATGAGTAAATTCATTACAAGTATTGAAGCCTAAACCACAAGTGTCATTTTTAATTTGGACCGTTACTAATATTTTATCTAATTTTCTGAACGACACTCCAAATCAAATTTGACATTACTAGAGTCTTTTAATTTATTTTGCAATTCTAAAATGTTAGACACTAATAAAACATTTCGCTCTTCAAAAGCAAGAAGCTCATTTTTCAAGGATTCCATTAAACCCCTAAGGCTATCTCTCTCGCCTTCTATATATTCAAGCTTCTCTAGAAGATCTTTCTCTCGTGTCCTAAGGTCTTCAATCAACATACTATTATCAACGACCTTGACACATTCTTTCAAACAAGCTTCTAACTTCAAATTAAAACTTTTCAATTTAATAGATTCTTTATAAAGTTCTTGAAAAGCATTTTGAAGTTCACTCACATTAACCTCTTCTTCATTTTCACTCTCTCTTTCTTCTCCACTCTCACTATCATAAAAAACAAGAGAATCATAAACTATGACCTTGGAAGTGTCATATGTTAAAGTTTCATCAATCGATGATTTTTCACTATCACTCACATGACTAGCCATAAAAGCCACAAAGTTGGGCTTAGTGGGGGAATCGGGTCCCTCTTCCTTATCACTATCACTAAGGGTCGCATTATATGAAATGGGTCTTTCCTTAGCTTAGTGGGGCACTCAGAAGCCCTATGGCCATAACCCTCACAACTAAAACACCTATTAGACTCGTCCCTATTTAGTTGTTCATTAATAGGTTTAGGGATCTTCTCGACTTTGTCATGCTTAGAAGTTTCAAATTTCTTAAAATCATTTTTAAATTTATCTTTGTTAAATTTAAGAAATTTTCTAAATTGTCGAGCAAACAAAGCCATGTCTTCCGAGTCACTATCACTCTCGCTCTCTACTACTTGTTTGACCTCTTTCCGGGCTTTTAAAGCAACGCCCTTTTCTATTTTCTTTTCAGTTTTAGAGGGAAACATGTCTAGTTCATAGGTTTGTAAATCACCTACAAGTTCTTCTAATTTCGTGGAGGCTAAAGTTGGTAAAGGATTTAAAACGGTCACTTTTGGAATAAATCTATCAGGTAGGGACCTTAAAATTTTCTTTACAACTCGGTTGTCGGGTATTTTCTCTCCCAAATTAAAAGATGAATTGACAATATCGGAAAGTCTAGCATAAAATTCATCAAAAGTTTCATTATCGTTCATTTTGATAGTTTCAAATTGAGTGGTGAGGTTTTGGAGTTTCGAAGCTTTAACGACACTAGTTCCTTCATGAGTTAGTTGTAAAATATCCCAAGCTTTTTTAGCAGTTTCACACGTCATAATACGTCAGAATTCATCCGGTGTGACAGCGCTAAACGAGGCATTCAAACCATGGGAATTAAAATTAGAAAGTTTAAACTCATTCTCAGTCCATTTATCAGTCGGTTTGGGAACATGTTCATTTTCAACTAAGTGAGTTGGTGGGGACCACCCGTTAACAACAGACATCAAACTCTCTCGTCGATAGATTTTAGAGCCGATTTCATTCGCGCTTTCCAATATGCGTAGTTAGAACCATCGAAAATAGGAAATTTAGAAAATGGGGAAAATTACATTTTAGCCAAAAATATTTAAAGGATCTTAACGAAATAAGTTATCGCTTTGGCTCTGATACCAATTTGAAGTCGCCCGAAGGTCCCCGATTTTTAATTTCTTTAAGAAATATTATTTCCTTTTTTTTATGAAATAGATGCGGAAGCGTAAAAAGTGATGGTTCAACATAAATACCAAATTTTAATTTCTTAACAAATTAAAATTAAACCAAGTGAAACTAACCTAAACACATACTAATTTAAGTTTCACTTAAACCATATTAATTAATCCAAGTCCTAGAATTTGCCTAAGTCATATTTATCATTATTTCCAAATTAGGCCAAACCAGTTTTAACAATAGATTTGAATTAAATAAACTTTACCCAAATTTAATTATGTACCAAATTAAATTAAGTGTGACAATTAAAACCAATTTTATCTTGAATTATCCTAAGCACGCGTTCTAAATTATTATGCAAGATAAAATAAATTAATCACACTACGCCGTGATGTACGAGGAAAAACCCAAGACGGGAAACAACCTCGGACGACCCTAGCCTCAAATCCACTAAGTACGGAATTTACAATTACAAGACAAAAGACTTACATCACACGACTCGATCTCTCTCAAGCCTCGACGCTCCTTCTTGCAAACACCTCCACTTAGAAAATAACCCCGGATCTCCACCGCGGTCTCGGAATCCACTGATCGGACTTTATGTGGTCACCGTCACCCGAACTAGGAGTCTTTCTCCAAGTGGGTAAATCACGAAAAACTCTTCTTCTTTGTGGGATTTAGAAGCAAACCCAAACTTCTCTTCTTCAATGGTGTAGAGAAAACCGGTGCCAAAACTCCAAGCAAGATGTATATATATATATGAACTTGGATAAACACAACTATGGGTGTAAACAAGAGTGATAAATTATTTTCTCCTTGAAAATTAACACTCAAAACCAATGAACTTTTTCCAAAACAATTTTTGCTCTCAAACACTCTCTAGAGGTTGGTAGGATATGAAAAAGTTGGATTAGAAAAATGGTTTCCCTCACATAATAAAGTATGAGAAAAATCAGTTAAGAAACAAGTTGGGAAGTGGGAGAAGACTGCTTAAAACTGCCAAAAAACTGTTCCAGCCAAATCTCGTTCTCGTTCGAACGAGTCTTCTAACGAAGTTCCAGTATGAACTCGTTAGAAGCTCGTTAGAAATATCGTTAGAACGACCATCTCGTTCGAACGACATTTCGAACGAAGTTCCAGTATGCCATAATGGGAAGTCGTTGGCAATCTCGTTCAAATGACTTGTGGTTCGAACGACAATCTCGTTCGAACGACACTTCGAACGAACTCACAGAATGTTCAAAAAATTCTTTTTAAGCCCAGAAACCTTTATATACTTTATATATAAGTTTTAATAGAAAACATTCTGAAAACAAAACATAGTTTGAAAAACCTAACACCCAATATAAACTATTCCAAGCTCCTATATATATATGCGATGCATTCGTACCTTGGGAGCATGGAACCACTATTGATGACGTAGAAACGAGGCACTTAAACTCTGCATTTTGATGAAGCTTTATACACTTGGCCGCTACGTCTTCAATAAACACGTCAAAGGCTTGAAAGCTGATCAATATACTCTATCCTATGACTCAAACGTGTTTGTCCGGAATTGATCCAAAAATACAAAGGACTCAATTGGAAATTTGTGTCCTTACAAATGGGTTAGGCCTAATTTGGTTGGGCAAAATATGGATTAGGCTAAATGTAGGTTGAGCTAAATGTGAGCTGAGTCAAATATGGGCGGACGAAATAGCCCACCCAATTTATACTTTTAAACATGGGTTTTATATTTGACTCGCAACTTTCGAAAAATGGGACCATATTTGATTCATAGCTTTCATATAAGGGTCCCATATTTTACTCATAACTTTTAAATATCGGCCCATATTTATCGCATATTTTTTTAAAAATGGGCCCCATTTTTAATTCATTGGGGCTAATATAGGTTGTTTGATCATTTGGGGCTCATTTTGCAACTATTAATTACCTACCACTCTTAGGCCACTGGGTAGGAATCTCACCACCAAACCCGAATCATAAACATATAACTTGAGACTGTCATCTATATACATCCGTGGGTCATAACCATACTACATTACCCCACTAGACTCTAAACTCACATATAATGGTCATGCAACAGTTCTTTGACCTAGGGAACCGACTTAACACCTACTGTTCATGCCAGGATGGGTTGACCACTATGAAAAACCTCCAAAGATAACATCCATAGAGTAGGTATGTTCACACACAAACACACACAGAGATATACACACACACACACACACACACACACACACACACACACACACTATTCCCGAGTCTGCCGTCGACTCCCGAATATTCAAGTATTCACTTACTAAAAATAAACTCATAAATATCATAATTCTAGTCACTAAGCTATTCTAATCTAGCAAGTAGCCTAACTCTTTGCAAAATCCCAACCGATTTCATAAATGATAACCCGAGTGTTATTCACCCCAAAACACTCGTACATTCGTATTCGGATTTGATTACCCACTAACCCAAGGTAAATATAATCTCTCTTATATTTTTCCAAAAGTCCTAGGTCACCCATCGGACTCCCTAAATCAACCCAAACCCTAAACGATCTACGAAAAAACCCAAATAACCAAAGGTGGCGAAACAGCAGGATCGAACCAGTTCCTCTCCTTGACCGGAACCGGTTCGCCTTACAATTGATTCACCCCCAGTGGCGAATCGGTTCAGTTTTGGGCAGAGTTCTAATTCATTTTTGATGAGATTTTGAAATTCTCTTTACACCATATGAATACCAATCCCTATTCAAACCCTAAATAGCATCTCCCTATCAAATCTAAACGTAATGATATATGTTTTTACTTCCGAATTCATCCGATAACACATCAATTCATGGGATTCAACATAATTTATCAATAATCAATTCACTTCTTGCTTATAAATCAAGATTACATCAATTCTCACCTTAACCTATAAAGATCACATCTTTTTAACATGAAACATCTCAAATTTCATATGGGATTTTTATCAAAATTATTTATCTATAATTTCATTTTCCCAAATCCTATTTTTACATGTGAATCCTACCCCCAAAATTCGTGTTTCTACACCAACTATGATTTGAATTATTGACACAACATAAAACATCAAAGCAATATAAACACTTGCCTTTAGTTTGTAGGGTCCTCAATGAATCTTCTTTGCACATAAAACATCAAAGCAAGATAAACACTTGCCAATTCTCTTTCTGGATGATCTTCCTCTCTTTCTCTTTGGTTCTTCCTTTTCTTTTCTCTTATCTCTCAACTTTAAGTCTTTTGGGATGGTGTAGTGGATGACCATTCCATCTACCTTCCCTAGATATAATCCTAATCCCATAATTAGGTTAAGTGTTATGTGCAAAATGATTCGAAACGCCCTTATACGGATCCCATTTAGCCTAAAAAGTTTTCGAAACCTGACTACCACCCCGAGTACCTAATTTTGACCATCTCAGCCAATTCTGAATCATTGGTACACTTAAAGTCACCATCCGAGTCACCTAACATAAATTTCCCATCTCATTCCCAACACGACCCCACACACGCATCCCGAATGAGATATCGTCAAACCTGTCGATTTTACTCACTTACAATGTAATATCATTTGACATGTTTTTATTTACTTATCACATCAGTAGATATAATCTCATATAAATATTTTTCTCATTATTTCTCATTTTAATTAAATTATGTGTATACATGTAATTCAAAATGCTAAAAAATAAACATTCAAAAATACGGGGTGTTACATTTTGTCATCTTAGGTTGAACATAGTTCATTAATGTTTGTAAATTTATAAAAATACCGCAAGTGCACAGGCTATTATGGAATAGCGAGTGTAAGTACGGGTCGAACCCACAGAGACTTGTCAATTTTTCCTTCAAAATATTTGTGACTGTCTAACTAGATGAAATGGGTTAGAGAATAATTATGTACTAAATTAAATAAAGAAACTACAATAAATGAGAGTAACAAAAGATATTTGTAAACAATTAGGATTTGGGATCCATTTATCACGTAGCTAATATTGCACACTAATTTAATTTTGTTATTCCCTTTTTATAACTCAAATTAGAACAGACCCTCATCGCGTTTAATTCGAAATATGAAAGTTATGTTGAAATATTTTTAACGTCTCTAATAGACGACTAAAATCCCTATTCCCTTAGAAAATACAAATTTTAAAGTTCGTAAATGTATTTAAGCAGGGAATATCAAAACAATCAAAGTGCAAGCATAATCCATCAAAAATTACTGTTTTTTAAATTTCAAAACTTGATTTGACAAAACAATATTGAAGGTTTTAAAATACACTCTCGTGTCGCTTTAAAATGAATACCTATTCTTTAATAACAGTTAAAACAAGTAGGGAAAGAACAACAATCAAATTAACGTGATAATATTAGTTAACTATGATAAACTTGACCCTACTCCTAGTATAAGAATCAAACTACCATAATGAAAGAGAAATTGCAAGTATAAGAAGAGATTTTCATTAATAAATAAAAGTTACAATAAGTTCTCTCACAATAATCTTCAATCCTCTAAAAAAATGATATAAACTTGGCCCTCAAATTGATTTCAATACTCTAAAAACTGAAATCCCTCCTCAAAATTATGAGCCCAAGGGCCTTTTTATAGGACAAGTGGTGAGGTATTTGAGTTGTGTTGGGACTCCCCCTGATTGGCTGAATAGTACAAGCATATATAGTCGTGATCTATATATCGATTCGATTTTTACCTTGTGGTGTTTTAAAGAATTTCTTTACCTTGTTATGTTTTATAGCAATCACCATATTCATCCTTAATGTGTCCCTAAGTTTCGTTATTTAATGCCAAATCACCGTAATCCAATTTATGCACTGAGTATTTATAGAGTTAATATTTTAACTGTGGAAGTTTATTTTGACCTTAATAGTTATGCGGTTTATAATTATGCGATTAATATTTATACATTTAATATTAATAGACATAATTTTGGTAATAACAACATAATTAAAAGACGACATCATTACAAATTTGTAAAAGAGGACATAATAACTACCAAAAACTACATCCACTCGTAATTCATTACAGTAGGCATTAACTTGATCAGTCATTCATTCACATTTCACCTTGATTTACAAAATAACATTCACTCCCAAAAAATACATCCACTCATATTGCACTACAAAATAACATCTCCCAAAATTACACCACCAAGTATGAATTTTATACAAAAAATACATAGGTAATATACTTCAATCTCCTAATATGAAGCGGAACATCACAGGTAGCTACGTTATATGGTCAATTCAAAATATTTTTTTTACTATTTAAAAAATAATGGACCTCAAACTTGGGGACCTCACTTGATCCTCTCCCTCTCTCTCTCTCTCGCGCTCTCTCTCTCTTTATATATATATATATATATATATATATATATATATATATATATATATATATATATATATATATATATATATATATATATATATATATATATATATATATATATATATATATTTTAATTTTTTTTACACCGTTACCCAAATATAAATATAAAGATTCCTAAGCTTATAAATATAACAAAATATGCAATTTCATTCCAAATTAACAAGTCACAAACTAAACTTCGAAGAATGAAAAGTCTTTACATTGCAAAATTTTAGTCTGTGTAGCAATTTATTGCTTTATCATCAATAGTAATAATAATTTGCAGCGTTAGAAGCAGAAGACACTAGCCTGTTCTGATTTGTGTTTGAGAGAGGAATCAGCCCTTTTCTCCGACTTGTGCGAATTCTTCCACGAGAAACTTGATGTGGCTAGCCAAGGTTTGCTTAAAATTTTATGAGCAGCTCTTGTCACCCTCGCCAACATCTTGAACCCCTCCTCTCATAAGACACCCTACTTGAGCCCCATCCATATATGCTTTAAATGCCACCAGAATATCACGAGCACACTTGCAGAAATGCCCCACAACCAAGTCCTCAAAATGCTTTGGTGGCCGCCTCATGTTGTACACCATCGTTTTCAGTGAGAGGATCAAAGTATTCTCATTATACAGCAAGGATATCTCCTCTCCACTTGCCGAGCCACTCATATTTGCATATCGAGGCTCGTTGAAGATGGGCTTTGCATTTAAAATAAGCCCTTGTATAGAGACCAGCACTTGATGCATTGTTGATACGCCAGGGATCCATTTCTCTTGTTGGTCACCATTCCAAGTGTTAAGAAGGATGAGGCATACTTTTCCAGAATCGTACAAATTAGGATTAATTCCAAGTCCGCCAGAGCGGTAGTACACGTGCGGTGCGACTTTAGGATAGCTGCTAGGGAAGAACACATCAAAGAAGAAGAGTCCATCATGGTAAGGAGTAACCTCTGCTCCTACAATTACAGCCCTCAAAAGATCCATCCTTGATTCATTAACCCTAACATATATTGTGTCAGGCAAATCCTTTTCTAGGATCTTCCACTCCTCTTGTATCTTCTTTGCCCAATTTTTCGATGGTTGCTTTGATGAAGAACCCCTACGCAAATAGTGATGGTCTGAATGGTCTTCAACCGTATCAAATTTTTTAAAATGTTGTAATTCATGTGAAATATAATAACCAGCGCCACCAAAAACAGAAATCTTCCTTTTACCATGAGCAGCTAGTTGCCCAGATTGAAATGGTTTTAGGCCAGATGGAAGATTTCCACCACCTGGAGCACAGCTCTTCTTCGAAGACTGAACCCCATCCATTGATCCAAGAGTTGGTGTACCAAAAACAAGACCATGAGTACCAGAAACAGGACCACCAGATGAAAAATTGGCCAAAGCTTCCTTCCTTTTTTTATTTGTGTCAACTTTTCCATCAATCAGCATGACATCGCCACAATCTTCGTCCATGTCAACATCAATCACTTCATGGTGAATAACCTCTTTGAATCTATTAGTAGGCGGAGGAATCTCAACCATCTCAGCGTTCACGGAAGAAGAACTCCCCCCAGGAAACAATCTTTTTTTGGGATTTGGCAGTGGGAATTCCATAAGGGTTTGTGCACAGAAACAAAAGGCAAAGACGCTTAGGGCTTATCTTGGATGGCTTTAAGCGAAAGCTCAATTCCTATATATATATATATATATATATATATATATATATATGTTTTTTTGGGATTTGGAGAGATGTATGCTAGCTGTGGGATTTGGAGAGATGTATGCTAGCTGTGGGAATTCCGTGTAATTAAAGAAAAGACATAGATGCTTGGCTTTCAGCGACAGTTCAATTTCTATACATTAGACCCGACAATAATTCACTCAAAGCCGTACGACAGTTCAATTTCAGTGAGAGTTCAATTTCTATAAATTTCGTTAGTAAAATAAATAACGCCGATTTTCTAACGGATTTAATCCGTTACAAATATTTTTTGCAACGATTTTTGCCCATTAAAATTTACTTGTTTTGGTGTAGAATGTCAAAATGTTACATATTTATTTTTCTTGCTAATCATGAAATTTACACTTTTTAACTAAAATCATTATAATCTTTCAAAACAAAAATAAATTAATGTATTAAATGTTTTCGTAGATTATTTATAAAAATATTAATTTATTTGTATCATTGGGCACTTGAGCCTACGACTTAGTTTCTCATATTTAAGATGATATTAATGTTGATTTAAATTTGAAGCGATAAATTATAAAAATAATTTATTTGAAATGGCGAACGTGTAAAATCATTATTGTTGTATATAAATCCTTAATAGTCCAAATTATTATCACTTCAAAATAATTATATGCAACAAATCAACGTACAACTAAGTTAAATTTAAAATATGCCCAAAGATTCTTTTTTCGAACATTATTTGCAAGATAGTAAAATCTCTTAACTTGCACATATATGTAAAAAAAATACAACTGCATTAACCATTCACAAAAATTTTATAAATAAAATTCAATGAACATATAATTACAAGGGGCATTAGCTAATAAATCACTTGAAAGTCTATTTATATATGATCCGTCCAAGCGACAACCTTGTTGGTATCGTAAACTCATAAAGTTTTCAATTAAAGAATAATAAATCTAAACGATATAGTTACATTTATTAATGTAGATACAATCATAATTGTAAGTATGTTAATCATTGTAACTCTATCTACATTAATAAATATAATTATATACATATATTCATCGGCATAATTGTATTTACATTAATAATTACAACACATGTCGAATTATTGAAAAGTCTAAAAAATGAGTGTCCTTGTCGTTAATTACGATAGTCTTAAGGAATTTTTCACCTTCTTCCCCATAATTATATCGTTACATGAACTACCATAAAAACAAAATCGTTACACCTACTTTTATACATCAAACTAATTTGGGACTTGCCCATAATTTTCCTTTAATTTTGCACATACAATTGAAAAATAACCATAAAAATACAAAAAAATTATATAATTTGTGTAAAATCTTATACTAAATTTATATACTCTTTAACCTTTCCTTTTCTTTTCTTTTTTGACCAAGTATACCTCTGTAATTTGTAAGGCACTAGTAAGCTTTGTCAATTTTAATAAAATGTTTGTATAGGTTACATGTATTATAAGCAACATTTCCATGATTGTGTGTGGGTACGTGCAGTGATGATTATGGTGAACTGGGTGATGACTGACCGTCGTGATCAGCAGTTGTTGTTTATCACATGAGAATATATAGATTTTATGTTTTCTATAATAGTGGCACCCTCTGCTATATGAGTTGGCCCATTATATGCAAAGTGTGAGTATTAATATTCAATTGGATTTATATGTCTCATTGATTCCAAAATGATCAATATTTTTTTCGGAATCCTATGGATGAATTTGTATGTAGTAATATTTGATATGTCACTCAAAAACTATCAAACCTGCATTTTGCTACTTTGAGATTTTTTTTTAGTATCATGGCATATGGTGTCCAGTTCAACTTTAAGCGTAGTTCGTGACTTTCGCTGACCAATCATTATTTTGACAGTACCGGAGATCGAGGTGGGGAGTAAACACAATCCACCCCCAAAGCTGTCCTAGTAACAGCCTTATACCACTGGGTCAAGAGGCTTGATTCTTTGAGATCTTTTGAACATGACCTTTTAGTTAGAATAAAGTTGAAAAAGAAAAAAATGAGTAATAACAATAATATCCTCCCTCGAAAATTAACAATTATATATAAAACAATTTTTTTGAATTCAAATGAACAAGATCAAGATTTTATCATTATCGTGAAATTTGATTTTCGACAGCTGGTCACGTTAAAAATATAGCTAATTATTAATTTAAAACATTCCAAAAAGAAAAAGAAAAATCCTTATTTGGGGGCAAAAAGAGTACAAAATAACTTTTAAGTTTCAAGTTTTCTCCCCAAACGGCACCATGCAACACCAAACACATTGAAATTCAATTTTACTCCCTCCTATATAATTTTTAATGCATTTTATTTTTCTCCTTGAGATAATTTTGCATTTGGATATAACTCTTGCTTTTCAAATAATAATATTAACTTTCTGTATATATAAGGTACAAAAAAATGCATAAGGTACAAGAGGGATGATTAAGAGTAAGTTTAATTATTTGAAAAACGATAGTTTATGTTTAAATACAACATAGCTCAAAGAGAAAATAAGAAGAAAAAAAACTTTCTAAAAGTCATTAGGTCATAATGAAAATATTTAGAAATGTGTTATATTTTAATGTGGTCCATCAACGGATGAATACCACATTTGTTTGTTATGTATGCGATGTTTCTTTTAAGTATACATAACTTTCCATTATGTAAGAATTTATTTTATGCATAGCCAATGGTATATACAATAAAAAATAAGGTATTCATAATAATTTTTCATTTGCAAAAATTGTTTACTTTCACTATTGTTCTATAATTTTTTAATGTGAAGAGAATGGAGTGGAAAATCTGGTCAACAGGTCGTGACACGACACGACACGACACGACAAGGTTTTTGGGAACACAAACACGACACGAATTCGTGTTTTTTTTAGTCGACACGAACACGATCCGAGTAAAAAATAACACGGCACGACACGACACGAATACCATAATTTCTTAAATTTCACGCCTAAAAAACAAGATAACATGACAAGACACGACGACTCATAATTCAGACATGAACACGACACGACACAACTTAGTGTAAAAAAAACACGACACGAACACGACATATCATGTCCATTTCGTATCGTTCCGTGTCATTTTTTCGTATCGTTTCAAAAATTGTCACCCCATGTTTATAAATACAACATTGTGTTTTCCCATTCAAATTCCTCGATATTGAAGAATTTATATATCAATCGCGGGTTTTATATTAAAGAATTGGTTCCATATAAAAACACCCCATTCAAATTCCTCGATATTTTTAGCAGTCCAAACGTGCCCCCCTTTAAACGCAAATAAACTCTCTCCCTCTTCCTCTTCCTCTTCCTCTTCCTCATCTCTCTCTTCCAAACCTTTACTTACCAACTCTCTCTCTATATATATATTTATATATATATATATATATATATCTATAATATTACACACTCCCACTATTTCCCAGGTGTCCTTTGTCTCTCATTTATTCAATGGAAACTCCAGAATTCTACAATGGATATTACATTGTCCAAACTACCCCCGATAACATAAACTCCCATACAAAACTCAATGACCAGTTTGTGGTTGAAGACTTCCTAGATTTCCAAAATGACGATGTTTTTATCACAGATGGTAGTATACATGATAATGTCACCGATGGAAGCACGCTCGACAGCTGCAACTCTTCAATTTCCAGTAGTCAAACGCACGTCACCGGCTATTATGTGATGCTTGGATACTCCAACTGTGCCTAATTTTAAAAATGTTGATTTTTTTAAAGAACAGTTGAGGGTTCTATATTAATATTATTGAAATAAATATATTTTTGCCCATCTCACTTAAAAGAACATATTTTTTTGACACAAATATCTACGCACCGATAAGGATCAAGTTTTTTTTTGGCCAAAAAAAGGGCCAAGTTATCCCCCATTATTTGCATTTAAATTCATTTACCAATGAGCACAGAGAATGCCTCTAATGGTGAAAAGTATGGTCCTCATTAAATCCTTATTTTAGGTCCTTACAATAACATCTCTCTCTCTCTCTCTCTCTCTCTCTCTCTCTCGTGTGCATACATGCATCATAACAATCAAATAAAATTCCATATTTTTTTTATAATATGATGACATGACTGAGCTGGAGTGGCAATCAAATTTTCTGGAAGAATCATTCTCGAGTGAGGATATGCAGAGATTACAGCTGATATCCGGGATGAAAGAACGTGCTAAAGACGAATCGTCGGAGACACAACAAATCAACCTTGAAAACAATCAAAACGTAGTGGCATTCGACCCTGATATGATGGTTCCTCAAAAGGCACGTAGTAAACGCTCACGCGTTGCCCCGTGCAACTGGACATCCCGCCTCCTTGTTCTCTCTCCGACTTCGATCGACACTCAGATAAGGCCTTATGAATCAGAATCTAATATCACGGTCGGCTCTAGCAAGAAGACTATAAATGCCACACATAAGAAAAAAGAAGCATCAGAAAATACTACCACCACGAATAAAGGTGGTGATGTTCGAAAATGCCTTCATTGTGCCACTAATAAGACACCTCAGTGGAGAACTGGGCCCATGGGTCACAAAACACTTTGTAATGCTTGTGGGGTTCGATATAAGTTAGGTCGACTCGTGCCTGAATACCGTCCCGCTTCAAGCCCAACTTTTATGCAGACGAAACACTCTAACTCACATCGCAAGGCTCTTGAACTTAGGAGGCAAAAGGAAGTTGAAATGGTTCAACAACATCAACAATTTTTTCATCACAACAGGATATTTGAAGAATCCAATAGTGATGATTATTTGATCCACCAACACATCGAGACGAATTATCATCAGTTGATTTAGTGCACGCTAGTGTAAGGATTGGCAATGAAGGATCAAGGTTTAGTTTAAAATATATTTAGTGACCCGTTTAATTCTGCAAGGTTAATCTGTAGTGAACCTATTGAATTGTTTTAGGGTTTTCATTTTATAATATTTAGCTAATTATGAGGGGAAACAAAAGTATAGAAAAAAATAGGGTACCAAATATTGAGGGTGTGGACCCTTGATTTTTTTTTTGAGTTAAATGTGCCAAAAATTGGAAATTTTATAAGAACCAAATTATATAAATTGAGGCCTTTTTTAGTGACACCCCGCCTACTTTAATCACGAGTGATCAGTCCTTTATCAAAATAAACAGGAATCACATATGGTTTATTCTTAGCGTCACCGTCGAAAATTATATAAGTTACTAACCACCTATGTTAAATTAAGTCGATATCAAATATTATCTTGTTATTAACTTAACAACATGTAGAAATAAAATCAAAATAAACTAACCAAACCATCCACACACAATAATAGTCTGAACAGTCCACGACAGATATAGAAGTAAATAAGATCGAATAAACCATCGATTCCCAAAACAATAAATCCAACTACAATCTGATAAATAGACTAAAGAAATGAAGATCCTGAAGAGGCAACACGCCCAAAGGAAATACTAAGATGAAAATCCTAACTAGGAATGAATAAGATGATGAAGCATCTAAATTAAATCCTGCAAGCCTCCACAATGTAGCAGCTACGTGTCCCTGGAAAGAATCCTCAAGCTGGGCGTCCCTGTGACTCGACACCTAAAATATTTTTGAAAAAAGATATTTTGACATAGGTCAGAGCCCAAACCATTTGAAACATATTTAGTAAGTAATTAAATTACAATAATTTAAATATGCATTAACACTTTTCATATTTAAATGGGTGTCACACTCTCTTGAGATATTACTCACCCCTCATCTATTGTACACACCTAACGCTTACCTTCTAACCCAACTAGTTACGCTACCCCACCTAACTAGACTTGTCACACTTTTTTCTATCACGCTACTCTAACCCGAGTATTCCTTACTTTGATTTAGAAGTTGTTCTATTCATTGATGTATTTAATCAATTCAACTTTAATTACTCATACAACGTTCACACTAGTTATATTTCAAATACTAATAAATAAAATAACATTCACACTAGTTATATCTGAAATACATTCACACTTTATGTATTTATCACGTATATAATTATTTACTCATATTATATACGTACTAGTATACTACAACATTTACATATATGTCGTGTATAGTAACCATCCTCTCCCGAGTAATAACTCACCAGATGCTTGTCTCTACAATGCTATCATATTTCAGGTATGCTCCCTCTAACCCGGTTACCACAAGTCGAACTAACTCACAACGAACTTTGGTGAAAATATCGCAAACATAGTGGAGACGGTTATATTTCCTCGAGAATGAGACCGAATCATACCCAAAATGTCTCACCCTGAAAATAAATCACACCAGAAAAACACCAGATAATATGACCTGGGAACTATACTCTCCCTGCATTCACTAGCTAGGGTATTCACTCACGTCGCGCAACCTCCGATGATAGCACTAGAGAAGTATGTTACATATATATATATATATATATATATATATATATATATATATATATAATCAAATCCGACTAACTCGTGCCTAACTCCCGTATCACTATCCCAATCTTCGAGTCTATTTCTCGACTCTTAATTCCATAAGTATTAACTCACATTTATATATATCACAACGTATTTTTATTCAAGATACTAAGCACATCTCAATCTAGCCCGTATCCTAATTTCGTCCGAAATTTCCATTTGAATACGTTCATACATTTTTGACTGTTGTTCATCCTAAACACTCCAAAATCCATACCCCGAATTCATTCCCATCTAATTCCAAGGTAAAAATAATGTTCCTTAATATTTTCTAGAGTCCTACACTCATTTATGAACATCCCTAAATAATCCAAATTTGATTTTCCACCAAGATTTTAGTCTTGAACACCCTTTTGTAACAAATTCCTAACTAATTAAAAAAATCAGAAAAATACGAAGTCGGCGCCCATGCAATCTTAACGAAAAGACCTAAAATTCATTGTTTTGAACGAACAGGAACATCGAACCGATTCGTCCAGGGGGTGAACCGGTTCTCCTGTCAGTCAAAACGATGTAGTTTTGATTCTGGAAAACTTCATTTTCCCCAATCATTTTCTTCTATTTTTATTCACCCAAACCTCCATGGATTTATCTCAAAACTCAACCCAATCATACCCAATGATTAATACATGTTTCCAGCAATTTATAATCATCAAATACATCATTAGACATTAACGTCTCCTTAAATGAATTAATCCACAAATTGGCTTTTCTCACTTTTATTCAAATTCCTCATTCAATCCGATTCTATACTCCAAATTAAATGATATTAGATACTGGATTTTGCCTCAAATTCAAATTTCAATAACATATGATCTCATACAATCATTAAGTTAGCATACATTTTCACATCAAACGCCTAAATATCCCATTTTAGCTTGTGATAACCCTCTCCAAAATGAGTTTGTCTACACCTACCATGATATGAACATGAGTTTTTGCAAATAAAAATCATAATAAAGTTAATTACTTGCCTTATTGGATTCGTAGGGTCTGATTTCACACAGGAGACAACGAATTTGGCAAAGAACCTTTAATTCCTCCTTGAATTTGGTCTCTAAAGTCCCATTTTTTCTTCCTTCTCTCTTATCTCAATTTCTAGGGCTTTCAATCTAAGTTATTACTACCTCTAATTCCAAAACCTAGGTTCAAAACTCCTAATCGCGAAATTAAGCGAGCAGGCGAAGCCCAAATGACCCGAACACCCCTGTGTGGGCTAAGTTATGACTAAAAAGGATCGGGACCCAATTACTACCCCCGAGTATACTATTTTGAGTATCTCGACCCTTTTGAAACCAACCGTGACCTTGAAATTTCCATCCAAGTCACCCTACAATAATTTTCTATCTCAAGCTCATATAGTCTATACGCGACTCCTGATTGAGATAAAACACTGTCACAACACTATCACTCGCTATAACGTGAAATAATCATTTACTATTCACTTAGTAATTATCTTGCATAAATACTAATCGTTATCTCTTTCGATTAATTTTTTAAATAACCACATAATAATTTGTTCACACAATAAATAATTTAATTAAATTACGCCACACGTATAATTTAAAAATACCCGAATTAATTAAATTATAAATACTCAGAATCCATGGTGTTACATACTTTTCCCCTTATAACGGAATTTTATCCTTAAAATTAGGATATTCTCGATATTACCACATCGGATCCTTACACACAACTGCATCCGAACGTATCCAAAATTTACTCGCATTAATCTTTTGGTATATTCACTATACACACACCAATGGTATCGTTTTAACTGAAGGTTTACTTACTACAACCTACGATTAGCAACAAGTCCATTCAAACCCTTACATTCTGATATATTCCCTTATGCTTAAGGTCTCGCTTGTATAATGACATACAAACTATCGTGAATTCGATAACAATGTCTCAAAAGACAAGCCTATACTCCCCTGGATCTATCATCTCTATGTAAGAAAAGGCCCCACTTCTATAGGTGCTAATTTCCCTTATTGCCATATCACGCCATCTCTCTTCATGGGAGACACCCTCAACAACCCCTGACCACTCATGTCAGCCTCAAAACTTTGGTTCATGTCAATGTACTCTCACAAAGTTCTCGAACTATACGAATATGATGTGGATTAACTCAATCCTTGTCGATGGATCGTGAATCACTTCGGGTCAGAGAAAATTGTTATTCCACTTTCTTAACTATCCAAAGGGTGGGAGAAAATTTTTCTTTCTATTAAGCCTCCGAAGTCATTTTGCAATTAATGTCCTATTACGAGTCATCACATGTAGCTCTACCAGTTGTAGTTAATATTTACAATTACTCTAATAAAAATCTGATAAATAGACTAAAGAAATGAAGAGTCTGAAGGGGCAACATGCCCAAAGGAAATACTGAAATAAAACTCCTAACTAGGAATGAATAAGCTCAAGCGTTAAAATCAAATCCTGCAAGCCTCCACTATACTGCATCTACACGTCCCTGGAAAGAATCCTCAAGTTGGGAGTCCCTCTGCTGAACACCTAAAATGTTTTTGGAAAATGATATTTTAACACGGGTCAGAGACCAAACCATTTGAAAAATATTTAGCAAGTAATTAAAATGCAACAATTTAAATATGTATTAACACTTTTCATATTTAAGCAGGTGTCGCACACTCTTGAGATATTACTCACCCCTCATATATTGTGCACACCTAACGCTTACCTTCTAACCCAACTAGTTATGTTATCCCACCTAACTAGACTTGTTACACTTCTTTCTATCACGTTGATCTAACCCTAATATTCCTTAATTTGATTTCGAAGTTGTTCTACTCATGGGCTTATTTAATCATTTCAACTTTAATTACGTTCACACTAGTTATATTTGAAATACTAATAAATAATATAGTGTTCACACTAGTTATATCTGAAATACATTCACACTTTATGTATTTATCCCGTATATAATTATTTACTCAGATTATATACATACTAGTATAATACAACATTCACACACATGTTGCATATAGTAACCATCCTCCTGAGTAATAAATCACCAGATGCTTATCCCTACAATGCTATTATATCCTAGATATGCTCACCCTAACCCGATTACTACAAGTTAGACTAGCTCACGCCGAACTTTGGTAAAAATATCGCACACGTAGAGGATTCGGTCATATTTTCTTGAGATTGAGACCGAATCATATCCAAAATGTCTCACCCCGAAAATAAATCACACCATAAAAATACCTAATGTTATGACCTTGGGGCTATACTCTCCCTGCATTCACTAGCCCGGGGATTCACCCACATCGCGCCACCTCCGATGATATCACTAAAGGGGTATGCTTTCACATAAACATCATGCACACCAATGTTCATAAAACACACAAGTATATATGTGTGTGTGTGTGTGTGTGTGTGTGTACACTATCACATCTTACATATATATATAATTAAATCAACTTCGGCTAACCCGTGCCTAACTCCCGTAGCACTAGCCCAATCTCCGAATCTATTTCCCGACTCTTAATTCCGTAAGTATTAACTTACATTTATATATATCACAACGTATTTTTATTCAAGATACTACGCACATCTCAATCTAGCCTGTATCCTAAGCACTCCAAAATCCATACCCCGAATTCATTCCCATCTAATTACAAGGTAAAAATAATGTTCCTTAATATTTTATAGAGTCCTACACTCAACTACGGACACCCATAAATAATCCAAATTTTATTTTTCACTAAGATTTCGGTCTTAGACACCCTTCTGTAATAAATTCATAACAAATTTAAAAAAATAAAAAAAATACGAGGTCGGCGCCCATGCGATCGTAAAGAAAAGATCTACATTTCCATGTTTTGAACAAACAGGTATACTAAACCAGCTCAACAAGGGGGTGAACCGATTCGCCTATTAATCAAAACGACTTAGTTTTGATTCTGGTAAACTTCATCTTCCCCAATCATTTTCTTCCATTTTTGTTCACCCAAAACTCCATGGATTTATCTTAAAACTCAACCCAAACATACCCTATGATTATTACATGTTTTCAGCAATTTCTAATCATCAAATACCTCATTAAACATTAACGATTCATACTTAAATCAATTAATCCGTGAATTGGGTTTATTTCACTTTTATTCAAATTCCTAATTCAATCCGATTCTATACTCCAAATTAAATGAGATTAGCTACTGGATTTTGACTCAAATTCAAATTTCAATAACATATGATCTCATCCCATCATTAATTTAGCGTACATTTTCACATCAAATGCCTAAATAGTCCAAAACCCATTTTATCATGTGACAACCCTCCCCAAAACGAGTTTATCTACACCTATCATGATATGAACATGAGTAATTGCAAATAGAAATTAGAAGCAAGTTAATGACTTGCCTTATTGGATTCGTAGGGTTTGATTTCACGTAGGAGACGACGAATCTAACTAATGGGCTAATGGGACAAGACTAAATGACCCGAACACCACCGTGTGGACTCGGTTATGACTAAAAAGGCCATGCGACCCAATTACTACCACCGGGTACACTATTTTAACCATCTCAACCCTTTCGAAACCACACGTGACCTTGAAATCGGTATCCGAATCACCCTATAATAATTTCCTATCTCGATCTCATATAGTCTACACGCGATTCTTGATTGAGATAACACATTGTCACGTCACTGTCACTCGCTATGACGTGAAATAATCATTTACTATTCACTTAGTAATTATATTGCATAAATATTAATTATTGCCTCTCCCGATTAATATTTTAAATAACCAGATAATAATTTGTTCACACAATAATTAATTACCTGAATTAATTAAATTATAAATACTCATAAATACAGGGTGTTACATTTTCATCATCTTATTTTCCATTGTCTCGCTAGGAATTTGATATCAATCCCATTAAATCTACAATAATAATCTAGGGTTATTTTGTACGTTCAAATTCTTTTCTTAACCCCCTGAACTTTTACAAATGCTACAAGTAACCCCCTGATCCTAACAGTGTTAATTTTTTGGACGAAAAAGATCATGTGCATTGTAGATGAGGGCAATTTTGTCAAACATTAAAAATTAGAAAAAATGTAAAAGAACATTTTAAAAATTAAAAAAAATATTTAAAAATATAAAAATACTGATTTTTTAAGAAAAGATGGAAATTTTTTAACAAAAAATATTTAAATGTTCAAACATTAAAAAATAATTTAAAAATTGCAAAAAATAACTTTTAATAAATCTAAGAAAATACTAGAAGATATAAAAAAGGAAACACTAAAAAACTAAACAAAAATATTAATTAAAATTTTTAACATTTAAATAAAATATATTTAAAATATGGAAATTGCAAAACAATAATGAAAATAACTAAAATCAATTAAAAACTTTAGGAAAATAGGAAAATATTTTTAGAAATATGGAGACTAAAAAGTAAATATTAAAACTATTTGGATATTATTTAGAATAAATTTAAAATTTGTAAATATTGTAGATACAAATTATAAAAAAAATAAATAAATTGCTAAAAGATATTAAAATAATTAGTAAAATACTAAAAAAATTAAAATATGAAATAACAAAAAAATTATATATTTAAATATATTGAAAAGTAAAAAATTGAAAATAATAAAAAACTTATGGGAAAAACTAATAAATTTAAAAAATATATGGAATTAACAAAAAATATTTAAAATTTAAAAAATTTCTTAGAAAGAAAAAAAATTCATTTAAATTATTAAAGAAAATGAAATAATAAAATTGGGGGTTAAAATTTTTAAACATTTTGCAAATTTCAACGTGAACAAAAAATCACAATATTTCACTTTGAAAAAGATTGTAACCTTTTTGCCCACATAAGCCTAATCTAAAACAAACATACTCAGGAAAAATCAAAACAACTCAAAAGCCCCGACACGAGCCTACTCAATATCATTCAAATTTCTCACTGTACGAGCATCAAACTTAGATCCTCTACAAATCTAGATAAATGCATAATTTAAAAAAGATTGGAACCTCCGTTTAAAAGGATCGACACTCCCCTTTAAACCACTAGAATTTAATCCCTCAAATAGTCCGTCTACTTCTTCTTAATCACATGAACCTCCAAAACTAATTGAGATGCAACCATTTGAACGTGCTGAGTTAGGGGGAGTATGAAAATGGTGTAGGTTTTAATGTATTTAGGCCTAGAGGGTCTTGGACATAGTAATCGTAGGATTTGAAGTTAGAGAGGTAGTGGATGAGGTGGGGGTTATAGAGAGAGAGGGGGGGGGGGGGTGACGTGTATGAGGTAAGTGCCGGCAATAATGTGGTGTGCAAGTGGTATATTGAGGGCTGAGGTCATGGTATTTGAGAGCCATTTTAATATTGCCATTAATTTTTATAATTATTACATAGTTTCCCCTTAAATATTATTTGACAAAAAATGCCCTCATATGCAGTGCACATAACCCTTTTTTATCCAAAAAAATAATGGTGTTAGGGTTAAGGGGTTACTTATAGCATTTATAGAAGTTCATGGGGTTAAGTAAAGAATTTGAAAGTATGGGGGTTGAGTCAAAATGGGATAAAGTTCGGGAGAAAATTAAAATTAACCCAACAATCTATCTAAGGAGTTGATCTAGTCTCAAAGCAGTAGATTATTTATACATAAATAGTTCAATCTTTACTACATTACCCTGCTTAGGCGAAAGTCAAAAGACATGTTTCAATTATAACATTAGATTGCTTTAAATTATATAAATTATTGACATATTTTGTATTTTTGGCCTTAGTGTTTGTTAATGTAGGAATTAATATGTAAATCGTATGCCAAATTTAACAAATTTATATACAAAAATTATTGGTCCATTGAGTTTTGGAAAAAAATGACTGAACTAGCAAAGTTTTGGGTTTTATGTGCCAATTTGTATACTTCGGGATCTGAAGTGCCAAAAGGGGTAAATTTCGAGGGAGTAAAGTGATAATAACACTTAATAATATTTACATAACACATCAATCCTCGTCCTTACTTTATCCAAGTATTTTGGGAAAAGGGTAATTGAATATACATTATGATTATATTAAAAACATTCTTTATAAAATAAATAATCTCCTTTATATGCATTTCAACATAACTTCTATTTCATGTACAAAACATAATGAGTTTAAAATTGTAATTGACTTTAGACCTACAGATACACGCCTCCAGTTCCCTAACGAGTGAGAGGAGACAAGTGTAAAATGTGAGACAAAGGTTTGAAGTGGTTCAAACCTCTGGAGATGGTCATACATCACTATAGAAGGTGTTATGCCTATTTATTAAAATTTCATTGAGTATTATAACCGAAGAGAACCATTGAGCTTTAGCCAAGGGAGTCTGAGGTATTGTGTCCTTTGTTAATGTTACAGAGGACCTTAGGGAGTAACTGAATGACTTCCCCAAGGGTGCCTATGTACTGTCTTAGTGCTCTTACAATATATAAAAATGAATGAATAATGGAACTAGTCTAAATACAAATATAGACTTCGCAACAGTGGGTTACAAGTATACAACAAGGTGGAGACACTTGTGGAATGCTTAGATTCTTGTGAGTCTGATTGTTTGAATGCTCTAATCTCCTTGGATGCTATAGAGCGATCCTCTTCTACATTCTATAACCTTCTATTTATAAGACAACTCTTGAAGAGATGATGTGTGGGTTGTCACAGCACGGATTTTAGAACTCTAAGGTCTGACAGGGTCAGTAGGAATGTGGAGGGTTAGGAAAAGTATTTGTAGATAGAGTACATTGGTTGTTAAGTTTATTAAATGTTTATGGGAACCCTTAATGCACGTGGAACTATGTAGTAGTGGTAGGTGGAATAGCATTCTTCACTGGTTGAGGAAGCTTTATCGAGGTCTTCTGGTCTCATGACCTACCGAAGGTTGGTCTTAAATTAATCTTGGGATGCTTTAGGGCGATATACCTCTTTTTTAAGTGCTGAACCACTTAGGAAGTCCATTATTCTCCTATAGTTCGGCCTGGTGATGGAGCCTTGGTCCTATGGTCTCTAGACTTCCTAAAGAGGTATGTTGTAATGTTTGATTCTTCTAGGAGGAAGAAAGCCTAACTAAGGTCCACCATAATAGTGTGGCATTATATTGAGAGTAACATAGGTCTCTGCTACCAAACCACATTTTAACTGGGGTTTGAGGTGAGTCAGGGAGCATCTTTCCTTACCCAATAGGTTTAAACCTTTGGAAGATCAAAGGTTTGAGAGGGTATTATCTGTATCCCCTTGTTATATTTTACAAGAATTTCAAATAACAATACTTATCCTCTTAGTTTAAATTAGGGACAAGGCTTTAATTGGCACTAAAATATCCGTTGATTCATTAAAAAGGAGCATTTAGGCGATTGAGAGCATTGATAGTACTGGAGAGATTGAAGTGACATCCTTTAGAGGCTATAAAAAGAATTTTAGGAAACTTGCATTGATATCCTTATCTCTAGAATTTCGGAACCAAAAGCTATTGCATTTCCTCTCCCTTTTGTCGAAGATGTATATTTCCCTTTCTAAAGTCCTTGACACGAGGCCCTTATCTGTCTTAGGCCCCATATTTCCCTTCATTTGCCTGAATAGGAGAGTGCAGGAACTTTTGAGGACACCTATCTAAAGGTGAATGACCCTGAATTTATCGGTGGGGCCTATTTTGCCTCCCAAATTATCGATCAGGTCCTGGTGAATATCATAAGAATTTACTAAATACTTAATTTAGTCCTTTTGAGGGATGCCAAGCTTGATGAAAGGGCATGCTCCTTGATCCATGAGTATGTATATTTTAATGGATGCTTTTTGTAATATGAGGTTAGATTTCCCTTACCTCTGCCAATATTAAGGATCTTAAGAGATATTGGAATTTCTCCATCTCAAATGGTGGCTAATTCTTAGAGATCACGGATGGAAATAATTGTGGCCATTAAGAAGGCTAGTCGGATTGATCGTAAAGTGACAATTGCCCAATTTCTTGGGTTGTACCAGAGTCAAGAGAAGAGTAAACTTAAAGATAAGGGGTTGAAATACCTTTCTTATAAGGTTAGTACCTATGTCATAGCCAGACACCTCTTTAATAGTGGGGTAGGACCTAAGCCCATGTTTTTAACTTCGGGAGCCTCCTTTCTGCCTCTAGTCTTATGGTGGGGGAATTGATGAGGATTGAGCCCCTTGATGAGGTTTCATGTAAGAAGAACATAATTACCAAGTTGGTGTATGAGGCCTTTGAGGATTCCAGTGCAGAAGATCAACCCCACGGTGGAGCTAATCCTCCTTCAGTGTTTGATGGGGCCATTTTATTGCTGTTGATTAGGAAGGGGATTAGCCAAGTAAGTAATTGACCTTGTACTTTCTATTATTATTTTTTTATTTACTTTAAATGTTCTGATAGTTAAAATTTTCTTATCTTACTAATGCAGTAAATAAATGGGATGGGATAAGGATAATGATGTAATTTTCCAAGGATATGTCCACCGGGGTTGCTTCTACCAAATGAAGAGGTCACTGATGGTTAAGAAATTAAAGATTTACATACTTGGGGTTCCTTATACTCCCAAGTTTGAACTAAGTAAGGAGGTTGAGGACTAACCCAAGACTAGATCCCTACCCTTACTGGAAGCATCACTAGGGTTGGTGGAGTCCCTATAGAAACTAGGTTTTTCTTCTACTCCAGTTGACTTTTAAACCCTAGTCTGTAAGAGAAAAGGAAAATTGAAAGTGGTCTTATCATAAGAGGGAGGATACCTTCAGAGAGGTGATAAGACCCTTAGCCGTTCATAGGGGTTATTCATAAGCTAAAGGTATTACCGACCTCCTTATATTGAGGAGCTAAACTCTTATGCTTTTTTGGTGGATTTTGTCCAATCAATGGGTAGGACAAAGTGCTCTGACGTTGGGTCTAATATGAGGACTCAGGAGACCTCTATTAATGCTAAGGAGCTGGTACACCTATTGGGAAAGATACCTTCAAAGTTATTCTGGTTTTCTTTCAGCTCTTTTACCTTCTATGCCCTTGCTCTTACATCTCCTTATCTTTTAAAAGGTTTGACACTTGACGGAGGCTTTTCTAGCTGATGCCCAAGATGGTTGTAAAGGATATAAGGGGGCTATTGAGATGGAGGAGGGATGGACCCTAACCCTAATGGAATTTGATCAAACCATTAATGATTTAAGGGTCAAGATAGATGTCCTTAGAAACGAAAGGTCTCGTCTTATTATTCTGGAGTAAGCAAAACATGTGAATGCCAAGAATCTGAGGGATAGTTCTTCCTTGATCGCTATTGTAAGAGATTCCCTAGCAGAGCTAAATTTCATGCTTTCGGACATACTGAACTTTTTAAGATGATAAAGACTTTTCGAGGCCAGAAGGCTAAGGTTCAAGGCTTACAGGTTAATCTTCTTCATGTCGATGGTGAAGTGGAACTTTTGAAATAATTGGTCTGAGAGTTCACCATCGTGAAGTAGGAACTAACCTCTATAGGCCATGATCTTCAGAAATAACATTCTAAGGCTTTCTTGATTTATTTCGCTCTCTAGGGGGATTCACTTTATTGTTAAGAAGAACGTGGACATTTATCTTAGGTCTGATCTATTTAAGAAGTAATCTTTTTAAAATTACAACTCTAGTTTTTTATTCATACAAGATGAAGGTTCATTAGTTATTCACTGAAGTGGATGTTATTGGCATGTTTATTGAGGCCTTTGTATCAGGTAGGGAGATCTCATATGATGAGATCAACCCTGGGAAACATAAGAATACTCCTCTATTTTCGCCAAAAAGTGAAACTTTCATGGAATCCTAAAGTATTAAGCCTTGATTGGATTTTTTGTAATATTTTGTTTGATCCATTGATTGGTTGTGGGCGGCTAGATGTAATGACGCAATCTTTCTATTTTTAACAACGTGGATTTAAAATGGGAATGTGTTATTTTTCAGTGTTTTACTTCATACTTTCTTTACTTTTCCTTTGCTAAGGAATTTTAAGCACAACTTGATATGCGTGAGGTCTAATATGCATGTAGTATACACCTAGGCCCCCATGATTCTTTATTAAAGCAAGATTATTGGGGAAATAATTTTCTTAGAGTAGATCAGAGGTCCTCAAGACCTCTGCTTCACACTGGTGCAGTTTACAAAAGTCAAGACTGTGGTTTTGTAGCGGGGCATTGAGTCTTAGAACAATTTTTTTATTCATGTGATTTTGTGAGATTGGAGGCCCATAATTTTGGTTCAAGCACTTAGGCCCCAAAAAATTTGGGCATGAATTTGTGAAGTCAAACTCATAATGGGTCCTATGACCTTAGGATTTAAAATTCGGACTTGAACACTTGATAATGCATGAATTTGTGAAGTCAGACTCATAATGGGTCCTACGACCTTAGGATTTAAAATTTGGTTTTGAACACTTGATAATGCATGATCTTATAAGGGTCTTAAAACCTCTGAACTGAGTAAAAATAAAAACCGAAGTCCCATAAAGGGTCGTAAGACCTCTAAACTTAGGACATTATGACTTATGAAGTCATTATAAGGGTCCTAAGACGTCCGAATCTAGGAAGAGAACTTCCTGAAATCCCATAAAGGGACATAAGACCTATGAACTTAAGAGCTTTTAAAATTTTGAAATTATCTTAAGGGTCTGAGACCTCTATATTGAAAATTTTATAATCTGAAGTCCAAATAAGGGTTTGCGACCTCCGAGCTTAGAAAAAATTTGAAATTTTGAAATCCTTATAAGGGTCTGAGACCTCGAGACTAAAATACTTTATAATCTGAAGTTCTTATAAGGGTCTGGGACCTCTGGACTTATGAAGAAATTGAAATTTTAAGGTTTAAATGTCTTTTTGTTTGACTCAAGGTAAATGAAAGGTTTTGTTGTAAGGAAGTGAGCTATCATGGGTCCTTAGAACTTAGCCTTTTGGAATTATAGATGAAAATATCAATAATTATTTTTAGTCGCTTATGGGTCCGAAGACCTTTTTGACTATCATCTTTGGGTTGTTTAAAACGAGGACTGTAGATTTTTTAGGTCCGAGGGCCTTTGACTGCTAGTCTTAAGTTGAGGCTGAAGTTTTTGTAACTTGAATGGTCGGTCGTAAGACTTAATTTTCTAAAGCCAATGCTGAATTTCTTGTAGCTCTTAAAGAATACTTATATAAAACACATCATGGGTAATAAAAATCTTCATTTTTTTTTCAAATATTAAATACATCATTGATAGTATTTCTTAAGATGTTCTGTATTCCAGGGATGAGGGAGCTCGTATCCTTATCTGTCTTTGAGGTAATAAAAGTTGGGTCTCACAATCTTGGTTACCATATATAGACCTTTTTATTTTGGACCTAGATTGACTTTACATATATTCTTAGTTACAAGAGTGTCATCCATTAGGACTAGGTATCCCACTTTGAATTCCCTATGGCAGACCTTCTTGTTGAAGTAGGAGGTTATTTTCTACTTGTAGGCTACCATCTTGTTCAGTATAACTTCTCTTCTTTCCTATAGCCCAAATAAGGATACCCATAGACTTTCTCCATTTTCCCTGGGTTCAAACTTAAATACCCTTCATGTAGTTACTTCAAACTTCATTAGGATCACAACCTTAATATCAAACATAAAAGAGAACGGAGTTTCTCCTATTGAACCTCTGACTGTGGTTTTATAAGCCCATAAAATGTTGGGTGGTTCTTTGGCCCAGAGCCCCTTGGCCTTATTTACTCTCTGCTTTAATCTATGAAACATCATCCTATTAGTAACCTCAACTTGTCCATTGTCTTAAGAGTGTTTAAGTGATGAGTAGTGATTATTTATGACATAGCTTGAGTAGAACACTCTGAATGTTGGGTTGTCAAAGGCAAAACCTACAGATAACATTCTTTCAAATGAAGTAGTGGTTTTCTTCTTAGTGATTGTGGCTAAGGGATAAACCTCAGCCCATTTGGTGAACTATCTAATGACTACACTACAAAACTTATTACATCCCTTACTGAGGGGAAAGGGGTCGTACCAGATCTACGTCCCATTGAGAGAAAGGCCATGGACTTAGTATTAGAGCCATCTTCTCAACTGTCTATTTTAGAACATAAGAAAATATTTGTCACCTGTCATAATGTTGTACCATATCCTTGTCTTCTTTTACCAATATTCCCTATAATTACCCCTATCTTCAGACTTTGTAAGTTAAGGTCTTTGGGCCTGTATGGGCACCACATATACATTTATGGAGTCTTTTGAGGAAGTAACTAACTTTTTATGGGCTTAGGCATCTCTAGGGTGCTGATCGATATCCGTTATTATACAATTTTCTATTTTTTAGGTAATAACTAGATGTTGTGCACTTTACCTTTATGGCTTGGATCTTGTCTTTAGTTAACTCACCATTTTTGAGGTTGGATTTGAGAGGAGTGGTCCACTCAGATCTTTGATCAATCTTTGCAGTGTTAATCTATAATTGTGTAATGCTTGGCTGATCTAGAGTGATGACTAGGACCTCTAAGTCTCTCTTATATGATTATACCACACGCATAAGGTGTTCTTCTTAGAAGTTGTTTAGCTTGGGGGACCCTTCGGATGTAAAACTTGGGTATCCTCTTGATGAGTTGATATACAATTTCTAGGTACCCTATCATTCTATCACCTTTGGCCTCATAGACCTCAAAAACCTGTTTGACCACCAACTGAGGCTATCCCGTTGAGATTTTAAATGGACGATAATGCGCAATCTTGCCATCACGACTTCATACTCTGCTTCATTATTAGAGGCTTTGAACTTAAAGCTAAGAGAAAAAGATATAACACCTTCGTCCAGTAATTTTAGGGAGATTCTAATCCCACTACCTGAGTTATTTAAGGAGTTATCCCCGTGCAGTACCCAGATAGGAGAACTGAGGTCTAGTTTTTGGAACTTGGGATACCTAGGATTTTGAGGGGCTACTGTGACGTTAGCCCTAGAACTCATGGGTTGATCTTCTACTTCCTCTAAGTTGATGAAATCTGTAATGAAGTCATCCAAGACCTATCTTTTGATGACATTTCGAGGTTGATACATGATGTCAAACTCGCTAACTCTACATACTACTTGACAGGACTTCTTGAGGTATCAGTCTTATGGAGGACCTTTCAGAAGGGTTAATCGGTCATAACAATGATATAATGGGATTGAAAGTAGGGACTCAATCATTTAGCTGAGATGATGATATAAAAAGCCAGGTTCTCTATCCTTGGATACTTTTTTTTAGCCCCTTGGAGGGATTGACTGACATAATACATGGGGTTTTATACCCCAAACTCTTCTCGTATGATAGCGGAGTTGATAGTAGTGGGTGAGGCGAACAAGTATATGTACAAATCTTACCCACAATTATGCAGGACAACAAAAGTATAGACCCTAAATACATTTTGGGGTTTTCAAATGCTTCTTCAGCCTCAGGGTTCCATTCAAAGGCCTTTTTTAAAATTTTGAAGACAAGTAAGCACTTGTCAGTGGCCTTAGAGATGAACTGGTTAAAGGCATTGACTCTTTCAGCTAAGATTTACACCTCCTTCATTATTCTTCTGGACTTCATACGCAATAGAGATTGAATTTTCCCTGGATTGGTTTCAATACCTCGTCTGGTGACCATGAACCCAAGGAATTTGCCTCCAGCCACCCTGAAAGCACACTTCTTCAGATTAAGGCTCATTTGATTCATTCGGAGGACAACGAAGGTCTTTCTTAGATTCTGAATGTGGTTTCAGGCCTCCAAGATTTTGACCAACATGTCGTCAACATTGACCTTCATGGTATTGTCAATGAGTTATTTTGATAATAGAGTTCACCACCTATTAATAAGTGGCACCTGTAATTTTTTAGTCTAAAATGCTTAACTTTATAGCAGTAGGTATCGTTGTTTGTGATGAATGAGGTCTTTTCTTAATCAGCAGGGGCCAACCTGATCTGGTCGTATAAAAAATACGCATTTATAAAGGATAGGATCTCGTAACCAATTGTAGAGACTACCAAAGTGTCAATCCAAGGTAGAGGGTAACAATCCTTTGGGCATGCCTTATTATGGCCCATGAAATCAAATAGCCATTCTCTATTTTTATTGGCTTTGTGCACCAGTACCATGTTAGAGATACATCATGGGTAATTGACCTCTAAAATGAAGCCTCTGTTACAGCGTGCTTAGGTGATGGAACATAACTTTAGGGTCCACCACGATCATATCGGAGTGACTCCAAGCAAAGATGTCCTTATTTTTCCTCAGGAACTAGAAAAGTTCTTCTCTGAGGGAGGGGATGAGGTTGGCCCCAATTTAAACTTATTTTGTGGATCCTCTGAATAGATACATATCGTGATTAGAGCTTCGACGTGGTCGTCCCTTTTCTCTTTCTTTTCATCACGTGGGTCTAGAGTGTCCACATTTAGTAATTCCATTCTTAATACTTCTAGGGAGATAAATTTTTGTTATGCTTCTACTCCTTTAGGGAGGCAAGTCATAATGGTATTAGTCAATATCTTGAAGAGGGAAAAATGTGCTTATGAGAAAAAGGAATTTGTCGTTCCTATAAATGGTGCCAAACTGATTAGTGTTAAAATCGTAAGTGACTTTAGCCCCATATGTGCCCCCTTTAGATCACAGACGGGTAAGATAAGAGACATGTAAAATATAGTCAAAGGTTTAAAGTTGTTCGGACCTCAAGATATGGTCCTACATCCACTGTACAAATGTATTATACATGTTTATTAGATTTTCGTTGAGTATTGCAATCTAAAAAACCCCGTGACCTTTGGTCAAGGGAGTCTGAGGTCTTATACTCTATATTAATGGTACAAAGGACCTTAGGAAGTAACTTAATGAATTCTCCAAGGGTGCCTATGTACTTTCTTAGGGGATCTTAAAAGATATATAAAGTGTATGAACAATTAAACTAGTCTCAATACAAATATAGACATCGCAAGAGTGGGTTACGAATATACAACAATGTGGAGACATTTATGGAATGCTAGGGTTCTTATGAGGTTGATTGTTTTGATGCCCCAATCTATTTTGATTCTATAGATCAATCCCCTTTTCCCTTTTGTTTATAGGAGAACACTTGGAGAGATAATGAGTTGGCCATCACAGCATGACATTGAGAACTCTAAGGTCTACTGGGGCCAGTAGGAATGTGGAGTGTTGGGAAAAGTATTTTTAGGTATAGTACCTTGGTTGTTAAGTTCATTAAATGTAGATGGGAACACTCAATGCATGAGGAACTGAGTAGTGGTGGTAGGTGGAATAGTACTCTACTTTATACATGCTCTGCCAGACCGATTAAGGAAGCTCTGTTAATGTCTTCTGAGCTCAGAACCAGCCATAGGTTGGTCTAAGATTAATATTGTGACACTTTGGGTGATGTGAGTTAAACAATTTGGAAAGTCTATTATTATCCAGATTGAGGTCCAGTCTGGTGATAGAGCCTTGGTTCCATGGTCTCTGGACTTCCTAGAGGAAATATACTACAACGACTAATTCTTTTAGTAGGAAGAAAGCCTAACTAAGGTCCATTATAGTAGCGTGGCCTTATTTTGGGAGAAGAAGAGGTCTCTGGTGCCAAACAACATTTAAACTGAGGTAAGAGGTCAGTCGGAGATCCACTTTTCTTGCCCGAGGGGTTTAGACCTTTGGAAGGTCAAAGGTTTAAATGGGTACTATCAAAACGAAAGTAGTTCACCATTGGTACAAAAACTTCAAAGAAAAAAATACCTTGTCAATCTATAAAAGAAATCGATATATAAACTATTAACAACACTTTAAGATATAATTCTATTCTTTTAGTTTCCATAAAATGAATATGTAATGAAAACAAATATCATCTCTCTTAAAAACTCTCAATTTTGAGTTATTTAATTTAAAAAAATTACTATATTTCTTTTTTTCATTAAATTTTTTCTTATTATTTTTTGTAAATGATAGTTCACTACATTAAAATTGATAACATTAAACTAAATAAGGAATGATACCTAAACAAAAAAAAAGTCCTCACATACAATTAATATAATACACATACTCATTCACAACATTTCTTTTTACATATTCTAGCCTTAAAATTCCCTTCGCATATATATTATTAATTTATAATTTATATATATATTCACGACTCTTATCGGATTAAAAAATTATTATGTTTTAAAATAAGATAAATAAGAATATTTGGATTATGCCCACATTTAGTTTTGTTAAAGAAACCTCGTCCACCATTTAGTTTTGCTTTAGACTTTACTTACCATCTTTGGTTAAATCCGTTAACCTTGGTTAAGTATCCCACGATAACCCTAGTATTGTTAAGTATTCCCATGATACCCCTAGTATCAAACTCTAATACAATAACATTGAGTAATTATTAATTAACTTACAATTAGTAATCAATATTGCTTAAATAACTATAAACATTTCCATTCAAACACTTTTGGAAATTTATTTTAGTAACAAAAGATTGTTTCACTCTTTTCCAAAAAGGTTGTTTCTTTGTCTTTGTAAATAAAACTCTATATCCAATAGTTTTGCTAATTTAGATTTGTGAGTGAAGCTGAATTACAAAAAAAATGTTGTTGCAAAAAAAACGTTATATACTGTAGAAAATACACTGTATTGAAAAAAATATTTATTAGAAGGAAAAAGTGGTTTAATTTTTTTTGTAAAAACTCAGAGGTAAGAAGAAAGAAAAAATATTTTTTTATTAATTTGTGTGAACTAAAAATTAGAATTAAAAAGAAAAAAAATGTTTTCTATTATTGTACTTCCTTTTTAAATAAAAAAATAAAATAAAATAATGGGATCTTTATTTTTTACAAAAAAAATAAGTGAGAACTATTCATCAAAAATCGTGTCGTATAGCAAACCAACACCTACATACTTCAATCCAGCAAATCAACACCTATATATACCACCACATATATTATCTATATAAATGATCATATATTATCTATATAAATGATTTACTCAAAAGTTAAAATTGAATCGCATTGTTTTTTATATCTTGTTCAAAATTAATAATTTAATTACAAAAAAAATGGTATTCAACAATAATGTTACGATCGTAATTTTCCCATATTTTAATTCATATGCATGTTCCTTTACATTGACAATGTGGGATAAGATGTCAAAACAGTTCAAGTCTAAAAAAATATATTGGAATATAATCTATTTTGTAATTAGAAAAATTCTACACGTGACAATGTGGGATAAAATGTGAATAAAATCCATGTAAAAAACTAATATCAAAGTATAAACTAAAAAGCATTTTGTAATAGAAAAACGAACCATGTTTTTAAAAAATAATTTAGAATATAAACTACAATCTATCAAGAACATACATAGGAAATATGAAAATAATTAAGTACATAAACTAATATATTTTTTTAAAGTCCTCAATTCTTTTATTTACCTTAATATATAAATTAGATTAATTAAGTAAAACTTATTTTTTTATGAAAAGAAGTAAAATTGCTCCTCTTTCTTCGCTTATGGGATGGAGGTCCTACAGTAGGTAACAACATACACAAGCTACTTGACCGAAGGGGACCAAATCTTCTACTCCTCGGAGGAGTCGTTTGCAACGAGAAGCAAGGGATTTCATGAACGATGAGAGGTCACAGAGAAAAAAGGATTAATCAAATTCTATCGAGTCTGACCCATTGTGATAAGTTATCTATTCCTGAACCTATAATGTCATCGTCACTTACTCATGAATGAGAGTGGTTAAATAGTAAAATCCCTTTGAAAATAAACTCGTTGACTGAGATTCCACATAGAAGAAGGCAAGCAAATAAAGAAATGAAGTTGAAGAATAAGAGAAGACGAAATAGTTGTTTTGTTTGGATTTGAAGAGATGAATAAGCGCACAACTCAGGAATTGGTAAGGTCAAAATGAAAGAGAACTGTAAGGGAAGAAAGGTAAGGCATATATAATCATTTTTAATTAAAAAAATCATCCAACAAACTTCCCTCTAAATTATTGAGTTTTTACAACTAGAGAACAACTATTGTCAATTTCTATTAAATTAAATGGTGATCTTGGATTCATTAAGATAAGTTGTAAGTTCATAGACTTTAAAAATAAAAAAGAGATGACTAAAAATTAGAAAGTTTATACATCCTTATTTTTTGTTACATAACTAGTTTACCGTTAGTAAATAGTAAACAAATTTATTTATCTTGATAAATAATTTTTAAGTTAATCCATCCTAATGAAAAAAGTTATTAAACTTTTATTTTTTTAGAATGATATATTACCTATTTGAAATTAATAAATTTTTTGTTGATTTAAATTATAGTAATGACTAAATAGATTAATCTAACTATTTCATATAATAATGTCATTGTGTGAGTAAATATTTTTTTATATTTATATTACGGCCTAAATATTAAATGACTCTTAATATATATTTAAAGGGAGTCTGGAAAATAAGTCATTTTATAAAAGACATTTCTTAATTGGTCTTATTAATAGAAAATTTGATATTTTTTTGCTAAATTCCTTGGCAGATAATATTTTTGGCTTCAGTCCACTAACATTTTTTTGGGCACTAAGGTCCCTTTGTGACAAACCGTAAAAATTCATAAATAGATCAGTCAGTTTTAAATATAAATAATATGAGAATCAAATTAATTAATAGTGTTCTTAGCATGACTGCAAAAAATAAAATTATAAAGATGCTAAAATATAATGAAATGATACATGACACTTCTCTAATACCAATTCAAAACATAATGCAATATAAAACTTCACTGAAATAAATAACTCAAATGAACCCAACATAAAACTCTGAATAAATAACTCAAATGAGTACTAGATAGTAGGTATCTTAAGTATAGTTTCACTACATTCGTCATTGACCGACATGCATGTTATGCTAACAACTACCACTTATCAAATACAAAACATGAAAGCATATGCAAAGTGATAAATCCCTTTAATATCATCAAGAACAACATGTATATGCTCCCCCTTCATGAAACATCTCTCCCAAATGAATGTCTCACCCCCTAAACATGTGAATTCTCCCAATAAAATAGCAAAAGTGAACTCCCCCTATCTTAGATGGTTATCCCCCGTTTTTGACATGTAAAACCAAAGAGAAGTAGAAACACATAGATAACCAGCATAACATGACAAAGAAATCCAAACTCACAACGTATAATCATGACTAGCAAAGAAAAATCTTGAAAACATGTGCAACACCTAATGCTATAATAAAGGTACTCATTATAATTTGAATTTCCCTAAGCCGATCGGTGAGTTGCATGGCCATCTCGGCTAGCTTTGTTTTACGCTCGAGCAGACGCGGATTTAATTACCTCGTCATGAGGAATCGATATGGCTAACGCCAACTTAGTTTACTTTAACGATCGTCTGGTGGCCATGTCGGTGGATGATTTACCGTTAATCTTTTTTCTCTCTCTCTCTGAAGAATCGGAGTTTGAAAACAAATGACAAGGTGAAAAAAAGAAGGAGAGTTAAAAAGGGCCTTTTATACCTATTATGACATGCACACACTGCCAATTAAAAAAAGGACTGAATACTTTCCAATTATGAGATGTGTGTTCCCCAAGTGACACGTGCCACCTCGAGACCCTAAAAGTAAGCCGAAGTGACATGCCTAATTAATGCAATAGTGATGTTTTAAATTCCAAGACACAAATTAATCATTGCATACAAAAACCTTTGGCATTCCCAACACGCAGATTTTTGTACGAGGGGACCAATGTAGAGGAGTACAAACTTGATAGCTCACAACAATAAAGCTTGGGTGAGGAGGGCCCCAGGAAGGGCTCCTCGCCCCAAGTTATCCAAAGCTCACATAAATATATCTTGGGCGAGGAGGGACCCAGGGAGGGATCCTCGCCCCAAGTTACCTAAAAGCTCATAGAATTAGAGCTTGGGCGAGGAGGGCCCCCGGAAGGGCTCCTCGCTCCAAATGTCCCAAAGCTCACAGAATTAATAGATGGGCGAGGAAGGCCACAAGAAGGGTTCTTCGCCTCAGCTTGTTCGAACTCCACAAAAATAGGAGTTGGGTGAGGAGGATCACAAGGAGGAGCTCTTCGTCCCAACTTGCTCAAACTCCACAGAAATAGGAGTTGGGCGAGGAGGCTCACCATGAGGAGCTCCTTGTCCCAAATTGCTTAAAAGTTCATAAGAATGGAATTTGGGCAAGGAGGCCCACCATTAGTGACTCCTCATCCCAAAATAACTCAAATTGCAAAAAAAAATAGAATTTGGGTGAGGAGGCCCACCATGAGGGGCTCCTCGTCCCAAAATAGCTCAAAACTCATAAAGATAAAATTTGGGGCGAGGAGGACCACCATGAGGAGCTCCTCGCCCCCAAAAATCTGAATGATATTTTGAAAAAGAACCAATGGGAAAGGAAGTCCACCTAGAATGAGAGAAAACTAGTAAACAAACCCTGAAAGTCACTAAGTCCTCACACAGTTCACACTTAATCACAATTGAAGTGAGCAACCAATGGGTTTCTCACAAGAAATGAATAGTTTGAAAAATGATTTTAGAGAAGATGGTCATTGACACCTCTACTCAAATATACAAAGATTTTAGAGGAGGTGATCCCTGAGACCCCCCCCCCCCCCCCCTTCAAGGGTAAAATTATGTTTGGAGGAGGTGGTCCTTGAGACCTCCCTCCTCAAGTTCACAAAAGATTTTCGAGGAGGTAGTCCTCAAGTTTACAAATATTGTATAACAAGTTACCGTTTTACAATGATATTCACCAAATTAGATATTTTTTCCTCAAGCGTGGACACATTTGCTTTGCACGAGGTGTCACCTATTACGGGAGACAGGCGACTGCACATAGGTAAGGATGAAAGGTACATTGCAGACCTTGTTCCTCACTAACCCCCTCAGTTTTGGCACCCAAAAAGTGTCAACTCAGCCCTAGTGCCCAAGTATAAATAGGACCCTTGGGCAAGGTCAAGTCATAATAATTACTCAAGTCATACTGTTACTCTGTCAAAATCACTCTAGACCACTAGTGTTCTCTCCTTGTTCTTTCTCTCTAAGTGTTAAGTGCTTTGTTCCTTCACTCCACCATGACAGCCATCACTCTCAGGAGATTCTCTTGGGGAAAGTTACTATTATTATGGTAAAGGTCATCACCTTGCAAGGATTGAGCTATAGTTTGAGTTCCATTGTTACCAGATAAAGTAGGTTTTACCAGAGGCTGTTCTAGAAGTGCCTGAAAACCTTAAAGGCAGAGTCCATTAGAGTGGGTCACGCCTCACCCTTTTCATTTCCTCATAGACCTCAGTATCACTACCCTCCTACACACGGGATTTAAGTTTTTCAAGAGTTTCTAATGAGGATCGAATATCTCTCATAAAACTAGCCACGATATTGGTCAAATCAGTCTTCTCCCTATCTAAAATAATCAACTGCTCGCATAAAGAAATTTTTACCTACTCGGGTTGACTCACCAATGCTTCATACTCTTTCAGAACTTTCACCTCTTTCTCCAAATATATCAACCTAAGAGATAAAATCTTATTAACCTTTTTTCATTTTTAAAGTCTCGGTAACTAAAAGCTTTTGGGGTCCACCTTCGCCCTCACTTAAATGTTCTTCCTCACTCTCACTATCTCCAAAATGGCTCGAAACATCATCGAGGATTTCACGTTTAAATTTTTCCTCATTGGCATGGGACAAACTAAAAGTGCTAATGTGACTATCCATGAATGCAACACACATTTCATGTGGTGATTCTCCCTTGAATCAACCGACTCGACGTCACTATCGCTAAGAGTGGCCTTATTTGGAGCTTTCTTACCCTATCTCTAAAGCCAAGTGAGACACTCATGATCCTTGTTCCATTTGCCCTTATACTCATAGAATCTAATCTTTTCTTTCTCACAAACCTTCTCGCCCTTATTCTTATTTTTTTTTCTCAAAAATATTTTCTTTGGAAAAAATTTCTTTAGAAAATTTGATTTTTTTTTAAAAAAAATTCACAAAAAGGGCTAAGTCATTCGGTTCAAAATCAAATTCAGACTCGGACTCACAAACTTTCTCTTTCTTCTTTTTCTTAGATTGAGTTTTCAAAGAAATCTTTATTTCCTTATTATTTTTAGGAAACATATCATTCTCATAAGTCTGAAGGTCTCCTATGAGTTCTTCTAACCTATGCGTATCTAATATTCCTAACGAATTCAGGACAGTGACTTTAGGGATAAAACGGACAGGGAGAGATCCCAAAATTTTCTTAACAATTCTTGTCACAGGAATCTTCTCACCCAAATTAAAACTAGAATTAACTATATTCGACAAACACGCATAAAATTCATCCAAAGACTCTGACTCTACCATGGTAATAGTCTCAAATTGTGTGGTGAGGATATGTATCTTACAAGCTTTCACTGCATTAGGACCCTTGTGAGTGAGCTAGAGGGAATCCAAAGCTTCTTTAAATGTGATGCACATCATAATGCAGTGGAACACGTTAGGATTGACGGATCCAGAAATAGAACTTAAGCCGCGAGAGTTGTAAGTACCCCATTTAAATTCATCCTCTATCCAGGAAATGACGGGTTTAAGACTTTCGACATTGTCAACAGTCACAGTGGGTGGTATTCACCCTCTTTCACATACAAACCATACACGTCATTAATAGATTTTAAGGTTGACCTCATCCTAGCTTTTTGATATGTATAGTTTGAATCTTAAAATTGGGAATTCGATTATATAGATTATCCATTAAATCCCAAAATTTTAAAGATCGATAAATTTTCAAAAAAAAAATAATATTAAAAAAATTTCTGGAAAGGATCATGCATTGTGCAACCTGCTCTAATACCAATTAGAGAGTGAATGTGGTCTAATGGAAAATTTTGTATAATTGAATGCGAAGACACATAAATCCAATTTTAATCTTCAATTCTGCATGCGAATTGTGTCCAAATTATAATTTGTAATTTCGGTCCAGTCATGCAAAAACAAATAAGATGAGAAAAAAATCCCTTTGCAGGGCAAAACCTTTTATTCAGTACTATTGGAAGTTTATGAATACAAACTCCTTACAAAACACTTAGCTACACTAATTTATACATATAGATCTTCAAAACTCTAACAGATACGACTAAGCACTAGAACCATCCACAGGTAGTAGTGTACCCTCGGTATCCACCGATTCATCCTTCTTCTTCAACAGTGAACTCTCATTTCACAAAATCAACCATCGCAAAAAGTATCTACAAGGGTGTATCACAAAAAACCTTCTTTAATTGATAAAAGTGATATTGAATATTTCTCGTGGGTGAGAAATACGATTATGAGGAGTTTTGATCACACAAGAGAACTCAAAAGGTGTTTTTATTTTTGGAAAAGAGTTCTTAAGATATCTTATCCCATTCAGCCTTTTTATAAGAAGGAGAGATAAAATGGATAAATACAAAAGATATTGGGAAGATAATACTTAAAAAATAAAATTATGCCTGGACTTTCGAATGAAAGGCAGGTCGTTCGAACGACACCTGCATCTCGTTCGAACGGCATTTGAATGATGAATTCTAACGAAATGTTAGAGGAATACAAAAAGAAACTCATTGGAACCTTCGTTCGAACGACAACACAATCTCGTTCGTACGAGAGACAACTTTGTTCGAATGAAGTGTTGATTTTTTTATTTTTTTTTATAAAATTTTGAATTCCTTTATGTTAAAAATGCCTCATAAAAATACAACAAATCCCTAAAAAAATATAGAAAACCTTTTACCAACCACAATCATGTACTTCTTCCATAATTATTGAGATGACTGAATCTTTCAATCTTTAACGGTCTTCAATAATACCTTCAAGTACTGAGGATTTGTGACGGTAACCACTACACCAAAATGGATAAATTGGCACCCTTCCAGCGGCTAGCCTTGTCACGGTCATTGACCGTGATAAAAAAACACGCGTTTTATGTCACAATCAATGACCGTGACAATACCGTGGCAAGTTCGTGACAAGTACGGTTGTTGCGAACTTATCACGGTCATTGACCGTGACAAGTCGTATAATATTGTCACGGTCAAGGACCTGACACGTCCGTGATAAATTTTCCAGCAAAAAATCCTTTCCCCTCCTTTTCTCTCTCTCTCTCTCTCTCTTTCTCTACTTTCAGGTTAGTTTCTCTCTCTCTATTCCATTTATATATATATCTGTGTGTGTGTGTGTGTATATGTGCATGTGTGTGTGTGTATGTGTGTGTGTGCATGTGTGTGGTGGGTGGGGGGTGGGGCTGGGTGTGTGTGTGTGTGGTGGGGGAAGGGGTGGGGCAGGGTGGGGGGTAGGGATGGGTGGGTGGTGGGGTCGGGGTGGGGGCTGCGTGTGTGTGTGTGTGGTGGTGGGGGTGGGTAGGGGGTGGGATTGCTTGTGTGTGTGCGTGCGGTGGGGGAAAGGGGTGGGGCAGGGTGGGAGAGGGGGAAGGGATGGGTGGGTGGGTGGTGCGGTAGGGGTGGGGGGCTGCGCGCGCGTGTGTATGTGCGCGTGTGTGTATATGTGTGTGTAGTGTGCGTGTTTGTGTGTAGTGTCCCTTGTAAACGAATTGAATGATTAATAATTTTTGTAGTAAATTAATATATGATTGCCCCTCATTGTAAATTTGTAAATTAATATATGATTAATTATGAAAGTAGTGTTTCCCCTCATTGCAAATTAATAAAGTAATAAATGTATACTTTAATTGATAAAAATAATTAATTGAGTAGATGAATTAGAAGGAGTACGAGATACACATTTGTTATTGACGTTTCTGTTGGATTATAGTGGATCGATATTGGGTTGGTCAATTTTAAAAGTGTCATGACCACTGGATTACTGTCCATATGGGGGTGGGATTTTTCAACTCTTTTTGAAAATTACTTTGTATATCGAACAATATATATATAGTATGATAATTAAATGAAAATACTTGAAATTACATATAGTGCGCATAGATACTAGCCTTCTAGTTCTTATGCATACGTACTCAATAGCCCTTAGACCCGTTCGAGAGTCATTACCCCTGTAATGAGATCTCTCGAATTGTCCCATTTGGACAGTTTGGGGCTGCATAATTTTTGTATAATATTCTTAGTAGCTTAAAGTTGTTACTTTTAGAGGAAGTTCTACAGTCGTATCCTAATGTTCTCTGGGTACATACTAGATTGACAAGTGTGACTATTATTTCAATTGATCAATTGAAATAACACTCACACTTTCCAATCTATGTCGTGTACTTAGAGAACTACGGGGATATGCTGTCGAATTTTTCTCAAATCATAACAATGTGTATGAGTTGTTAAGTATATTACAGAAAAATGCGATCTTGAATGGGATAGGACCACTCACCCTTTAGACGAGATGGAGGAAATAGAAATTTCTATTATAAATTGAATTTGAATTTGAAATTTAAAAATCGAATATAAATAAGACATAATTAAATGAAACATACTATAAATCCAAGTTTTGTTTACCTTTAATAGGTGATTAGTCGTGGTAGCTGTGATGGGATATCCGAAATATAAAGAGTGGATGGGTGAGACAAATAAAATAGGGGATGTATTTCGCAGAGGTGCTAACGAATTTGTGAAATACGCAAAGAGATGTCATAATGATAAAGAGTTTCCGTGTCCGTGTGCTAGGTGTAAGAATGGTTAGGTGTTTGAGTGGAAAACAGTTGAACTACATTTGTTAAGATCGGGTATGCAAGATAGTTATCGATTTTGAAGTTTTCACGGTGAATTAAAAGTTCCTTTTACTATGACTGGTTAAGAGTTGAGGATAAAAATGCTTGTAAAGTTGATCCTGTCACCAATTTGATCATGGTTGACTTGTCCAAGTTGAAGAGCAACGACCACATGAGCGATGAGCCCTTTGTTTGTGCATTTCAAAAGGTTAACCATGTGTTTTACTCGGAGTATATCAACAACGAGCCATGGTCAATTGCAACACGCGCCAAAACGTCTAAATAGTAGTGTGGATGACTTGGTTGCTCCTACCGAATATCAATCATTTTTTTACGATAACTCGAATTTTAAACAATTTTTCAATTTGTAATAAATATTCCAATTTGTACCGAAACATCCATTATTAATGCTTTTAATTGATTTGCCATTTATCATTTTCACTCTTGTGTAGTGTGGGCTGTTGGGGTGGGGGTGGGGATGTGTAGTGTGCGTGTGTGTGTGCAGTAGGGGTGGGGGTGGGGATGTGTAGTGTGCGCATGTGTGGGCAGTAAGGGTGGGGGTGGGGATGTGTAGTGTGCGTGTGTGTAGTAATTGTACATATTTGTAGTAACAATTCATTTTGATTTGTACATATATGTGCGTGTGTGTGTGCGTGTGTGTGTGGTGGGGAGGGGGTGGGGTTGTGTGTGTGTGGTGGGGGTGGGGCAGGGTGTGTGTGCATGTGTGTGGTGGGTGGGGGCAGGGATGGGGGGAAGGATGTTTAAGAGTAACAATTCATTTTTATTCGGAGTAATTGTACATATTTGCATGTCTTCTTCTAATTCATTTTGATTTGTACTAATAACATTTTGTTACAGCACATGTCTCCTTCAGGTATTAAGGTGAGGATGATGATGCTGGTTATGATGATGTCGTCTGGGCTCGGTGGTAGCGGAGGCGACGAGGGCTCCTCGGCCCCTAGGCTCCCTAAATATGGCAAATTGGGGATGGCCATCGAGAACAAGTCGGGGCTATTAGCGAGATCCCTCGATCTGGTAAAGACGATCATCGTCCTGGGGTACATTAGTTGAGGGAGAAACACAAGACGTGAAAGAAAAATATGTGGACCCGGTACTTTGAGAAGACACGAGAGTCCGTTATCCGAATGCGTGAATCCGTCCCGCCGAAGAAGCCGATCTCACTGGCAAAATGGCAACAGTTCGTTGACAATGAGATCGGGGAGCGACAATTGGCATCTCGCCAATCGGGGAGGGAAAACCGGGCAAAAAAGACGGACATGCACTACTCCGGTCGGACGTCTTACGCCGAGGTGGAGCATAGGATGATGGTAAGATTTATTTTTTCTATAACTACAAAAATATATTATTCTGCATTATTTTACTTTGTGGAGCCGATAATAATTTAACTTTATTTTATTTCAGGGAACAGGGAGTGGCCCTGGGGGTAGGCCACATAGGCTCGATACTTATGTGGCTCTTCGAACGAAGAAGGGGAAGGAAAATGAGGTGTCCCCGCGCCGCGGACACGATTGTAAGTAATTCGACAGTTTACTTTTTGTTAATTACGTTATAATTTTTTAATTTACTTATTTTACTATTTATATGCTTTTTGTCGTTTTGGGCAAAGCTTAAGGAAGTGAATGAGTCGCAGTCTGATGCCGACAAAGCATCTTTGTCCACAGACGCACTCATCCAAGTGCTTGGCTCTGATCGCAAGGGGAGGACAAGGGGGTGAGCTCGCGGGTGGCCAAATCTAGGATCATCAGATTGGAGACGAGCGACACCGGGTTGGCTCGAACGGTGGACTCGCATGACGCGAAGTTGTCCTGTTTGGAGGCGACAGTCGAAGATATGTTCTCATTCATGAAGCGTTCGTTGGCCAGAAAACGCAAGGGGGGAGGGAAGTAGAAGGTGACGGAGGAGGAAATGTAGGAGGACGAGGTGAAGGATGACGAGGATGTGGACCTCGTTGCTTCATCGCTGACGCGTGCGGACTTTGATGATCCACTTCCCTATTTGGCTCCCTTCGATCGACCGATGTCGACACTTGGTTGGCCGAGCGTGTTTATACTGGGCGTATTTGATGGCCAGCAGATAGGGCGGGGTTGAGGGGCCCGAATATCGTCCAGGGTGGACTAGTTCATGGACGTGAGCTTCAAAACATCGAGTCCAAGGTGCTCGCCACGCATGTGATACCCCGAAAGGAGAACTCCCCATTGTGGTTGCGCGAGCAATGCGGCACGATGTATATCAGTGGGTGTGTCAATTCGTATATCGTGTGGCCTACTCACCTCCCCAGATTCAACCTTACGTAAGACATGTAGTGACATTATTTGAATTGAATTATTTTTAAGTTGGTACATTTGAATTCTATTTGGATTATATCGTGATGCATATTGTCTCTATTTTGAATGTATATTTGCATTATCTCTATTAGATTTGGATATATGATGCTTGAACAGGTACAACGTTGCTATAACAGGTACAAATATACTACTGGGCAGTGACAGTGACCAAACTGTCTAGCAGATGTTTTTTCAATTCTGTCCATAATTATCATGGTCATTGTCCGTGACAAAGGATTGTTGTCACGGACTTGTCACGATCAATGACAGTGACACTTTTTTAATATTGTCACGGGTTTGTCACGGTCCTTAACCATGAAAAAATTTGTCAAGGTCAAGGACCGTGAGATGACCGTGACAAGTGTGTGACAACAAAAGTTGTCACCCCAGAATTGTCACGGTCATTGACCTTGATAAGTTCAACTTGTCAAGGTCAATAACCATGACAATTCGACAGATTTTGTCACACCCCAAACCCAATATCCATACTAATCATTTATTATTAGAATAATTAAATCATAATCTAGAGCCCATTGGAAATATAATTCATCTATCCATATTTTACTGTATAATGCGCATAATCAACATAATATTATTATTGTGCCATAACGAAATCAATATCAGAGTCATAATTTAAGCGGACATACAATACTATGATTAACTACGATAAAATTTCACAATCATCAACTCAATCCATACTAACGCAAAATATACAATGTGTGAGTAAATTAAAATCTTCAGTGTGACAATGATAAAATCCCCACATTTAAACCCCGGCTCCTTCCAACGGTGCAACTCTCAAAGTTACCGGTCATATGGTATTCTAGTTGGCAGCATAGAAACCTGAAATTGTTAAAATATAACTGTAAGCATTAAGCTTAGTGAGGTACTCCTTCCCTACAATGTAATAACAATTCTATATAGAATAAGTGGATATAAAATCCGAAAAATCCTGCCCATTGGCAATAACAAATCCTGGAACATAAGTTCCAACAAATCATTGGATCTTTGTCCAATTCCAATCCTGGATCATAAGACCCAACCAATCCTGGATATTTTAATATCCAAACAAATCCTGAATACCGAAGTATTCAAACAAATCCTCTCTTAGAGCTATATTCATATTTATATATGAAACAAATCATAAGTACACTCACCTTGACAGTTTAACTGGATTTTCCCTTGCCTTTATCCTGTACTTGTTCAATCAGCTCTCCTTCCCTTCCTATCATTCTCACAATATTAGTATCATCATAAGAATATTAATAGTCCAAAGAATAACTTCAATCATAACTCAATTCATAAGCATCATATTATTCAATTCAAATCATTCATTAAAATGAAGTCCCATCTAGACTCAGGTTCTGATATCTAACATATTCAAATTACAGCCCAAACCCTTTTTAATTATTCTTGGTAATCCAATCCTTATTATATCATGTTTCCAAAACAAAAGACGGCACATCATTCCGAGTTTCCTAGAGCAAAATAAGCCTATTTCTTCACTACATAGCAAATCTGCCCTATAGGCTCTTTTATCGTTCATTCAACTTCCAGGAATTTTCATGATTTTTCTACATCATAAATTTCTATGATATTTCACCCAACATCATTAAACACATTGAAAAATATAAGATTAAAGTTTCATAATTTTTAAGGTTCGTTTGCTATGTCAAGCAAAACACCGAACACATGGCGGGCATATTTTCACCCTTAGGGCAGATTTCTTACCCGAACTTCAAACCCTCACCAAGGACTCATTTGTTGGTATTTTCACATGATTTTCGGATATGTCATACATATATGAGTCCATGTTAATATCCAATTTGAAGCAATCGATTCCAGTAACTATACAAAAATATATGTAAGTTTGAATAAACAAAGTTTCTAAACAAAGCAATCTTAGGGTTTTGTACATTCAACTTCACTTAAACTTGCATATATCCATACATATGCACCCAAACATGAAAGTTCAATAAAAATCAAGGATTTATATCATATAAATCGTAAATGAAAGAAAAAATAGCAAGATTCATGGTTGGAATTACCTTAGGGGCTTTTTCGTAATTTTCTATGAATTTTCTTCAATTTTCTCCTCACTTTTTCTTCCTAACTTCCAACTTCTCTTTCCTTAGGCTTAAAATCTCTCATGGCTGCATTTTGGCTGAATAAAGAGGTAATTCTAAGGGTTTGAGGTCGGCCAAAGCCACCACCCTTCCCAACCAATGAGAATAAAACATTTGTTGCCATATTAAGACAAAATACTACTTAACGGATGGACTACTTTGCCCTTGTTTCGTAATTTTGGTATAACTTCTCACTCGAACCTCCGTTTCATTCACCGTTTGTTGTGTTACAACCATAACTCACTTGTCTACAATTATGTAGTTTTCACCTCAAGTCAATTGTTATGTCATAAAGGTCAAAACTAGCCTTAAACATGGACATTCCTATCGAAACCTTCAAATTTTGTATTTGTAACTAATTCGACATTTCATGCTTTTTGGAGGTAGGATTAGACTAAACATAATAAATTAACATCACATATATTAATAACACACTAATCATATCACACAAGCTAGGCATGATTTACGTATAATTAATCATAATTATATTCGAGTTGTCACAATTCTCCCCCTGTTAGGAAATTTCGTCCTCGAAATTGACATACCTTGGTTGTCCGAATCAAACAAATAGGGATAACGCATTTTCATGCTATCCTCACTCTCCCATGTAGCTTCTTCCATGGAATGTCTTCTCCACACAAATTTCACAAGTGGGATCACCTTTGATCTTAATATTTGTTCTTTCCTATCAACGATAGCAAGCGGTTCTTCCACGTAGCTCAAATCTTCCTTTAACTCAATAGGTTGTTCCACCAATACATGTGAAGGGTCTGCTACATACTTTCTCAACATAGAAACATGGAAAACATCATGTAACCGAGATAATTCTGGTGGTAACGCTAACTTGTAGGCAACCATCCCGACTTTCTCAATGATTTCATAAGGTCCAATGTAGCGTGGACTTAATTTCCCTTTCTTTCCAAACCTCATAACTCCTTTCCATGGAGATATCCGAAGAAACACATAATCCCCTTTCTGGAATTCCAAATCTTTTCGTCGTTTATCCGCATAACTTTTCTGTCTGCTTTGAGCTATTCTCATTCTATCTTGAATAATCTTCACTTTTTCAGTGGTGACTTCAATTAATTCTGGACCCTCTATCTTCCTTTCACCAACTTCACCCCAACATATCGGTGTACGACATCGTCTACCATACAAGGCTTCATATGGAGCCATACCAATAGTAGACTGAAAACTATTGTTATATGCAAATTCTATCAAAGGCAAATATTCATCCCAATTACCTTTGAAATCAAGCACACAAGCTCTAAGCATATCTTCCAAAATCTGTATTGTCCTTTCAGACTGCCCATCTGTCTGGGGGTGAAAAGCCGTACTAAACTTCAAGTTAGTACCCATAGCATACTGCAAGCTATCCCAAAATCTGGATGTAAAAGTAGGGTCCCTATCTGAAACAATAGATACCGGTGCTCCATGCAATCGAATAATTTCATTAACATACAATCTAGCATACCTATCAACTGTATACGTAGTCTTGACTGCTAGAAAGTGAGCGGACTTTGTCAATCTATCCACCACTACCCAAATCGAATCTGACCCCTTCTGAGATCGAGGAAGCCCAACCACAAAATCCATCGTTACATGATCCCATTTCCATTCCGGTATCGGCAATGGCTGAAGCAGACCAGTAGGTTTCTGATGCTCCACTTTCACTTGCTGACATATAAGGCACCTCGCAACAAAATCAGCTATTTCCTTCTTCATATTATTCCACCAATAATGCTCCTTTAAATCCCTATACATTTTAGTGCTACCAGGATGCATAGTATAAATGGAATTATGAGCCTCATCTAAAATTTCCTCTTTCAATCCACACACATTAGGCACACACAACCGATGCTTATACAATAGAGTGCCATCATTCACAATACAAAAATCTTCAGACTTACCATCTCGGAGATCTTGTCGTTTCTTCTCAAGGAAAGGATCTTGACTTTGCAAATCATGAATACGGGTAGCTAACAAAGGCCTCACGCTTACATGAGCAAAGAATCTGTCCCCATCTGCTAGCTGCAATTACACTCCCATCAATCTCAACTCCATAATATGAGCAACTCTAGCACATCGAATACACGATAACCTGCCTGAAGCCTTTCTACTCAAAGCGTCTGCAACTACATTTGCCTTTCCTGGGTGGTAGTGAATTGTACAATCATAATCTTTAATTAACTCCATCCACCGCCTCTGCCTCAAATTCAACTCCTTCTGAGTAAACAAATACTTAAGACTTTGATGGTCAGTAAAAATTTCGCATACCTCACCATATAGATAATGACGCCATAATTTCAAAGCAAACACAATAGCAGCAAGTTCCAAATCATGTGTAGGATAATTACGTTCATGTGTACGCAACTGCCTAGAAGCATAGGCAATAACTTTACCATGCTGCATAAAAACACAACCCAACCCCTGATGTGAAGCATCGGTATAAACAACAAAACCATCTCCACCATGCGGAATAGTAAGAACAGGTGCGGTTACCAACCTCTTTTTCAATTCATCAAAACTATTTTCGCAATCAGAATTCCATTCAAACTTAACATCTTTCCGAGTCAGTTTAGTCATTGGTAAGGCAATCGAAGAAAATCCCTTAATAAACCTTCTATAATACCCAGCTAAACCCAGAAAACTCCTCACCTCAGTCACATTATCGGGTCTCTCCCATTTCACAATAGCCTCTACCTTTTTAGGATCAACACATATACCATCTCCAGAAATAACATGGCCTAAAAATGCAACTTGTGATAGACAAAATTCACACTTGCTAAACTTGGCATACAACTTCTTATCTTTCAACAGATTCAAAATAGTTGTGAGATATTTTTCATGTTCAACCATATCATGGGAATAAATCAGAATATCATCAATAAAAACTATCACAAATGAATCAACAAAAGGATGCAGTACCCGGTTCATAAGATCCATAAATACAGCTGGAGCATTAGTCACCCCAAAAGGCATCACAAGAAATTCAAAATGACCATACCGAGTACGGAAAGCGGTTTTAGAAATATCACTTTCCTTCACCCTCACCTGATGATAACCCGATCGCAAGTCTATCTTTGAAAACACTTTAGCACCCTGCAACTGATCAAACAAATCATCTATACGAGGTAAAGGATACTTGTTCTTAATTGTAGCTTTATTCAGTTGCCTATAATCAATACACAAACGCATGGTACCATCTTTCTTTTTCACAAATAAAACTGGCGCACCCCATGGAGATACGCTAGGTTGTATGAACCCCCTATCAAGTAAATCTTGCAATTGAATCTTGAGTTCTTTCAACTCAGCAGGTGCCATTCTATACGGTGCCATAGAAATAGGGGTTATCCCTGGTGCTAATTCAATACTAAATTCAACTTCTCTTTCTGGAGGTAACCCTGGCAACTCACTAGGAAACACTTCAGGAAAATCCCGTGCAATAGGAACATCGACTAATTGTAAAGCCCCCTTCCTAGTGTCAAGAACATATGCAATAAAACCCTCACAACCCTTACTCAATAATTTCCTCGTCTGAATAGCAGAAATGATGCAACTGGGAACAATTTTCCTTTCCCCCACAAATTTAAATTCAGGCTCACCAGGCATATTAAAAACAACTTCCTTACGGAAACAATCCATGGATGCATGATATTTGGATAGCCAATCCATTCCCAGAATTATATCAAAATCAGAAATATCCAATGGAAGTAGATCTATAACTGTATCTCTAGACCCCACAGTCAAAACACAATCATGAAAAACATATTCAGTTACAACCATATCCCCCATAGGCATATAAATACCCAACCCCACATCTAAACGAGCACACGGTATATTCAGGTATATGGCAAAAGCATAGGACACAAAAGAATGTGTGGAACCAGGATCAACCAAAACATAAGCACTTCTATCACTAACAGAAAGTGTACCTGTCACCACATCTGGCGTAATCTGAGCTTCTTTCATCGTAAAGACTCGTCCACCTGGCCTGGAACCACTAGCTTGTCCTCTACCCACACTCTTCACTGTACTGCCTGGAGATAACATTCGGCTTGCTACTTCACTATGTGCTGCTGGAGTCTGTGCCAATTGCGGACAATTCTTCTTAATATGCCCCACTTGATGACAATGGTAGCATTCCAATCCCTTAAGCTTAGGACACTCAGATTTATAATGTCCTTCCTCTTTACAAAAGAAACATGTAACACCTCCTATTGGGGCCTCACCTCTCCCTGACTTTCTGGCTGAACCAAAAGATCCTCCACCCCTGGTATCTCTACCAAACCTCCCTTGACCTCTACCACTATCTCCACCACCTCTCTGAAATTTATGAGGTTCCACTTTAACACTTCCACTCTCACCTCCCCTATACTGAGATGCGTCGAATCTACTTTTCTTAAAACTCTCTCTGCTCGCCATCCCTTGGTTCATTTGCCTTTCTGCTATCATGGCTTTGTTTACCAGAGAAGCATAATCTTCTAACTCATAAGTGGCTACTCTATTTTGAATAGGCAAAATCAGTCCATCTTGAAACTTACTACATTTATCTTCTTCCTCCTGCACATACTTAGTAGCAAATCTAGACAAAGCAGTAAATTTAGCATCATACTCCCTCACAGACATGTTCCCTTGGGTCAAATTTATAAACTCCCTCAGTTTCTCCCTCCTATAGACCTTAGGGAAATACTTAACATACAAAGCTTTAATAAATTCAGCCCAAGTAATAACATCAGTACCTTCCATCCTGGGCACCAAATGGTTGCTGGCTTCCCACCAATATTTCGCCTCTCCTTTGAGCTTAAACACAGCTAGATTCACTTTTTGGTTATCTGGAACCTTCATAACTGCAAAGATAGTTTCTAGATCCCTGACCCACATCTCAGCTTCCGTAGGTTCAACTGACCCTGAATATTCTGGAGGATTCAACTTCAAAAACTTCTCATGCATGGAATCTTTCATTTCCTTCCTTGCCTCTTTCTCAATCCTGGCCACAGTCTTGGATTCTAGATATCTAGCCTGTTGTTCTGCCATTTGCGCCATATTTCTTTCTTGTTGCTCTGCCATCCTCATCATTGCCTGCGCCATTATTTGCATCTCTGTAGGCTGCTCTTGCTCTCTAGCCCTTCCAGCAACACTTTGCTCCACTTCAGTATTCTCTGTACGAGAAGCGACTCCCTCTTCTCTAGGTTGTCCATTCCCAGGTTCCATCTGGAATTATCTGTAATACAATAAAATTCTAACAACCAATATAAACAGTTTACAGTACTAAACTATTTGTTAGTATATTAACAATTCAATAATATCAAATCAATCAATAACTGCCATCTAATCGTCACACACGTCCAGAATTAATAACCTAGACGCTCTGATACCACTAATTGTCACACCCCAAACCCAATATCCATACTAATCATTTATTATTAGAATAATTAAATCATAATCTAGAGCCCATTGGAAATATAATTCATCTATCCATATTTTACTGTATAATGCGCATAATCAACATAATATTATTATTGTGCCATAACGAAATCAATATCAGAGTCATAATTTAAGCGGACATACAATACTATGATTAACTACGATAAAATTTCACAATCATCAACTCAATCCATACTAACGCAAAATATACAATGTGTGAGTAAATTAAAATCTTCAGTGTGACAATGATAAAATCCCCACATTTAAACCCCGGCTCCTTCCAACGGTGCAACTCTCAAAGTTACCGGTCATATGGTATTCTAGTTGGCAGCATAGAAACCTGAAATTGTTAAAATATAACTGTAAGCATTAAGCTTAGTGAGGTACTCCTTCCCTACAATGTAATAACAATTCTATATAGAATAAGTGGATATAAAATCCGAAAAATCCTGTCCATTGGCAATAACAAATCCTGGAACATAAGTTCCAACAAATCATTGGATCTTTGTCCAATTCCAATCCTGGATCATAAGACCCAACCAATCCTGGATATTTTAATATCCAAACAAATCCTGAATACCGAAGTATTCAAACAAATCCGCTCTTAGAGCTATATTCATATTTATATATGAAACAAATCATAAGTACACTCACCTTGACAGTTTAACTGGATTTTCCCTTGCCTTTATCCTGTACTTGTTCAATCAGCTCTCCTTCCCTTCCTATCATTCTCACAATATTAGTATCATCATAAGAATATTAATAGTCCAAAGAATAACTTCAATCATAACTCAATTCATAAGCATCATATTATTCAATTCAAATCATTCATTAAAATGAAGTCCCATCTAGACTCAGGTTCTGATATCTAACATATTCAAATTACAGCCCAAACCCTTTTTAATTATTCTTGGTAATCCAATCCTTATTATATCATGTTTCCAAAACAAAAGACGGCACATCATTCCGAGTTTCCTAGATCAAAATAAGCCTATTTCTTCACTACATAGCAAATCTGCCCTATAGGCTCTTTTATCGTTCATTCAACTTCCAGGAATTTTCATGATTTTTCTACATCATAAATTTCTATGATATTTCACCCAACATCAGTAAACACATTGAAAAATATAAGATTAAAGTTTCATAATTTTTAAGGTTCGTTTGCTATGTCAAGCAAAACACCGAACACATGGCGGGCATATTTTCACCCTTAGGGCAGATTTCTTACCCGAACTTCAAACCCTCACCAAGGACTCATTTGTTGGTATTTTCACATTATTTTAGGATATGTCATACATATATGAGTCCATGTTAATATCCAATTGGAAGCAATCGATTCCAGTAACTATACAAAAATATATGGAAGTTTGAATAAACAAAGTTTCTAAACAAAGCAATCTTAGGGTTTTGTACATTCAACTTCACTTAAACTTGCATATATCCATACATATGCACCCAAACATGAAAGTTCAATAAAAATCAAGGATTTATATCATATAAATCGTAAATGAAAGAAAAAATAGCAAGATTCATGGTTGGAATTACCTTAGGGGCTTTTTCGTAATTTTCTATGAATTTTCTTCAATTTTCTCCTCACTTTTTCTTCCTAACTTCCAACTTCTCTTTCCTTAGGCTTAAAATCTCTCATGGCTGCATTTTGGCTGAATAAAGAGGTAATTCTAAGGGTTTGAGGTCGGCCAAAGCCACCACCCTTCCCAACCAATGAGAATAAAACATTTGTTGCCATATTAAGACAAAATACTACTTAACGGATGGACTACTTTGCCCTTGTTTCGTAATTTTGGTATAACTTCTCACTCGAACCTCCGTTTCATTCACCGTTTGTTGTGTTACAACCATAACTCACTTGTCTACAATTATGTAGTTTTCACCTCAAGTCAATTGTTATGTCATAAAGGTCAAAACTAGCCTTAAACATGGACATTCCTATCGAAACCTTCAAATTTTGTATTTGTAACTAATTCGACATTTCATGCTTTTTGGAGGTAGGATTAGACTAAACATAATAAATTAACATCACATATATTAATAACACACTAATCATATCACACAAGCTAGGCATGATTTACGTATAATTAATCATAATTATATTCGAGTTGTCACAGATTTGGTGTAGTGAACGTGTTTGTGTAACGAGGTACACCAGACCAAAATAAAATAAGACTACGAGCAATCATAAATCTTGCTCTTATAAATAATATCAAGCTACTGCCGACATTTACTTAGTCCTAGACAAGATGCGTTACAAGGCATTTTTTAGCACTATTACTGGGTCGACACGGATTTGGTATAACCATTCGCCTAGTGGATAGATATCTATCTTTAAACAACTCATAAAACTATTCACCAATAACTTTTTCTTTGGAGCCAAACTAATAGCGAGGGTAGCTCATTTGTTGAGAGTTAACCAGTGACAAGTAGAAGCTACGCACAAATTTATTACTCGCTTTAATAGCGAAAAAATTGGAAGTTATGGGTTACGAGGAAAAAATGATGATCATTGTACTGATCAGCGGTATACTCCCTACAAAATATTAATGTGCCCTAGACAAAGATCCCACCAAGACCATGACTGAATTGATGTCTAAAGCAGGCAAAATTATGAATTTTAAGGAGGCCATGGCTGCGAAGTAATCTCATAACTCCAAGGCGACAATAATAAGGGTTCCGAGAAGAAAGAACAAAAGGACAAGAAGGTTGAAAAACCCTAGAGGTATGATAAATATACTCCTCTCACTGTCGGTGTGCACAACATCCCGTAGAAAATTCAAAGAAGTAGGGATGATGATGCGGAATGATGAAATCTCCCCCAAATAGGCGAAATAAATTTGAGTGTTGCGAGCTCCACAAAGACCACAAGCATAACATAGAAAGTTGTATAGACCTGAAGAACGAAACAGAAAGTCTGATCCGAAGGGGAAAACTCTCCAAATTCATTGTCACAAAAGATAGGTCAGATAAGCAAGAAGTCCGAGGACGATCAAAATCTCCCTATAAAGGAGGAGATGATAAGAAAAGAGGCAGAGATGATGATACCGAGGATGATACAGATTTTTGAAGAACCCCAGAGAGCCGGTGCACGAGGTGAAAATTATTTATTTTGGTTTAATTTTAATTGCAGGTGGCGACGCTGGTGGTGGTTATGAAATAAATGAGAAAAAATCGTACACGAATGAGGCCAAAGCATGCTCCTACATTCGAAAAATTAATTTGTCTCGTGATGTTGATATGCGCCCACGAAAAATGAACAAAGACATATTGGTGATAGGATTCTCCAAGGACAACCTATTTGGGGTGCTATATCTTGGCTATGTTCTTCTAGTCATGATAATCACGGTGCATGAATGAAGAGTTGCTAGAATATTAGTAGAGAATGGTCGCTCAGTCGATGTCTTATTTTATCACTCCTTCAAAGGACTTGGACGATGTGACAACAAACTAGAGCCATATCACAGGCCTTCATAGGTTTATCTTAAGAAAAAGTGTATCCTTTGGGATCTTTAAAATTAGAACTCATAATTGGCCCTTGGCCAATCTGTCAAACTGAGAGGATTCATTTCTTCATTTTACACAAGAATGTTCGATGAGCCTACAGTAGTATATTAAGTAGAGTCGACCTAAAAAAGTTTAAAGTTGTAGCATCCATTATACATCAGTGCTTAAAATTACCCACACATTATGGGGGTGGTGTTGTTACTGGAAATTAGAATGAATCGAGGTAGTATTATTACACTTCAATTGACTAGGAAGAAGTGAAGAAACTAACCACCACCTACCAGATAGAGACAATAGATTCTCGGGAGGAGGCTGAATTATTCGAAGTACAAGTTATAAAGGAAGTGGAAACTATAGTCCTTGATGATGAGCGCCCAAATCGGAAAACATATATCATCTCATCCGTGGATCCATTCCTGAAGAAGGAGTTAGTAAACTTCCCTCAAATAGCGAAAGAATGTGTTCACTTGGAGCCACAAGGATATGTCATGGATTGATACAGAGTTTATATGCCATGAACTAAACATTGTTAAGGATGCCAAGTCGATAAAAAAGAAATGGTGTGTCTTGATCCCCCAAAATAATGTGACCATATAGGAAGAACAAGGTGCCTACTTTGTTCAAATGAGCAAGTGAAGCGTTCAAGTTTAGCGCAGTTGGTGTATTGGAAATCATACTTTTTCGCATTTATACGCGTCAGCATATGTGGAAAAGCTACGTAATGCAAATTTCATTTAAAACGTCAAATATCCTTATTGGTTGTCCAATGTAGTTATTGTCATAAAAAATAACAATGAATGACACATGTGTATTAATCTCGCGGATCTCAATAAGGCTTGTCGAAAGGACCATTTCTCTTTAACAAGGACTAATCAACTCATCAATGTCACTTTCGTTCATGAATTTATCAGTTTTATGGATGCATATTCGGGGAATAACCAAATCAAGATGAAACTGAAAGATACGGAGAATACCTCATTCATCACTAGTTGAGGTACTTATTGCTACAATATTATGCCTTATGGGATAAAAATGATGGAGCAATATACCAAAGGCTAGTTAATAAAGTTTATGAAGAGAAGATCGACCAAAATATGGAGGTATATATGGATGACATACTCACCAAGAAGAAGAACCCATTCAACCACGTCAAAGATTTGAGTCAAACATTTGACCAATTACAAAAGCACTAGATGAAGCTCCACCCGGCCAAGTGTGTGTTTGGTGTGTAGGAAGGAATGTTCCTTGAATTCATAGTAAATTATAGAGGCATTGAGGTTAATCCAGACAAAATTCAAACGTTGATAAATACACGGTCTCCTACAAATAAAAATGATGTTGAAAATTAACTGTAAGAGTAGAATCCCTCAAAAGGTTTATCTCTCGAGCTACTGACAAATGCTTACCATTGTTCAAGGTATTGATGAAGATTTTATGGTGGAATGAAGAATGTGATAATGCCTTCTTGGAGTTGAAGAAATATTTTAGGTCTCCATGATTACTGATGATGCTATAAATAGCACCACCAGATCAAGGTGTAGTTGAGCTCAAATAAACGTAACAATGGCAACACATAAACAATAAAAATATAGAAAGATATGAGGAGAATAGGAGTTGAGATAATAATTTAAGTGGTTCAACCTATCTAGGCCTAAGTTCACTGTGCAGCTGAGTGATCTTCACTATAAAAGAAGGGCTCTAATGGCCTTGTGATACAATACACTCACTTTCTCTCTCTGCTGTGTATTTTGATAGAGCTTTAACTAGGGTTTGTAATTGAGGACCCCTTTATAAGGGAAGAGAAGATAAGTATATATAGTGTCTGGGGGTGTAGTGTACCCCCGGGCATGCAATGAGTATGAGTAGGATAATTTAGCCAATCTATTGAAGCCACATGTTATTGTCACATGTAGAGGATGGTGATGAAATATTCTCTCATATGTGAGGGAGATCTTGCTATAATGGTTTTGCCTACGTGGGATCTATAAACCACGTGCACTGTTCCACGCTTGCCCCATTCTACGAGCCCTACCAGGTCTCACTGTCGGCCATTCTGGGTTGGTCGAGGTCGAGATGACCTTGATGCTGAGAAGGCCTATGTAGCTAATTATGGTCATATTATGAGACGAGGCCGAGGCCGAGTCTCTATCATAAATGAGGTCGAGGCTGAGTCACTATTTTGGACGAGGCGGAGGCACTATGTGATGAGATATGAGATCGAGGCCAAGGCCGATTTGATGAGTCAATCCCCAAATGGAAGTCCTCCTTGATATCTGATGTAGTCACTGTATGATGAGACTTTAGAGTTATGAGTAAACATATAGGCCGAGGCCGACGCCTTCAATGCCGACCCCTTGGCTGAGGTACCAAGTTTTCTGCCTAATGATCAAGGTATCTGTCATGATGTCTAAGGTTTCCAATAATAGACTGATGATCTTGCACTGATAGGTACAAATGTATTCTCGACTGAAGTGACCAGGACGACCCCACCAATGATTAAGTCGTGGCCGAACCTATTGAGGCCGACCCTTATCTGGACGACCCTGCCAATGATTAAGCCATGGTGAACCCTATTTCGATCGACCCTTATCTGGATGACCCTGCCAATGATTAAGCCATGGATGACCCTACTTCGATCGACCCCGCTGATAATTAAGCTATGGCCGACCCTACTAAGGTGGACCCTTATCTGGATGACCCCGTCAATGATTAAGCCATGGCTGACCCTACTGAGGCCGACCCTTATCTGGACGACCCTGCCAATGATTAAGACATGGATGACCCTACTGAGGTTGACCCTTATCTGGACAACCCCGCCAATGATATGTGAGGCTCTTTTTATGACTCGGCTGTGATATGTGACGCTCTTAGTCCTAAGAGACGAGTGTACATTTTGGTCATATTAATTACTCTCAAGAGCACTCACAAGAGATACACTCTACTTATATTTGGCAGTATCTGAGTCGACAATCAGCTCGACACTCATCCGATTAGAGAGTAGAGTACAAAAATTGGTCTACTACATAAGCATGGTGTTGATACCAAATTTAGTTTGCTGACATGCCTCAGTTAAGTAGAGACACATGTCAATCTACATGGCACTAATAAACATTTTGAACAATACCTTGACTTCGAGGAGATCAATTTCCCCGACCAACTCAGATACTCCGAGCAATGAATGCTCACCGAGGAACTTTACTGCACCGAGCAACTCATGGATATCGAGATACTTAGGCGGTCCAAGCAGCTTAGGCGGTCCGAGCTGCACCTCGATCAGAGCATTTATTATCAGGTAACTAAGAGGATTAAATGAGCATTAAATGATGATAATTATCATACGGATGTATACGCTTATTGAACAGCTATGTTTTACCCATTCATATGCATAGCCTCGTGGTTATAAATACATTGTATCATCCTCATTGCAGGGGGGCCAGAATTTCTTGAGATAAATCCTACCTCGAGAATTCCCAAATAGTCAATAATAACACAAACAGTGGACGTAGGCCATTCGTTCAAGGCTGAACCACTTTAAAATCTCTTGTCTTATTTATTTTTTATCTGTGATTAAATAATTAGAGATAATCTAATTTTTTACATCAACAGATTGGCGCCGTCTTTGGAAACGACTGTAATTTTCTTTTTTCACCAAAAACAATTCATCACCAATGGCTGACAATCCTGAATCCAGCAATCGAAACGCTGGAAACCCCCCAAATCCATCCGCTCCTCCAAATATCCAAGATCTAGCTGGAATCATGGCCAGTTTGGCTCAAGGTCAGACATCCATGCAAGAAACAATGCTATAGCTAATGCAAACTATCCAGGGTGGAGCATCAACCTATTTCGGACAACGAAGTGTTCAAAGAAATACTCATTTACTTTATTCACGCATTAGACAAAGCGATTCATATCGCATCGATAAATCTGAAGATTTTTCTTATCAACCGGGTCGAACTTCGTTAGTAGGAGCCACAGATACTGAACAACACGTCACTCTCTCTCTACAGAAACGACCAGTGTACTGGAAAGATTAAGTAAGGTCTCTCCTTGTGATCGATTGGGCCCTAGGAAGAATAAAAGTCCTCCTAAGGCTGTGTCTAGAAACTTTCGACGACCATTTGATCTAAAAGAGGGTTCTTCCCAATCACAACCAGTAGCTCGACAAGATAGATCCCAGGAAGCGACTTCAACACGATCAATTGCTCGAACCAATAGGCCCGAGGAGGGAAATGATGCGTGGAAAGGCTCTATTCTGAGGTTAGAAGATAGATTAGGGGAAATAGCTAAGGCCAAGAATCCTCAACAAAGAACTTTTGTCCAAGAGACACCTTTTGTCCAAGCAATTGTGGACTTTCCCACACCATCAAAGTTCAAAGCACCTGTTGTGACTCCTAAATACGATGGAAAAACTGACCCCATCCTTTATATAGAGCAATATCAAGCTGCTGCCGACATTTATGCTGTGCCAGATGAGATGAGATGCAGGGCATTCTCGGGAACTCTTACAGGATCTGCTCAAATATGGTATAATAATCTTCCTCGGGGTAAGATTTCAACTTTCTTTCAACTGGCCGAGCTCTTCATTGGAAACTTCTGTTTTGGAGCAAAACCTGTTAAACGAGTAGCACACTTGTTAAGTGTTAGACAAAAGGCAGGTGAGAGCACCAGGGATTATATAACTCGTTTCAATAACGAGAAACTCGAAGTTATTGATTATGAGGAAAAAATAGCGATTACTGCTCTGATGAGTGGGCTGTTGCCCAACAAGTTGTACCACACTTTGTCTAAAGATCCACCCAGAACCATGTCAGAACTGATGGCAAAAGCGGCCAAGATCATGAACGCCGAGGAGGCAATGGCTGCAAAGAAGAATATGGACACCAAAGAGACCAAGGTGGAGGTTGATAAGGCCAAAACGAAAGAGCATAAGAACAGCGGTGGTGACAAGCACTTAAAGACAAAGCTTCACGAGCTTCACGAAGGAATATGTGGAAGTCACGTCGGAGGAAGGTCTCTAGCCTTTCGAGCAATGAAGGAAGGTTACTGGTGGCCATACATGCAAAAGGACTCCTCAGTATATGTCCGCAAATGCCTAAAATGCCAACTTCACGCTCCCATGGTCCACCAGCCCGCCAGCGAATTAAAATCCCTGACCAGTCCCTGGCCCTTCGCCCAGTGGGGAATGGACATCGTGGGACCACTGCCCACCGCTGCCGGCAATCGCAAATACCTGTTGGTGGCAACTGATTACTTTACCAAGTGGATCGAGGCAGAACCACTGGCGAACATCCGAGATGCTGACATGATGAGGTTCATATGGAGAAATATAATCACCCGATTCGGGATCCCCATAACCATCATCACTGACAATGGAACACAGTTCGAGAGTGGCCCTTTTCAGGACTTCTGCGACAAACACGGGATCAGGCACCACTTGAGTTCGGTGGCCTACCCTCAAAGCAACGGACAAGCTGAGGCTTCCAACAAGACAGTGATCGCTGGATTGAAGAAGCGGTTAGAGCGAGCAAAAGGTGCGTGGACAATCGAGCTACCGCATATCCTATGGGCGTACAGAACGACTCCTAGGCGAGCCACAGGGTAAACGCCGTTCTCACTAGCATATGGTATGGAAGCGGTCATCCCACTAGAAGCAGGATTGCCTACAATAAGATCCGACCTTGTCGAGCAGGGTCAGAACGATCAGGCTTTGCTCGCTGAACTCGACTTGGCCGACGAGCGTAGGGAACTTGCCCTAGTAAAACTAGCGAGCTATCAGCAACAGCTCGTGAAGCACTACAGCAAAAGGGTCAATCCGAGGAAATTCGAAGTTGGGGACTATGTTCTAAGAAAGGTCCTGGGCAACACAGTGAAGCCATCAGACGGTAAACTGGGCCCGAACTGGGAAGGACCTTATAAGATAATTAGAGACGACCTGCAAGGTGCCTATCATTTGAAAACGATGGAGGGCAGAGAGATACCACGAGCATGGAACGCAGCTAATCTCAAGAAATTATATTTTTAGGAGTTCTATTGTTAGATCTTTTATTGTATTCATTATGTGAAAGGACAGTTCATTTCTCAATTCACCAATGAAAATCTCTCAGTTGATCACTCTCTAATTAGTAACAGTTATATCTTATTACACATCCCTTCCAAATTACAGGCATAATGGTCGACATAGCAGGGGAACACCCCTCTTCAGGTCATCGTCATGAAGCACGACAGACCTCTTAGCATTGCCCATGGCAATATATGAAGCCCTACAGAGTATTCTTAGGCATCAAACCTACTTTGGTTAAACAAAATCCTGACCGGATGAAGACATCCAATACCAGGTGTGTCCTCGCCAATTGCCTTACTTAGGCCTAAGGGAGTGTGACGACACGACCTAAAAGGTAAAGGGAGGGCACAATGATATTCTTATACTGGACTGGGCGGACACTCACATGACAAAATAAAAAGGATTGTGAAGCTGCAAAAATATAAAAGGATTGGATGAACACGTTTAGTCGGCAAAATTGCCCAAAACTCGAACTTCTCATTAATCTTTTATATTTACAAACAATGATAGTACACGTTTAGTCGGCGAAGCTCGCCCAAAGCATTTACAATAAATAAAAACAAAAATTCAAGAGAGTGGAAGCCTCCGAGCAAGATAATCAGCAACTTTAGCTCTCCTTCCATCATCAGGAGCAGGGGCGAGCTCCTCCACGACCTCATTTGCATACAATTCCAATAATCGCCGGGGAATAGCATCAATGGGTATCCATCGATCATCCCGCCTAAATGGGTTGGGCATCAGAGTAGAGGAGGACATCTCGTGTCGATACCACAACGTCGAGTTCCTTGGGACCTGCAGCTCTTTGAGGGCACTCAACCACCCCCTGATGAAGGATAACTCTTCAAACTCTGATAGTCTCATCGGAGCTTCCATCCAGCCTTAATCATATCCATCGGACCACACTTGTCGAGGGCCGTTCTTGAACAAATGCCGGAGATGGGTGACGTCCCTCTGGAGCCCAGCAGCAGTCACATAAGCTCGCCGAACATCGCCGTGCAGCTCCTCCATTTCCCTCTCACGCTGTTCCTCGACTTCCCTATTCCTACCCCTGGCACTCCTACCAGCACGCGGGAGGGGAGGCCGAGCAGCTCGCGATGAAGAAGAGCCTTGTAGGACTGCCGAAATGGTGCTCGGCGAATGCTCCTTAAGCTTCGAGACCTCCCGCCTCAGGTCTTCATTCTCCCGCTGCAGAAACTCCCCAACTTGGTTGATCTCGGTGGCCTCCAGTAACTTCTCTCTCAGCTTGCTAACTTCTTCCTGCACTGAAGCACCGATCTCTTCCATTTCCTGGAGCCTGTCCTTCAACTTGGCCACTAGCTCGGACTGATCCTTATATTTCTGGTTCCTTGACTTAGCAAACCTGCAAAGCCTAGCAAAGGCCTGGCGAACTGCAGGGCTTGCATTAGGACCAAGAATCCTACCTAGTTGGAAGGTAACAGGAATATAGTCATCCACATCAACCAACTACAAGTAAAAGAAAGAGAAAAGAAAGAGATCAGCATAAACAAAAATGAAGTCTTTTCATTGATAATGAGCGAGGTTGCGTCAGATCAAAAAAGAAAAAATTACAAAGAAGCCCTATCAATTAGCAACCTCGGATGGCCCAGAGGTGGATGGACCCTTGTCCTTATCAGCATCAGCAGGGGCATTACCCTCTGCAGGGGTGTCCACTGCCCTCTCGACCAAAGGAGCATCAGTAGAAGTCGCCTGAGAGACAGGATTGGTGCCTTCAGCAGTTGGGGCTGGGTCCTCATCCACGACTGTCTTTGGCCCTAGATCATGCTCGTCAAAGAGTGGGGATGCAACGTCCACCCCAGCAGCCACGAGAGCCTTATTCCACCCTTTCTTGAAGTTCAGACGGCTGATATAGCCTATCTGAACCTCGACGTCCTCATACGCAGCAGCCCAGCCAGAGTTGTACGAATATTCCTTAAGAGTGGTTGCCTGGGCTTTCTCCGCCTCCAGTTGCTCGGCCAGAACCCTGTTCTTCTCTACAAGGTCTAGCTTGCTCGAGCACACCAGGTCATACGCCTTCCTCAGCTCCCCAAGCTCCCTGACCGCATCATCTCTCTCGGGAGCAGAATTAACAAGAGCCAAGTTAGATGAAGCTCGAGCTGCGTCAGCAGCCTTCAGATCGGCCTCCAGCTGAGACCCCCTGGCTACCAGGATAAATTTTTGCTTCTCCAGCTCGCCATTCCTTCTAATCATCTCATCGCGAGAGCGATAAAGCACAGCGAAGTCGGTCACAAACTGCAAAGAACAAGGAAGGGATCAAAAAGAAGAAACCATCAAAATTTGTTAAAAGAAATTGAGAATTAGAAGGGAACCTTACCAAGGCAAGCCTCTGGCTAGCTTGCAAAGCCAGTTGATCGGACCCCAACGCCCTCTCACGATCTGTAGGGAGGACTGCTCTCTCGAGCAGCGCAGGGGCAAGCTGAGGAGAGGTGGCCACCGAAGCCCCCTCAGGCAAGGCAGACACTGGGACCAGGGCTTGACCAGTTTTGGTCCTCAATTCCATCTTCCTCCTTTCCTCCTCTTTTTCTCTCTCCCTTCTCTTTCTCTCCTCCACCTTCTTCTTCTCTTCCACCTTCTTCCTCTCCTCCTCCTTTTTCTTCTCTCTCTCTCTTGCCTGCTCCTCCTCTCTCTTCTTCTTCTCTTGCTCCTGAGAAGAAGGCCAAGAACCAGTAGCTATGGCCCCGGAGGCAGTCTTCAATTTCTTGGACCTCTGTGCAAGAAGCACATCATCATCATCATCATCTCTGATCAAATTCTTCCAGGGAGGCATCTCTTCACCAGAACTGCTGGTAGTGCTCGATGAGTCTCGAGCCTCGGAATCCCCTTCAGAAGAACTGCTACTGTCAGAACTGCCTGCACCCAAATTACTCACAACACCTGCAGGCTCACTCTCCGAGCTGCTCTCTTCTTCGTCCAAATGGATGGGCTCAGCCGAAATCTCTTCGGAAGAGTCAAAGTCTGGAACACTATCCACAGGTCGGGATATGAAGATGGAGCCTGTGTTCTTGTATTCAAGCAGAAAAGCAGCAGACCTAGGATGCTCGCCGTCACCCAAAGGTTCCCTGATGTTCCAAGCTTTCACCAGTTCCGAGATACGAACCTCGCTAAGAGAAGGCTCCAAGTTCTTTATTCTCGCTGTGAAAGAAAAAGCAAGGAGAGGTTAGAAAAATCACAAGTCAGCAAAGGTTGAAACAATAATCTGACATCTACCTATATATTCTTCCCCATAAAAGGGAACAGTGAACCTCTCAGACCTCGACCCTTCAAATTGGGGGGAAAATTGCCAATTCCTAACAAGAAAACCTTCTTGCGAGTAGTCCTTATGGGAATCAGGTAAATTTACTACCAATACCCTATCAGGGCTCCTAGCCTTAAGGTACAGAACACCTGAACTCGTTCGAGAAAAGGAGTAACAAAAGCAGACCTCGACAAGCCCTAACCTTGTGCCATACAATTGATTTATCCTATGCACGCCGTTCACTATTTTCCATACGTTGGGCGAACATTGTGCAGGCACAATACTAAAATAGCTAAAGAAGTGCAGAAACAGATCATTAGGGGGAAAGGTAAGTCCCCCCTGGGAGAGCAACAGGACGTGAATCCAATGTGCATCCTCTATATCCCTAACGTTCCTAGGAGGCGAGGCACAACACTCAATCTCTACCCACTCAGGAATACTGTAGAATTTTCTAAACTCAGTTACTAACCTATTTCCAATCTTCGCCATTGGAAAAATATAAGAAAAACTACAAACCAAAGAGAAAATGCAAAGAGCACGAGAGACTTACAAGACAGAAGATCAGGTCAAATGGCGAAGAAGCAACGAAAGTAGAGATCGAAAACAGAAGGTACAAAGCGTAAGAGTTCTCAGAAGATAGAAGATTACTGGAAAAGCTGAAGCGACGAAAAGAAATGTGCCTTATTCCAACAAGCCTTCAACTCTAATCATAGTGCACAGATAGCGAAGCGGGTGCCGCCAAAGCAACGTCACAGTTTTCGAAGAAATCAACCATAATAGTTGATCATTTAAATTCATTGGACCCATAGAAATGGCCCAACAAATTTAGGGGCAATTGTGGGTACCCTGAATTTAGCATTATAGGCCTGGACGAGTAGCCTCGCCTTAGGGGCCCAAAGCCCAGGCCCATTACCTTTTGTATTGATCCGATTACTCCACGGTCCCATGAAGAGAAGTTATGGGGAAGCGCGATCCCATGTAAGAAAGTTACAGGGGAGATGGCTAATAAGGAGGAACCCATCACCCCCACTAACCAACATATACATGTATAAATTAAACCCTAAGTCCGGGACAAAAGACAAGTTGTATTCTCTGTACTTATTCTTTAGAACATAGAGAAATAACACTGACTGAACCACCGTGGACGTAGGCACATCTTTGCTGAACCACGTATACCCGTTGTTGTGCGATTGGCATTTTATTTATCTTTTCTTGGTTGTTACCTCTTTCATATTTATTTGTGTTGCATAATAATTGTCACCACAGGAGGTATTAAAGAAATTTGAAAATTATACTCCTTTGAAGGTAGACATCAACCATGTTCTAGAAGAAATCAAAAACGGCGAGGAGTTAAACTGGCCAGAGAAAATGAAGTCATATCCTGACAAGAGGAATAAGGCCAAATATTGCGAGTTCCACAAGGATCATGGACACACGACCAAAAATTGCATAGCTCTTCAGAACGAGATGGAAGCACTCATTAGACGAGGAAAACTGGCAAAGTATGTTGATCGTAGAAATAAAAGAAGAAACAGCGACTGAGCAAGAGAGGGGTCTAGATCTCCTCGTCGAGTAGAAGAAAACAAGAAAAGAGACCATGAAGATGATCCAGAAGACGACCCCGATCTTCCCAAAAGACCAAGGTAGCCAGAACGTGAGGTATTTTCAATACGTTTTGGATCATTTGATTGTAATGTAATTACAGGAGGAGATGCAGGAGGTGGAGACCTTACTGCAGAAAGAAAATCTTACCTCAATGAGGCTCAAGCCTGTTCATATATTCAACGAATAAATTTGGCTGAAGATGATCGCCCGAGGAAGGTCAACAAAGAAAAACTGGTCATCGGTTTCTCAAAGAACGACCTCGCAGGTGTTCTGTATCCTCATGATGACCCATTGGTGATCAAAATGAGAATAGAGGAAGTTATGATCACGAGAGTACTAGTTGATAATGGTAGCTCGGTTGATATTATGTTCTACTCGTGCTTTGACAGCTTAAATCTAAAGTTGTCTCAGTTGGAGCCTTATCATAGGCCCCTCCTCAGTTTTGCTGGCGAGAAAGTTTTTCCACTTGGGACGATCAAGTTGGATATGTTCATTGGTACATGGCCTGCTTGTCGAACAGAAAGAGTACGCTTCTTCGTGATGGATAAGAATGTTCGATCAGCCTACAATATCATCATGGGAAGGGTAGGATTGAAGAAGTTCGAAGCAGTACCATCTACGGTACATCAATGACTAAAATTTCCTACCAATTTTGGAGTAGGAGTTGTGAAGGGTGATCAAAAAGTAGCTCGGGAATGCTACTATTCATCTACCGAGCAGGAGGAACTGTTGGAATCTAGGAAAAACACTACTACCTATCAGGTCGATGAGGGTGTAGAAATTGAAACATTGGATCCTAGAGACGAGTCGCAACTTGTGAAAGGTCAGGTGGTGGAAGCTACTGAAAACATCATTCTGGACGACGAGCACCCTGAACGAACAACTCAGATAGGTTCGTCGTTAGATGCCTCACTAAAACATAAATTGATAGTTTTCTTAAAAAGCAGAAAACAAACTTTTGCTTGGAGTCATGAGGATATGCCCGGAATAGACCCAAATTTCTTATGTCACGAGCTCATTGTGAATAAGGAGATCAATCCAGTGAAGCAAAGAAGAAAAGTGTTCAGCCCCGAGAAGAACCAAGCTATACAGGAGGAGGTCGAGAAGCTCCAGAAAGCTTGTTTTATTGAAGATGTTAAATATCCAGACTGGTTAGCGAATGTAGTGATGGTGAAAAAGAAGAACAACAAATGGAGGATGTGTGTAGACTTCACCGACCTCAACAAGGCATGTCCAAAAGATCTTTTTCCCTTGCCCCGAATTGATCAACTAGTGGATGCTACCCCATGACATGAATTGCTGAGCTTCATGGATGCTTATTCTGGTTACAACCAGATTAAAATGAAACCTGAAGACAGGGAGAGTACCTCTTTCATTACCCCTAGGGGAACTTATTGTTATAATTTTATGCCTTTTGGTTTGAAAAATGCAGGTGCGACATATCAGCGGCTGATGAACAAGATGTTTGCAGAACAAATCAGTTGCAATATGGAAGTTTATGTTGATGATATGCTGACAAAGAGAAAGAGAGTTGCTGACCATCTTGTTGACTTAGGCCAGACCTTTGATCAATTAGATAAATACCAAATGAAGTTGAACCCGACCAAGTGCATAATTGGAGTACGAGAAGGCATGTTTCTCGGGTATATTGTCAATCAACAAGGCATTGAAGAAAATCCTGAAAATATCAAAGCTCTATTGGTATTACGATCTCCAACAACGAAGAAAGAAGTGCAAAGTCTTACAGGGCGAGTAGCAGCACTTAACAGATTTGTATCGCGAGAAACTGATAGATGCCTCCCATTCTTCAAAATGCTCCGAAAGTCTTTTGAATGGAATGAATAATGCAAGAAAGCTTTTCAAGAATTGAAGAAATATTTGGGACCACCTCCACCGTTGTCCAGGCCAGTGATGGGAGAAAGGTTGTACTTGTATCTTGCAGTTTCAGAAAATGCAGTTAGCTGGGCATTAATAAGAGTAGAGGATGGAGTACAAAAACCGATTTATTACACTAGTAAGGCCTTCCGAGGAGTAGAGGTCAGATATCCAAAACTGGAAAAGTTGGCATTGGCACTGATCGAAGCGAGTAGAAAAATGAAGCCATATTTCCAGGCTCATACCATAGTCATATATACCGATATGCCGTTGAGGCAAGCTCTTCATAAACCAGAAAAATCAGGAAGATTGATGTATTGGGCAATAGAACTTGGTGAATATGATATAATTTATGAGCTTAGATCGTCACTAAAAGGGCAAGCAGTAGCAGATTTTATAGCAGAGTTCACCTATCCTTATACCCCGAGGAGCAAAAGCTGAACACCGACCAACCTGTGGATGTTACAGGATCATCAAATTTAAACCCCGATCAACTTAAGTTGGTCGGAGAGCAAGAGTAGAAGGTCGACGAGCAGCGATGTGTGGTAGAAATGGAGATAAAGGAGCAACAAATATTCCATCGAGGAACTTTGTCCAATAAGAAATTTGAGGACGAAATACCAGTATGGAATCTATATGTGGATGGCTCATTATACACCTCAGGTAATGGAGCTGGGATTGTATTGAAAAGTTCAGACGAGGTCGATATAGAATATGCTCTGCGCTTTCAAGTTCAAGCTTCTAATAATGAGGTCGAATATGAAGCTATGATTGTAGGTCTTAGTCTGGAAAAAACCATGAAGGTAGAGCAGGTAATCGTATGCAGAGACTCATAGTTGATTGTAAACCAAATGCTTTGTATATATACAGTAAAAGGAGAGTTGATGATTAAGTACCATGCAAAGGCAATGGAATTGGTATCAGAATTTGTTACTGTTCAACTGGTCAGAATACCAAGAATGGAGAATGCAAGAGCAGATGCTTTAGCTCGATTAGCATCAGCTACTCGTACCGAGCTACGAAAAATAATCCCCATTGAAATTCTAGCTGGTCGGAGCATAGATGAAGATCTGACGATGAATTTTATTGCCCTTGATTTAGGGCCATCTTGGATGGATCCCATCAGGGCCTACATTGAGGAGGGAGAATTACCGATTGACAAACTCGCAGCTAAGAAATTGAAGTTTAAAGCTGCTCGTTATGTACTAACTAATGGCATTCTATACAGATGAGGAATCATAGCTGGCTTGCAGAGGTGTGTACATCCCGCCGAGGTGAAGGATTTGATTGAAGAAGTCCATGAAGGGTCTTGTGGAGCCTATGTGGCAGGTCGGACACTTTTGCAAAGAATGATGATGCAAGGATACTACTGGCCAACAATGAGGGCTGATTGTATAGCCTATGACAAGAAATGTGACAAGTGTCAACGTTTCTCCACTATCCGAAGAACTCCCCAAGCATTGTTGACACCCATTACTTCCCCTTGGCCATTTGCCATGTGGGGGATTGACTTAGTCGGGCCACTTCCAACGACCAGAGGAAGATTTAAATATCTCGTTGTCGCAGTGGATTACTTTACTAAGTGGGTAGAGGTCGAGCCTCTTATCGATATAACGTACGAAAAGGTGTACCAATTTATTTAGAAAAATACCATTTGTAGATATGGTCTTCCCCATGCATTCATCACCGACCATGGAACACAATTTGACAACGAAGAGTTCGCTGCCTATTGTCATCAGTCAAATATCTTGAAAATCCACTCAGCACCAGGCCATCCTCAAAGCAATGGACAAACTGAAGTGACAAACAGAACGTTGCTAAATGGCTTGAAGAAAAGACTGAATGATACGAAAGCAAACTGGATCAACGAGCTACATTCAGTACTATGGGCTTATCATACTACTCCCTGAGCAGCAACTGGAGAATCTCCATATATGCTGGAATTTGTAAGTGAAGTTGTTATACCTGCCGAGTTGAGCCTCCCAACACACCGAGTGCTGAACTTCAACTCCCTTATCAGTGATTTAATGAGAAGGTTAGACTTGGACATGATCAAGGAAGTTAGAGAAGAAGCAGCCATCAGGAATGCTGCTTACCAGCAACGAACAACTTTGTTCTACAACAAGAGAGTGAAGAAGTGAGACCTGAAAGAAGGAGACTATGTGCTAAAGAAGGTGATTCAAAAGCACAACAAACTGGAAGCGAACTGGCATGGACCTTACTGAGTTACAAAAGTTGTTCGACCAGGAACCTATAGAATAAAAACTTTAGAAGGGGAGGAATTTAAAAATGCATGGAATGCAGAGCACCTGCGTAAATATTATCAGTAATGTAAACCCTCATGTAATGCAGTTTCATCAGTATGAATAAAATGTGAATATTCTACCCAATTCTCTCCTTTGGTTGAATTTTTTTTCGCGAAATACTAGTGCTACACACTACTCAGCAAAATCCACCAACTCCAGTTGGTCGGGAATAAAAATATTTCCCAGAAATACTAACTCCGGTTGGTTGGGAATAAAATCCACCAATAAAAAATATTTCCCAGAAATACCAACTCCGGTTGGTCGAGAATAAAAAAATATTTCCCAAAAATACCAACTCCGGCTGGTTGGGAAGAAAATCCACCAACTCCGGTTGGTCGGGAATAAAAAATATTTCCCAGAAATACCAACTCCGGTTGGTTGGGAAGAAAAATATTTCCCAGAAATACCAACTCTGGTTGGTTGGGAAGAAGATCCACCAACTCCGGTTGGTCGGAATAAAAAATATTTCCCAGAAATACCAACTCCGGTTGGTTGGGAAGAAAATCAACCAACTCCGGTTGGTCGGGAAGAAAAATATTTCCCAGAAATACCAACTCCGGTTGGTTGGGAAGAAGATTCACCCACTATAGTTGGTCGGGAATAAAATTTTTTTACCAACTAAGGTTGGTCGAGGATTAAAAACTCCAACTCTCTTTGGTCGGAAATAGTTGGTTAAACAAATAATAGCTTAGAATTAGAAAATGATCAAGTAAAATTTTAATTCTTGAAACATTTCAAATTACCACCAAGTTGGTCGAGAAATAAAATATCATCAACTCTGGTTGGTCGACAAATGATTATCATCAATTTAACAATAAGTTTCGCCAACTTTAGTTGATCGACAAATAACATAATATTGTTATCTTTTTAACAGATATACATGCACATTCATTAGTAAATAAGTAAAGTATTTTACAAAATACTTACAAGACAATGGCAATCAAGATTTCAAAGAAAAATAGAAGTTTTTCATTAAATCTAAAACAAAATACATTGGGAATAAAATACATAAAAATTATTACATCAGGAATCCTATTCTATAGGTTTATTCCCCTCTGCCTTTGAAACAGGTTCTTCACCAGCAAGAGGATCGTCTAAGGCATAGGGGGAGTTTATGAAGTTCAAATCTTTAAGCATCCTGATGTTCATAACTGATGGCCGATCAAGAAGGTGCTCTGGGCGAGATATCTCAAAGTTGGAGTGAAGACTGTAGTCGCCGAGATACTTGGAAATTAGGCATTGTGGAATGGCCCGAGCAGGAATCCAGCTCATATCAAGCTTGAACGGAGTCACTGGTAGGTCGAGCAACCCAGGATTGTGGTAATCCCACAAGTAATGACCTTGTTCCAACTTCAGCACGCCCAAAGCATTTAACCATCCTTGCTTATAACCCACATTATTTGCATTCTGGATCCGATCATCTAGATGGTAGAGGGCTTCATTATAACCAGCCATCCAGAACTCCCTAGGCTGTTTGTGGAATTGGTAGGTTAATCTTTCTAACTGCTCGTGGACACTCTTCACCAAATTCATTTTATTCTCCAAAGCAGACTTTTGAGCAGAGAGCTGCTCGTCCAGATTTATGATTTTCTTAGACATCTCGGCCAATGCCTGGTTCTTTGCCATCAATTGGAAGGCTTGGTTCTCCAGAGCCGATTGAGTTCTTTGTTCCTCGACAGTAACCCGAGCAGCTCTTGCTCGTCCTTGAGAAGATCTTGCTCATCCCCGAGCAGAGGTAGAAGGCCCAATCCTCTTCAAGGTTTCTAATTCATCTCTCAGATCTGCATTTTTGACCTCCAAGAAAAAGAATCCCTCTTTGTTTACAGGGACCAAAGCATTTGAGGTAGAGGCAGCAGATCTCAGCTGGGATACTTATCCTCGCAAGTTATTATTTTCCTGCTCCAGCAACTTGGCTATTTGCATGTGCTCCTCAACCTCGGTTTTCAAAGTTCTCTCCCTCACTTCATAAACAACAAACAATTTATCGTATCCCTTATCAGCATTCAGTTGCTGATACTTCTTCTCATATCCTTGGTGAAAGAGGGCTGAAGATTCTTTGTATTTATGTTGAAGTTCCTCGAGAGTACCCTGGAGGTCTTCAATCATCTCATAATATGCTACATTATTAGCCACTGCCCGGTCGAGCAGACACTTTAAGTACTGGTAGGCTTTGATTGCTTGTTCTGAAGCATTTGGATCGAGGATATCAACAATCTGAGCATCCGTCATATCTGTATGACCAGCTTTGAAGTATTCATTGCATTGCCTCAACAATATTGTATTATGAGCATATAACAATTCCATCCTTGCCATAAACTAGTAAAAAGAAGAGATAGCAAGAATCAATAAGGAGCAAGAAGAAGAGAATCAACAGTATAAATAGTCAAAACTTCAAATTTTATTATATCGTAAAAGAGAAGTACATAGTTCAAAGATAAAATTGGCAAAAATAAATAAAGAGAAAAATCCGAACAACTCTACACCTTCTCCTTGTCTCCCAAAACTTTCTCGAGAGGTTGGGACGAGGAGGTGGGTTGCTTGGATGGCACAGATGGTTGCTCGGTGGGTGATGGGAGTTGCTCGGTTGAAATAATGGATGGTTGAGGTTACTCGCAAGAGGACTGAATAATTGGGGGATGAGAAATTTGATCTCCCATCACCATGGAGGATTCCTCAGAGGCAGCTTCGTCCTCTTCTTCTTCTTCAAGAGTTGGAGGGGGGCCGGGGATGTGTCGCTGAAATAGGTCAGAATTTTCATCAACATTCATCTCTTTTAGAGCAGCGACCCAGCCATCCCTAAAGTACTTAAGGCTACCATATTCCACCTGCGACATCATGGCAGCCAGACATTTATTCCATCCTTTATCCCAGCCAGCGCTGAAGGACTTCTTAATAGCCATTTTACTTTTCACTTTCTCTGAGGAAATCTTCTCGGTCATGAGTTCCTCGGTAGTTTTCAATTTTTTTTCTGCCTCGTCCCTCTGGCGATCCACCTCACGAAGTTTTCCCAACTCTTCCTCAGCAGCCTTGACCTTACCTTCAAGCTCCCCAGCATTTTGGAGCTTCCCCTCGAGCTCTTTATTCTTACTTTCCAATTCTTTTATTTTCTTCTCCAATCCTTTGGAGACCTCAACAACCTGATCCCTCTCCTCCTCGGTGGAATTAAGGTTTTTCTCCCAAGCAGCTTTATCATCAACATACTTCTGACGAGAATCCTTCAGAGACTGCGTCAGACCCACCAAAGCTTCCTCTACACCTGACGAGGAACTTGAAGCTTTAATAGCTTCATCTTTCTTCAAAATTGTATTAAAACAGGTTACCAACTGGGAAAAGAAAACAATAGCAAGTCAGTGCAAAGATATAACAATGGAAAAATGAAAGTTTAGGACAATAATACTTATAGAAGCAATATGGCGAGTAGCCAATGTGGTAACCATATCTCGAGAAATATTTTCTTCCATACCTTGGATCTCGGGGATGATCCAAGATTTCACCGAGCTCATGGCAGAGCTCGGAGCAATGAAAGTGGGAACACCACTTCCAGTAGTGGGAGGCTGAGAGATGGATTCATCCAAATTGATCGAGAAGCTCTTCTTCAGCCTTCTCGAAGGAACATCAACGGTCTCGAACAAGGATGTAGTCTTAGTCGGGGATATGACAATAACCTCGCTTGGAGCAGCGACCTTGATCGGAGCCACTGGGGGCTTCTCGGCAACTTTCACTGTAGCAGCCGGAGGAGGTGCATCAATTTTTCTTTTCCCTTCTTCTAGTACATCATGTTTGTTTTTCTTTGCCTCTCCAACAATAGAGGCATACTTCTCGAAGAGGGCAGGAGCTCTTATTTTCTTCATTCTTTCACTCAGAGGAATATGTGACTCGGGTGAAGAACTTGCAGAAGCTGGTACTGGTTCAACGTCACTTATCACCGGACGAGCAGTAAAAGACGAGGTGTAACTCTTATACTGCAGCAAATATGAAGCTGATCTGATATGCTCGTCGGCAACAGTCTGATGCAAACCCCATATAAGTTTCAGATGTTTTAAGTTAACTTTTGTCTCTTTTGGAGACCTTCTTTTGCTATCAACTGCAAATAAATGAAAATTAAAATGTCAGTGACACATTTCAACAAACACAAAGAGAGCATAATTTCAAAAAAAAGTAAAGTAAAAACAACCTATCCCATTGCCATAGGGAGGGCATCTGGGACCCTGATACACATCATTTCCAATTAGCGGAGCATGTTGCCAATTTTTCATAACAACACCATGCTCGAAATAATCCCTATTGGCATCTGGGAGATTAACCACTAAAGCTCTATTTAAAAACCTAGTTTTCAAGTAAAAAGAATTGTCACCAACAGCCCATCTATAGCAAAACATAATTTCTGGAATTCCTATACGAGTTCCATGAATCTGATTTAATCTATGAACTCCATTAACTATTCTCCATGTATTGGGGGCTATTTTTGCAGGAACCACGTCAAAATATTGACATAATTCCAGACAAAAAGGGTTTGGGGGAAAAGAAAAGCCACATTCAGCCACAAAGAGACTGGGGAACAAATGTCCCTCAGCCAAACGGAAATAATCTAAAGGTTTAGAAAGTTCCTCCAGAACAACCCACGAAGGAATAGAGAAATCAGAACAAAACTTATCAAGCGAATCAACAAGGTAAACCATGATGAACAAAGGAAATAAAAGAGATAGAAGAAGATCTTACAGGAAAAGGATGGATCTGTTGACATCGAACGATGAAAGGGATGAACGCACAAGAAAGAGAGAAAATGGAAAACTCAAAGATACAGATTTGAAAAAGTAGAAGATGATATGATTTTCTGCAACGCTTAAATACCTTACCTCGGGAAAAGGTAAAAATAATGATTATAAAGGGAGACGTTTACGCTAACGGCGGCTAAAAGGACAAAAAGAGCGCGCAGATCGAAGCTGTTAAACAAATTCGAAAAGTCTGATTCTATGAATTCGAAAAGAAAAATAAATGCAAAGAAAATGCTCCTAAAATTCAGGATGACCATTTAATCCCGCCATATTTCGAGAAGAATGTTCCACACTCCTCAGTCTCGAACTGTGAAACATTGGGGGCTTCTGTTGATACCAAATTTTGTTTGCTGACATGGCTCAGTTAAGTAGAGACACGTGTCAATCTACATGGCACTAATAAACATTTCTGAACAATACCTTGACTTCGAGGAGCTCAATTTCCCCGACCAACTCAGATACTCCGAGCAATGAATGCTCACCGAGGAACTTTACTGCACCGAGCAACTCATGGATACCGAGATACTTAGGCGGTCCAAGCATCTTAGGCAGTCCGAGCTGCACCTCGATCAGAGCATTTATTAACAGACAACTAATAGGATTAAATGCGCATTAAATGCTTATTATTATCTTACGGATGTATACGCTTATTGAACAGCTATGTATTACCCATTCATATGCACAGCCTCATGGCTATAAATACATTGTAGCATCCTCATTGCAGGGGGACCGGAATTTCTTGAGATAAATCCTACCTCGAGAATTCCCAAACAGTCAATAATAACACAAACAATGGACGTAGGCTATTCGTTCAAGGCTGAACCACTTTAAAATCTCTTGTCTTATTTATTTTTTATCTGTGATTAAATAATTAGAGATAATCTAATTTTTTACATCAACACATGGGCTTCAAATGATCCAAAATTTGTTATCGCGTCTAGAAAAATTAGCCTTGAACCTAATTAAAGCCTACTAAAGAATGAAACTATATTTTCAAGCTCATATCATTATGGTCGACACAGACTTTCCCTTGTGCCAAGCCATTCATGAATCGGAGAAGGCAAGGAGATTGATGGCTTGGGTTGTAGAGCTTGGAGAGTATGATGTACATTATGAGCCAAGAACAACAGTGAAAGTCCAATTAGTATCAAATTTTGTAGCAAAGTTTACCCATCAAGAAAAAACTATTAAGAAGATTTCTACGAAAGAGATCTTAGTAGTAAATCTAGCCGAGCATAATTCTTAGGAAGATAGATAAAAAATTCTAGCATCCAAGCAGACTTCTCCATAAGATAGCTCCATGAATGATATAACTAACTAAGAGGAAGATACGTCGAAAACATCAACTAGGCGAGAAGTTTTTGCACACTACCTAGAGCAAAGTCACAAGATTTTGAATTATGGAACCGTAGTTGAAGGATATTTTAAAGAAAATCCACTTATTTGGAGGAGGTGTGTGAAAGAATCATCGATCATGTGCTACTGGTAGTGGCGCCGAAGTGATAATTAACACCGCGGGTGACATGGACATAGAATATGCTCTCATTTTATAGTTTAAAGCTTCTAATAATGTAGCATAGTATGAGGCATTGATCGTGGCATTTAAATTAGCACTCTCTTCGGGTACTGATAAAGTACTGGCTCATAACGACTTCCAGTTGATTGTCAATCAAGTGTTGGGCGTATACGCAGTACAAGGAGGGTTGATGATGATGTACTTAGCTAAAGAAAAAAATAGAATATCTATGTTAAATGCAGTTAAAATGATCAGGAACCCATGGATTGGCAATGTCCAAGTAGATGCGTTCGCTCGACTTGATTCTTTGGTTAAAGCTAAATTAAGGAGGATCGTTCCAATAGAAGTCCTCATGCACATGAGCGTCGATGAAGAAAGCATCAACCTGATCACGAAGGATTTAGATCCTTCATGTATGGATCCAATCAAGGAGTATATAGAGAGAGATATTTTCCAACTGATCCAAAGGAAGCAAGAAAACTAAGAAGACAACTATGTTGTGTAAGGAGGAATTTTATACAATAGAGGATTCATTGTCTCACGAATCAGATGTGCCCATCCTGATGAGGTGTACATTTTGATTAAAGAAATACATGAAGGATCTTGTGGGGACAATTTGGCAGGAAGATCATTAGTCATGTGAGTAGCCTCACAAGGGTATTATTGGACAATCATGAAAGCATATTGTGTTGCTTATACAAGATGATGTGATAAATGGCAAAGGTTTTATACCATCCACATAACACCTGAGCTGCTCTCATGATTATCACACCCCTTTATAATTTTTCCATGTGGGTAATTGTCTCAGTCAGCCCACTTCTGAAGACGAGAGGGAGATTTAAATATTTAGTCATTACAATAGAATATTTCACCAAGTGGGTGGAAGTTGAACCTCACCTAGATATGCCCTATGAGAAAGTTTTCTAATTTATATGGAAGAACATCAATGCCAATATGGTATGCCTTTATCACATACGATGGCGCACAATTTGACAATTAGGAATTTGAAGATTATTGTATGCAGTTTAAAATACAGAAGCTACATTATGCTCCTGAACACCCATCAATGTAATGGCCAAACAGAGATGAGCTATAAAACTATGCTCAACGGAATGAAGAAAAGGTTGGATGATGCCAAAGGAAATTGGATCAATGAGTTTCAAAGTGTACTCTAGGCCTATAAGGCCACGTTGAGAACAATTACAAATGAGACTCCTTACATGTTGGCATTAGGGATAGAGGTAGTGGTCCCAATAGAGATTGGTCTACCTAGTCATACTTAACTTTAATTCCATAAAGATCAACCTCATGTGAAGGTTGGACTTAAACTTGATAAAGGATTTAGAGAAAATATAGTACTGCGTTTGGCAGTATACTAGTAGCAAACTACTCAAGTCTACAATAAGAGGGTCAAGCCGAGCAATATTAAAGAGAGGGACTATATGTTGAAAACGTTCTCTATAAAGGAAACAAATTGGAGGCAAATTGGTGTGGTCCATACCGCATTTTTGTAATTGTCCAACCAGATACTTATCATCTGAAAATCCTAGAAGGAAAACAATTTCAGAACCCATGGAATGCCAATCACTTAAGAAAATACTATCAGTAATTGTTGAAATGTAATCTTTCATTAGTATTATAACTCATTTTTCGATTGCAATAGAGAACACCCAATTTCTTCAAAGGTTATTTTCCTTTTCATGTTTTATTTTCATTTTTTCAGGAGTGGTAGATGTACAATATCAAACAACAAAGATAAATCTAGTCACTAACTAATGACTCATTAGTCCTAATTCAAATAAAAAACTTTACGTATGACAACGAGAAGTTCCAAACATAAAACTTCGTGTACGACTCCTTAGTGTCAAGAATAAGAAGTTTTACAAGACCAAATTAAGGAAAATTCCTTAAACATTTGGTCGTTAATGGTAACTAACACGAGCACTTGGTCAAAACGATAAGATCCATTTGAGCAACCACAAAAGCACGTTAGTAAAACCTAATGCAGAAGGACAACATGAGTTAGTCTGAACTGGTAACTAACAAGACAGATTAGTTGGCTTATTGCTGACCATATAATCGTTAGACGAAACTAATGGTAGACCATAATCACACAGTAAAACACTCTATGTTTCATTCAAGGAAAAGTTTTTATTCAAATAGTCCATTATCTTCGTATCCCTATAAGAAAATGTTCATCGTGTACTATTATAAAGAAAAATAAAAAAGCATAAACTACTTAGCCTACTAGACGCTTTCCAAGGGTTTTCTCTATCCCAGCAGGAGGAACATCTAAAGTATAATTGGTTGATCTCAGTTCTCTAAGTCTGGATTGACTACTAGAACTCAGCTTATCTATAATGTGAAGGGGATGAATAATCAAATCATCTCCATGCAGATCATAATTCTCGAGGTATTTTTTGATCAGGATAATGGGAATTGTATCTGAAGGTATCCATGTAGTATACAACTTAAATGGAGGAGTAGGATGGTCCAAGCATCTACGATCATGCGATTACCATATAGTGTTTTCCTTCGTCACCTTCATGACAGTAAGAGCAATAATCCATATCCACTTATAACCCTCTATTCGTTCTTATTCCAGCTCCTCGTGTAAACGTACAATGCCTTCATCATAGTCATTCATCCGTATAGTACATGACTGCTTATGAAAATGATAAATAAAACGATTAACTTTCTCATTCAATCTTTTTATGGTCTCCGATTGGTTCTTTATCAGACTTGCTTGGTCGACCAAAGCTTGTTCGTTCTCTCCTCCTCTATAAATAAATAAGTAATGACAACTTTCCTAGATAATTGACTCCCTTTTGACTTTTGTTATTTCTCTAGCTCCTCCATTAGCCTAGCATTCTCCAGCTCCAAAAATGATGCACCGTCATTCTGATGGCGTTAGTAGCCTTCTTTATGCCCTCTAATTCATCCCTCAATATATTATTCTCTTGTTCCAAGAGGATGCCCAATTTTTTAGCACTATTTAACTCTGACTTTAACACGAACTCCTTTTAAGAAAACACCGAGAATATCTCTTGCAATTTATTGTCAAAATTGCTACCACTTCAGAGAAATGAGAATTTTTTCTCATAGTAAGCCAACAAACTAGAAACTTGTTCATCATAATCTCTCTGAAGTTGAAGTGTCATTTCATAATAGGAGGCATTTGTCATCGTGACCTGGTGAAATGACCTATGCATATGGAAGTAAACCTCCTTAGCCTGATTGAAAATAATCTAGGACGGGAACCTCATCCAATTCCTCTTCATCAAGATCCTCCTGACCTGCCCTAAACAGTTGAGTACTTCTCCTAAAGAGTTCACTCTTGGAAGACAGGATAACCTTCCTGGAATTAAACAAATCTATAGGACATTATATAAGTATAAAAAGCAATAGAATGCTTAGAATGAAATAACATCATTACTGGAAATAAAAGGGAAATTTTATTAAAACTGTGGACAAGGGTTACAAGAAAAGAATTTATTTAGACTAAATTAATAAAAATACAAGGCAAAACAAATAAGACCCTAGCCTTTACACCTTCGTTTTGTCCTGAATAACCTCCTCCCCAGGGCAACCCACCACCACAGTCAGCTCGGGAGGCATAGAAGACTCAGTTATACCCTCCTTATAATTGCACGTGTACAAGTCTCTTCTTCTAAGTAAGTAATAGTCTATTTGAGTTTTATTCTATCCACTTTTAATTGTCAGCATCAAGCTGAAAAGTTAACCTTTCTATTTCACAAGCAGCCTAGAGAGGTATGGATGGAAGGGTATAATGAAGCACTGAGCCATGTAGATGATCACTTTGCTCAGGCGTGAAGGTTACAAATGGGGTTCGACTAACTTCCTGACTGTGATGAAAGTTGATCAAGACAACAAATTTTGGTATTGGCACGATACTAGACTTTTAGATTGTCAAAGGCCTCCATTCAAATTGGATATCAGCTTATTGACTCGATCCCTCAATATTTGATATCCAAATAAATTATGAATTGCATGATGAACTTGAGATAGTTCGACCTCCTCATCTGATCAATACATCGAGCAGCAGTAATAGAAGAATGCTTCAGGATTTCAAATTCATCAATTCTCCATATACTTTACATGATCCTCCTGCTGGAATGGAGAAAGTGAAGCCATCTTCTAATGTTGAAGGAAAACATCCTATGGAATAATTATCCTGTAATTTATTTGAATACATTTGATTATAACAAGACTTTATGAATAAAATATGCTAGTTTTTGTTAACTTACGACCATTTAAATCAATTAGTTAACTTGCAATTATTGTGCCATTCTTTCGACTAATATATCTAGATATATTTATCCACATTTAGTATCAATTACCAGTGGTATCGTCGCAGGTTCTACTAATGCACTTAGATTTATCGACATAAGTTTAACACCAGTTACAATTCGAGCTGCCATAGGTTCTACTAATGCACTTAGATTTATTGACCTAAGTTTAGCTTTAGTTACCAGCGGTGACCAAGTGATGTGGAATATATGTTCATATTCCTGTATTTATAAATTTTTACATGCCTTCCTTCATTTGACTTGGTTTGGGCAAAATGAATATTTACCACTAAAATTTGGGCCAAGTGCTGAGGATTTTAAGCCCATTTTGACTTGAATTTTTAATAATCGACCAGGTACTGAGGATTAAAATCCTATTTTGACTTAGTCAGTTATTGCTTTGATTGTTGATTTTTTTTCGATCAAGTATTGAGGAACTGATCGGAGCTGAAAGATTATCTTCCGTCAACCAAGTATTGAGGAATGTTTCTAATCTGGGGGATATATGTATATGTATCTCCATACTCCGAAGAAAATCAAAAACAAAACTGAAATGACGAAAACTAAATTTTTTATTGATAATCATCTTGAAAATAACTGAAATATAAAGCTTGAAATCTACTGATAATACTTTCTAAGGTTCTTGGTATTCCAAGGATTCTTGAACTCTTCGCCCTCCAAAGTTTCTATCTGATATGTGCCTGGTCGGATGAATACATAAATACGATAGGGACCGTGCCAATTAGCTTCAAGCTTGTTGCTCTTCTATATCACCTTCTTGAGAACGTAATCTCATTCTTTCAAGTTGGTCGACTTGACCCTTTTATTATAGAAGTGAGAGGTTCTCTGTTGGTAGGCAGTATTTCTCAGGGTAGCATCATCCCTTACTTTTTCCAGCATATCAAGATCTAGTCGCCTTATTAGATCACTAATTGGGAAATTAAAGTTCAATACCCTTCGGGTTGGTAAGCCGAGCTCGGTTGGTATCATAGCTTCAGTTCCAAAAGTAAGCATATATGGAGTTTCCTATGTTGTTGTTCTCGACATTGTTCTGTAAGCCCAAAGGACTGAGTGTTGTTCATTGATCCGATTTCCCTTAGCTGTGTCAAGTCATTTCCTCAGTCATTTTACTTCTACTTGACCATTACTTTGAGGATGGACTGATACAGAATGCAGCTTCTGAATTCTAGATTGGACACGGAATGCTTCAAACCTCTCATTATCAAATTGAGTGATATATTCTGTAATGAAAGCATATGGCAAACCATATCTGCAAATTATGATCTTCCATATGAACTGGTCGTTGGGCTGACTAAGTCTATTCCCCAAATAGTGAATGTCTAAGGCGAAGTGATTGGAGTTAAAGCAGCAGTTGGTGTTTTTTAACATTAGAGAACCTATGGAATCTATCACATTTCTTTGCAAAGGCTGTGTAATCTGCCCTCATGGTCGGCCATTAGTATCCCTGTGTGTTAATTTATTGAAGCAATGTTCTCCCAGCTAAATGAGCCCCGCAAGAACCTTCATAGGCTTCTTGGATCAAGTCTCTCACGTCTATTAGGTGAACACATCTTTGCAAGAAGGTCGTCATTCCCCTTCTATCCATCACTTCTCTATCCAATACATATCTTGCAGCCTTGTATTTGAGCTTTTTGGCTTCTATATGATCTACTAGTAAGGTTCCATCTTTAATATAACTTATGATGGGATCCATCCAGGAAGGTCCCAAATCTACTGCAATGAAATGAACCGTTACGTCTTCATCTATGCTTCGATTATAGAGAATCTCTATTAGGATTGTCCTTTTCAACTCAATCCATATTGCTGATGCTAGCCAAGCAAGTGCGTCTACTCGGGCATTCCCTATTCTTAGAATTCTTTGTATTTGGATATCAGGTAACTCGGCGATTATTTATATAGCTTTGTCAAAGTATATTATCATTATATCTCCCTTGACTCCATATATATAAAGGACTTGATTTACTACAAGTTGTGAGTCACTATGGGCCACTACTTGCTCGGCACCTAATGAATGGGATAGATTCAACCCGACTATCAAGGCTTTGTATTCATCCTAATTGTTCGACACTTTGAATTGAAACCTGAGGGTATATTCAATATCAATATCATCAGGAGTGTTAAGGATTATACCTGTTCCAGAGCCAGTAGTGCATGAAGAGCCATATAGATCTAATTTCCATATCGGGATATCTCTATTGAAATTTTATCAGTTAACAACCCATGTCTCAAGATCTTCTTACTCTCTTCAACATATTTATGTGTCATTTCTTGGAATTTTGGGGATTTAGGTTGCTCGGTAGTAACTTCATCTTGCTTTTGAGCTGAGCTTGACCTTTCAATAAAGATCTGGGCTCATAGATAATATCATATTCTCCTAAATCCAGTGCCTAATACATCAATCTTCCCGACTTCTCAGGTTTTTGGAGTGATTATCGAAGAGGCAAATCTGTATATACTAATATGGTATGTGCTTAGAAATAAGGTTTCATTCGCCAAGAGGCCTTGATAAGAGATATGGTCAATTTCTCCAGACGCGGGTACTTAATCTCAGTTCCCCTAAAGGATTTGATGATGTAGTATACTAACTTTTGCACTCCATTGTCCTGTCTAACTAAAGTCGAGCTCGTAATTGATTCAAAAACGGCTAGATACAAGTACAATTTCTTCCTTAAACTGGTCAGGAGAGCAGTGGTGGTGATCCCAAGTATTTCTTCAGCTTCTGGAATGCTTGTTCACATTCTTCGTTCCACTCAAAAATCTTCCTCAACACTTTAAAAAAAGGAAGACACTTATCTGTTGCTCGAAAAATAAATCTATTTAAAGTTGTCACTCTTCAAGTTAGCCTCTACACATCTTTCTTGAAAACTGGTGATTGCATCTCAATCAAAGATTTTATCTTTGTGGGGTTAGCTTCAATTCCCCTTTAGTTAACAGCCAACCTGAGGAATATCCCTTCTCGAACTTCGAACACACACTCAGTCGGGTTTAGCTTCATTTGATGCTTCTTCAACTAGTCGAAAGTTTGAGTTAGGTCGGTAATATGATTAAAGGCTTTTTTACTTTTTGTCAGCACGTCATCCACATAAACCTCTATGTTTTTGCCTATCTGTTCTATAAAAACTTTATTTACCAACCTCTGGTACATTGCACCTACATTTTTAAAGCCAAAAGACATCACATTATAATAATAAGTTCCTCGAGAAGTGATCAAAGTTGTTTTTTCCCTATCTTCGGGCTTCATTTTTATCTACTTGTAACCAGAATAGGCATCCATGAAGCTCAAAAGCTTGTGTCCTGACGTAGCATCTACCAGCTGATCGATTCTTGGCAAGGGAAAATGATCCTTCGGGCAAGCTTTATTTAGATCCATAAAATCTATACGCATCCTCCATTGACCATTCTTTTTTTTACCATAACAACGTTGGCCAACCATTCTGGATACTTCACATCTTCAATAAATCGGGATTTTTGAAGCTTCTCTACCTCCTATTGGATAACTTAATTTTTCTCAGGACTGAAAACTCTACGTATTCACTTGATCGACTTGGTATTTTTGCGGACATTGAGTTCATGACAGAGGAAATTGGGATCAATCCTAGGCATGTCTTCGTGGCTCCAAGCAAATACTGAAGTAGTAAGGTTATATATACTTAGGTTATTTCGTAGAATACACACACAACCCAATTAAAATTTTCCAAGTAGAGATATATTCCAATTTTAATTTCTTTTACAGATTTACAAGTAAACAAGAACAACTTCCAGTTAATGTGATGCGATTGCTAACATGATTAAGTGAAATAAAATTATCCTATTTTATCTATTTTATCCTACACATATATCTATGTAATTTAAAAAAGTAAAGTGCAAAAATCACAACCACAACGCGCCAATATACGAGGAAAACCCAAATGGGAAAAACCTCGGAAGGCTAGGCCTAGACAAAATCCAGTACAAATAGGTCTTACAAAAGACTTACATACTTTGAGTCAGTAAAGACATGCTGATGCCATCCTCTACCTCTGAATTTGTAGTATGCGAAGCTCCAACGCGTTGCTCGACACTACTCGTGTCGCGGTATCCACCAAAGCCCAAACTACCATCTCCAATAAGCTTGAATGTAGAGATCCACCGCAAACTTGCTTGTTGAATGTCAAGCTGATTGCAAGGGTTTTTTTATTCAAAAGTTGAAATGGTGTTGGGGATTCATTTTTACCAAAAAGGGGAAGTTGTATAATATTTCTCTCAAGAGTATGTGAAACTTTCTTATTGAAAATAACTAATTTTTGTCCATATATTGAAACTGTAAAAGTAGTGGACAAAAGCAATTTTGTGAAATAAATGCTAGAAAGTAAGTTAAAAAATTTCAGATCTGGTAGATCTCGTTCGAACGAGTTATCTAACGATATTCCAGTGTAGAATTAGATAACTCATTAGAAATATCGTTTAAACGAGGTCGTACGAACAACATTTCTAACGATCTTCTAAAGAGTTTCCAGTGTGGTTTGGGGAATGTCGTTAGATCCAGGTCGTTCAAACGACCAGGAGAAAACTTCGAACGAGATGCCAGTTTTTCATAAAAAAAGTTAAAATTAATTTAAAAAAGGTTCTTTATGAAAATTAAATTTGTATGAACATTACTCTATATGAAAAGTTCTTGATATGAAAAATACTCCAACAAAAAATGTTTTTGGTTATATACCTTTTTAGAAAAGTAAACATGAAGTGCATATTGATGTCGCGTGAACTTTGGGTGCAATGCTCGATTCTCTACTCTTGTATGATGCTTGATGAGGAATGACCCAAAAGCGTTTTGTCCAATGAAATGTAGCCAATACTACAAATGACTCGATTGGAAATTTGTCCATACAAATACATTTTTCCTTTGTCTCACAAACATCACCAATACCTGTTTAAGAACAGGATCAAGTGTTGAGCCGATCTGTGTGGTTCTTTCTGGTTTTTCATCGTCCAGAATGATACTTTTAGTTACTGCTATGACTTGTCCTTTGACTAATCTAGTTTCATCTCGTGGAACTAAGGTTTCTACTTCAGATTCATCATTTGGGTGAACTATATCCACCACTTATTCAATTCATTTAGTTCCTGTTGTTCAGCTGAGGAGTAGTAACATTCTCTGGCTACCTTTTGGTCGTCTTTCACTACACCTACCCCAAAATGATTAGGAAACTTCAAGCAATGATGAACTGTTGATGGGATGGCCTCAAATTTCCCGAGCCCTACCCTGTCTAGGATCACATTGTAAGTTGATTGAATATTTTTATCCATTACGAATAAGCATAGTTTCTCTATACGGATTACTGGCTAGGTGCTGAATAATAATTCTAACTTAATTGTTCTAAGAGGATAGACCTTTTCCCGAGAAAAGCCTATTAGTGGCCTTTGGTATGGCTCTAACTAACTGAGCTTCAGGTCTAAACTTTGAAAACAAGGATAGAACATAATTCAATTAAAATTTTGGAAACAACTGCATTTTGGATTCTAAATTTTACAACCATTGGTTCTTTATGAGGATATAGAACTCCAGAAATATCACTTTTATAGAATCCAATCACCAATTTATCTTTGTTGACAGTCCTCGACCGATCTTCCTTAGCTAAATTGATCTGTTGGATATAAGAACAAGCTTGGGCTTCATTTAGGTAAGCTTTTCTTTCAGCCTTGTGATCTCTTCCTCTTGTGTCGCCACTTATAATCATATGTTAATAAAAGGAACCAAAACTAAGCATAAGTACCTCACATTCAGGTTATTTGGGTTTCTTCGGCAAGTCAGGATCATCCTCGTAATCATCGTCGCGATTTCTCTTATTATCTTCTCTAGATTTACATGGAGAATTTGATCTTCTTCTAGGCTCTCTGCTATCATGCCAATCAACAAATTTATTGAGTTTTCCTCGGTGGATGAGAGATTTTTTCTCATTCTGTAGAGTAATGCAACCATCAATTATGTGACCATGATCTTTATGGAAATCGCAGTACTTGGATCTATCCCTTTTGTTAGGAGGGGCTCTCAACTTTCCAAGCCATCGTAATCCCTTTCTATGCTTGATTTCTTCTAGGATATGATGAATTCTGACACTCAATGGGGTGTAATTCCCATATTTCTTTAGTTTTCTTCCTTCTTTTCCCTATGTGTTTTCGTCTCCTTATGGTCTTTTTATTCCTTCTTATCAGACTTCCTGTCAGACTTTATGACTCGACTTTGTTTGGTAGTCATTACTTCCTCGGTGTTCATTATCTTTCCTGCCTTTGTCATAAGTTCAGTCATTGTCTTGGAAGGATTTTTAGCCAAAGCGTAATACAGCTTCAAGAAGTAAACCACTCATAAAAGCAGTGATGGCTATTTTTTCCTCGTAATCAATTACCTCCAACTTCTCATTGTTAAACTGAGTAATGTAGTCCCTGGTGCTTTCACCCATTTGTTGTCTTATACTTAGAAGATACAAGCTTAGCTCCAAGTAATTGCTCATAAATAGCTCGGTCAACTGATTAAAGTTGGTGATCTGTCCTCAGGGCAAATTATTATATCATATTTGGGTTGAACTCGTAATGGTACTGGAGGATGCTCTGTATCTCATCTCATATAGTACAACATAAATGTTTGTTGTAGCTTGATATTTCTTAATATAGAGAAGAGGATCGGTTTTACTATCATATTGGGGGGTAACCATCTAAGCTTTAAACTTAGATGGAGTAGGAAAGTCCATAATTGCTTGAATAAAAGGAGATCCTTTAACAAAGCTTCGTTGCAAAAGATTCTTCGCTTTCGCCATTTCACCCAACCTATCTTCCAACCTATGGATTGATCCTTTCCATGAAGGATTATTTTCATCAGATCTATGCGAAGTAACTCAGTTGTTTTGACCATTTGTCTGCACTAAACTCTCCTCCTAAGAGGTATGCTCGGCACGTACAGATCGTTGGACGCTTGAATCTGTTCGAACCGACGCCACATGTTGGTCAGTTAGACATTGAGTGTTCCTGAAAATGCCCAGGGAGGTTTTTTATTTCCTCTAGGTCCCAGACTATTAAAGGGCGAAGCTTTGCTTAGCGTTTCCAAGACATTTGGCCTTTTAGGAAAAAAATAATGAGCGTCATAGGGTTCTGTAAACATGAGTGATGAACTCGATCCTAGGCAATAATAAGTATCGCTTGAAGTTCTGGAATAATTGTGTCTACTCGATCTTGGAGGTGAACGCAATATTTCTCTCTGCTTGACTTGTAATTATGGATCCAGTTATCTCTGATGGACCAAGTGAAGCAGGCGGGTTGCCTTCATTCCTGGTGCTAGGCACAAGATCATTCATCTTGTTTGAACAAGGGTGTATAAGAATGAGAATGGTGATTAGAAACTCCTTCCCACAGACGGTGCCAATATGTTGATGTAAAAAACTAGACTAGATCTAATTCTTTAATCACATATAAAATATGTAAATGCAACGGTAAGTAAAGAGAGAAAGAGAGTTTTTAAAGTGGTTCAACTATGTAAGAAAGCCTACGTCCATTATTATTTTATTGATCTTTATGGCTACAGAAAGCTAGATAATCTTGTATCTAAGGATACCTAGAATCCGTTCTGCCTTACCCTTGATGAAAGGGATACAATGTATTTATAGTGACCCGAAAGTCAAGGGTTGGAATGTCAATGGATGGAGTGATTTTATATGATTAAGGATTTACATCCTTACATAATGTATATGACGATTAGTTGTACAAACTATGGGTAATATGACTTTTGATATGTTGACCCTTTTACTGATCTTGTTGGTCGGCCTTCTCATTACTTGGCCGGCATTCCTTATGTTAGTCGGCATTCCTTGCTAGACTATTGTCAAGTGACCGAGGGAGGACATATGTTTATTTATGATTGGTCCATGTAGATGGATCATTTTTGGTATCAACACTAATAAATTTTTGTGTAAAAATCATTCTGAAACGTCATTTAATTCATCCAACAATGAATTAAATCAAGAATTCATACTCTATTAAACCCTAGTGTCAAAATTTGATATTTTCTTCTTAATTCATCCTAGAACTTATCTTTTATAATAGATTTACATCAGATTCATCATAAAAACATTCTTATATTCATCTCCTATCATTTATTTAATTTAAAACTCAAATTTCCATAGTTTTTCCCACCCAAAAACCATGTTATAATACACCAAAGTTACATGAATAAATGAAACTGCACAAGGATATTAAAGCAAGTAAATACTTGCCTTAGAGATGATGGATTCTGAGTTTTCTCTTCTAAAATTCCTCTATTTATTATGATCTTCAACCCGAAAACGATAGCCTTCCTTCTTGGATCCTCTCTTCCTCGTTTTTTCTCACTTTCTCTCAAACCCTAGCCTCTTTGGGCGGATAGATAGTAGCCCTCCTACATCAACCTTGATTAAATATAAACCTAAAACCCTATAATATTGAAATAGGGTCAGTCCCCTTAATTAAAATGATCGGTATAGCCTCCTACGACCCCCACTTAGTCTAAAAAACCCTCAGAACCCAATTGTAACCCTCGAGTACATATTATGGACTATTTGGACCTATTCTAGACCATCTGTGCACTCAAAAATATCATCCAAGTCACTTAGAATCAAATTTCATCTCATGACCGACATGACTCTAATCGCATGTCTCGAATGAAATACTAATAAACTCGTCACTTTAACTCACTTACGACGTAATGTAATTCAATACATTATTATTTACTTATCACACAAGTAAATATAAATATACATAAATATAAATCCTTTTTATTCACTAATTAATATTTATCTTAGTCAATTTATTTTTGGTCAAATTAAAATTATGAGCACACGTGTAATTTAAAATGTTTTAAATATTTAGGGTGTTACATACTTTATCCTAGTAACGAAATTTCATTCCCGAAATTCAGACATACCTGGCAGAAAGAGCTCAAGATACTTTTCCCACATGTCATCCTCACACTCCCAACAGGACTCATCGGCATTATGATCGCCCCACTGAACACGAACTAACTGTACCACCTTTGATTGAAACTTCCTCTCGCTATGGTTTAAAATGACAACAAGTCTCTCCTCGTACGTGATATCTGGATGAAGGTCTATCTCCTCTACCACGATGTGACTAAATTCTAACTCATTCCTGAGGTACCTACGTAATAAATATATATGGTACACATTATGAATCCTCAGTAATTGCTCCGGTAGTGCGAGCGTATAAGCAACTGGCTCTACCCTCTTAATGACCGGCATACCTTAGTGATGGTTTCCCCTTCTTTCCAAATTGTATAACTCCCTTCATGGGAGACACCCACAGTTGCCCTTGATCACCCACATCAAACTTCAACTGTCTTCGTTTTGTGTCAGTTTAACTCTTTTACATGTCCTGAGTTATACCTATATGGCCCCGAATCAACTCAATCCTTGCAGAAGTGTCCTGGATCATTTATGGCCTAAGAAACGTATTATCCTCCACCTCTAACCAATAATCGGCCGAACGACAAGGTCTACCACACAATATCTCAAAAGGCGCCATGGCTATCATAAATTAGTACGAGGTATTATAGGCGAACTCTCTACCAGTGGAAGGTACTGCTTCCAACCTCCCTTGAAATTTAGTATGCACATCCTTAGCATATCCTCCATGACTTCTTCACCCTCTTTGTTTTCCCATCGGTATGCGAACGCTACGTCATTCCCAAACACAGCTCTGTCCCCATCACCTTCTAAAAACTCTACCAGAAGTGGGACACAAAGATCTTATCTCCATCCAAACAATGTTGAGCGGCACTCCATGCCTGCTTACTCTTTTTTTATATTAAAAATTTGGGCACACTGCCCGATTGTGTCATTCACCCGAACTGGCATGCCAATACCACCTCCTCACATGTTGACACATCTTATTCCCTTGGGATGCACTAAATTTTTTTACTCGTGCACCATCTCCATAACTGCGTGTCGTAGGCCCCCATCGTCTAGGACAATTTACTTTCCATTGATGCGTAAGCCACCCTCAGAACCAATTGAGTAAGACTCCGCTCCACCTGCCAATAACTATTGAACCCTCTCTTGACACGACGAATCCCTTGCTTGTGCCTTCATAATCCTTCAAACGAACTCGGGTGTGATGGTCATCACTGCTATAAATGCCCGATTCATCTCTTCTCCTGACGTAGCTCAATCCACTTCACCATTCCAAAACTGTTGCTAACTGCCCTACAGGTATACGATTCTACGCATTTACCTCTACATTAGCCTTTCCCGGATGATACTGAACATTGAACTGATCAGGGTGCCCATACAGCTTACACCACATGCATACACACACAAATACCATATATGCCACCTACGCACATCAAAATTAATCCCCATATGCCCTTCATGAAAATACAATAAAGGTAGACTCGATTACCCGACTAATCGCGATTCAATTCTTCTTGAGATTGCCCCATTTATGAACTAAAGGTACAAATATCCTCTTATGCTTTATACATAGCACTACCTGGATTCGCTGGCCTTAAATCATATACTTGCTCTCTGATCAAAGTGTTATATATTCACACATGTACTGACTAACGTATTAAACCAATGCCCCAAACATCTCCTAACTCCCGACGCTTACTAAGGTTCATGCGTGGGATGTATTATAAGAGAAATCCAAACAAGGAACCCCCCCAATGCCCTACTACTTAGCTTGTCGATTATCGAGATCCATAGGCCCAAGACACATTATCGGGACACTAAAAAATCCTTTCCCTAAAATTCACTAAATCTAATTCGTAACTCCTATATCTCTAAAAAAGTTATACAATACGATGCTCGCACTATCGCTAAATCAATCACAACTCGATTGTAATCCTGATATCCTCTAAATCATATTAGTAAACTCCCTAAACATAGGGATTGCATATAACGAGACAACTATGTTATCTGAAGTCTCCACCCCAATATAATATTAAAACGGGTTGACCCTCACTCAGGATGAGACATCGCAAAAAGAAACACATCCTGCCCTAGAATAGCGAACACGATAGCCTTATTGTAATAGTCCACCATCAGTCTACACGTCGCTAATCAGTCCATACCTAGGATAACATCATACTCATAACTCACCAAAATGAGTAGGTCCACTAAAACATGACCTCTCAATGTCCTCACTCGCTCCCCTGCAGATGGAATGAATGAGAGCCCTGTTACCCAACGATAAATATTCACTCGTAATAATAACTGACGTTATATCCACTAAAGTCATCTTATGCACGAATATAGTGCTAACAAAAGAACATAATGCACTCGATTCACATAAAACTCGACCCATGTGTGATCGGGCGGTAAAAGTGTGTTCGTCTAAGGACACAGTCGTTGTGTGTTTCACCATCGCGATGCAAAAACCAAAGCCATAGCTACACTTGCGATACAAGTATAGCGGTAAGTCGGGTATTGTAAGAAATCCACGGGGAGTGCTGTATAGATTTTAATTGATTTATTATTTCAAGAATAAAAGTGTAAAAGGTGATAGGTTGGAACTGGTAAAAAGGAAAAAATAAGAAGTTAAAACTAAATTAATCCTAATTAAAATAAGAGTCAGGATTGCATCCCGCCATGGGCTAAACACGCGAAATTAAAATTCACTACACCAAAAATGCCAAATTGGCACCCTTCAGCCAGCCAACCTTGTCACGGCCATTGACTGTGATAAAAAAATGTATTTTTTATCACGATCATTGACCGTGACAAGGCCGTGACAAAGGCTTGTCACGGTCATTGACCGTGACAGGTCCGTGACAATTTTCACAATATAAAAACCCTCCCCCTCCTTTTGTTTCTCACCATTTTGGTTTCCCTCCCTCTTTCTCTCTCTAAGCGACTGCTCTCTCTCTCTCTAAAATTTTGGTACATTTTCTCTCTCTATTTCTCTTCCATTTATATATATGTGTGTGTATATGTGCATGTGTATATGTGTGTGTAAATGTGCGTGTGTATGTGTGTGTGGTGGTGGGGTGAGGGGGCAGGGGCTGGTGGTGGGGAGGGGGTGTATATGCATGTGTGTGTGTGTGTGTATGTGACTGTATATATGTGTGTGTATGTACGTATATATGCGTGTGTATGTGTATGTGTATATGCTTGTGTGTGGGTATATATGTGTGTGTGTATGTATATATATATATATATATATGTGTGTGTGTGTGTGTGTGTGTGTGTGTGTGTGCATGTGTGTGGTGGTGGGGAGGGGGTGGGGCAGGGGGAAATGGGGCGGGGGGGCTTGTTAATTTTTTTTTATTAAATTTTAATTGGTTTATTAGATATTGCCCCTCATATGCAAGTAGTGCCCCTTGTAAAGGAATTGATTGATTATTAATTTTTTTAGTAAATTAATAATTAGTGCCCCTTTCATATGAAAGTAGGATTGCCCCTAATTGTAAATTAGTAAATTAATAATTGTATACTTTAATTGCTAGTTTAATTAATGAATGAATTAATTGAATAGATGAATTAGAAGGAGTACGGGATACACATTTGTTGTTGCTATTGCGGTTGGATTACTATGGATCGATATTCGGTTGGTTAATTTTAAAAGTGGCATGACCACTGGATTATTGTCCATATGAGGGTGGGATTTTTCAGATTTTTTGTTTAAATTACTTTGTATCACGAACAATTAATATATAAAGTATGATAATTGAATGAAATGTGCTTTAAATTACATATAGTGCGCATAGATACTAGCCTTATAGTTCTTATGCATACGCATTCAATAGCCCTTAGACCCATTCGAGAGTCATTACCCCTGTAATGAGATCTCTCGAATTGTCCCGTTTGGACAGTTTGGGACTGCATAATTTCTGTATAATAATATTCTTAGTGGCTTAAAGTTATTACTTTTGGAGGAAGTTCTGCAGTCGCATCCTAATGTTCTCTGGGTACATACTAGATTGACAAGTGTGAGTGTTATTTCAATTGATCAATTGAAATAACACTCACACTAGCCAATCTATGTTGTGTACTTGAAGAACTATGGGGATATGCTGCCGAATTTTTCTCAAATCGTAAAAATGTGCATGAGCTGTTAAGTATAATACAGAAATATGCAGTCTTGAATGGAATAGGACCACTCTCCCTTCAGAGGAGATGGAGGAAATATAAATTTCTATTATAAATTGAATTTGAATTTGAAATTTAAAAATTGAATATAAATAAGACATAATTAAATGAAAAATACTATAAGTCTAAGTTTTGTTTATACTAATCCAGGAATATATGCTTCTTACCTTTAATAGGTGATTAGTTGTAGTAGCTGTGATGGGATATCCTAATCACAAAGAGTGGATGGGTGAGACAAATAAAATGAGGGATGTGTTTCGCAGAGGTGCTAATGAATTTGTGAAATACGCAAAGAGATGTCATAATGATGAAGAGTTTTCGTGTCCGTGTGCTAGGTGTAAGAATGGTAAGGTGTTTGAGTGGAAAACAGTTGAACTACATTTGTTAAGATGGGGTATGCAAGATAATTATCAATTTTGGAGTTTTTACGGTGACTTGAAAGTTCCTTTTGTCCCTAAACAACCTTCACAACAACCTTCAACAAGTAGGATAGATGTAGAAGGGCACGAGGTAGATCATAATATGTTAGAGGATTTACTTGATGATGCATACGGAGTTTGTGAAGCGGAGGAAACCATATGTTGATAATTATCAATTTTGGTTCTTAGATTTCCAAATGGATTGAAACCATATGTTGATATAGCCAAACGAATGTTGCAATATTCTTGAGAAAAATTGGGATACTTATAATTCATCCTCCTCCAAGCTGTAGAATCAATACGATGACGCATGAGATTACCCCCTACTTCTGCCCTAGCATGCCAAGTCATTGCCTCCTCTATCCATGGTACTGTGAAAAATTGCTTTAATGTAGGCCCAACGGGAAAATATTTCAACACTTTTTGAGGCACATTTGAGCTTGTTCCTTCCTTGCCAGTAGATTGGACATATCTAGGTTCATCGCATACCGGACAACGATCGAGATTTTCATGCTCCTTTCGGTATAGTATGAAGTCATACATACAAGCATGAATCGATTTATACTTCATTCCCAAACCTTCCAAACTGTTCTTCATAACAGGATAGTTATTTGCAAGCGTATTCTCCTTGGATAGTAGGCCCTTCACCCAATTCAGAATTCTTGTCACGCTATTACCAGACAAACCATACTGCGTCGTTAAACTGTGCAAACCAACCATGGCATGTAAAGTTGTTTGATCTTTCTCATTGCCAGAGTATAACGGTTGGGTCGCCTTAAATTTTAAACTTTGGTAGTTATCATCAAGGTTTATCGTGATATCTTCACGAGCACCTGAACCCTGTACATCATCAATGACCTCATTCTCCTCCGCTTCACAAACTCCGTATGCATCATCAACTAGAAACTCCTTTAAGCATTATGGTCTCGGAGGAAATAACTTATCTCCAACTGTTAGAGTGATCATCTTGAAATTAGTCATAGAATAAGTGAATTATTAATCCTTGAGAGTTGTGAATATCCCAAATAAATTCGTACTCACTTTAGAAAACAGCACATGGAGAAGTATCTTAGAAACAAATCTATCGCAATTGTAAGTTTTATAATTTGTTAAACCTGTTTGTGATTTATATTATTTTTAGTGTGTTCGTAATTGTGTTATTGTGTTTAAATTAATTAGATCGATAAAGATGGTGGAGATAACTGGAAGTCCATGTCAGATTCTGTGAGTAATTTTTTAATACATTATTGAATATATTATGTTTATATTTGTTGATTTTAACAATTGATTGTCTAAACTTAAATTTAGGAGAAAGCTCCTTTTGTAGCCAAGGATGAGGCAGGCTGCTTGTCAAAAGGCATTACAGGATTACAACAAGATACTGGTAATTCTAAATGATTGAACTTGTAATTCTAATAGGAATTGAAAAATTGCTCTGAAGAGGAAATATAGTGATCTTACTTTCAATTGGACATTAATTACAAGTCAAAGATAATAATATGTGTGCATGGTTTAGATTATGTTTGTTTTTTCATATGAAATTAGAAGTTTAGATCTGAAATCTGAATATGAAAAATAAGTTTGTTTTTATATCTAAATGAACCTCTGAATGAATGTATTTAGACAAATTCATATTTCAGATTTAGACTTCGGAGGCGTATTTACCTCTTAATCATTCATCGGTAAAAATAGTCGTTAGCCTCTTAATCATTTAAAAAAACAAACACTATTTGGTACCATTTAAGTCTGAACGATTCAGATTCAAATTTAAGAGGTAAAAATAAACAATACCTTAGATTTTATGATAATGCACTCTTTAATGACTCTTGTGACTGGAAACTCCTTTAAGCATTATGGTTTAGGAGAAAACAACTAGACAACTGTACTCTTTGAAGTCTACTTCACAAAAATATTGCCACGAGCTCAACCTCTTTTAGATAGGACATCACAAAAATATACACCCTGCCTTGGAACAACAAACACGATAGCCTTACGATAACTGCCCACCATTGCGGACCCGTCCGTACCCAAGATAAAATCATACCTTGAATATTATCCCTCAAACAAGATAATCCTCAAAAAAATATATCATCTCAACGTACCCACCTGTTCCTTTATAGGTGGAACCCACCTGTTCCTTACATGTGGAACTGAGGAGCGCCCCGCTGTTCCATAGTAAATATACACATACTAGTGATATTAACGATACCTACACTAAATCCGTTTCTCACGCAAATCTAGTACTAATACATTACTGTGACCCACCCGCATCACACAAAACAGACCCCAATCATTTCGGAATAAAACTCGTAGTTTCAGTTGTCCAAAACACTGTCGACTCAAGGGTTATTAGACATAACTCCCTCGTCCCAACCAAACCAAAAACTTCTCTAACAGTTTCCCTTGCTAGACATCCCACTCCTGTCCCTGACTCGCTGCAGGCGCGATCCACCCATGTGTTTCTACTCTTTTGCACATAAGACACCTCTCTGTGTCATTCCCCTATACCTGCCCCCCACGGACCTGGTAGCCTACTATTTGGTACAAAATAAAAGGCTTGGACTAAATGTGTATTAAAAAATGTTTGAGGGACTTTTTGGTATTTGATCCTTCTTTTAAATATTTTTATCACATTTAGTCATAGGAAGTGACATGTTAAAATAATCTGGAGAATTCTTTTAGATACTATTAATGTGATTAATAAAATGCCACATGACATATTTGCAAGAGGAGACACCATAGGAAGAGACATGTTAAGATTTTTTTTGCAAACTCACACCTTTTAGGTGACTTAACCATGAAAATGCACTTGTTAAGATTTTTGCAAACTCACATCTATGAGGTGATTTAACAACGAAAACACACTTGTTAAGATTTTTTGCAAACTCATTCTTTTGTATCACGTTTCAGGTTGTGAGGGAGACCACTCTTGTCGAAGGGAAAATCTAGCGTCTTCCTATGCTTGTTGTCTCGCTCCATCGGGAACCAGTCTCTCCGGATGAGTCAAGTCACAATGATAGTGGTTCAACCACTGACCTTCCAACTGACAATGAGTTCGGTTGTGAAATTTCCCTACCTGACATGGCTCCTCCTGCATTCTGCCTTAAGGTTCTTCAACAGTCTCCTCAATTCTTTTCATGCCACCGATCTATCATCGAACAATTGGCCACCCATCACCCGCAGACTTTTACCCCTAATTGCCTTCAATCAAACATGGTGATGATGGGTTATAGACTCCAAGGTATGGCAACCGTTATTGCTGAGATCGTCACAAATCCAGCTTTAAGTCTCTCTAGACGCCTTCTGAATCAATACTTGGACAACTTGAGGGAGTTAGGCAAAGATGGCTTCCAGTTCAGCTGGTTGATCAATCACTTGAAGCTTTTGAAGACAACTCAGTTGGCGAGCCAGAGGGAACTTTATCTGAAGCATGTGGAGGCCCAATGGGCTGAGGAGGCTATGTTGGTGGAATTTATGCCTTTGATGGAAGCGACTGACCAAAAGGTTAAAGCAGTCAAAGAAGCTTTGGTCAAAGCTATGCAGGAACATGAAGCTCTAATCGTTCATCAAGCCCAAGTCCAGACCAGGCTTAAGGGTTCTATCTCAGCCCAACAAACCTTCCTGAAAGCTTCTTTGGGCTTGCCTGGGGATTTCTTTTCCTCTCCTGATTTGTGGTTTCTCTTAGGTTGATATGTTTTGTAAATTTTCCATTTCTCATATGTAATTCTTGGTTATACTTCCCATGCTTGTAATGCTTTTGAGTACATGAATGAAAGATAAATTTCTTTTGGCATATCGTACTCAGGTAGTTGCAATTTTGTTCTATTCATTACAAAGGATAAACTCTTTCAATAATCAAACTCTCTTTTTAATTCACGAGAAGAGAAAAAAAAACACAACAAAAGATATAATCTATGATGGAATGCAACTTAACGTTAACAATTTGAAGCAAACTTAATCTCTAAATGTGATAAGACCTTTAACCGCTTGTTGTTGATCTTGAAAGGTTCATCCTCTTCCATATTTGAGATTAAGCAGTAAACTAAATAGCGAGTTTCCTTTACAATGAAAGGTCCCTCCCAATTTGCTGCGAACTTAGACAACGAGAGCCTTTTAATGTGCTTTACAACTGCCTTCAAAATTAGGTCCCCTTCCACAAACTTCGGTGGTCTCACTAAGTTATCATATGCCTCAGAGAGCTGCTTTGTGTATATTTGGAAGTGCTGCATCACGTTATTTATGTGCTTATCAAGTGCTTCCAATTGAACGAGCCTACTCTGGGTAGCATACTGCTTCGTAAGGCATATCGTGCCGAAGGAACTTCCAGCTCAACTGGCAAGATTGCTTTAGCTCCAATCACTATTTAGAACGGTGTATACCTTGTTGGCTTCCTATTGATTATTCGATAGACCCACAGAAGTATTGGGATCCTGTCATCCCATGATCCGGGGAAGTCTTCCATTGTCTTAGCCAAAATATTGACCAAGGTCTTGTTAGTTTCCTCTGCCCTGACCATTGCCCTTAGGATACGCCACCGTTGAGGTTTGATGAACGATAGAGTATTTGTCTCTGAGCATCGTTACTTCTTTGTTGGAAAATGGGGTTGCATTATCAGATAGGATAACCTTTGGAATCTCAAATTTGCAAATTATATATTCTCTAATGAAGTTTGTCACCACACCTGTTATTTCTCTCTTCAAAGGAATTGTCTTTGTCCACTTTGTAAAGCACTCCGCTGCCACTAATATCTGAATCTTCGATAGAGGAATGAATTTTCCCTACCAGGTTAAACGCTCAAATGTGGAATGGGTAAGGTGTGTCCAAAGAGTGTAAGTCCTCTGAGGGAGCTTGAATCATGTTTCCATGCAGCTGGCTCGCCTTGTACTTTTGAATGAACTTAACAAAATCTTTCTCCATAGTTTGCCAAGAATAACCCAAGGTCATTAATTGGTCATATAGTTTTTCCACTCAAGTGTGAGCAGGTTCGTGAGCTTGCTTCAAGACTTTTGTTGTTTCCTCCCTTGTGCTACATCGTAAATGCCTGTTGAAGTATCCTCTGTGATAAAGCTTCTCTTCTTGAATGTAGAATTGTGGGGCCCTTCACTTGAGTCCCATTGCGTCCATTTTCTCAGAAGGAACAACTCCATCTTTGATTAAATCAATGTAAGGTTGCCTACAATCTGCCTGAGCCTCAACGAAGTGATATTCAGTTGCCTGAAAAAAAAGTTGAAACTCATCGCACCTTCGTTGTAACTCGGTTGCATCCTTCTTCATCGTTGGCCAGAAGTATCCCTATATCTTGATTTCTTCTATACAGAGGGATCTCAGTTGTCTTGTCGTGTGGGTCATATGTCTTCTTCAATTTTTGCTTTGCTTCCTTTGGCTTGATACACCTTGATAACCATCCTCCCACGTTCCTTAAGTAAAGACTTCCATTTTAGGGCTAAATTAAATTGGTTTAAAAATTGACTCCAATTAAATAAGTTTAAATTGGAAATTTGCGAAATTAATTAAATCGATGTCACACGGCATTCTCAAATAATGGTGCAAGGAAACTCTGGAAGTATGGAGAACAAGGAGGGCTCAGAGATAAGTCCGGAGAGAAAAAATGCTTAGAACACAAAGTAACGGTTGCTTACAGCTGAACTAAATTTGAACCTCGTGCAAATGATAAGAAGCAGTCCCCAAGAAGGATTTTAGCGCTTCAGACTTTCGCTCGGACGAGCGCACCCTCATCATTTTGAGGATATTACAAGTTTACCTTCAAATTAGCTCGGGCGAGCGCACTGTCAACAGTTCATGGGTTTTACAAAAATGATATGTCGATATCAACATTTTTAGGTTATGGGCTTAGAACTTAAAATATGTTGGCCCATCATCTTAGCCCAAAGATTATTGGGGAAATTGTGGACACTATTTTATGGATCAAGACCAAACGTGCAACCAACCAGCCAAGTACACGGAGTGGACTGCCCGACCCAATTAAAACATTAAATTTCTTACCATGTATTTACCATGTGCTTAAATACATTGCGATAGGCTCAAATTGGTTACCAATAATCTCGGGCAAATATGCAAGGACACTTATTAGCTATCTACAAGATGTATGAATTACTTCTATAATTCAACCACATAATTACCACTATAAATGTAAACCCTGACCGGAGGGCAGAGTGGATGTAATTCCAACTACTTGAGAGACACTAATAAATAACCTCTCCGTGGATGTAGGCAAGCCGCCAAACTACGTATATTTGGTGTTGTGTGTGTGTGATTATTTACTTTATGCTTATATTGCTTTCTGGGATCTTTCATTGTGATAATTCTTGCACTCACAAATTATTTTAGCTATTTTCATTAGTGTTAGAGTGACCACAACCATTATTAACACTTCCATGGTGTGTTATAACTTCAACACAGGAGTTATAGTAAATTCAATCGAAAAAAATGGTTGAAAAATATAGTTTTAATGTTGTTTCAATATTGTTGATCATTATCTCGAGTTCTAACGTTAAGATTCGAGATAGTGCGTTAGTGAAGTTTGTATAGGGTTTGAATGATAAAATGTATTGAAAGAGAAAATGATTTGAGATGATAAATTGTGGTGAGGTCCTATTTAAGTGTGCAAAAATTATTTATAGGAAAATACTTGGGAGGGAGATATAATTATGCGACATAATTTGGCGACTCGGACATGTGTTCGTGTGTCATTGGTATATTTTGAGTGGGACACACCAACTCCGATGTCCCCACAAAAAATGTACTAATGACACGTGGACACATGTTCAGATCGCCAAATTACGTCGCAGAATCGGGTCGCTATAGAAAGACTTATTTATAATAAAAATGTAAAAACTTGAAAAAAAAACTGGAGTTTCAATATTAGGTGGAAATATATGGAGAAGATGAAGGGTCCAGAAGAGAGTGCTATTATTATATATAGAGAGAAAAGAGTGAGTGGGGAAAATTGGCGGGAGAACCACACTACACCACACAACGCCACGCTAATGAAGATGGCATCCTTTTCCTTTTGGTGTTTATTTCCAACAAAGACATCTGGTTTTATTCTTTCTTCGTTGGTAATGAAATTATAGGGTTGTATATTTTGTTTTGGCAGAATGGTCTATAAGCCCTACCTAATCAAAATAATTGATAATCGTTCTGTCAAACTTCACCTAAAAGAGGATCATTTGAAATTTCATATTTGATTTTGGGGTTCAATATATAGTTTGATCTCATTGTTAAATGCATTTCATCTCGGTGTCATGTCATCACAATTGATCTAAATAGCATTTCAATTGATTTCTACAATGGACCTGCTTGGTTGAAGATATTTTGTTTTTAGGTTTATTTTTCTTTTGATGAATTTTTATAAGTAAAATGAGGCGCATCCACTGCTTCTCAGAGTTTGATACAGTACGCTGATATTAGTTATGTTGTTTTTAAGTTTAAATCTATCATTTGAGTTCAAGATAATAATAACATCCCCTGTAGTCCTGATCGATCGTAAATTAGATTTCTTGTTGATGTATTTTTTTCCTAAACGGAAATTGATCGATCATAAATTAGATTTCTTGTTGATGTATTTTTTTTCCTAAATGGAAGTTGTTGTCTGGGAGTACAAATTGCAAATTGCAGCTTCCAACCATTTGATTGTTTTTCATCAAACAAAAATAAACTTACAATTGCTATCTAGCAGGAATCACAATAATATTTATCAATCAACGAGTCAAGATTATTATAAGCAAGAAATAGTAGATTGGATTTGCTGAATTTTTGTCAAGTAAAATGAGGCGCATCCATTACTTGTCGGAGTTTGGTATGCTAGGCTGATACTAGATTACTAGAAGCAATAGTAGAATGTAGAACTCCACTTAGAGAAGCAACAACACTACGAGGATTCTCCTCAACTGAATTAAAAAACGGAAAAAGAAATTACAACACTATGAGCATTCTCGTGGACCTGAATTAAAAAATAAATATATACCTAAAGTGTTTTAATCTACAAATCAAATTTCCAACAAAACCCTTCCCCATTGCTTACCAAGTATCATTAATTGAAAATAGTCATTACATTCTCTTATTTTATGGAAAAAATACCCTTAATGTCTTATTATTACTGTTTTACCTTCTTCCATACATTAACTGTGACCCCAAGCAAACACTGCATTTGAAAGAAAATCTAGCACTTCACCAATGAGTAAAACTCTTAATATCATTCAATGACTATAAATGAAAATGATATATAAATGCATCGGGGCACTTGGGGGCCAAGTATTATCAATGACAACGATTAAAAAGGGCATGAAAAAACTATAATATTATTAAAAATTACTAAAGATGGAGGTGAGTATAACAAGTGAGCTCACTTATTTACATCAATCTCCCTTGAAAAGATTTTATCCTGAACTCAAAGTGGCTCTAGTGTTCGGGAAAAGGTTGGATGATGTGCAAGACGAGTTCATGGTGGACCTTATCCCCAAGGGGATCTATCGCGGAGACTCCTTGTTATCCGTTAGAACTAGTTCCCCTTTGTGATCATAAGTGGTGCCCTAACTTGCCAAATCGAAAACACTAAAAAGTCTTAATCTTTTGCTTCTTCATCGTCATTTCTCATATTGTTATGGAGAAAAGTACTTAGTGAGTTGGATAATGTATGTATCGTATGTCAATAGATTTTGGACCTTATGAAATTGAGGTTATTCTCATAAGAGTAGATTCTAAAGAAAAAAGTTTGTGGAAATGTGCTTCCTTGCAGTAAAATATGGGCACTTTGGCAAGAATGGAACACAATATGAGGAATGGGTTTGGGTAAAAAAGTTTTTGTCTTCCTTATGGCATCTAACATGAAACTTTCAAGGATGTCGTTGTCCCATATGTTGGGTTAGGATAAGGTCATGGACTTCTACTTCAGATAAGTATTGAGTATTAATGGAATGAGGGATTGTTGGGCATCCTATTATGTTTTCATGTACTCCCCCCACCGCAAGTAATAGTCTTAAATCCCTTCTTGGGACATTCCAAATTAAGTGTCCACTTTCTTTTTCCGGACATAATTAACGACGAAATTCCATTTTAGTGAGCAAGTCTTGACTTTGGCCATTGATTGAGTATATCCTAAGAAACCCTTGTTTTCAAACAGTGACTTTTAGTTTGGGACGAAGAGAATATTTTGTAACATTTATCGTTTGAGTTGACGTTTATGCCATCATTTTTGTTTTTTGTTGGACTTCTTCTTCTTCCTACTCTTAACTCATTTCTATTACTAATAAAATCTTTTTGTTTTTGAATGGAAAATATGAGAGCATGCTCAGTGGAGGTTGTTGATGTCCAACTGAGGTGGTCCCACTCATACCGGTATGGCATACATTCAAATTCTATTGCTTCCCAGAATGAAGCCGTGTCTGGAGGTCTTGAATACAACGACTAACCATTTGGTCTTTTGACTTAGAACACGGGAAAGAGGGGTTGGAATTTCTATATATAGTCTCAAACAGACGTGATGCTATGCTTAAGTCCCAAACGCGCAAGAATAAAGCTCGCTCATAATGTCATGGAAGTAATGTGGTTAGTGGTATACATAACCTCCTTATAGGGCCCACTTAAATCATATTGAAGGAAGTATTGATGTCTGGTGTAGCCAGTCCCTATCCCGGGTAGCCATATGAGAGTTTGCATTCCTCAAATGTATTGAGGAGGAAAACCTTATAAAATCTTTCCCATAAAAATACTCTTTCTAATTCTTAAGTTCTTTTGCTTTCGAGCCTCTTTTTTTTCTCTTCTATTTTTAATTTAGACAACCTCAGGGGCTGATTTGAACTTTTTTAGAAGTTATTGGAAAGATTAAAAGGGTTGGTTTTCTTTGGATAAGAACTGAGTTAGGAGGATTTAGTTTCTATGTTAGGGTGATGTATAAAAGGTGGCATGTGGTCTATGCTGGGTAAAGCGCCACCTTGGGTATTCTCAAGTGGGTTGACCTATGAGGTTTGGTCATGGGGAAAACTCAAAGTTTTTGGGGTTCTATATTTAGTTTTTGTAAACTTCTCTGTATGCTAATTGCTATGATTGGTAATCTTCTCAAACCTATTCTGACATTTGATATTGGGTTTCCATATCTCGTTTTGCCAAAATTCTTTATATTTCAAGAAAAAGTGGATAATTCAAAATTCCATATGCTAACTTCTATAATTCGATATATATTTCAATTTGGGGTTCAATCTTTAGCTTTTACAAGATGGTCTCTATCTCAGTGAAAAGTGGATATACAAAAAAAAATCCTTTTGCTAATTTTTGTATGATTTTGTCTAACCCATTTGTACGATTATATATATATATATATATATATATTTATTTAATTATAAAACAGAGAACCAATGTGTTTTATACGTGTACATATCCCATAGAGAAAATGCATTATATCTATACAACATCGTAGTTAATCTACATATCATTTCACTTAAAGAATGTACAAAAAATGATGAAGAGTTATTGGCAATTGAGATTAATAGTCCAATTTAATTCTTCGGATGTAATTAACGAACCAAATTCCACGATAGTGAACAAGTCTTGTCCTTGGCCGTTGATTTACTATATCCTTAAAAATGTTTTTTTTAAATAATGAGTTTTAGTTAGAGACATAGAGTATTTGGTAACATTTGTCTTTTGAGGAGTTGTTTTTGCTATCATTTTTGTTTTTTGTTGGACTTCTTGTCCCTTATCTTCTTATACTCATGTTTATTATCAATAAAAGCTTTTGTTGTTGAATGAAAACATAAGAGAATCCTTAGGCGGTCTTTGACGTCTACTTGAGTTGGTCCCATAAACCATATGGCATAAGGCATAAGGCATTCTCAAATGCTGTATCTTCTTAGAACGAAGACATGTTTTTAGGTCGTGAATATAACGGCTATCCCCTCGCTCTTTCGACTTAATTTAAAACTGAATTTCTTTTATTTGATTCGCTTATTTCAATATTGATATCATAATTGGATTAACACTTGCACTAAAATGCTTAAATTGGCACGCTTAGCAATTTTACATATAGTTGTATTTAGAACCACGATAAATTTTGGCCTAGTCACCGGGTGTACCATATATATTCTCCTGTCTCACACCCTATTTCCCATAATTATCCCCCCTCTCTCACACACACACACACACACACGAACACAAAAACAAAGGTATGCCTCTTTCTCTTTCCTTTCATTCCAGTTTATTTTCTGACCTAGGTATTTAGTGGTTAATACATACATTTGATTTTCGATCATTTATTGATGCAGTAGCACAGGGATACAGTCGTATTTTTAGCATTTATTCTTTATTTTTCCCTTTCTTGGCCTCTTAGTATAAATAACTATTGAGGCCCTCATTGTATCACGTTTGACCATTTGAGATTAAGATATTAGAGAGAGAAATAATAGAACCTCCTACAATTTTCATGTTGTTCTTGTGTACTTAACTTCTTTATTTTACGCTTCCGCACCCATATTTACATCAATTGGTATCAGAGAGAGGTTTGTTCTTGGATCGATCATGCTTATTGAAGATTGAGACTCAAATTGGGTTCATTCGAATGAAATTTGCCCAAATCCTAATATACCCAAAACCCTAGAATCTTCCATGGCTGTCTTTACCCTACCAAAATCCACCGAAAATCACCCTACCAACTCGATACAACCCTCTCCATCCTCGATCAACTCTGTCGAACCCCCCAAACACCATACCGCCACTCCAGGACGGTTAAAATCCATTGGAATTCCACTTGATCTATCCGCCTCTCCCAGTCGATGATAGCGTGACCAAGAAACAGGTCCGACGACCCCCGCGGTGATCCAAGAAAGCCTGCAAGGCTATACCGAATCCTTAGGTGCTGCTACAGGAGAATGGTCCAAAAAAATCTGCTGAACCACATCCAGTGGCATCAAAATGCCTTCCAATGTCAACCCAATATGGTTCCGAATATAAAATTAACCCCAAGAATGACTCCAATTCAAACTCTAGCCAATTTTCCCAACACAAATTCAATTCTAAATCATCTTTACTCCCTTCTCGAGAAAACCTGACTCTTATGCCTTCAAAAAACCCAAATTTCGTATACAAAGGGTGCGCCTGTTTGGGCATCCCACTCAATCCACTCAATGTACGCTTAGCCACCGAACAATCCATTTTCCGTCAACATGACTCTTTTTGCCATTCTCAAGCAAGGCTCGTCGACGTTTCTACTGCCTATACTCATAGCATTATGATTACGACTTTGGTGGATACTCAGTCACCTCCTCAATGAGCATTTTTTTTACTCGTTGCACCCCGAAGGGTAGGTTGTGCATGGTAATCATAGATGGGGGATCTAGTGATAACTTGATTGCACAAGAGATGGTAGATAAACTAAAGCTTCCCATGGAGTTATTGGCTACATCATGCCGTATAGGGTGGTTGGGTAGCGGATCCACACTTGCCCCTAGCCGACAGTGTCGAGTGACTTTCTCCATTGGGGACTATCATGACGAGGCTCTATGCACCATTTTTGACATGAGGGTATGCCACTTTTGGGGATGCCATGACAATTTGACCATAGTAGTATGCATGATGGTCGGGCGAACACTTACTCTTTTACACATGGAGGGAAAAACTTTCTTCTTTGCCTCATGCGGCTGTTTTCGATGACTCAACCCTACTTGTTTCCCATGAGGAGTTAGCCACCGAGGTCGCAAAGATGGGGATGTGTTATGCTCTTATTAGTCCCATCACCACCCGTGACGCATCCGTTCCACCTTTGTTCAGCATTTACTGGATTCTTATAGTTATGTGTGCACTCCCCCAGATATGCTTCCTCCCTTTTGGGACATACATCATTTGATTGACTTCATCCCTAGGGCACAGCTCCCCAATCTTCCCCACCATCGCATGTTTCCTACAGAGCATGCGGTGTTACAGCGACAGGTCACCGAGTTGTGTGACAAGGGGTATATTAAGGAAATCATGTTTCCTTGTGCGGTCCCCGCACTTTTAGCACCCAAGAAGGACGGAAGTTGGCGTATGTGCGTGGATAGTCGCGCCATTAATAAAATCACAGTCAAGTATCGGTTCCCAATTCCCCGATTTGAAGATTTGTTGGACCAACTCCATGGGGCGACGATATTATCCAAGCTAGACTTGAAGAGTGGGTACCACCGGATACGCATGAGGTCGGGTGATGAATTGAAGACAACCTTTAAAACCAATGATGGACTTTATGAGTGGACTGTGATGCCTTTTGGCCTATCCAAAGCCCCATCCACATTCATGCGGTGATGACTCAGATTTTGCGCCCATTCTTGGGCAAGTTCGTTGTGGTGTATTTTGATGATATCTTGATTTATAGTCGGTTCGAGGAGGAGCACTTACGACATGTGACTCAGGTTTTTACGAGCCGAACGCTTTTTCCTCACACTAAAAAAATGTGCTTTTATGGTTCCCTCATGACTTTATTGGGATATATAGTATCGGGAGATGGCGTTCGGGTGGACGCCGCCAAGATTCAAGCCATCATGGATTGGCCCACCCTCACTTCGGTGCCCAGGTTCATAGTTTTCATGGACTTGCTGGGTTCTATCGGCGTTTCATAGCGGGGTTCAGCACCGTTATGGCTCAACTCACAGATTTGATGAGCACTTCTTCTATAGCTGAGTTCAGGTGGACTAAGGAGGCTAATCAGGCCTTCACACGTATTAAGGATTTGATGATGATTATTCCTATCCTTTCCTTATCGAACTTTAACCAATTGTTTGAGTTGTCTTGTGATGCTTGCAAGACAGGGGTGAGCATTGTTTTGAGTCAAAATGGGAAGCCCATTGCGTTCTTTAGCCAGAAATTGACGGGAGTGGCCTTACACAATTCTACTTATGACTTGGAGTTCTATGCGGTTGTGAAAGACGTGAAATTTTGGTCTCCCTATATCCTCCATAAGGAGTTCGTGATCAAATCGGTCCATGAGGCCCTTGCGATTCCTCCATAGTCAGCGGCATGTTAGTGACCGACACACCAAGTGAACAACCTATCTTCAACGTTAGACCTTCCACCTTCAGTATAAGCTTGGGAAGGAGAACATGTTAGCGGATGCACTTAGCTACCATGCCCATGCATTAGTGACCTTGCGGAGTTAGGTTTTTGGGTTGTATGAGATTCGATACCTCTACCCGACCGATGTGGATTTGGGGCCCATTTATGTCGCTTGCCAGCAGGGTAATGGCGTATCGCATGAGTACTTATTACAGGATGGGTTTTTACATCGGGGGACAACTTTGTGTATTCCTTCATCCTCCTTGCGAGAGAAGATTATTTATGAGGTTTATGGAGGGGGTTTAGCAGGTCACGCCGGATAGGCCCGCACCCATGCCTTGTTACGCATTCGATTTTATTGGCCCACCATGATACGGGATACTAATTCTTTCATCATACGTTCTTTCACTTGTCAGACGGATAAGGGCCAATAATTCAATGCTGGATTATACACTCCCGTGCCGATACTTGAGCGCCCGTGGCAGGATGTTTCGATGGATTTCATTATGGGCCTTCCCCTTACTTTCAGTGGACATGATTCTATTATGGTGGTCGTTGATAGATTCTCCAAGATGTCTCATTTCATCCGTTGTTCTCTCACGATTGACGCTTCTCATGTCGCGATTTTATACTTCCGAGAGATTGTCCGCTTGCATGGCATCCCCCGTAGTATTACTTCCAATTGCGATGTCCGCTTTACAGGACATTTCTGGCGGACTTTATGGGACTTGTTGCGGACGAAGCTCCAATTTTTTATTGCCTTTCATCCTCAGCCAGATGGCCAGACAGAGGGGGTCAACTCGAGCGAGGGAGATCTTTTGCGTTGTTTGACATCTGAGCACTCCCGTAGGTGGGATCAGGTGATTGCTCAAGCTGAATTTTCTTTCAACAACGCCATCAACCGTTCTACCGGTATCTCTCATTTTTAGATTGTGCTGGGCCAGTCCCCCACTGTGCCTTTTGACCTCGTCGAGCTCCCACTGACAGTTCCTACTTGCCCTTCTGTTGAGGAGTTTGCAACCCATTTGACTTCCGTACATGTAAATGTCCGTTCCCGTTTACAGACCATTTACGCTTCTTATGATGCACATCGCCGTTGCGTTTGCTACCAGCCCGGTGACTTGGTCATAGTGTACTCCCAAAAACCACGGCGTGTCGACACAGGCAACAAGCTTTTTATGCGCCACTTTGGGTCGTTTCCTATTGTTCGCGCTTGTAGACCGAATGCATATGAGGTTGATCTTCCTCCGAAGTTTCGCATGCATCACACATTTAATGTGACGGACCTTTGTCCTTTTTGGGGTACCCATCCTCCTCCCGTCCCTCTTCCATCTTCGCCAGCTCAGCTAGTCCATTCTCATGTTGACTGTATTGAGGGTATACTTGACTCCGCCTTTGTCTCCTCTGCAACGGGTGATTACAAACGCTATTTGGTCCGTTGGGTTGGGCGTCCTGCAGCCGAAGACTCTTGGATTACTGAGGAGACATTGCAGCATGTCAATCCTGACTTCTTTCGCCAGTACTCCGCCTATATGGATTCCTCTCGGGGGGGGGGGGGGAGAATGATGCAGGAGCATAGGGATATAGTCATCTTTTTAGGATTTATTCTTTATTTTTCCCTTTTTTGGCCTCTTAATATAAATAGCTATTGAGGCCCTCATTGTATCACTTTTGACCATTTGAGATTAAGAGATTAGAGAGAGAAATAATAGAACCTCTTACAGTTTCCATGTTGTTGTTGTTGTTGTTGTTGTTGTTGTTGTTGTTGTTGTATAGTTAATTTCTTTATTTTATGCTTCCGCACCCATATTTACATCATTTATACATTTTTTCTGTTCATTATATATTTGTACATTTGAAAATCGCAGTTAGATCAATCATTTCATATATGCGGATAAAAAGTTAAATAGGTGTTCTCATATAAGGAAGTTAATGTACTTATTATGTGGTTGTGTATTTGTATATAATAGAATTTTATGGGTCTTAGTTCCTGTACAATAGAAATATACATGGGCTCACATATGATTTTATTTCGTGTTTTAAATAATGGTTTGCGTTTCACATACCCGAACAAAGTCTTTGACTCTGTGATCACGTTTTACATTTTTATGTCATGGGATTTGCCATAGATATGCTATGAAGTTGATGTCCTTATAATATGCTTTTTATTCATGTATAGTACTGCAAGGATTAATCCGTGTATGAAAAAATGTTCACGGCGTCACGTGTTTATTTTTTCATATAGTTTTAATTCCTTTGTTATAACGGTTTAGTATTTGCCTTGGGTTTCAAATAACAAATACGTGCAACCCATTTTCAACTAGGACACACAAAATCGATGGAACTTTGCTGACCCTTTTCAACTCATATACACAAAATCAATTACAACAGAAAGATCTATGAAAACCCAAGAATCGATCTCAACACCCCAAGTAAAAATGAATTGATTTAGGAGAACCGCAACTCATACCCAAATCAAAATCTCAATCTGATATCGTAATCCATATATCATTTTTAGTTACATTCAACCCCTTTAATCTATCCAAACACAAAAGGGTTGGAGTCCGGTGCCAATGAGACGACACATAACCATAACTTAACCGCTTTTAATGCCAAATTGGACTTAAACGTTGCAAGTCCCAATCTTCCCTTATTGAAGATTAGGTTCAGGATATTGGTTAGGTTTCCCAGTCTGTAAGCTTCTATGATGAGAACACCTTAGTAGACAATGGAGATTATGAGCTTGACATTAAAAGGTTTATGCTGAGGTTTAGGGGATGGCTCTCTAATTGGACAAGGTGAACCTTAATCTAGGATCCAAGCTTAAGATGTGTAAATAGGAGATTTGTTCATTAAGGGAAATGTGATACTTTTAACACTTTGAAGGCTCATGTAGTGAGAACCTTGGAGAAGGGGATAAAGAGTTAAATCTCTTATACGAGAATGTTGCTAGCCTAAAGCAAGCATTACTTGAGTTGTCCCGAGCTCAAACGTTGCTCGAAAAAGATAATGCTAGGATGGAAGACCTAGACGAGTCTTTAAAGCTTAAGGCTGACCTTGAAGATAGATACGAGAAGCTTGGGAAGATGCTTTTATTACCGACCCAGTCCTTGAAGGACAACACTGTTTTTGGCTATTACAAGACTTTAGGGGCTATCCCAAAAGTCGAGGTTAAGATTGTCAATGGTCCCAAGTTGACACCAACTCGTCCCCCACTTGGAGATGTACCTAAGACGATGAAGATGATTGCTCCTGAACCATATTTTTGAGCTTGTTGTAAAACAAAGGGTCACCATAAGGAGTATTATTTTTTACTAAAGTAGGACATGTAGCTCCTAATTCGCAATTTGGAATGGTTAAAATCTACACGAGCACGTAAAATGCTTAGTTAAGACTTCCCAACAATTCATGGGTGAGTTAAAGAATTTATTTCTTCCCCCATAGGATAAAGTTAAGAGAAGGACTAGGTGTAGGAGAAAATGGAACAAAGTTGAGGTAGCTCTTCCGGAATCCCACATCACGTGAGTCGTTTATTTTTCTAGGTTAGGATTTTTGTGTTTTCATTTCATCAAATTTATATCCTCCCTAAACATGTACTATATGTATTATATTTTTTTGCCACTTTGTGTTTTTTTTCTTTAGTTTTAAAAATTTGAAAAAATACAAAAGTTTTTTTTTTTGAAAATTTTATGAAAATATAAAAGGATTTTCACTTTTGTATGGTTTTTGTGGATAACTAGTGTTTTGGGATGATTGAAATTTGGAAACACGTCATGTTATATCTATTATACCTAATTCTTAATTAAAAACTTAAGGAGGATAGAGCGACTTTACTTATTTTTTCTTAACCTTTTTAATATTCATTAAGAACAACTCATGTCGCATATGCAGTAGTCATTGCCATTTTGTATACACTTACACGAGTTGAACTAGGGCTTTTCCTCGATTGTGATTCAAAATTTATTTATTTCTTGTGTTTACACTCAATCAGGTCATTTTTTTTTTGTAGCTAGATTTTTTAAATTGTGCACGTAAGAATCGCTGCATGTGAGCATGAATGTAAAAAAATGATAAGGGAAGATAGGGGAAGTGTTGCCCAAAATGTATGTAAAAGAGCACTTTGAGGGAGTTACAAGTTGAAGACCAATGTGTGTGCACAGATTTTGTCTAGCATATTTTTTGTTGGCCTTATTGGTTTGCTTAACTTTAGGTTTTAATTGGGGGTGAACCCTTTATGAGCTTAACCTTTCTCAGTAGGGTTGACCTTTTGTGTGTCTTCAACTATGGGTTTAATCTTCGGTTCTTGTGAAACCATGGTTGGGTTAATTTATTTTTTCTGGTGTTGATATGATTCACATTCCTGTTAGATAGCTTGTGTGGGGTTACCTATTTTGATACTTATCTCACATTAGTGAACCACTCGTGTTTTCGGCATTTAATTTATGGTGTTTTGTTTAAAAGTTGGAATTTAAATATTTTATGCTCAAATTTTTATACAATAATATTCGATGCTATAACACGACTATTACATATATATATATATATTATATGGTTCATATTTCCATGCATATATTTCATTTACTCCTATTATAACACTTTTAAGTTTGCATGATCATATCATTAGTGTTATAGGCTCAGTTGAGTTTAATGAATATATTCGGTTTAGCAATTAGTGTACGTCCTTAGTTTTTGCGCTTACTTAGATACTTTTTTGGTGAATATTGGATTAGGATGTCCAGTCGTTTTTCGTTTTGTCCCAAAATTGACGAATGGGAGATTTTTAAGCACAAAGTTCTCTTGTTGTCATATCCGAATTAACAAAACATAGACATAGTGGATACTAACGAAAAAGCGGAATCAAACACCAAAGTCCAAGCCACACAACACAACTAGTACAAGCGGGAAAACTAATTTTTGAAATGTAAAATTAATCTAGCTTTAGTGACATTTTAAAAGTATTTTTTAGATTTTTTAACGGAGTTTTAAAAGATTTTTTCTCAATGTTTATGTACACGCATATTGGCGATATATTTTTTCTGACATTTGAAAACGTCCCTAAAAAGAATAACGCTACAGGGGCTTTCATAAAATCTTAAAAGAAAAAATAGAGTCACCAGCCAATGGAACCCCGCGAGGAGCACATGGCCAAGCCACAAGGATTGACACCCGCGGATGCACACCCATAGGGCACAGTCGCTCAGGCCACGAGGGCAGATTTTCCTCCTGCAATCGCAAGTTATACATGTAGCCTTCTACGGTTTGTTTGCAACTATGTGTTTTAGTGGTCTTTTGGTTTGACCAACTCTTTTGGACTTTGATCTATATTTTTAATTTCTTTAAAACTCCTTTTTAATTGTTCTTTTGGAGAAAAAAGTTTGGTTCTTCAACTTAAAATAATACATTTGATTTGACGTAAGAACGAAAGACATTGTTTATTTGGTTGATTATAAACTTAGTAAAACGTTATGTCACATAGACATAAGATTGTGTATTTGTCAGTAAAAGGAGTTAAAAGAAAAATATTACCTCAATCCTGATAATAACTTTTAATTTTGGGTAGTGCTCTTCGCCGTCGCTTTTTTTTTACTTTTCGAGGTCTCCATTGCTCTACACATGCCCTCTTAGTCTTCATTAATTTCCTTAATGGCCTGCATTACTTTCTTAAAACTACACGGTTGGGTGTGCTACCTGCCTACAGGATTAGCCTTCGTAAGTGTTTTTTAGAGACATTTTATTTCGTTGCTAAAAAAAGGTTGTAAAATGGTGCAAGTTTTAGTAGTCATTTTGAAAGTTTTGCAGGAATAAAAGGTGGCGGTAGAGGCAACCGCATTTGGCTTGCGGCTTGTCCATGGGTTCCTTGTGCGTATCAATAGGGGTTTAGCTAGAAACACGTAAAGCTTTTGACAAATGCCGATCATTTGATTGAAAGCTTTGTTTGGTAATAACTTTTAGCTTGCTCGCGGGTGTTTGTTTTGGCCCACGCATGTGTAGGTACCAGGTGGTTAGGTGGCTTTTTATATTAAAAAGGAGTATGTCATCTTTTAGATTGAGAATGACTTTTAAACTGAAGTTTCAGTTTTGGTCTTCTGTGCTTGTGCACGTGTGTGGTGTTGACCAACATTTATTGGGTTGTGTGTTGTTTTGAGTTGGTTTTTGGAGTTAGTGATGGACTAAAATACATACTCCTTTTTTACTATAAAAAAAGTGATAATGTCGATTATTAAAAAAGGGGCTTATTGAGAGAACAATTTTTAGAGTTATAACCCTAAACTCCAAAGTTGTTTCAGTGGTTTAATTTTTGTTCTCAAATATGGTTTAAAAATATCTTTTAAGGAATTCAAACACGAAGGTGATTTGCTAAATCATAAATAGTTCTCCACGCATACTCTGCAGTGAAGCTGATTTGCTAGATCATAACATCAGTGTATAAATTTGAAAAGTGGAAAAATTAGAACGAAGGAACCGCACAACCGGAAGCTCTCTCAGCCATCGTCTCTCTACCTATCCGGCCTTTACGCAAAGCAGTCACATCCACACTGGCAGCTGGAGTTTGGCGGATTTATCCGGAGAAACAAACAAATTAAGGTACTCTCTCTCTCTCTCTCTCTCTCTATCTCTCTCTCTCTCTCTCTGTATATATATATATAAAATCATTCTTAAGAACACCCTAATATTAATCATGAACACATTAATATGATTAATGTTTAACATACAATTGTTCTTAATAAAAGGATCTTAGATCTTCATATTTTCACAAAATACGTCTAAAAGATAGAAAATAAGACATACCTTGATCAAAGATCAATCTTGATTAATTGCTCCATCAATCTGCCTTCTTGGAAAAAATGCACTCTAATGGAATCTCGGAGTTTCTCTCCCACCTCAGAAATAGTGTGTTATGAGATGACTCTAGATGGTGTAGAGGTCTCTATTTATAAGGGGAAGAGGGCCGGAATCCTAGTCAAGGTGGGACTCTTTCAAGTCTCCCACTAATGCCACTAACCATCATGTGACTAACGGATAAGGTTTACCCAAATCTTTTAATATCTTTATTTATCACATTCCTAATTAATTATCTGACATTTATTAAAACCATATAAATGGGAAATTCGGAATTTAATACAATTGAAATTAAATAATTAATTTCGTCACTTAACATTAATTTCCAACAGTCTCCCACTTGGTCTTAATAATTCGCATAATTAGATTAGGTATCATAAGGTGCACAATCATTGATAAATTTATTTTGCTGAATCAAATGATTCACGGATGCGAGTCATGGCGGTTCCATACTATTCAAGAGCATGGTTCCTTCCATGTACCACAACACCAATATTTCATTCAACTAAGCCTTTAATATTTGGATATCATAATGGCCTCATAATGTTCTTTTCAATAAGGACTATTTCTGTCAACAATAATTCATAATTTTATGCATGCTTTCTCAAAAGACAGAAATAATTGAAATCAGAAACACTTTTATTGAATTCAAGTAATGGTGTCAAACAACTAAGCCAAAATAGCAATCATAGTCTAACTAATCGAGACCCATCTCTTTGACATGTTCCATAAAGGTCTTCGGAGATGGTCCTTTCGTAAGAGGATCTGCTATGTTATCACGCGTACTGATGTGATCAATTGACACTCTTTGTTTCTGAATTTCTTCTTTAACTAATAGGTATTTCATTCAACGTGCTTAGTTACTTTAGGAATACCTAACATTTCTTCATAAAGAAGATTGCAGCGACATTATCATAATATTTCAGCGACTTGATAATAGTGTCGACAACTCCAAGTCCCGAAATGAAGTCACGCTGCCAAAATACATAAGTTTTAGTATCAAGCATACTACAAACTCAGATTTCACAATACTTAATGGATGGTTTGTGTTGCACTCCTTCATTATATTGGTTGATAAACTAAAACAAACATACTTAAGCAAGAGTGAACTTCGTACCATCCGTACAAACAGTAAATCTGAGTCACAATAATTGTTCATATTTAAATGAACACATACATCATAAATGTGAGCATATAGTCCTTTAAGTATCTCATTACTTCATACACAACTTTTAAACCCATAAAATTATTTTGATTCTCTACTTTCTAAATCCGTGCTTGTATATAGAGAAAATATATAAACTTACTCCCACTGATCTTAAGGTGTATACAAATATACAACGGAAAAAAAATGATATTATTTCTTAAAATGCGTCATGTGGGAAACTTATGTTTATAAAATGATCTCCTAAACATATACGCATGGTTTATTAGAATTCAAAAAGTAATTTTCACATCCACTTCATGTAACTCTCAATCATAATGAGCTATTAATGTCATAGGAATTCCATGTCCTTACATATAATTGAGAAGGTTCATTTATAACCTTTTCTTCATTAATAGTGAAATATTTTACTACAATTTAGCTTTATCTCGTTTAACTACCGTTAGTGTCGCGTTTGGTCTTGATGACCCCCTTATACCCGACTTTAGTGCATCAATTATGTAATTCAACGAGATTTCAACCTTAGTTGTAGTCCATTAGTTTCACTTCTTATGACTTTTGAAAATAAAACCATGTCATTATTTATTCCTTCACCAAATTCATGTTCATGCAGATACCCCACATAATCATTTAGGATAGTAGACCTTTTAGGATCTTCTTAATACTATTCCTTATGATTTCATCTACATTTCTCTCACGGTGACAATACTATCATTTAGTGGTTGACCATTTATTTGTTCTTTGTTGTTTAGACAATCTAACAACTAAAAGAACAAGAATTCAAGAAGGTTATCGTTAATGGGATAAGTACCCTACCTTCCTTTATAATCATATTTCATGATTTTCTACTACCACTAATTTCACCTTTCATAATGAATTTGACTTTAATGCAATAAATACGTGTCAATGACAATTATATGATCTATGTAGGTCCACTTTAAGGGAAGTTTCTCATAATCTCCCACTTGGGCCACATAGGTCATCCTTATATTAGACATCATAATACCTTAAGAGAACAACTCGATTATCAAAATTTGTAAGAGACATTACAAAATCTTGTCCACGAAAATTATGAAAAAGAGTCTAGATTTAATTTGGTACAAGATTTAAAGAGTTTCAAAAAAAAAAACGCTACGATTATGATACAGGATCAAACAAATCTTTAAAGAACTATGTCCAAACTTTATTTTGTACAAAACATCAAAACTAAAATCATAACCCTTGAAAAATATACATCAAAAGATTCTTTAGAACATATCCCTCACGATCAAGTTTAGACAAACATTTTTCAAAAGAAATTGAGGGTTTATGAAAACAAATGGCGATTTGATTCCCCAAGAACAAAAGAAAAGAATCTTATTAGCATTTCTAGTTTGTTTTGTAAGAAATCCTTGCATCAAAAGTAAATACTTTCTATAACATAGTAAGTATAACTTGAAAACTCTACTGAGATGAAAAACTCATTTCAAATCATAAAAGATACATATTATCTTTATCATTATTAGTCCGAGTGTGCAATATGTAAACAAACTTAATTTGTTTAACCAAATTAAATATGAAATTTTAGAGAAATAAAATGGGATACAATAATATGTGATAAGATAATGAGATAAATTGCTCACTTCATTAATGCTTTGATTTAACAACACACACATCGATTACATGATAAATTGAGTGCATAACCGTGAGTTTTTGTCAGTAGTAACCGTGAAATATCGATTATATGATGCTTGTAGATTACTTTATTGGGTATAATGTTATTTCATTATATTGTACACGACATTTGTGCACAACTTATTTTCACATACTATAATAATGTATGTGATCTATGATGTTCATTCAATCACTCAAAATTGATTCCCTGTAAGGAATAACCTTGCTTGAAGAAATGAACTCAATATACCCCATTAATATCTTTACAATTATAAGCATCATGAGTTACTACTACCATCATCTTTACATTTAATATTCATTGCAATTCTAGTCGGGTCACTGTAGTGACTACCAAACATTTCGTAATATGAATATTACATTACGTAAAGACTTACATACACAAGTCAATAAATTTTTCACTTATTTTCATTAAATATCGCATGATCAATAAGCTAAATTATTCATGTTTATGGTTTTCATAACCTTAATTGGTGATATGATAGTGAAAGAAACTATGGCATCTGTGTTTGACGACCATTATTACCTTCCCAAAATATATATCACCACTTATATTTTGTTCAATTATTGTAATCACAATAAATGAATAAACAATAATATGTATGCAACATCATAAAGTATCATCATCCTAGCATTCAATATCATACATGGACCCGTAGGCAACCAAAATATGCATGATATTAATGCATTAGTCCAATATTTATATCTTCTAGAATGGAGCACTTTAATGAACACCAAACCATATATTATATAAATATAAGAGATACGCATACATGTGCAAAATACCCGTAATACATGAATAATTATATTATTGTCTATTCCTTAATTTGAAATTCACGAAAAATTAGACATAATGTGAAAATCAAATAGACAAAGAGTTTACATGAGATATTACACAATAATAGTAAATGGAAGACATAAATCATTTACTTTCGCTTCATCACTTATGTATGAGTAACAAATCAGAAATATTGACCCAAATCATTCATGGTCATACTAATGCACAATATGGTTATAATCACAATTATCATACTAGTGACATATGTAAATATGACTTTTTAACATTGATGCCAATTATTTAACATTTACAAAAATTCCAATGTTTATTTGATTCAAATTTCAGCATGTGTTGCGCTTCAATTTAACCTTATAACAAACATTAGGATAATCTGAAATGACTACAAGTATAGTATCTTCACATGTAATCTTAGCCTGTATTTGGCATTTGATTAAACTAAATGAATACCTACTTATGAGTCTCAAAATTTGCAAGTCATGCATTCAAATATGCATGCATGCAACGAATAAATCTAGTATCCGCACATATGAATTGTAGCCTGTGTTTGGCATTTAATTCAACTTAATGGGAGTACTAGCCTTAAAATAAACAATAATTCTGATTTTCAACCACATGAATCGTTGGCCTGTGTTTGGCACGAGACTCATTAAAACATGAATATCATAATATTCAACAATATGAATCATTGGCCTATGTTTGGCACGACATTCATCAAAATATGAATATTAACAATAACACAAGTCTAATATCCGACCATATGAAATATGTTGGCATGTGTTTCGCACGAATATTCAACTAAAAAGGATCATTAGAGCAAGGTTTTATGAAATATGGGAAAACTTAAATTTTCACACACAACAAAAATTGTAAGGGTCGAATATTGAATTGTTGACTAAAATTTTGGTATATTTCATCTACATTCCGAATATCACGGAATCTGTGTTAATCATCACATAATATTCAGATTGTGAAGATATATTACCCTATAATTCATTTATCATGGTCCCATAATTTTGGCATCTGTGTTTGTTGCCTAATTCATTTAATACCATGATTAATGGACTTAATGTCAACTATTCTGTTTTTACAAAACTGGTTCTAATGTTGTTCAATTCAGATATTAGCATGTGTTGCGCCTCAATCCAATTTTATAACTAACATTAGAATAAGTCTTTAATGAATGTAAGTATATTATTCGTACAATCAGTCTCAGCCTGTGTTTGGCCTTTGACTTAACTCAAATGAATAATTATTTACATGTCTCAACTTAAATATAGTTAATCATGCATTAATATTAACTATAATATGTAATCTATCAGTAATCACAAGGATACCAATAGTATCTCGAATGCCTCAAAAACATAATTGCCCAGGTATAAAAACACGTAATACATGAATTTTGCCAAAAATGGCAAAAATGAGTTTTCACCATGGAATTGAAGTAAAACATGCCAGAAAATCAAAACTTTTTGCGGAACGTTAATATCAATTTTCTGTAAAGAGTTATAAGCCCCGAGATTATTTCCTAAAATGGCAAAAACGGGGTTTTGAGGGCCTTAACGACGTCAAAACGCAAAAGTAAGGTGGTTCCCATTGTAAACAATGGGTTTTGTTTATTTCGACGTTTCCAGTCGACCATGTCAGTTTCGTAAAATTCCGAGCAAGTTTTGACCTTTCATTCTCACCAGTGAGTATTGGCGACAGAAGAAAAACGTCACAGAAAATCTCAGACACACTTTAAGAGCAGATTTAATGACAGAAAGAAGACGTCGCAGAAGGTCTCAGGAACAAAAACAATTTAATGACATAAATAAAATGTCGCAGAAAGTCTCAGGCACATATATCATTAAAGACGAACATCAATAAGGAAAATCATGAGATCTTAAACTTTAGCTCTGATACCACATATAAAATCATTCTTAAGAACACCCTAATATTAATCATGAACACATTAATATGATTAATGTTTAACATACAATTGTTCTTAATAAAAGGATCTTAGATCTTCATATTTTCACAAAATACGTCTAAAAGATAGAAAATAAGACATACCTTGATCAAAGATCAATCTTGATTAATTGCTCCATCAATCTGCCTTCTTGGAAAAAATGCACTCTAATGGAATCTCGGAGTTTCTCTCCCACCTCAGAAATAGTGTGTTATGAGATGACTCTAGATGGTGTAGAGGTCTCTATTTATAAGGGGAAGAGGGCCGGAATCCTAGTCAAGGTGGGACTCTTTCAAGTCTCCCACTAATGCCACTAACCATCATGTGACTAACGGATAAGGTTTACCCAAATCTTTTAATATCTTTATTTATCACATTCCTAATTAATTATCTGACATTTATTAAAACCATATAAATGGGAAATTCGGAATTTAATACAATTGAAATTAAATAATTAATTTCGTCACTTAACATTAATTTCCAACAATATATATATTGAAGCCTCACTGAAGATCAGAGTGTTCAATCCTCTACCTCTCTCGATTTTGATTTCTGTGTGCATTCTTGTCTGCGACTTCGATTATTTACATGTGTTATCTGAGCCTCCCTTCCTATTCCAAATTAATTAATAGTCGTGCTTGGTCCCAAATTATATTTGGATGTAAACAATGAATCCTTAAATACAGTTGTTTTCAATTAACGACTTTTATTTTGGGATGGCCCAAAGCATGTTACCTTGTTGTCAATTTCCTTTATAAAATCCCATAAATTTGAACTTTGTTTTCATTATAATTCCTATTACCGTAAACATAATTTGCTTTCTGTTTTTTATTATTTGAAACTAGTTGTCAAGATTCTATAAAAGTTATTTTTTCCCCATCCCCCTCTTATAGGAACCAACACGCATTGGTGTGATTTCAGTTGTTGCTAACTAAACCTTAGACATGGGTGAAGATGAGTATGAGGAGGTGTGTGTTTGAATATTAATTTCTTACTTTTAATTCCAATATTCTTTCTTCTGCATTCAGTGGCATTTGCTCTATAAGGCTTATTATCATACTTTTCTCAAAACATCTCAACCTCTTTCTTATTTTTATCTTTCTTTTTCGGATGACTAATTTTGATTCTGATGACTCGATTTACCTCTCAGACTTGTAGCATTCCGCAGCTGATTGAGGATGCTATCCGTGCTGAAGACAAGACTATCTTTATCATTCTAGTTAATTTTTCACATACTAATTTTGCGAGTATATATCTTCTTCTTGTGCCCGTGCACTCGTCACAGGAGAGACAAATCTGACCATGGATTTGAATGTTCCCAGTGTGGAAGATTTTTATCCACTTCATTACACAGCATATGAGCTCCTTCCTAGAATAAGTAAGATGTTACTGGAACATGGAGCTTGAACAGATCTTAGATGTAAGCAGAAGCTCCCTCTCAATCTAGCAGTGAAAAATATGAGGTAGATATGTGCTATTGTTATTTTTGCTCTCGCTTATTTTTGATAGTTAGTTCTAAATGTTTTTTTTTTCTTTTTTATTTTTCCTACCTTCTCATAGAATTGTTGTGTGCTTGTATTCTCACAGCAAGTATTGTGCTTTGTATGGGTGGACTCCTAAACTATCAATCTTCAAGATGCTTATTGTACTTTGCCTACCGAAACTGGTATCCGTTTTTTCAACCCTCTCCCTTTTGAAATGTGATCTTTTGTTTGTTTAAGTTTAGTTTTCTATCAGATAAAGTACAAGAGATTTATATATGGGAACCTGTTCCACTTAAACCTGTTGCAGCGAAATGCAATGGAGACAATTTCGTTGATTGTGTTGAAAACAAGTGAGACTGAAGACCAAGCTATGCAGTATGAAAGGAACGGGAAAGTGGTGGAGGTTGCTATTTTGTTGATGGCGACTGAAAGGCGGAATCAACCTATGCCAACGCCCCTTCTCTGCACAATATTTTCGTCTCAGATTGATGCCTTGGCTCTCATGTCGGGATTAGTACGCGATAATGACAAAAGTAAGGCAGCCATGCTCGAGGATAAGAAAAATGTGCTGATGTCTGGGATCCAATTTCTTGAGGTGTTTGAGAGGGTACGTGATGCTATCGCAGCGTATATGAATAAAAGAATAGAAATGTATGTTATGGTGCCTTATTCATCTTCTACTTGAATTTTCTGCCTACCAAAACGTCAACACAAAATGGTTTTAATTGTTGGCAATTGCTACTTTTTAATGGATTACTATGTTTCATCTCTTGAATTAGATTATGTTGTGTTTTTCACTAGTGTTCTGTTACAATTGAACGTTGAGCAAACTATCACAGGTGTTATAAGTGTGCTTCAGCAGGCAGGATTTGTTTTGAAGCTCGAAGGTATTGATGTTAGCCATATGAAGTGGTTTGGCTTCCTCATGCCATCTATATCTATTTGGGATTTCATTCTTATTTTAGTTTGTCAATTCGTTCTTTTTTCCATTACAAAGGTTCAAAATCCACATTTTGTTGTTTATTATTTATGATGCAACTTTTATGATGTTTGGATTGAGCAAGGTTTGAAGACAAAAAGAAACGTGCTCAGGTGATGCAGTCAATGATAAGTAATTATTTGCCTCCTATATCTTCAGCTAAGGTCACTTGTGCTTCACAAGCAAAGCAAAGCAGAAAATGAAAATATTGCCATGTTTCCTTTTTAATACTTGCATTGTTAATTACTATTATCCGTATTTTAACACAGGATATGCCGAGGGAAGAAAAAATCGAACGAACGTTCACGACATGCAATACTATTCGTTTTGTGGATTTAATGAAAAGGTAAGAACAACTGTTAGCATGTGTACCTTTTTAATCAATAGACAAAAAGTTGCGTAAAATTTTGAAATGATCTTAATAATAGAAACACATGAAAATAAAAAAAGTAATAGCAACGCATGAAATGGAAACAATTCACACTATAGTTGAAATGGTCTTCATAATAGAAACACATGAAGATAATATGCATGTGCTGTTATATTTTGTTTCTTGCCTTCGTTATTCCCGATCATAACGATATTACTGTTGTGATGACATCTTATCTTTTTATTTAAGCCAATGTATGTAGCTCATGTGCCAAATGAACAATAGAAGACGGCAATCATTCCGCCTAGCCCTCCTATTGTAACTTCTACTGCGGATGCTGAATTCAAGAACATGGTGAAAGGGGTAGAGCCTTACTTGACAAATGTTCTACGTAGCAGGCCATGAGATATTCTATGTAGTAGGCCATGGGAAATTGTTGCACCATATATCAGGAGGATGTTAAGACTCATGTGATCATATGAAGTTCTAGCTTGAAGCTCTGGATGGTGACTTTAATTCTTAGTTTCAATATTGTGATTCCTCTCCATTGGTTGTGTGATTTCAATGTAAAATCATTCTTAAGAACACCCTAATATTAATCATGAACACATTAATATGATTAATGTTTAACATACAATTGTTCTTAATAAAAGGATCTTAGATCTTCATGTTTTTACAAAATACGTCTAAACGATATAAAATAAGACTTACCTTGGTCCAATGCATTGATCAATCTTGATTAATTGCTCCATCAATCTCCATTCTTGAAAGAATTACACTCAAAATAGAATCTCGGAATTTCTCTCCCGCCTCAGAAATAGTGTATTATGAGATAACCCCAGATGGTGTAGAGCTCCTCTATTTATAAGGGAAAGAGGGCCGGAATCCTAGTCAAGGTGGGACTCTTTCAAGTCTCCCACTAATGTCACTAACCATCATGTGACTAACGGATATGGTTTACCCAAATCTTTTAATATCTTTATTTATCACATTCCTAATTAATTATCTGATATTTATCAAGACCACAATTATGGGAAATTCAGAATTTAATAAAATTGAAATTAAATAATTAATTTCGTTACTTGACATTAATTTCCAACAGTCTCCCACTTGGTCTTAATAATTCGCATAATTAGATTAGGTATCATAAGGTGCACAATCATTGATAAATTTATTTTGCTGAATCAAATGATTCACGGATGCGAGTTATGGCGGTTCCATACTATTCAAGAGCATGGTTCCTTCCATGTACCACAACACCAATGTTTCATTCAACTGAGCCTTTAATATTGGGTATCATAATGGCGTCATAATGTCCTTTTCAATAAGGACTATTTCTGTCAACAATAATTCATAATTATATGCATGCTTTCTCAAAAGACAGAAATAATAGAAATCAGAAACACTTTTATTGAATTCAAGTAATGGTGTTAAACAACTAAGCCAAAATAGCAATCATAGTCTAACTAGTCGAGACCCATCTCTTTGACATGTTCCATAAAGGTCTTCGGAGATAGTCCTTTCGTAAGAGGATCTGCTATGTTATCTCGCGTACTGATGTGATCAATTGACACTCTATGTTTCTGAATTTCTTCTTTAACTGATAGGTATTTCATTCAACGTGCTTAGTTACTTTAGGAATACCTAACATTTCTTCATAAAGAAGATTGCAGCGACATTATCATAATATTTCAGCGACTTGATAATAGTGTCGACAACTCCAAGTCCCGAAATGAAGTCACGTGTAATAACCCTCTCTTCCGATAGCCCATTTCATCCTTAATTACCATGTGTAGTAATTAGTTATTATCTGATAAGATGCTGAGTAAATATTAATTTGATATGTCAAAATCAATATTTACTAATATGTTGTGTAATTACCTCGTGTGTAGATTAAATGTTCATGTGGTAATTTATTATGTCATAAAGACTTAAAATGACATTTTGGTTTATTATGAAACCGGAAGTAAAATGAGTTATAAAATTCTCAAATGATAATTTAAATAGTGTAGTTAGTCCCGGTAGGTGTTTGACAGTCAAAATAAGTGTCATATTGTATTTTGGCATTTTGGGGACTTTTGACTGGTTTTGGCTTAAATAGTGTAGTCGCGTATTAGTATATCGCGTATTAGCATTTTAAGTTGGGCTTTTAGACTTAAGCCCCGTTTTAATTCCCCACCCCTATTTCCCATTCTTCCATTTTACACAATTGAGCCCTAGAGAGAGTAGAGAGAGGAAGAGAACTTGGGAGAAAAAGAGAGATTGGAGCTTGGATTGTTGCCTCCTTCTTCATCAAATCAGATTCTTACCTTGAGGCAAGTAATCTACTTGCAAATTTATGGTTTAAGTAGAATAAATTGCATTGATATTTATGATTTAGAAATGTTAGGGTTTTGGTGGAATTTTGGGTATTTAACCCTTTGAGATTGATTTGGATGATAAAAAAATTACAAATGATGGTAGTTGGGTGTATTTTTGGTGTACTAGTTCCATTGAATCAATTGGGTTTGGCTGGTTTGGGTTTGGTTATAATTTTGGAGTTCAAGACTCCATAGCCATTCTTGGCATTTTCGCAGGGGCGAATCGATTCGGCCCCTTGGGCGAATCGATTCGCATAGATGCAGAATCCCAGGTCGTGTGGTCCGAATCGATTCGGGTTTGGACCGAATCGATTCGGCAATTGCAGAAACCAAGTTTTTATCGTCCGAATCGATTCGCTTTCAGAGCGAATCGATTCGGTTCCAGCAGATTTTGGGGGTCTTTTTCTTTTAATTTTCCTCCTTATTCTTTAGGGTTAGGACTTAGGAACCTTCTTAATTGAAGTAAGCTTAGAGTCCTAGAGTAGTTATGGAGTTTGGTCGTTACCCTGGACTAGAAATGGGTTCATCTGGGGTTTGTTTCGGGGAGGTTTAAAAGTAATGCTAAGGCATTACTTCTTTTATTCAAACTCTTAGAAGTTTGGAAGTTAGGTACCCTATCTTGGAGACTAGAAGGGCTTGTCAAGTTACGTAGGCCTTGGTGATTTGTAGGATCATAATAATCCTTTGGAGAGTTAATCGGGGATTGCCATTTGAGGAATAATGATGATATTCGATGGGAATTAGGTTCGCATATAATGAACCCATAGGTGTTTAAAGGTAATAGGTTCAATTTAGAATGAACCCCGTTGTTTAATGATATTAGGTTTAATAATAAAGAACCAATCACATGATTAATGGAAATGGATTTTTGGAAATAAAATGATTATAAATGTATATGTTAATTTACTGTTACACACCTCTCTAAATGACATCATAAGGGAAGTTCGCTCGTGAGGTGAAGCCCCCTGGCTAATGAATGCAGGGTGGATATAGTCCTAGGCCATGGGAGCGTTTATGGTTGTGTATTTTCTGCGGGGGTAGGGAGATTCCAGGTGTGGTCTTGGCTACCACGCAGGCTCATGGCCGCTTCCCGACGTGTTCCGATAGGTGCCCAGGTTGTCTTATGATAGGCCCTGGAAGATGATGGTCATTTAGGGGCGCGCTCAGTGGGGAAACCCGGACGGGCGGTCTTAGATATCGTTATATGTATATGTATATAACTATATTTTCATCAAGTTGGACTTGATGGTTGTTAAATGCCATAAAGAGCATAAATATGTGCCAGGAAGAGCACGGGAATAATATATGTGCCATAAAGAGCACTTGATGTAAATGATATTCCTAATAAGGAATGGAAAGATAAAATGGGGAGTTTTAATTAATAAATAGAAATTATAACTTCTTGACTTAACCAAATATATGGTTTTATTCCTAATAAGGAATGTCTGAAGGAAATGGAAGATGTATTAATAAGAAAGGGTTTTAAATTAAAATGCTTTACCTTCTATCTTTGCTTGATTTTGTAGCTAGCATGTCTTTTGATCATCCTCACTATTCATGCATAACTGTTCATATCTATCATGCTTTTTATTCTTCTAGAAATCATATAGAACCCGGCCCTGACCGGTTTACTCTCTTGTTGTATATATATAATTGTATCCGCTCAGGTGCTCCACCGCAAGGACGCCCGACTTGACTTTCCAAGTTCCTTGCACCTTTGACGAGCTGTAAGACTTTGCGGGTTATTACAGGATGTTGTATTAGACGCTTTCATTCTTGTTATTCTAGTTATGATCGGGTCGTGTCCCTCGGGCGTGTGGCCCAAACTATTGTATTTGATTAATGGTTGTACTATGTAAGATATTTTATATTGTGGTACGTTGTCTTATGTAGCTGTGGACCGACAGCTTATTCGGTCCATTTGTATACATTCATTTTAGTTATATATCATATGTTATCTTTTGGATTTCCACTTGCTCGTCAGACTGGGTTGTTAGTTTAAATTTTCATAACCGCATTTTAAAAAAAATTTACACTTTTGGCAACCCGTTTTCTGATTTATTGGGTGGTTTTTCCCGTATACTCAGTTTATTATTGTGATGCTGAGAATGATATCCATCCATGATCCCTGTTACGTTTGAGTATCGGGCTGGCCACCCCTTATCTCGGATTGCGGGTTGTCACAGATGGTATCAGAGCATCAGGTTCTAGAGTACTAGGATCTGTGTGGACTTGTCTCGTTCTACCGTAGCGTTCTTTGATGTAGAGCCTAATGTTAGGATTTCTTTGACGCTTATGTTTACGATCTTCTGCAAGATAGATTGTTTTAATTAGCATTCTAATACTATTGTTCTTCCATCTCAGATGCCGTCTAAGAGAGGTCGCTCGGCGAGACGTGTTAATGTCGTAGAGAGGGAAGTAGGTCCTCCACCGCCACTACAAGGAATGGTTAACGTTGCGGATGTTGCAAGCATAGTGGCGGGAGCGGTTCATGCCGCAATGTCCGTAGTGATCCAACAATTGCCATGTGCCCCAGGTGTTCAAGCTCCTACGGGACTTACTCCATGGGAAAGGGTTAGGGAGTCCTTTCTAAGGGGCAATCCCCCGGAATTCGAGGGAGGTGCGGATGTTATTAAAGCCAATCAATGGAAGAAAGACATGCAACGCCACCTTCGAATGATAGAATGCAGTGAGGATAAGAAACTAGTCCTTACCACCTTTAAGCTTGTCGGACCTACGTTACACTGGTGGGAGACGATGACCACCCCAGAGCAAAGAGACACCATGTCAATCACTGAGTTCTGGACCTTGTTCGATCTTAAGTATTTTCCTCCCGCTGTTCAGAGGGAGATGAAGAGGAAGTTGCAAGATGTAGTGCAAGGGGAGAGGTCTGTAGCGGAGTATGAAGAGGAGTTCACCCGCTTAGCAAACTTTGTACCAGATGAGGTGACTCCGGAAGAGAGGAAGATCTCGAAGTTTATGGGAGGTCTGAACTGGAGAATTCGAAAACACTTATTGGGTAACCCAGCTTTCCAGACTTTTGGCGAGGTTATGAATGCGGCCTTACTCCATTGCCAGGAGCATCGAGTATATACGCAGGGTAGCGAGGAAGCTACTGAGATGAGGCAAGAAAGGAAGCTTGGAGAGTTTATTGTGAGGGGCAATAATAGGCACGAACAAGGTTCTTTGCATCAGGCAGATCGGGGTGGCCCTGGAGATAGAGGTCATCCGGGCCGAGGCCCTTCTCGATTTCGAAATAACAGGGGTAGAGGTCAGGAGGAGATGAAGGGACGGTGCTTCCACTGTGGGGAGGCAGGTCATTACAAGAAGGAGTGTCCTCAGATGATTGGGGGTCAGTTTCCTCGGGCTCCGCAGCAGCCATGTGTTCTGTTTCCACCTCCGGTACCTATTATGGTTGTTCCTCCGTAGCAGGGGAAACTACAGTATGGACGTGTTTGTCATGATCGGGAGGCTATGTTTCCTCCAGCCCTGCCGGCACCGCCTGTTACTGAGGGTAAGTTTTTCTCTGAGATGCGTGAGTTATATGTTATTCGATGTGGGGGTTATGCGCTCTTTTGTTTTACGAGTTTTTCTCAGATTACAGATTTCATAATATCTGCTGAGAGTATTTTCATTAGTATCGAGTCCTATGCGAAATGGTTCGCTCTTTTCTTTTGTTGGTATGTAGATAGGAAGTTCTCTTATTAGATTGTGCTTGAGGCCGATTTACTCGTCCTTAACATGGTCGAGTATGATGTGATATTGGTATGTGATTGGCTATGCCTTATCTCCACGACCAACAAGTTGAGTGGTAGCGTATAGGAGGGGTTCCTTGTTTGGATTCCGCTTCTGCGGGACACTCCACGCGCGAACCTTAACGACGTTGGGAGTGGGGATATACTACCTTCCTTTCTTTTACCTTGTGTGTATTACGCTCTATCTCCATGATCAACTAGTTAAGTAGGCATGTGACGGAGGGGTTCCTTGTTTGGATTTCGCTTTGCGAGACACTCCGCCGCATGAACACTTAACGATGTTGTGAGTGAAGGTATGTTATTCTTCCCTTTTATTATATTTTATTTTGTTACTTTATTGTTGGAAGTGGGATTTGATAGTTTAGCCGAGGATCACGTACTAGGATGATTGATGGCTATTATAGTGCGACATATGAGTACTGCACATAGTTCTCTCCTCTGATCGATCTGAGGGAGACGGTAGTACGAAGTCGAATTGAGACTTCGGGTTATGCCTTTAAATAGAAGGCTATTTATTGAGATGCATATGTCATAGGGTATATAACCCTAGGGTTTCACGAAGGGTCAGCTTTGGATTGTTAATATTCTTTTGTTAGTTGTAGAATTTTGGTCCCGAACATGTGTCTTAGACCTGTTCCCCTCGATGACTGACAACGCGAAGTAGTAGTGTAACGGGAGGGTTCCTTGTTTGGATTTCGCTTCGGCGAGACGTCCCACGCACGAAACTGAGCAATGTCGGAAGTTGAGAAAGGTCTTGGACACTAGGGATATACTTAGCATTAGGTGTATACGACTTAGATAGGGTATAGGTAGATAGACTTTAGGATTGTTTAGGCGTAGGGCTTTTTAGTATGGGACGTAAGTTTAGGAATGCTGTTGGGAGTTGACCATGAATGAGTCATGCGTAAACTCTAAGAGGGATTGGTTTCATGTTATATGAAGTGGGAGGATTTCGAGAAGTTGGTGGTTAAGGCCGAAGGAGATGAGGCCTCTCGTAATGGAGTGTTACGGAGGTAATGAAAGGGCGAATTAACTCTTACCCCTGAGCCACGTGGTTAAGCTCGAAGGTAGATTCTATTAGCAAAGCTCTGTCATGACGGGGAGTGATGACACTGGAGTGTCGATTTATTGTGGATGCGCCGCACAAGTTTAAACTTGTAAAGAGTATTATCCCCTATTTAAATTGAAGTCTATCTTGAGGGTGGGGTGCGTTCCCTTAAGAGAATTTTGTTCCGAATGGGAGGGACTTAAGTTAAGCAGATATGGAGAATCACGCAGTTCTAACGTTTCGGTGCATCAAGGAAATGACGATTCGTGCCAAGTTATGCGTCGCTAGTACTATTGGCTGGGCCTAGGAAGGTTGTGGTACTGAATCAAGACTTCCGTTTCTTATTTCGTGGCAAGTTTCCAAGGAGCCATGGGATTTGAATTGTGGTTAATTATTTCTTATCAATTTCCACAGTTGACCAAACCAATAGAATAAACCATATGCCGAGGCATATACTCCTTACCTGCGTGCCTAACTTTAAGAGTAGTTGGGAACAATGCTTTCCACTCGTTCAGATTCGCCTATATAGAATTTGTATTTGGGACGGCGCTTTAGAAGAAGCCTTGTATAGTAGGCTTTTTAGATCTCCCGCTTGATTGGTTAGAAGTGCGAGATGATGAGTCTCTCGTATAACCGAGACCGACAAAAGAGCTCATGCGATGCGAGAAGAAGGCATCTGGAGTTGAGGTCATTAGACCAAAGGTTGTGGTGATTATCGCCTGAGGAGGACGTTATGCATTTCGAGGAAAAAGGAAGACTTGCACCGCATGACGTTGTACCTTTCCTAGAAATGTCGCGGTGGGTCTGGTAAACTATTGGCTCGCTTTATCGAAACATTTCGCGGCAAGTTCATAATTTGTTCCTTGTCTCTCATGCAAGGGAGTACGAGAGATAGGACGGTGCCGTTAGGCACATTCCTTTCGAGGTAGACGCAACTTGACGGTTCTTATTAGATGCAGTCGGTTGCTATCTTTGAGCGTAAAGTTACGTTGGTATCGCCGGTAGTACTTTGCGGATGAGTTCTTTATAGTCAGCTTAGGTCGAGAAATCGACATCGGGGTGCGAGGATGACTTGCGGGAATAGTGTCCGCACCTCTCCTTGCGACGTATATCCGAATTTTGGGGGCAAAATTCCCTCTTAAGGGGGGGAGTATGTAATAACCCTCTCTTCCGATAGCCCATTTCATCCTTAATTACCATGTGTAGTAATTAGTTATTATCTGATAAGATGCTGAGTAAATATTAATTTGATATGTCAAAATCAATATTTACTAATATGTTGTGTAATTACCTCGTGTGTAGATTAAATGTTCATGTGGTAATTTATTATGTCATAAAGACTTAAAATGACATTTTGGTTTATTATGAAACCGGAAGTAAAATGAGTTATAAAATTCTCAAATGATAATTTAAATAGTGTAGTTAGTCCCGGTAGGTGTTTGACAGTCAAAATAAGTGCCATATTGTATTTTGGCATTTTGGGGACTTTTGACTGGTTTTGGCTTAAATAGTGTAGTCGCGTATTAGTATATCGCGTATTAGCATTTTAAGTTGGGCTTTTAGACTTAAGCCCCGTTTTAATTCCCCACCCCTATTTCCCATTCTTCCATTTTACACAATTGAGCCCTAGAGAGAGTAGAGAGAGGAAGAGAACTTGGGAGAAAAAGAGAGATTGGAGCTTGGATTGTTGCCTCCTTCTTCATCAAATCAGATTCTTACCTTGAGGCAAGTAATCTACTTGCAAATTTATGGTTTAAGTAGAATAAATTGCATTGATATTTATGATTTAGAAATGTTAGGGTTTTGGTGGAATTTTGGGTATTTAACCCTTTGAGATTGATTTGGATGATAAAAAAATTACAAATGATGGTAGTTGGGTGTATTTTTGGTGTACTAGTTCCATTGAATCAATTGGGTTTGGCTGGTTTGGGTTTGGTTATAATTTTGGAGTTCAAGACTCCATAGCCATTCTTGGCATTTTCGCAGGGGCGAATCGATTCGGCCCCTTGGGCGAATCGATTCGCATAGATGCAGAATCCCAGGTCGTGTGGTCCGAATCGATTCGGGTTTGGACCGAATCGATTCGGCAATTGCAGAAACCAAGTTTTTATCGTCCGAACCGATTCGCTTTCAGAGCGAATCGATTCGCTGGGGCTAATCGATTCGGCCCTTGGGGCGAATCGATTCGGTTCCAGCAGATTTTGGGGGTCTTTTTCTTTTAATTTTCCTCCTTATTCTTTAGGGTTAGGACTTAGGAACCTTCTTAATTGAAGTAAGCTTAGATTCCTAGAGTAGTTATGGAGTTTGGTCGTTACCCTGGACTAGAAATGGGTTCATCTGGGGTTTATTTCGGGGAGGTTTAAAAGTAATGCTAAGGCATTACTTCTTTTATTCAAACTCTTAGAAGTTTGGAAGTTAGGTACCCTATCTTGGAGACTAGAAGGGCTTGTCAAGTTACGTAGGCCTTGGTGATTTGTAGGATCATAATAATCCTTTGGAGAGTTAATCGGGGATTGCCATTTGAGGAATAATGATGATATTCGATGGGAATTAGGTTCGCATATAATGAACCCATAGGTGTTTAAAGGTAATGGTTCAATTTAGAATGAACCCCGTTGTTTAATGATATTAGGTTTAATAATAAAGAACCAATCACATGATTAATGGAAATGGATTTTTGGAAATAAAATGATTATAAATGTATATGTTAATTTACTGTTACACACCTCTCTAAATGACATCATAAGGGAAGTTCGCTCGTGAGGTGAAGCCCCCTGGCTAATGAATGCAGGGTGGATATAGTCCTAGGCCATGGGAGCGTTTATGGTTGTGTATTTTCTGCGGGGGTAGGGAGATTCCAGGTGTGGTCTTGGCTACCACGCAGGCTCATGGCCGCTTCCCGACGTGTTCCGATAGGTGCCCAGGTTGTCTTATGATAGGCCCTGGAAGATGATGGTCATTTAGGGGCGCGCTCAGTGGGGAAACCCGGACGGGCGGTCTTAGATATCGTTATATGTATATGTATATAACTATATTTTCATCAAGTTGGACTTGATGGTTGTTAAATGCCATAAAGAGCATAAATATGTGCCAGGAAGAGCACGGGAATAATATATGTGCCATAAAGAGCACTTGATGTAAATGATATTCCTAATAAGGAATGGAAAGATAAAATGGGGAGTTTTAATTAATAAATAGAAATTATAACTTCTTGACTTAACCAAATATATGGTTTTATTCCTAATAAGGAATGTCTGAAGGAAATGGAAGATGTATTAATAAGAAAGGGTTTTAAATTAAAATGCTTTACCTTCTATCTTTGCTTGATTTTGTAGCTAGCATGTCTTTTGATCATCCTCACTATTCATGCATAACTGTTCATATCTATCATGCTTTTTATTCTTCTAGAAATCATATAGAACCCGGCCCTGACCGGTTTACTCTCTTGTTGTATATATATAATTGTATCCGCTCAGGTGCTCCACCGCAAGGACGCCCGACTTGACTTTCCAAGTTCCTTGCACCTTTGACGAGCTGTAAGACTTTGCGGGTTATTACAGGATGTTGTATTAGACGCTTTCATTCTTGTTATTCTAGTTATGATCGGGTCGTGTCCCTCGGGCGTGTGGCCCAAACTATTGTATTTGATTAATGGTTGTACTATGTAAGATATTTTATATTGTGGTACGTTGTCTTATGTAGCTGTGGACCGACAGCTTATTCGGTCCATTTGTATACATTCATTTTAGTTATATATCATATGTTATCTTTTGGATTTCCACTTGCTCGTCAGACTGGGTTGTTAGTTTAAATTTTCATAACCGCATTTTAAAAAAAAATTACACTTTTGGCAACCCGTTTTCTGATTTATTGGGTGGTTTTTCCCGTATACTCAGTTTATTATTGTGATGCTGAGAATGATATCCATCCATGATCCCTGTTACGTTTGAGTATCGGGCTGGCCACCCCTTATCTCGGATTGCGGGTTGTCACATCACGTTGCCAAAATACATAAGTTGTAGCATCAAGCATGCTGCAAACTCAGTTTTCACAATAGTTAATGGATGGATTGTGTTGCACTCCTTCATTATATTGGTTGATAAACCAAAACAGATATTCTTAAGCAAGAGTGAACTTCATACCATCCGTACAAACAGTAAATCTGAGTCACAATAATTGTTCATATTTAAATGAACACATACATCATAAATGTGAGCATATAGTCCTTTAAGTATCTCATTACTTCATACACAACTTTTAAACCCATAAGATTATTTTGATTCTCTACTTTCTAAATCCGTGCTTGTATATAGAGAAAATATATAAACTTACTCCCACTGATCTTAAGGTGTATACAAATATACAATGATTCAAAAATAATGATATTATTTCTTAAAATACGTCATGTGGGAAACTTATGTTTATATAATGATCTCCTAAACATATACGCATGATTTATAAGACTTCAAAAAGTAATTTTCACATCCACTTCATGTAACTCTCAATCATAATGAGCTACCAATGTCATAAGAATTCCATGTCCTTACATATAATTGAGAAGGTTCATTTATAACCTTTTCTTCATTAATAGTGAAATATTTTACTACAATTTAGCTTTATCTCGTTAAACTACCGTTAGTGTCGCGTTTGGTCTTGATGACCCCTTCATACCCGACTTTAGTGCATCAATTATGTAATTCAACGAGATTTCAACCTTAGTTGTAGTCCATTAGTTTCACTTCTTATGACTTTTGAAAATAAAACCAAGTCATTATTTATCCCTACGCCAAATTCATGTTCATGCAGATACACCACATAATCATCGAGGATAGTAGACCTTTTAGGATCTTCTTAATACTATTCCTTATGATTTTATCTACATTTATCTCACGGTGTCAATACTATCATTTAGTGGTTGATCATTTATTTGTTCTTTGTTGTTTAGACAATCTAACAACTAAAAGAACAAGGATTCAAGAAGGTTATCGATAATGGGATAAGTACCCTACCTTCCTTTATAACCTCAAGAAGATTATCGATAATGGGATAAGTACCCTACCTTCCTTTATAACCATATTTCATTATTTTCTACTACCACTAATTTCACCTTTCATAATGAATTTGACTCTAATGCAATAAATACGTGTCAATGACAATTATATGATCTATGTAGGTCCACTTTAAGGGAAGTTTCTCATAATCTCCCACTTGGGCCACATAGGTCATCCTTATATTAGACATCGTAATACCTTAAGAGCACAACTCGACTATCAAAATTTGTAAGAGACATTACAAAAATCTTGTCCACGAAAATTATGAAAAAGAGTCTAGATTTAATTTGGTACAAGATTTAAAGAGTTTCATAAAAAACGCTACGATTATGATGGAGGATCAAACAAATCTTTAAAGAACTATGTCCAAACTTTATTTTGTACAAAACATCAAAACTAAAATCATAACTCTTGAAAAAAAAATATATACATCAAAAGATTCTTTAGAACATATCCCTCACGATCAAGTCTAGACAAACATTTTCCAAAAGAAATTTAGGGTTTATGAGAACAAATGGCGATTTGATTCCCCAAGAACAAAATAAAAAGAATCTTATTAGTATTTCTAGTTTGTTTTGTAAGAAATCCTTGCATCAAAAGTAAATACTTTCTATAACATAGTAAGTATAACTTGAAAACTCTACTGAGATGAAAAAACTCATTTCAAATCATAAAAGATACATATTATCTTTATCATTATTAGTCCGAGTGTGCAACATGTAAACAAACTTAATTTGTTTAACCAAATCAAATATGAAATTTTTAGAGAAATAAAATGGGATAGAATAATATGTGATAAGATAATGAGATAAATTGCTCACTTCATTAATGCTTTGATTTAACAACACACACATCGATTACATGATAAATTGAGTGCATAACCGTGAGTTTTTGTCAGTAGTAACCGTGAAATATCGATTATATGATGCTTGTAGATTACTTTATTGGGTATAATGTTATTTCATTATATTGTACACGACATTTGTGCACAACTTATTTTCGCATACTATAATAATGTATGTGATCTATGATGTTCATTCAATCACTCAAAATTGATTCCCTGTAAGGAATAACCTTGCTTGAAGAAATAAACTCAATATACCCCATTAATATCTTTACAATTATAAGCATCATGAGTTACTACTACCATCATCTTTACATTTAATATTCATTGCCATTCTAGTTGGATCACTGTAGTGACTACCAAACATTTCATAATATGAATATTACATTACGTAAAGACTTACATACACAAGTCAATAAATTTTTCACTTATTTTCATTAAATATCGCATGATCAATAAGCTAAATTATTCATGTTTATGGTTTTCATAAACTTAATTGGTGATATGATAGTGAAAGAAACTATGGCATCTGTGTTTGACGACCATTATTACATTCCCAAAATATATATCACCACTGACATTTTGTTCAATTATTGTAATCACAATAAATGAATAAACAATAATATGTATGCAACATCATAAAGTATCATCATCCTAGCATTCAATATCATACATGGACCCGTAGGCAACCAAAATATGCATTATATTAATGCATTAGTCCAATATTTATATCTTTTGGAATGGAGCACTTTAATGAATGCCAAACCTTATATTATATAAATATTAGAGATACGCATACATGTTCAAAATACCCGTAATACATGAATAATTATATTATTGTCTATTCCTTAATTTGAAATTCACGAAAAATTAGACATAATGTGAAAATCAAATAGACAAAGAGTTTACATGAGATATTACACAAATAATAGTAAATGGAAGACATAAATCATTTACTTTCGCTTCATCACTTATGTATGAGTAACAAATCAGAAATATTGACCCAAATCATTCATGGTCATACTAATGCACAATATGGTTATAATCACAATTATCATACTAGTGACATATGTAAATATGGCTTTTTAACATTGATGTCAATTATTTAACATTGCAAAAATTCCAATGTTTATTTGATTCAAATTTCAGCATGTGTTGCGCTTCAATTTAACCTTATAACAAACATTAGGATAATCTGAAATGACTACAAGTATAGTATCTTCACATGTAATCTTAGCCTGTATTTGACATTTGATTAAACTGAATGAATACCTACTTATGAGTCTCAAAATTTGCAAGTCATGCATTCAAATATGCATGCATGCAACGAATAAATCTAGTATCCGCACATATGAATTGTAGCCTGTGTTTGGCATTTAATTCAACTTAATGGGAGTACTAGCCTTAAAATAAACAATAATTCTGATTTTCAACCACATGAATCGTTGGCCTGTGTTTGGCACGAGACTCATTAAAACATGAATATCATAATATTCAACAATATGAATCATTGGCCTGTGTTTGGCACGAGACTCATCAAAATATGAATATTAACAATAACACAAGTCTAATATCCTACCATATGAAATATGTTGGCATGTGTTTCGCACAAATATTCAACTAAAAAAGGATCATTAGAGCAAGGTTTTAACACAGTTCTAGATAAAACTTACATGAAATATGGAAAAACTTAAATTTTTCCAAAAAAAAGTTAGCATCATGGAACTGTATGAAATTACTCCAAAAACTCAAATATTCGACGGAATTCAAAAATAATTTTTCTGGAAGTCATAAACATTATTTATGTAAAATCAATGCCCCAAAAATATTATACTCAAAACTTAATGTATAATTAATGGTCCAAATATAAATACATACACAATAATCTAATATTTACAATTATAGATTAAGACACTTTTATGTCTTCCCCATCCAACATCATATAAATATTATTGTCGAAACATCAATTCATAATTACATTGGGACCTTTGGGCTACCAATTATAGATTATGCACAATAACCTAATATATCGAAATGCTATTGTCAAACATATACATCTAATATTCAAAATTTTATATTGAACCCTTTCATCAATACAAAATAATACATAACATGAATATTAGAACAACCATGAACATAAAGAAAAAAACATCCCCCGTGGTGAAAAAAAATACATAATATTTGGAAAAAATCGTAATTTTTGCCAAAAATAGAAAATTTGAGTTAGAACCACAGAGATGTAGATAATTACTCCAGGATCTCAAAACAATTTGCGAAATTCAAAAATCAATTTTCTGGAGTGAGATATTGATGTCAACATTATTACCAAAAACGCAATTTTAAGGGTTTTAACGACGTCAAAACACAAAAGTAAGGTGGTGCCCATTGTTTACAATCGGTTTTGTTTATTTCGACGTTTCCAGTCGACCATGTTAGTTTCGTAAAATTCCGAGCAAGTTTTGACCTTTCATTTTCACCAGTGAGTATTGGCGACAGAAGAAAAAAAAACGTCACAGAAAATCTCAGACACACTCTAAGAGCAGATTTAATGACAGAAATAAGACGTCGCAGAAGGTCTCAGGCACAAAAGCAATTTAATGACATAAATAAAAATGTCGCAGAAAGTCTCAGGCACATATTTCATTATAGACGAACATCAATACGGAAAATCATGAGATCTTAAACTTTAGCTCTAATACCACATGTAAAATCATTTTTAAGAGCACCCTAATATTAATCATGAACACATTAATATGATTAATGTTTAACATACAATTGTTCTTAATAAAAGGATCTTAGATCTTCATGTTTTCACAAAATACGTCTAAACGATATAAAATAAGACTTACCTTGGTCCAATGCATTGATCAATCTTGATTAATTGCTCCATCAATCTCCATTCTTGAAAGAATTACACTCAAAATAGAATCTCGGAATTTCTCTCCCGCCTCAGAAATAGTGTGTTATGAGATAATCCCGGATGGTGTAGGGCTCCTCTATTTATAAGGGGAAGAGGGCCGGAATCCTAGTCAAGGTGGGACTCTTTCAAGTCTCCCACTAATGCCACTAACCATCATGTGACTAACGGATAAGGTTTACCCAAATCTGTTAATATCTTTATTTATCACATTCCTAATTAATTATCTGATATTTATCAAGACCACAATTATGGGAAATTCAGAATTTAATAAAATTGAAATTAAATAATTAATTTCGTTACTTGACATTAATTTTCAACATTCAAACTTCTATATGTTGACGTGTTAGTGCACAATGTATTAGTTTGATATAACTTATAAGCATTGAGCTTCTTCCTTGTATTTAGATGTTAGTTTATTCAACCTAGTTGGTGCACATGTCTGCACGTGTTACCAATGTCAGAAGGTAAGTACGTGTCTGAGGTGTATAAATGATCATGAATTATAAATAGGGTCGCTCTATTCCCACTCCAAAACCATCTGACCCCACTCCACCTTTACACCAAATGACTATAATACCCTCAAATTTTACTATCTCTTTTTCTTTCATTCAAAACACATTTTACCACCAACTAAAACAAATCCATTTGATAAAAATCAAAATTTTATATTTTCAATAAAAAAACTGTTTTTTTTATTAAAAAAAATATTCATAATAAGATTTTATTTTAAAAATATTTTTTACACTTTTTATAACTGTTTAAAAAAACATTTCAGTTGTTTTAAAAAAGTAAATCTTATCTATTTTTTTTTATGAAAAACTATTTATAAAACTTAAAATTTGTTCCCTTAAAAAACTATTTTCTTAAAAATATGTTTATTTTATTTACAAATTTTATTTTTGGTTAAAAACTGTTTTTTTTGTACTATTTAAAAAATAATCTTTTTACTACTTAAAAAAAAGGGTCCGCATCAGCGCATATGTACAGGGGGTCCGACCACCTATACATACCGCTGGCGCGGACCATTTTTCGTATATGTTGGTACGCGCCGGAGGTATATATAAGTGATTGGATCGCCTATATAGAAACTGTTTTAGAGATTAAAATAGTACTAGAGCGACTCAATTATTACAAAAATAAATTGTTTTTAGCTATTAAAATAGCCTTTTATATATATATAAATTTTTTTTGGTTAAAAATAGTTTTTTTGTATTTTTTTATAAATAACTTTTTTACTATTGAAAAAAAAATAGTTCGCGCCAGCGGGTAGGTATAGGCGATCCGACCCCCCATACATACAGCTGGCGCTGACCATTTTTTCATATATATACGTCCGCGCCAGCGGTATGTATAAGGTGGTTGGACTGCCTATACATACCACTGACGCGGACCATTTTATTTTAAAATTGTAAAAAAATTATTTTTAAAATAATACAAAAAGATTATTTTTAAAATAGTACAAAAAACAGTGTTTTCTACTACATAAAAGTGTTTTTTTTTACTCTTTTGAAAATAATCTTTTTACTATTTAAAAAAAATGGTCCACGCCAGTGATATGTACAATCACCTACATATGTACAACCACCTACAATGGTCCGTGCCAAAGATTTTTTTAAATAGCACAAAAAACTGTTTTTAACCAAAAATAAAATTTGCAAGCAAAATAAACACATTTTTAAGAAAACTGTTTTTTTAGGGAACAAATTTTATGTTTTATAAACAGTTTTTTAATAAAAAAAAAATAGATAAGATTTACATTTTTAAAATAATCGAAATGTTTTTTAAACAGTTATAAAAAGTGTAAAAAAATATTTCTAAAATAGAAACTTATTAAGAACATTTTTTTTAATAAAAAAAGTTTATTATATTAATTAGTGTAAAGGTGGAGTGGGGATAAAAATGATAATGTTTAAGGATATTATAGTCATTTAATGTAAAGGTGGAGTGGGATTAAATGATTTTGGAGTGGGGATAGAGGGATCCTTATAAATATTGTGCACTATATGAAATGATTAGAAGTGAATAAATGATAAGAAAAATTAGTAAGGTATAGGTAGTATTAAAAAAAAATCCCGTGAAACTTCCAATTGAGGTGATGCTTAAAGAAAATAAATGTTTATGGGGGAAACATTACGTAACACGTATTAAGTATTAGTGTAACATGTATTCAACCATCTTGTTTTCAATACTCCTATCCAGAGATAAATGGGCTGTTGTGGGATGGGCGGGTGTTCCCACTTGGTCATTAGGGAAGTCAAGAGGGGCAGGGTTTAGATGAAGTTGAGATAGAGTAGGGTTGGTAAATTAGGTATTTGGGGTTGTGGATCTCTCCCATTTTCTCATTCTGCTTCCTTTTGTTTTATTTTGTTCTCTTATTAGTTAATCAGTTGGTTGTAAGGAACTTAGTAACTTTAATTTACAAGATCTGGGGCATTTTTTCAATTCCAAGTTCTTTGTATCTGGAGCATTCAAGTATTAAAAATCAACTGTTGGACTTAAACTCAGGGAAACCACCTTCTCAATTTCCATCATAACTTTAAAGTCAAAATTATGTTGGATCCTACTATCCCATAGTGATGAGTACTTTACTAATTGGTTTGCTACTTTCTTATTAGTTATTTTATTATTTTGTTTTATTTTTTGTGTGCACGCGCTTCCTTTTGTTATTTTTTTGGTGAATGTGTTTGGTTTACAATTTGTGGGTTTTGTATTTATATTATTTCATGTAGTGATGTCCACACAAGTTTTGATTGTTAGGGAGAAATTTTTGGGTTCTTATTATATTTGGTTCAGTTTTAGGGCATTTTGTTTATCTTTTTTATTTTTAGTTTGGGTTCTTGGGCTTCTTAGTTTAGATTCAATTTTGAGATCTTACTATCATATATTTAGATGTAGTTGACACGTTGACAATCCTCCAAATGTCAAATCAATTTTTTTTCACAATTTGGAATTATCTTAAATAAGAACAACCACGTGTCACCATCTCTAACTCGACCATGCCCAGTGGTTTACAAGAACAACCATGTATCATGATCTCAAACTTGACAATACCCAAGTGTTTACTTTTGAAATGCAACAAGGTAATCATCGTAAAAAAGTCTTGAGAAACCACCTTGAGTTATTTATCCTCGTATACAAAAACCTAGTGGATGGTTTTGATTCATTTTATTTAGAAGAATAATATTCCTTAAATATAATTGTGATCTATCAGTTGCAATTCAAAAGATCAAACATGTTGGCATCATGTAATTGCTAGGAACATGTTGGCATCATGCAATTATTAGGAACACGTGTACAACTAATTTGTCTTTGGTGTACACTTTTCACGTTGAAGATATATTATTTAGCATATTTGACATTGGTGCATACGTGAGTTTTTGTTTCCAAAAATCTACGTACTTCAAAATATTTAACTCTAATTTGTCCCTGGCATGTTTTTTTTTTGGAGGACATTATGAAACAAATTTGTCTTCATTGTTTTGATGGTTAATCATATCATAAATTGTTATTGGTTAATTTTCCTTAACCCTTTTTATTCATTGGAATCATACTCTTTGTTGGTGTTTTTTTTCCGTGCAAGTAAATTGCTTTCCCAAATTGGCGGTAGCTTTTCATTATAACACGAAATGTGTGAACCGATTTGTTTGGATTTGACAAACTTATATTTTGCAATTAATTCTCAAAATATGAGAACGAAATAGATCGGTATTTACTGTAACTCAATAATAATTCCCCCAATGCTATGCCCCTTTTGATAGTAGACTTGGGTTTTAAATTTAGATATTACTGTTTTTGTCTATTTTATCATATACACTTTTCTAAATGCCCAGATTTTCAGTGTCTCTTGAGGCAACAAAAACCTATTATTTATGCTTTTATAATTGATTTATTAAATAATGTATGTACATGAATAATATATATTTTTTAATAACTAAAATGCGTTATGACCCGTGCATCGCCCACGTTTCCAGTAGTTTTAGTATATGTGAATGTTTTTTTTGTGACTAATTTTGTTATATAATTAGTTTTGATTTTGGGTCGAATGATTCATTGTGAGTACTATGTGAGATTTATATTATGAATTTTGAGTATTTAATCCTTTATAACTTGTTCAACAATAGCTTAGTTGATATGACTGTTTCCAATCATATCATATGTATCAGTAGGTAGTATCATACCACGGTCAAGTTAAGTGCTATACTAAACATTCATATTTATGCGTTGGATAAGGGCCGCCTCTATTTTTAGTATAAGCAGCAAGGTTCTAAAAAGTGCGGCTAGGTGCGCAAGGCGGGCGTGAGATGGGTGCCTATGACTAGGAGTCACCTAGACCTTTTTTTATTTATTTATGTTTTTCTAAAACAAACCAATTATACATTCACATTTAAATTACTAATAATTAATTTTGATTTACTTCCTACATTACTAATGTTTCTATAAATTCCCATACATTAATAGAAGACATTTCTAATCAAAGTTCATTTTAATATACAAAATAGTAATAAACTAATTAATCACAACATTAATAAGTATAATAATTATATCCAACTTAATATACACGTGAAAATCGATAACAATACTTTAAAGCCAACATTTTTAACATCACTAACATTCCTTTGAAGTCTCATACACAAGACAAAGAATAGAAGTATTTCACACAACAATCTTTTGTGCAATTAATATTTGATTTCTAAAACAAAGAAAATGAGTATTACACATAGAAAAATAATGCTATTATAGATATAATATTGAGGAACATAAACACGCGAAAAAATGCTATTGTAATCAATGCATATAATAATAATAATAATAATAATAATAATAATAATAATAATAATAATAATAATAATAATAATAATAATAATAATAATAATAATAATAATAATAATAATAATAATAATAATAATAATAATAATCCCAAAATTGAGGGTTAATTGTGTTTGCCAAAACACCAAATGATTTTTTTTCTTCCTTTCAAAGCCCCTATATTGTTAATAATGAAATAGGGGAGGGTGAACAATTGTAATTAAGTAAGCATTTAAAGTTGTATCATATTGCTTTTTTTTTTCTTGCTCTCTTTTTATTCAATAAAAAATTTGGTTATACAAAAACTTATAAATTTTGTAGGTACTATGCATGAAATTGGTTTAAGTACTCTTTATAGTTTGTTATGAATGAGAAGGAAGCGTGGCATAGAGTTCCAACAATAAGGGTGTGTTTGATTGCAAACATGGAAAATGCGAGAAAAATAGTTCATTTATATGAGAAGTTGGAACATGAGTGGAAAAAATGAGTTTTTGGTCTTACTTTTTCTATTTTCCATGGAAATCAATTCTTTGGTAGGTAGATAAGAAATATTTTCCAATAAAAATGAGGTTTGAGATGGAGCACTTGTTAGTGAATGGTGGTTATTCTTATATAAACTCTTTGCAATCAAGGTACTACAAGGGAAAAATCTAAGTCCAAACAACTATTTTTCATGAATTTTTTTTCCATGTCAATCAAACACATCCTAAGGGAATATATCACGGGCTTGGATGATTTTGTTTTTGGAGTGCACGAAATGAATGAATGTTTGGTAGGTGTTGTAGTTTGTGTCTAGGTAACTTAGGTGTTATGGTTGGAAGAATGTTGCAAAGAAAAAATAATTTTCAACTAAACTCGGCTCTAATAAAAACTCTTTTACTACATACATCTAGTGGGGAGCTATAAGAATAAGAACGCCATATACACAGTATAAATTAAAAGCTTTTTTTTTACCACATTGAGTTACTCGTAAAAATTGAGTTGCCCACAAGACCCTTATTTAACCACATATTCTTATCCAAGCATAAAATAAACAACCAATGTGAATTGATTAAGAAAGCGCATAAAGCCATAAATTAACCAAAAAAAGTCAAATTTTAACTGCTAACTAAAAAGGCAGTTGTTAACACCATAAAATATGGTTTGAAAAGTTGTTAAAAGTGTGAGTTAGTTCACATCCTACAATCAAGCTCTTATGCAAACCTTTTACACTTGAGAGGATTTAGTTAAAAGACAAAAGTGAATAACATAGAAATAAAAGTATAAGTGGTTGGGTAAAACATTGTTGACGACGTAGTTCAGTTGTAGACAATTATAACAATGAGTCAAATCGAAAAATGGGACTATCTGATGAACACCCAAAGAATAACTAGATATTAAAAGAAAATAAATGAAGTTATTTAATGAACCATTGTTAGATATAGATAACATATTATAGATATGTTTGTCACGATTGTACCATAAGTGATTAAATCAATGCTTCATAGGCATGGCCGGCCCTGGCCATGTGCCAAATGGGCTATGGCACATGGACCATTTTAGAGTATGCACTTATATATGTATATTATAGGAGTTCAAAAATATTTTATGTGTATTAAAAATGTCAATTTTTAAAATAAGTTTAATTTTTTAGGGGGCCATTTTTTTAACTATCCAAAAACAATTTGTACAAAGAATGATTCAACTACCCAAAGATCTCACCCAACTAAAATGGGCCCCTAAAAAATAAGTTTAATTTTTTAGGGGCCCATTTTAGGTATTTAATATCTTTGTTTAATATTTTTTTAAAAGGGTCCTAAATTGATTTTCGCACAAGGCATTCCCAATCTTAGGACCGGCGCTGTTCATAGGTATAAAATTAACGTATCTATATAGTAAGACATATATAACGTATAAATATACTTATGTATCTTAATGCGTATGTGGGCAAGACAGTACAAATAAAATCAATGCTTCATAAATGTGTATATTAACGTATTTAATATTAGATATAGATAATGTATAGATATACTAATGTATCTTTATATATTTATTTAAAAAAGTCTTATTATTTGAAAAAAAATGTTCAAAGTGGTTAGTTAACGGTTACCGTGAGTTACGGACACTAACCAACTAATACGAAAATTGACACGCTCCAACTAACTAATGCAAAAATTAATAGACCCCAACACACGAATAATAAGAATTATTGGACAACACTAAATGACCCTTTATTTATTTAGGCTAACTAAACTTGATTCTACTATGTTAAATAATTTTAAGGTCTAATTACACTTGGACCCTCTCAACTTTTCCCCTACTAACACTTTACCTCACGTTCTTTGATTTTTTCAAATCCCACCATATAGTTTCACTGACAGTTCAAATTGTCCAAAAACGTGACATCCGTTTATTTTTTGGCGAGAGATTGCTCACGTGAGTTGCACCTGGGTTTTAAGTGAGGGTATGTTCGTCATTTTAGGGGTAAATGAAAGGTTTTGATAGTTTCTCTTGTAAAAACCAAATATGCAAGAAAAAAAAATAGAGCTTGAAGGAGAGAAAGAGACGAAGAAGAAGAAGGAAGAAAGAAGAATGAAGAAAAAGGGAAGAAACTCACCATGGAAGGAATATGCTACTGCGGTAATGCGATTGTGATTCATACATCTTGGACGGATTTCAACTCGGGAATGAGGTTTTATTCTTGTTCATTTGGTGGCTACTTTATGTGGAAAGATCCTACAACGTGTCCAAGTATCAATAACATTATTCCTGGTCTTCTTCGACGGATTCGATCTCTTGAGGTTGAAAGCTTTACTACATGGGTTGGGTATTTTGTATGTTGTTGATGTTTGTTTTATGTATTATTAAGTGGGGTAATACTAAAAATATAAAAACCAAATTGGAACTCATGTAATATGTTTTGGATGTACTAAACAAGCTATGCATCAATGGAATGAAATTTATGTAGTAATGTTGTTTATGCATCAATGTTGTTTGCAAACATAAGTTGACTAGCCTTAAAGTCCTAACAATAAAGGGTTGATTGCCAACATAAAGTTACCAAAATCACTACCATTATTAGTGAACCCCAACCTAACCAAAAAAATAGGACCAATGTGCAAACATTTCTTAAAGTTCACAAAACAACAAAAACCAAAAGGAAATTGCATAGAAATCTATAATCCATGTTGTTCATGTGCAACTCACATGACGAACATACCCCTAAAACGACGAACTTACCCTCACTTAAAATCCATGTGCAACTCACGTGAGCAATATCCCGCCAAAAAATAAACGGCCGTCACATTTTTGGGCTATTTGAACTGTCAGTGAAACTATAGGGTAGGATTTGATAAAATTGTAAGAACGAGAGGTGAAATGTTAGTAGGGGAAAAGTTCAGGGGGGCAAGTGTAATTAACCCTACTTTTAATATCATAAATTTTTTGTAATGCAAATATTTATTAAGGCTCCGTTTGATTGCCCTATTTATAAATTGTTCCATTGACAAATTTACTCACTGGTGTTTGGTCTAATTAATGAAATGGTCCTTTTCCCATTTTAGCGCTTATGTAAAATTTGAAATTTGAGCATTTCACAAAAAAAACGTGAAATGCATCAATTTGAAATAGGAGCCATAGGAAGTTTATCCCCCTTTCCCTCTCTCTCAAATAATTTTTAACTTTTTTTTCATTGAACCTTAACATCAATTTTAGATTACTAAACATCACCTAAAATTTGATTTAAACTCATTTCAAATCCATTCATTTACAATTCACTAATTCACAATGAATAAATTTACATAATCAAACAATTTGCGCAATTAAACGTGGCCTAAATAATTATTCACAAATGAGAAAAATCAAATATTTAATTATTAAATTACAATTCTACCCATATTTTTCAATAATTCACCCCATCGTTCGAAAAACTTATTCACGAGTGTTATAGTGTGGAGAAAGAAAAAGTAGCCACCGAGGCATTATTCATCGAATCTTGAGAGTCCAAACTGGCGTATCATCATGGATGGTTGTGAACTTCAAAAGCAAAAGTGACCATATGAAACACATCTTGTTGGATATTGAAATCAAGTAATCTAGAATATGTTGTGGTATAATCATCTTCGTTTCACTAATCTCTTTTTTGACACTCTTTAAATCTTTCTATCTTGTGGGACTATTTAATGGTTTTATTTGAATCTTTAGGCTTAATGTGCGGTGCTGCTTTAAATTTAAGTTTAGTTGAAGTTTAAACTTCTTTAATCTTTTCATTCACACATGCTTCTTTTAATTGTTTACAAATATCTGCATCAGTGTCTTCACTCTTGAAATCTTTTAGCATGTTGTGTAAAGTGTTAATTAGGGGTCATATTCTATTTTTTAATTTGTAGACTTGCTCCGATTTTATCAATTATGTTATGTGTTTCCTCATGATCTTGGACAAAATATTCGACTTCAAATTTACATTCACCTATGGAACCATAATGAAAAGCTTAACCTAGCCAACCAACTCAGTCTGAAAAAGGATTTAACAGGACTTGAGAGTTGTTGTAGAGCACTCAATTTCTCCCTTTATTTTCTTGTGGACTATGGGAGGATATTTTTCCATTTTGACTGTGTTGAAGGGAGGAATAGAATCTAACTATGAAATATGGGCTGACTAGTTTTAACCAAGGGTTTGTTGAGTTGGGCATCATTCTTGCGGGTAGCATGGCCTAATAGCTATGTAGCATGGACACGCGTGTTGCGTCCGATACAACATGGACATGCTGACACGAAAAATCCAAAAAAATCCGAATACGACGTCAAATAAATATTTTTTATGTATAAAAAATATTATATATCACATTAAAACTAATCTCATACTAAGAGCACCCCCCCCCCCCCCCCCTGTGGTAAAAAAACATAGAAACCATTAAGACTACTAAATCCATTATAAACATTAAATTAACATAATAGGTGCCCTATTTATTCTAAAAACGGAGAATAACATATGTTAATTTTAAAAGAGATGAGTTGTATAAGAAAAACAGTTGCAAGTCTGAACAAAAAATAAATAAATAAATTAAGTTGTAACTGTAAGTTATAAGAGAAAGGGTTGATTGGTTTTTTGTGTAGTGAGAGAGAGAGAGTAGCTATACGAAAGTAAAATAGAGGCTGGTGACTTATGGTGTGGAGAAAGTAAAGGAAGTAAATAAAAAACGAAAAAGAAAGATTTAAAAAGTTACCTAATGTCTACCGGTGATGACTGTGAGCGGGAAGGCTATCGTAGAAGACTTCCAATGAGGATGGTGAGCAGGGAGGCTACTGCTATGAGCAGAAGACGTTGCCGTTGGTGTGGAGAGAAAAATCTAAGTTGGTTTGGTTGTGAGATGTTTGAGTGAGCGAGAGGTTGAAATGGGTTAAACCAAGTTAAGTTTTTAAAATAACAAACTTACCCTAATTTTTTTAGAAGTTAATATCTTTTTTACCCCATTTATTTTTTTAAAATTTTCAATTTTTGCCTACTTTTGTCCATTGTGTGTCCTTATAGTGTCCATTGTGTGTCCTTCTCTTGTCCATTGCGTGACCAACCTTTTTTTAATGCCATTTATGTCCGACATGCCCTTCGAGTGTTTGACACTCGTACGACTCCTCTGGGGAAGTGTCCGTGATTCATAGGGTTATTTTATTGGGCTATAATTTAAAATATATTCAAGTCACAAATTGATCGGCATTGAGAGATTATGGTCTTGGAGCAACAAACATAGAAGAGGATGAGTTGGGACAACTTTGAAATTTTCTGGGTTGAGTTAACCTGGCGAGGATGAGGAGCGTAATTTGGTGAGATAGGGGGGATAGAGATAAGATATGGGAGAGTCTACTTCGATAAAATGGGAAGACACACGTCATGATTGGGACACTATGCTAAAGATTGGATTCGATAGTTGCGATCCAACCCCCTATCTTTGTCAACTTTGAGAGAGAACAATGAACTTATGCCTAATCAGCTAAGCCATGTGTTGTTATTTACAAGTTGATGCCAAACATATCCCCAAAGAAGAATGGTGCAATTCACCAATCCTAATATTGGATCACCAGCGGGCCGATTCGACCCAAACTGGCCTCGTATTAGGTTAAGTGCGAAATGTGGTCTAATCTAGTTTGGCTTCTACTTTATTTTAACTTTTTTACCATGAGAGAGTAAGCATGCTACCTTTAATTACACATTATAACAAATTCATTTAATACAAATGTAATCCCCAAAGATCCATTTTGAACAAAGTTATTAATGTTTAAACGGAATACGTACCTTAGTCTATCGAATCTCACACAATGCAATGATGTTCTTGTTGGATTTATAAATGCAAAGAGAACACATTAGACTATGTAATAATACATATTATGACCTAAAATTAATTTTAGCAATTAATTTCATTGAAATATAATTAACAAAATGAACTTCCATGTCCAAATTTTCACCAATTATTAACAACACCATCACCTACAATGTCCAAATTTAAACATAATAATATATTATATATTTTTAGTTTAAAATTATAAAACGGAACCCTATAATAAATTTGCAAAGACATACAAAATGCCATGTGGCACTTTCATATTTCATCTGAATCTATTACACAGTTTTGATCTTTCTCACCCCCTCATATTCTCATTCTGATGCAGGTTATTTACCTCCCCCTCTCTCCCCGTCTTTTGATTTTGTTTCTTCTCCCCCATTCAACCTTCCTCTTCCTCTCTTATATTACCTCAATCGTATCCTTTTATGACATAACCATTTCTTCCCCCCTCAAAACAGTTTCATCTATTTCAAACCCCCGAATTTCTCTCCAGATTTACACTCAACCCTTACCCTTAACTCATGGAAGCCAACTTTGTGTGGGTTTGAATTTGAGCATCGCATTCAATGAGCATAAGGTTTGATTTAGAATACATAAGGTTTGATTTCGAAGATGAATTTTGATTTTTGAGAAAACACAAAATGAGGTTGAGGGTTCGATTTGGATATGTAATTAGGTTTAAGGTTGTGATTTGATTTCATTAAGGCTCTATTGTGGTTTCAAACAAGGATTGATTTAATTCAATTCGGGGTTTGTTTATGAAATCAATTTATGAGATTTTAGTTTTGTTAATGTTATATTTTATTGATTTTAGTTTTTTGACTTAGTCTTGGATTTTATTGGTGGCTGAAATGTCGACTTTTTTTTTGCAATTTATATCTTTTTTTGGCCATGGGGGATGGTGGGCATTTCGATTTTGGTTGTGTGTTTCCCGACCTCCATTTTTTTAGTTTCGATTTATGGGTGTTTTGGGTTTTTGTTTTTCATTCTGCTGGTGGACCTATGGTGGAGGAGGTGGAGTTGCTAGTGGTGTTACATGTTCTTACCCATGCCTTCTTATCTTCAACGAGATACTCTTTTGAATGCAATATTCATTTCAATGGATAAGTGAAGGTTAAGATATTGGGTCCATTAAAGATTCTGTAACTTCATTTTAATTTGTTATGTTTTTAATATATAACATATGTAGCCATGCATACATGTTTTTATTCTTATATGAATGTCTGTTATGATTTGTTTATTTTCCTCTTAGATTGATTGGGGTTTTTATTCATTATTTGTTAAATGTATTTATGATAATTTGTATTCCTTTTAAGGTTTAATGGATAGTTGTAAGATTAATTTATGTCACATGTTACAAAATGTCTATTTTATATATAATAGTAAGGTTTAAGGGATTAGTTGTAAGATTCATTTCAGACACATGTAAATAAAATGGATATTGTATATATATATTTTCTTTTCAAGCATGACTTTACTATTTTTTTAATTTTTTTGTTTTCTTGATTAGTTTGATCGATTTTTTACTCTCTTTATGACAATTTGGAATTTATTTTAGAAATAAGGTGCTTTCAACCTCATCCACTTGCTCTCTTTATTCGTTCATGTATACCCATGCAATTTATTTCCTCATCCACTTGCTCTTTTTATTCATGTATACCCATACAATTTATTTTTACTAAGTGTAAGATTGATTATGTTCACCAAATTTATTTTAAATCTTAACTATATTATTATAAGGCTTAGGATTCTTCACCATGGATTATAAATATGTAAATTTAGCCATCCTGACAAATAATCTTAGTATCCAATATTTTATTTTATACTTAGTGTATATGTAAATAATCACAATTATTGATTCTAATAGCAAATAATATCACGACACACATAGTTTATGTGGTTAGACAACTGAAAGTACCTTACAAAGTCGTTTAACACAATTTAAAACAGTCTATAAGGTTCCGAAGTTGTTTACTGAGGAAACTCTTTTAGAAAACAAACTATTAACACAAGATGTGTTTAAAAAATATTATGATCGAGTTATTTCAGATACTAGTCAATAAGTTTTGAAAAATAAAACTAATTTTAGTTAACACAGCAGTAAAGAAGTAATGATAAGAGATTTAACAAACACGCACATGAGATAGAGATATTAACATGGTAAAACCCCACACAAACGGGAAAACATCCACCGAGGTCTCTACACCTCAAAAAGAAAAATCCACTATAATGAGTTTAGGTTAAAAGTAAGCAACGAAACTTAAACAGAGAAAAATAGAACGAAATCTAAGTTAAGAAGTTATACCATCTCCATTAGGTAACTCCAACTGTTAAGGCTCTGATTTGGTTCCTTGTCGTTCTACAGCTTGTATCCTTAATCTCCTTCTTTACGTCGACTCTATGTGGTCAAAATCTCTTTACCAACACACTTTCTAAGTGATGTTGTGTGAAAGTGTTGTGAGTGATGTGCCTAACACATGCATGTACTCACACACGCTTATACAAATAGTTCCTATGAATTACAGAATTATATAAGTATGAAATGCAAAAATTTCACACTACTGAAATTAGGTTTAGTTCTCGAAAATGAGGAATTTGAATAAAAGTGAGAAAAGCCAATTCGTGGATTAATTGATTTAAGGAGTCGTTATTGTTTAATGATGTATTTGGTGATTATAAATTGCTGGAAACATGCATTAATCATTGGGTATGTTTGGGTTGATTTTTGAGATAAATCCATGGAGGTTTGGGTGAATAAAAATAGATGAAAACGATTGGGGAAGATGAAGTTTGCTAGAATTAAAACTACATCATTTTGATTGACAGGAAAACTGGTTCACCCCCTGGATGAATCGGTTCGGTGTGCCTGCTTGTTCAAAACATGGAATTGTAGGTCTTTTCGTTACGATTACATGGGCGCCGACCTCGTATATTTTTGATTTTTTTTAATTAGTTAGGAATTTATTATGGAAGGGTGTCCAAGACTAAAATCTTGGTGGAAAATCAAATTTGGATTATTTAGGGATGTCCATAGATGAGTGTAGGACTCTAGAAAATATTAAGGAACATTATTTTTACCTTGAAATTAGATGGGAATGAATTCGGGGTATGGATTTTGGAGTGTTTAGGATGAACAACACTCGAAAATGTATGAACGGATTCAAATGGAAATTTCGAATGAAATTAGGATACGAGCTAGATTGAGATGTGCTTAGTATATTGAATAAAAATACGTTGTGATATATATAAATGTGAGTTAATACTTATGGAATTAAGATTTGGGAAATAGACTTGGAGATTGGGATAGTGATACGGGAGTTAGGCACGGGTTAGTCGGATTTGATTATATATATATAACATACCCCTCTAGTGCTATCATCGGAGGTTGCGCGATGTGGGTTAATTCCAAAGCTAGTGAATGCAGAGAGTGCATAGTCCCCAGGTCATATTGTTCGGTATTTTTATGGTGTGATTTATTTTCGGGTTGAGACGTTTTGGGTATAATTCGGTCTCATTCTCGAGGAAATATAATCGCTTCCACTACGTTTGCGATATTTTTACCAAAGTTCGGTGTGAGTTAGTTCGACTTGTGCTAACCGGGTTAGAGGGAGCATACGTGAGATATGATAGCATTGTAGAGACAAGCATCTGGTGAGTTATTACTCGAGAGGATGGTTACTATACGCGACATATATGTGAATGTTGTAGTATACTAGTACGTATATAATACGAGTAAATAATTATATACGTGATAAATACATAAAGTGTGAATGTATTTCAGATATATCTACTATCAAGGAAGTGTATCATCATGAGGATATAAGACTTACCTTTGGTCTTAGCTTCTACCTTTGCATCTGAATTCTTCTTAGCTGCCATAGCTTCCTCTGCATTCATAATCTTAGCTGCTTTGGCTATTAATTCAGCCGTTTTCTTCGAAGGATCTTTGGCCAAAGTATAGTACAGCTTGTCCGGAAGTAGTCCACTCATGAGGGCTATGATTACAATCTTCTCTTAATAATCAATAACTTCTAATTTCTCGTTGTTAAAACAAGTGATATAATCCCGGGTACTTTCCCCTACTTTTTGCCTCACAATAAGCAAGTGAGCTACTCACTTTATCAGTTTGGCTCCAAAGAAGAAATTTCTAATTAACAACTCGACAAGTTGCTGGAAGTTAGAGATTTGTCCCCGAGGAAGACTATTATACCAAATTTGAGTAGATTCAGTGATTGTTCCTGAGAAGGCCCTGCATCTCATATCATCAGGAACAACATAGATATCGGTTGTAGCTTGATATTGTTCTATATGAAGAACCGAATCAATTTTTCCATCATACTTGGGAGTAACTACAGGAGCTTTGAACTTGGCTGGTGTGGGGAAATCCACAATAGCTTGCACGAAAGGAGATCCTTTGACAAAACTTCTTTGGAGAGGGTTCTTGGCTTTAGCCATTTCTCCCAACCTATCCTCCAAACATTGAATAGAACCCTTCCAAGCGTCATTTCTAGCGCCCGACCTATTGGTGGGAGCTTCCTCATTGCGAGCAACTGATCGTGCTGATCTTTCTTCTTGGGAGTTTTCCCCTTGATTGGAGTGAATGGTTTGCCTGACATCTGGTCGAGATTGAGCTGAACCTTATCTTAGATTGGTTGGTCATCGAGTATCTTTCGATACAACCATATGGAAATTTCTATTTCCCCTGGGTCCCAAACAATCAAAAGGAGAGGCTCTACTCAACCTTTCTAAAGCTTTTAATCATTTTGGAGTAAGATGTGTCCATTCACAAGAATCATGAATCCTCATGGAAGAAGTTGCTCTAAACTTGAGGTTGCCTCATGTCAAACTTCAGCTGGAGTGTCATGTCATAATTAATGAATGGATTTGCGAAGGTTCATAAGATGGCTCTCTATCCCGTTTTGAATGATGGTGCATCCATTACTTTTAATGCACCCAAGCCTATTTCCACTTTGGTGAGTGATTCTTATGGGTGTCCGTCTAGGAAAACTAACCCTAAATTTTTGGATAAATTACTTCCTATACCGGTTTATGTTTTCTCCCGTTGCAACAAGAAAGGACACCTTAAGGAATTTTGTTTCAGGTTGGGGTATGATCATTCACACTCACCCACACATGACACTTTGCTCGCACATAATGATACAGAGTTTGCACATATTCGCGAGCAAATCAAGTTTTTGGTCAAGACTACACATGACTTAATGGAGTTGGTTCAAAAGATGTCACCATCTTTGGAGAACTCCACCGCACTTTCCGATTGAGATCGAGACACGTTTTCTAGCATAGGGCATTTTTACATGATGACACTTTTGCCTATTGCTAGCGCGTACCATTTTTTTATAGTTTTTTTATTTTTCTTATTTTTGGTACTATTTTAGCACTGTTTAGCACTATCTGCCCATTCCAGGAACTGTTTATGAGAAATTTTCTCACTGGACGAAACTGTATGACATTCTGAGAAATCTGGGAAGTTTCTGTTTTCTCTTTCAAACGAGATTGCAGCTCGCTCAAATGAGATCGCCTATCGTTCGAACGACATGGCATCTCGTTCGAACGACCCCTGGAATTTTTTCTATAGCTCCTGTTTATTCTGATTATATATATTTGGTACTGTTGGGTTGTTTCTGAACAGTGTTTGAAAAATACAAAAAGATTTTCTATTTTAAAAAAATAAAATAAAAATCCAAAAAGAGTTTTGTATTTTGTTTACACCTTTTGTGAATACACATTTAGGATGACCAAGTTACAATATCGTGTCATATCCATGTGACTATTTGATAGTGTTTTAATACAATAAATTATGTCATTCACGTGCTTTGCAAAGTTTTGGAGTCTTTGAGATGCTATAGTGTTACTACCTACATATTTGAATACTTTTGTCCTTTATTGCACACGAGCGCGGGTTTATTTGACGTTTGTTCTTGTCAATCACATGTTGGTTACGTGTTTTCATCTCAATTCTGTCTATTAAGACAAACCAAATGCGATAAAACAAGATAATAAAAGGTGTGCATATTTTTACCATTTGCCGTAAAATTTGTGTGAATTTTGAAAAACGGAAAAAGGTCTGCAAAAGTTTTTTTTTACTTTGCGATAAAGCCACGGTTTAAAAGAACATAAAAATTGAGGCATTTTATTATCCGGGGTCTAATGAGGTTTAAAAGAGTCTGAAATAATTGCATATATATGGGCCAATAAGATTATTCACCAATTCTCCAATGTTTGAGAATTTAGATCACCTCAAAAAGTTAAAATATATATGAGGGAGTTTGGTTGGAGATTTAAAATGGCATTGCACGTCCTTAAAAAGTCTTTAAAAGCATGAAAAAGTTTTAAGACGTTATTGGTGTGAAAATCATGTTGACTTTGATTGTTTGATTTTGAATTAAGACGATGTCATCTAAATTCAAGATTTTTATATTTAAGGACCAATTTGATGTTCATTCCTTAGGAGTACATTTATGCATCTTGCACATATGATATGATTGAGTTTTATTTCCTATCGAATTTATCACACACTATCATTCCGTATCCACGATTTGGTTATCTTAATGTTAATTCACGGTGTGTGATTTTGTAACATCATTATTAGTTTTTAATAAAAAAATTGAAAAATTAAAAAATAGTTTGTCTAATTTATTTCATGAGCCACCCCGATTTGCACTGACTTAATTTGTTCTTTTCCTGTCTATTTCGGACAAATAAAAAGGGGGAGAACGAATTATGATATTATGGGGGAGTATTTAGTATTAGGGAGATTTGATTATTATTCTTACATGTTTATGTTTTTTAAATCATTTCAAACTCAATTACGTCGCGTGGTTTTTGCTTTTGTCTCATGTGTGTAGGTACAATTGAAGATTTCGGAAGTGCACATCCTGATGAGAAAATAATGGAGATTTGAAAAGTTAACTGTTGAAGACATGTTTGAAAAGTTTGAAGACATGTTCATTTTTATCTTTCCATTTTATTTTTCGGGAGGGTAGATTTGTAAAGGTGTTTTATTTATTGATAATTCGGATAGTTTTTATTGTGTACCGGCATAGACATAGGGGGGATTTGTAAGGACGTAGTCCGTCACATTCAGTATGTCGTATACCACTACAAGTTTGTCAAGGAATTAAAAAGCGCAAATCTACAATCGACAATCCAAATTTTAAGTCAACTTTAACAATCATGCCCAACAAGGACGGATTTGGTAAATGTGTTTAAGTTCCATTTACAATTTGCATAAAAGTGTTGGTATTTGTTTTATAAAAATTTAAATATTTTTCCCTTTATGAAAAATTATTTTTGAATTATTTTAAATGGTTTTTATTTTTCAAAAACATTTTTAATCATAAAAGCTTTTTTGATAACTGTTCCAATATTTGTAAGAGCTTTGGTCTCTAAGTTTCCAAAATTCTTAAAACTCTGTAAAGCGAATCTTGAGTTTTGTGTCGACTCGTTCAAACGATAACATATCTCGTTCGAACAAGAGAGGATTTGGTTCGAACAACATGTCAGTTCATTCGAAGGACATGTCTTTTACTTTGACACGTCACCGCCTTAAAATTCTTATATATAGGGTGACAGTCGTATTGTTTTTCATGTGGAGAAAATTCTGTTTTGATTAGAATACGTTTTTTAGAGTTTTCCTTTTCTCCAACACATTTTTGTGGGTTCAAATTTGTTTTCACAATTCACAAATCCTAGAGAGTTTTTTGTGTAAGTTGTTTTATGGAACCCAAACCTTACTTTGCCTAAAGTTTAACCTTTGTGAGAAGATCTCTACAACTGGAGAGCGGATAGCTATTATGGAGGGATATCCTACAAAGAATCAAGACTGCGTGTTTGGGATGCGTGTCCAATTTGGTACGGCTACGAGTGAGCCACTGATGAGTTCTAGCTGAAGCTTTGAAGGTTTAACACAGACATTGTGCATTACGCTTGAGGGAAGTTGTATGTAAGTCAATGGTAGTGTAACCTTGTCAAAGTACTAATAACTAAAAGGTTTTTCCCTGTCACTTGCTTGCCTATTTTTTATTTACACTTGCATGCACATGGTTTTTTTTTTAATTTGGTTTTGTTAAATCTGTGTTATCTAATTAAATAAGTGAATTTGAAAAGTAAATTGATTGGTATCACAAATCGGGCGCATCGCCGCTTACAGTTGAGAGGTGAGGATCTCAAGTGGGAACACGTGAAAGTAACATGTACATAATACCTGCTGATTATGGATTTTAAATACTTGCTAAAACTTTTTCCAATGTTTTCTTGGGCTCCGACCCATTTTCCAAATCTTTTATTGTAATAACATTTTAGGTGTCTAGCTATAGGGATGCCGAGCTTAGGATTTCATATCAGTTGACGTGATGCAGCTGTTGTGGATGTTGCAGGACCTCGATAGTAGACACCTCCATATTTATTAGTTCTTCTTTATGATTTATCTACTTCATTCAGGCATGTTGCCTACTCTCATTCAAACATTACTTCAGAGATAGTGGATGTGACAACCCGTATATGATTATGATAAATTATATTTAAATCATAATTATCCTATGTGATATGAATAATGTTTTATTAGTATATCTAATGTTAAGTGATTATGGTTAGTATAATTCTACTTTCATAAATCATGAATTGTCGAATTATTTACGAACACAAGATTTGGTTATTTTCGATAGAAATGTTCCTGTTTAAGACTAGTTTTGACCCTTGTAACATTACAATTGACTTGAGGTGAAAACTACATAGTTGTAGATATGTGAGTTAGGGTTGTAACACAACAAACGATGCATCAAACGGATGTTCGAGTAAGAAGTTAGGTCGAAATTACGAGAAGGGGCGAATCTGTCAATTCCCTTAAGTGGTAAATTGTCTTTTATCTAAACCAAATGTTTTAATTTGATTGGATGGATTGGGAGGCAGCCTTGGCCGACTTAAAACTCTCCCTTAACCTTATTTCTTCAGCAAATAAGTCCCTAGGTTCAGTTTGAGGTGATGTTAGCTTGAGGAAAGAGAGGTAGAAGTTAAGGAAGAAAGGGTTAGAAGGAAAATCTAGGAAAACAATTCCAAGAAAATCCTTAAGGTGTTCCCAAGGTAATATTATGTGTTAATATTGTTTTAATCTTCTATTATACTTATTTCAAAGTATATAAATCGTGAAGTATTGATCCAAATTCCATCCTCCTTTGTGATAATATGTATTGGTTTATATGTGAGATAAGTGGTGTTATAGGTCATATTGCTTTGTATTGAAACCCTTGGTATTCAAACTTGCATAACTCTTTGTGTGTTTACTGGAATTACGAAATTCCAATTGGATATGAAAATAGACTCATATATTCATATCATATCCGAAAATCAGAATTTAACTCCTTATGGTTAGGTCTTAGTGATGGTTACAAGTTGGTATATAGTTGCTGTTTGTATATTTCATTTCGGTATGCCCTGAGTTTGGTCAAGCTTTTGAGATAGCAAATGAAGTCCAAATAGTATGAAACTTTAATTATGTACTATTCAGTATGTCTACTGAAATTGTGTTGAAAATCAAGGAAAGTTATGCTGTAGAAAAATTATGAAAATTATTGTAAGTCGAAGGAACAATAGAGGAGTTTGTAGGGCAGATTTCTTATGTTGTAAAGAAATGGCCATAACTTGCCCTAGGAAGCTTGAAAAATTACACCGTCACTTGTAACAGAAAGTATATTCAGATATGTTTTCAGATTGATAAGCTTGGACACCTGTATGTGTACTATTTATGAATATGGGATGGTTAAGCATGGAGAACAATGATTTGAAGCCATATTGGATACCCCATGAAAGAATGTTTTTATCTTCTCCTTCCCAAGGGTATTTTGTGTACATGTTTCATGTGCGTATATATTCAGAAGTATACTTTTATGTTTGCTTGAGTTTAGTTATAAATTCCTTACGAGGTAGTTTATAGGGTTGAATGTTCATGACCTTATCAACATATATACCATCGTTTCGTCTTTACATATGTTTCATGAAATATGACTTGAGTAGAATCATATTGTGGTTGGTTACTTATTTAAAGTTACATAATTATATTAAGATAATACTTATGATTGAGTTTCAATACTGATTTAGTTGGATTAACAGGTGTAAGGTCAAACCAACCAAGTTCAGCTCCACCCGAGGGAAACGCGAATACATAGTTGACAACACAAGGTGAGTGTACTTACTGAGTTGATTTTGGATATGACATATATGTATCATATGTTGAGATTATATGTCTTATTTAAAAGTCATGAGATGTTGATACGTTATGGCTTATTTAAAAGCCAAGAGATGTTGAGATGTTATGGCTTTATAAAAGCCAGGATATGTTGAGTTGCTATGCAATTCAGGAGATGTTAGGTTTTTAAAACCTATGGATATGATTATTGCCTACGGGCAGGAGATGTGGGGTTTATTAACTCCGAATATGTATATGGCCTAATTTGGCACAGAGATGTATATATTAATATGTTGAGATGTTAATATAGTGCTTTTACTATAGATAGTTGTAGTACACTCACTGAGTTTTCAAACTCATGGTTTTATATGTTTACATTTTCAGGTTTTCCAGCTGCCACTGTCAGGTCTAGGAGGTTGAGTAAATAGAAGTAGGGTCTTGTTAGTTTGTTTTACACACTGTACTAGTTGTAATTAAGTAAATGATATATGAGTTCTGGTGATATTATGTCTCCTTAAAACGATTGGATTTGTTTTTATATTCCGCATTTTAACCATGAAGTTGTTTCAATATGTATTACCTAAATAATATATATAAATTATAATTAGGGTTTGTAAACTATTTAGTTAATTATATACTAATGGGGTTAGGGGGTGACAACTTGGTATCAGAGCTTTAGGTCTTTGTATTCTGGGGTTAGAGAGTCTAGATATGGCAGTGGCAGAAATAGTGTCGTGTGGGTCATTTATATTAATTTGTGAGAAATACTAACCATTATGTTAGAAATAAATGTTGTATTCTTGTTTCTATAATTGTGGTTTATGACAGATAGTAAGATATGGAAGGAGCAAATGTTCATGAGAGGGTAGATGAGGAGTCTTCAAATACAGTAAACCAGCAAAATCCAAATAATGTGGAGGGGGCTCCTGAACAACTTACAGATATGCAGAAGATGGCTCGTGCCATGACTTTAATGGCAGAACAACAAAACATGTTTATGGTGCAAATAGCAGAACAACAAGCCAAGTACTTGGAGGAGCAGACTTTGGCAAGAAGAGAAAGGGAAATACAACGAGAGGAGAAGAATACTCTGTACGAGAAGTTTATCAAATTGAACCCTCCAGCATTCTCAGGTTCTGTAGATCCTTTAGAAGTTGAGGCTTGGGTTAGAGACACAGAAACTATCTTCGGGGTGATGAATGTACCTGGCGCGCAGAAGGTGATTTTGGCTACTTTCATGTTAAAGGGAGAAGCTAAATATTGGTGGGAGTCTTCCAAACATTTATTGCTTACTCCGGAGGGAGGTGAGGTAATTAATTGGGATTCTTTTATTAAAGTCTTATATGAAAAGTATTTTCCTCGTATGTATCGGAAGCAAAAGGAGAGAGAATTTTTATCATTGACTCAGGGGAATATGTCGGTCAGGGAGTATGAAACTAAATTTATATCTTTGTCTCGATTTTCATCACGTTTCTTACACAATGAGGAGGATAAATGCACCAGATTTCAGGATGGGTTGAATTTGGTTATCAAGTCTAGACTCACTGCACTTGAAATGGTGGATTATACTTCTTTAGTTAACAAATCTATGATGGTTGAAGGAGATGTTAATGATGCAATAAAGAATAGGGAACAAAGGGGAAAGAGGAGTCGATTTGATCCATATCAGCAAAAGGAAGGCAATACAGAATACTCAAAACAGGGGAGTCAAAGATTTCAGCGCGGTAGAGGGACTGGAAATTATGTTCAGAATAAGACACCAAGCAGTTTTAGGGGTGCAGGATCGATGGGCCAACAGAATAGACAACAGGAGAATGACAATGCGCAGTCTAAGCCTATTACATGCTATTTTTGCAAAGCTGAGGACCATATCAGTCCGGATTATCCCAAGTTAAAGAGGGTAGAGTGTTATCACTGTCATCAAATTGGTCATACCAAAAGGAACTGTCCTATGCTACTGGGAGGGATTCCATCAGCTACTACTAGTCGAGGCTCATCACCTGGAGGCACAGGGAGAGGAGGGGGTAGAGGACAGGTTAGTGGATCCAGGGCTCCGGGAAGGATATTTGCTATGACTTTACAGGATGCTCAGGCTACTCCAGAGGTGGTGACAGGTACATTTTCTGTCATGAACAAACATGCTTACGTGCTTATTGATCCAGGTTCTACTCATTCATTTGTAGCACTGTCATTTACCATGCATTTGGGTAGACCATGTTCTTATCTAGATTGTGGTTTATATATTTCTACACCTATGGGGGATGTGATGCTAGTGGATCTTGTGTATAAAAATTGTGTATTGTATATGGGGGAGAGGGAGTGGACCATTGATTTAATTCCCCTAGATATTCGAGATTTTGATATTATCTTGGGTATGGACTGGCTATCTTCCTACCATGCATCAATTGACTATTTTCGTAAGGAGGTTACATTTAATATGCCGGGGGAGGAAGAATTCAAATTTACTGGGGAAAGAAATGTGGTTCCGAACTGTCTTATTTCAGCCCTTCGGGCGAGGAAATTGTTAAATAAGGGTTGTCAAGGCTTTTTAGCATATATTGTGGATACAAACAGAGAATTGCAAAAATTAGAAGATATCCGAGTCGTTAAGGATTTTGCAGATGTGTTCCCAGATGAATTACCATGATTGCCACCTAGCAGAGAGGTAGAGTTTACTATCGATTTAGTGCCTGGTACAGCTCCAGTTTCTATTTATCTATATAGAATGGCACCTGTGGAACTAAAGGAGTTAAAGGTTCAACTGCAAGATTTACTAGATAGAGGTTTTATTCGACCCAGTGTATCACCATGGGGCGCTCCAGTATTATTTGTGAAGAAGAAAGATGGCACCATGCGACTCTGCATTGATTATCGACAGTTGAACAAGGTGACTATTCGAAATAAATATCCATTGCCTCGTATTGATGATTTATTTGATCAACTACAGGGTGCTAAAGTGTTTTCAAAAATTGATTTGAGATCGGGTTATCATCAATTAAGGGTGAGAGATTGTGATATTTCTAAGACATCTTTTCGTTCTCGCTATGGTCATTATGAATTTTTGGTAATGCCATTTGGGTTAACAAATGCTCCTGCGGTGTTTATGGATTTAATGAATCGAGTATTTCATCCCTTCATAGATTCGTTTGTGATTGTCTTTATCGATGATGTTTTGATATACTCACCTAGCCAAGAGGAACATGAGAAGCATCTAAGAGTTGTATTGCAAGTTTTGCGAGATAGTCAATTGTTTGCGAAGTTTAGCAAATGTGAGTTTTGGTTAAATCAGGTAGTATTTCTGGGGCATGTTGTTTCGGGAGATGGAATTTATGTTGACCCTAAGAAGGTAGAGGCAATTGTGCAATGGGAAAGACCGAGGAATGTAACGGAGATAAGGAGTTTCCTTGGATTGGCTGGATATTATAGAAGATTCATAAAGGGGTTTTCATCTATAGCCTTGCCGTTGACTAAATTGACCCGAAAGGAAGTGAAATTTGTGTGGAGTGATGAATGTCAGCACAGCTTTGAAATGTTGAAAAATAGGCTAGTATCAGCTCCAGTTCTCACTGTTCCATCCAGTGGAGAAAGTTTTGTGATTTATACTGACGCTTCACATCAGGGCCTGGGTTGTGTTTTCATGCAACATGGAAAAGTAATTTCTTATGCATCTAGACAGTTGAAGACGCATGAACGTAATTATCCTACACATGATTTAGAACTTGCGGCTATTATTTTTGCCTTGAAATTATGGAGACATCATTTATATGGAGAGACGTGTGAAATTTTCACTGACCATCAAAGTTTGAAGTATTTATTTACACAGAGAGACTTGAATTTGAGACAAAGACGTTGGATGGAGTTAATTAAAGATTACGATTGTACCATTCACCATCATCCCGGAAGGGCCAATGTTGTTGCAGATGCTCTGAGTCGAAAGTCATTGGGGAGGTTATCTTGTATTCAATGTGCACGGGTTGGCAATATTATGGAATTAAGACTGATGGGAGTCGAGTTGAACTTATCTGAAATGGGGGCGTTATTTGCACACGTTACAGTGAGACCTTTACTGGCAGAACGCATACGGAATTTGCAAGTCAGTGATCCATTCCTTGAAAAGAAGAAACGGGAAATCCTGAATGGTAAAGAGAGTGACTTTGAAATTAAGAAGGATGAATCATTGTGTTATAAAAACAGAATTTGTGTACCGAATGATCCGTCCTTAAAGAAGGATATATTAGAAGAGGCACATGGTTCTATTTACTCTATGCATCCGGGAGGTACCAAAATGTACAGAGATTTGAAAGAGTATTACTGGTGGAACAATATGAAACGTGAGATTGCAGAATTTGTATCTAAATGTTTAGTATGTCAGCAAGTGAAAGCGGAGCATCAGAAGCCGGCTGGATTATTGCAGTCATTGCCTATTCCGGAATGGAAGTGGGAGCATATAACAATGGATTTTGTTGTAGGATTACCACGGTCACCAAAGGGGAATGATTCTATTTGGGTGATTGTAGATCGATTGACAAAGTCGGCCCATTTTCTTCCAGTTAAGACTACCTACACGGTTGACAAGTATGCACGTATGTACGTTGATGAGATTATCCGTTTACATGGGGCACCAGTGTCAATTGTATCAGATAGAGATCCAACGTTCACTTCTAAGTTTTGGCCTCGTTTACAGAATGCCATGGGCACAAGTTTGAAGTTCAGCACTGCATTTCATCCACAAACCGATGGACAATCTGAGAGGACGATTCAAATATTAGAAGACATGTTACGAGCTTGTGTATTTGACTTCAAGGGCAGTTGGGATGATCATTTGCCATTGATGGAATTCTCATATAATAATAGTTACCAGTCCACCATTGGTATGGCTCCGTATGAAGCTTTATATGGGAGGAGATGTAGAACGCCTTTGTGTTGGGATGAAGTAGGTGAAAGGAAACTTTTGGGTCCTGAATTGATAGATATGACAACTGAAAAGATTAAAATGATTCGGGAACGGATAAAGATAGCGCAAAGCAGACAGAAATTTTATGCAGATAAGAGGAAGTATCCATTGGAATTTCATAAGGGGGATTTTGTATTCCTACGTATTTCACCATGGAAAGGCGTTATGAGATTTGGAAAGAAGGGGAAACTAAGTCCAAGATACATTGGACCATATGAAGTGTTGGAAAGAATTGGGACCCTGGCTTATAGATTGGCATTACCTCCAGAGTTATCTCGTTTGCATGATGTTTTCCATGTATCAATGCTTCGTAAGTATTTGGCAGATCCATCTCATCAACTGAAAACCCAACCTATTGAACTGAAAGAAGACTTGTCGTACATCGAGGAACCGGTGGAAATTCTTGATCGTAAGGAGCAAGTATTGAGGAATAAGGTTATTCCCTTAGTTAAAGTTATGTGGATGAGCCATGGAATTAAAGAAGCAACTTGGGAAACGGAGGATAGCATGAAGAAACAGTATCCCCATTTGTTTGGTAAGTGTCATTCGTATTAAATTTCGGGGACGAAATTTTCTAAGGGGGGGAGGTTGTGACAACCCGTATATGATTATGATAAATTATATTTAAATCATAATTATCCTATGTGATATGAATAATGTTTTATTAGTATATCTAATGTTAAGTGATTATGGTTAGTATAATTCTATTTTCATAAATCATGAATTGTCGAATTATTTACGAACACAAGATTTGGTTATTTTCGATAGAAATGTTCCTGTTTAAGACTAGTTTTGACCCTTGTAACATTACAATTGACTTGAGGTGAAAACTACATAGTTGTAGATATGTGAGTTAGGGTTGTAACACAACAAACGATGCATCAAACGGATGTTCGAGTAAGAAGTTAGGTCGAAATTACGAGAAGGGGCGAATCTGTCAATTCCCTTAAGTGGTAAATTGTCTTTTATCTAAACCAAATGTTTTAATTTGATTGGATGGATTGGGAGGCAGCCTTGGCCGACTTAAAACTCTCCCTTAACCTTATTTCTTCAGCAAATAAGTCCCTAGGTTCAGTTTGAGGTGATGTTAGCTTGAGGAAAGAGAGGTAGAAGTTAAGGAAGAAAGGGTTAGAAGGAAAATCTAGGAAAACAATTCCAAGAAAATCCTTAAGGTGTTCCCAAGGTAATATTATGTGTTAATATTGTTTTAATCTTCTATTATACTTATTTCAAAGTATATAAATCGTGAAGTATTGATCCAAATTCCATCCTCCTTTGTGATAATATGTATTGGTTTATATGTGAGATAAGTGGTGTTATAGGTCATATTGCTTTGTATTGAAACCCTTGGTATTCAAACTTGCATAACTCTTTGTGTGTTTACTGGAATTACGAAATTCCAATTGGATATGAAAATAGACGCATATATTCATATCATATCCGAAAATCAGAATTTAACTCCTTATGGTTAGGTCTTAGTGATGGTTACAAGTTGGTATATAGTTGCTGTTTGTATATTTCATTTCGGTATGCCCTGAGTTTGGTCAAGCTTTTGAGATAGCAAATGAAGTCCAAATAGTATGAAACTTTAATTATGTACTATTCAGTATGTCTACTGAAACTGTGTTGAAAATCAAGGAAAGTTATTCTGTAGAAAAATTATGAAAATTATTGTAAGTCGAAGGAACAATAGAGGAGTTTGTAGGGAAGATTTCTTATGTTGTAAAGAAATGGCCATAACTTGCCCTAGGAAGCTTGAAAAATTACACCGTCACTTGTAACAGAAAGTATATTCAGATATGTTTTCAGATTGATAAGCTTGGACACCTGTATGTGTACTATTTATGAATATGGGATGGTTAAGCATGGAGAACAATGATTTGAAGCCATATTGGATACCCCATGAAAGAATGTTTTTATCTTCTCCTTCCCAAGGGTATTTTGTGTACATGTTTCATGTGCGTATATATTCAGAAGTATACTTTTATGTTTGCTTGATTTTAGTTATAAATTCCTTACGAGGTAGTTTCTAGGGTTGAATATTCATGACCTTATCAACATATATACCATCGTTTCGTCTTTACATATGTTTCATGAAATATGACTTGAGTAGAATCATATTGTGGTTGGTTACTTATTTAAAGTTACATAATTATATTAAGATAATACTTATGATTGAGTTTCAATACTGATTTAGTTGGATTAACAGGTGTAAGGTCAAACCAACCAAGTTCAGCTCCACCCGAGGGAAACGCGAATACATAGTTGACAACACAAGGTGAGTGTACTTACTGAGTTGATTTTGGATATGACATATATGTATCATATGTTGAGATTATATGTCTTATTTAAAAGTCATGAGATGTTGATACGTTATGGCTTATTTAAAAGCCAAGAGATGTTGAGATGTTATGGCTTTATAAAAGCCAGGATATGTTGAGTTGCTATGCAATTCAGGAGATGTTAGGTTTTTAAAACCTATGGATATGATTATTGCCTACGGGCAGGAGATGTGGGGTTTATTAACTCCGAATATGTATATGGCCTAATTTGGCACAGAGATGTATATATTAATATGTTGAGATGTTAATATAGTGCTTTTACTATAGATAGTTGTAGTACACTCACTGAGTTTTTAAACTCATGGTTTTATATGTTTACATTTTCAGGTTTTCCAGCTGCCACTGCCAGGTCTAGGAGGTTGAGTAAATAGAAGTAGGGTCTTGTTAGTTTGTTTTACACACTGTACTAGTTGTAATTAAGTAAATGATATATGAGTTCTGGTGATATTATGTCTCCTTAAAATGATTGGATTTGTTTTTATATTCCGCATTTTAACCATGAAGTTGTTTCAATATGTATTACCTAAATAATATATATAAATTATAATTAGGGTTTGTAAACTATTTAGTTAATTATATACTAATGGGGTTAGGGGGTGACAGTGGACCTCTATCTTCACATTTCAGGTCATGGACAAGGTTTGATTTATGGATTATTGTATTGGGATTACAAGCTGGAGTGCTTATTCCAGTCATAATTATTTATTTTGTCACTTTATCTTTTATATGTTGGTTATTTGAATGGATAGTGTATGTGCTTTTATTATTTATTTGGTTGTATGTTAAATAAAAGATTAAAATTTTAACACCAGGCCATTAGGGCTTTAGTAATAAAATTAATTTTCGACAGTGATGCTAAGAATAAAACCATTAATGATACCTATTTAAAATACTAATGAACTGATCACCTGTGATTAAAATAGGCAGAGTGTCACACAAAAATCACTGAAAACATAAGTTTATATATTTTAAGGGGAATTGGCAGTTCAGACCAAAAGATATATATATATATATATATATATATATATATATATATATATATATATATATATATATAGAGAGAGAGAGAGAGAGAGAGATTTTAGTATTCCTCATGACTGGTGTGGGATAAATAGATTTGGTATATACCTATACTCTTTTTATTTCCTCTTACTTAGTTGGTTTTTATTGTAACATGTATTTTCTTATTTGCATAAAAGGTTTCTCGTAAAGTTTCTCCTTCTCTTAAGAATTTAGTGAACAAAGTTTGTTTGTTCGACCTTCCTATCTTCAAGGACGTTTTCAGTTTATACAAGTTCACTTAACTCAATTACTTTAGGCTACTATAGTAAAGTGAAGTTCAAAAACTAATCCCAAGCCCATATCTAGTCGAAGCAAAAGTGAAGTCGAGCAAGAGATCGAAGAGGGTAGGAAATTTCTTCAAGTGTCAGTACATCTTTACTTTGTAGGTTTACTGACAATTATGATTTTCACGTAGAATTTACTCCATCTACCTTAGATTTCTACATTGAACCAACTAGGGAGATGGAACCAAAGTTAGATAACCAAGCCCTTATTCTTTTCCATCAATAAAAGGCCAAGGCAACCAAAGAGAATGTTGAGCTTAAAAAATAAAGCTTAAGTCGAGGATTAGATGAATGTTAAAGCGAAGGCTGCTAAAAAGACAAGAGGGTCGATAACCAACCCAAAGCAAACTCTAGTTGGGACCAGAAATACTACTAGAAATTATGTTGTTGTTTTTCTATTTCCCAACCTAATCCTAAACACCAATGGATGGAGGAGCCGAGGATGTAAAGGCCAAAGATTAATCTGTGTAATGATTGGTGAGAAACCAACTCCTCAGTTGTCAAAGGAGTCTGGATCATCCCACCATATCATATGGTGGACTAATGTAAGTGGGATTAGTGGTGGCAAATTGTGCTATTGGGTCGGGCTCAGGATCAACCCGACATGACACGAAATATATTTTAGTGACACGATCATGACACGACACGATGTCGTGTTAGTTTTTCTCAACACGAACATGGCCCACTTCTAACAAAACACGACACGATTGACACGATTTATAATTTTTATCCGATTAAACCAAATTAACACGACACGATTGGCACGACATGGCATGATTGACATGATATAATTTATAGCATACTTTTCCAATTCTTGTTTCCAAGTGCACCAAAAATTGCCCATTACAGATTTTTATCTACAATCCTTTTGATGTTAAATCTCAACCACAAAAAATAAATAATCTGAAATAAACAACTTCAAATGAATAAACAATCTGAAGTAAGCCCAATAAAATAAAATTGACATTGAGTTCATTTTGAGTGATTTTGCTCTTTTGTTCTCATTGTCAATGTATAAATTGATATTCCCCAACAACTTCAAATAATTTTGCTATTTTGTTCTCACTGTCAATGGATAAAATTGATATTGAGTTCATTTTGAGTGACCACACCTGGATGAGATATCTCTTCTCCGTTAAAGTCCGTGAGCATAGCGTCGCCGCCAGACAGGATCTTCTTCACGATGTATGGGCCGCTCTAATTGGGAATTAATTTCCCTCTAGGGTCCTAGATGGGTTCTATAATTTCTTTAAGGGATATGTCCCCTTCTCAGACACAACGGTCCTTGACTCTCTTTTTGAATGATCGTGTTATACGACGATAGTACTCTTGTATGTGATATAGAGCTTTCAACCTCCTTTCGTCCAAAAGTGGTAGTTTGTTAAAATGGTTTTGATGCCAGTCTTCCTCATTGACTTTGCTTTTAAGAATGATGCATAGCGAAGGAATTTACAACTCTATGGGTAGGACTGCTTCTATGCCGTAGACTAGAGAGTAATGGGAAGCCCCGGTAGAGGTTCAAACTAAAGTGCGAAGCCTTAAAGGGTGTAAGGGAAACTGTCGGCCCAATCTCAATAACTCACAATCATCTTGCTGATAATGCTTTGAGGTTTTTATCAAATTATTTGCCTGCTTCGTTGGTTTGAGGTCGGTAAGGAGAAGATTTGTGTCTCTGAATCCCATACTCGTCAACCACCTTTGTAACTTCTGCCTCGAAGTGTAACCCATTGTTTGATACCAGTTCGTGCGAGACCCCATATCGATAGATGATGTTTTTCTTGATGAACTTGGCTACTTTCTTAGAATTCAAAACTGCGCATAACTCAGCTTCAACCCATTTGGTGAAGTAGTCAATGGAGACTTGGATGAACTCATGCCCATTGGATGCTTTAGGTGTAAATTTCCCTATGATATCGATGCCCCATGTGGAGAATGGATAGAGAGAGGTCTTGTTGTATAATTCCTGTGGAGGCAAGTGTTATAGGATGGAAAATTTCTGGCATTTGAGGCATCTTCGAACGTAGGCGGTGTAACATTGAACCATGGTAGTCCAGTAGTAACCTTGTCGGATGATCTTCCTAGCAAGGATATGCCATTCACGTGGGGTTTGCACTCCATACTATGGATTTTCTATATCATTTCTTTAGTTTCAGCCCCAGCGATGTAGTGTAAATGGGTTCCATCGAAGTTTCTCTTAAACAACACTTTATCACAAATAATGTACTGGGTGGCCAGTCTGCAGAGGTTTGCTCGGTCCTTCTTGTCAGACCTTGGGGATACCTACATGCTTGAGGAGGAGACAAATATCATAGTACCAGCAGTTGGCTATCTTAAAATATCCCTTTATGATGAGCTCAATGTGGTAGCAATGGGTTGGTTATCTTTGTTTTGGAAAAGGAAAGGCGCCATGGTTATACTTCGGGCATGTCAATCATGGAGGCTAAGGTAGCCAGGGAATTGACTAGGTTGTTGCTTGCTCAAGGTAGGTAGTGGAAGGTAATTTCTTGGAATAGGGAAGCTAGATCTTCTAAGTGGGCATGGAAGGGTAAGAGTTTCTCATCCTTAACTTTCCATTTTCTGAGTACTTGACCAATGATGAGGGTTGAATCCTTATAGACATCAATGTATTGAATTCCTTTCTTGAGGGAAACTTTGAGGCCTACCGTGCATGCCTCATATTCTGTTATGTTGTTGGCGCAGGGAAAATCTAATTTGATGGTAGTGGGAGTGTGAGAGTCATCAGGGGCAATTAGGAGTATACCAATGCCATACCCTTTCTTATTGGCAGTGCCATCGAAGGTCTTATTGGAGGTACATAGGATGTTTTCATCGGGGAACTCAAAAATCAAAACATTGGCTTCTTCCATGGGGTAGTCAGAGATGGATCTTCCTTACATGGCCTGCTAGATGACATATACGATATCGAATTCGACTATAAGCATCAACTAACATCCCATTCGTCCGGATAGGGAAGGCTTCTCGAGTAGGAACTTGGATGGATCCATTCGGGATACAAGTTTGATGGGAAAGGCGACCATTGTAACACCCCGTCAATTCAAGGACCTTTAATTTAATTATATTTGGGAGAAAAAGAATTTATTTTGTTGGGAGGAATTTAATTCATGATTTGGGAAAATTTTAAATTGGAGGATTTATTTAAATTGGAAAATTGAGATTTAATTGTTCGGATTATTTTTGTGTCACATTTTTTAGGTCAAAAATTGGATAATGTTATAAATTGATTCAGATGCTAATTCTGAGTGAACAGTTCACACCAGATGGGGTAATATAGTTGGAAAATATTACCCAAGGGTATTAAATGGGTCTTGGAAGCATTTTTAGGCACATTTAAGCCCACATAAGTGTGACAACTCGCTCACCAAAATAAGGGGTGGCCAGCCCGATACTCCAATATAACAGGAATCATGGATGGAATCATTCTCAGCATCGCAACAATATAATAAGTATACGGTATAACCACCCAATATTTCAGAAAACGGGTTGTCAAAACTTAAGTTTTATTAAGTTAAGGAAAATAGTTTAAACAACCCAATTTGGAAAGTAAAAGTGGAAACTCGAGAAAACTTATATTAAATCCAGAACAAGAATACAATACGGGGACCGAATATGCTGTCGGTCAACAGGTACATACAACGTATTTAACAAGTTTAATTTAAGTTGCATAATACATCCATTAGGAAGTTACAAAAGTTTGGGCCACACGCCCAATTAAAAGACCCGATCATAACTAGAATACAAAAATGAAGGCGTCTAACGAAATATCCCGTAACATCCGCAAAGTATTACGGCTCCCCAAAAGCACCGAATTTGGAAAGTCAAAACGGGCGTACTTGCGGCGGAGCACCTGAGCGGATACAAGATGCATGCACAACAAGAATATGAACGGGTCAGGGCCCGATTTTATATGATCACCAGATGAATAAAAAGTATGACAATTATGAACAGTTAATCATGAATGCTAAAGATGAGAATCTAACAATGTAATCTCAAAGCATAAACTAAGAAAATTTAAATGATTATAATTTTAATTTAGTTATGAAAGAGGATATGAATAACATCATTAATTAAAAGCCTATGTCATTTTTCACTTTTGTTCATTTCATCTTACCATACCTTATCAGGAATATAATTTCTATCATATGCTCTTTGTGGCATTCCATTCCTTAGCAGGAATATAATCACTGTTATATGCTCTTTGTGGCATTTATCATACATCAAGTCCCACTTGATAAAGAATTGTTATATTGATATACATATAACGATTCTAAGACCGCCCCTCCGGGTTTCCCCACTGGACGTGCCCCTAAATGTCTATCATCTTCCAGGGCCTATCAACAAGACATCCTAGGCACATAACGCAACGTCGAGAAGCGGCCATATGCCTGCGGGAGAGTCATGACCACACCCAAAATCACCTCACCAGCGCAGAAACATACTAAAATCGCTCATATGGCCTAGGACTATATCCACCGTGCATTCATTAGCCAGGGGGCATCACCTCAAGCACAAACTTCCCTTATGATAGCATTTAGAGAGGTGTGTTTAAGTAAATTATCATTTACAATATTCATTCCCATTTTATTTCATTTTCATTTGCCATGTGCATGTTTCATTTTATCCGAAACCAAAATCATTTAACATTATCATTTTATCCCTCATATATTGAGTTCCCAAATTAGTCTCCTAAGAGACCACAGCATTTCAATAAATCCCAAGGTTTTATAAACCTCGGATGAGCCCCTGAAGTCTCTTAATTTAAAGCTTGATAACTCCTAAGCTCAAACTAAACTTCTAAGGAAAATAACCCCTTTATCATCTAATTTCAAACCCCCAAAATAACCCCATCTAATACATTTTAGATCTAGGGTAACTCCCCAACTCATCTAAGACTCTAGTACTCTAAATTTACTTCATACAAGAAGGTTCCTAGGTCCTAAGCCTAAAAAAATAACTCAAAACAACAAGGTTTTCGAATCGATTCGGCCTGGCCGAATCGATTCGGTCAGAAGGCGAATCGATTCGGACCAGTCGAATCGATTCGGTCAGGAAGACCTGACTTTTTGCATAATTGTCGAATCGATTCGGACAGACCGAATCGATTCGACCCACTCAGACCTGTAAATTGTCCCTTGGGAGAATCGATTCGGACAGGCCGAATCGATTCGGCCCACCCCGAATTGCCAATTTTGGCTATGGAGTCTTGGACTCCTAATTTACCCCAACTTATTATCCTCCAAACCAAGGTCATTTATTGCAACCAATACATCATAAATGCTTCCAAATACTATCATTTACATCAATGAACATCCAAATCATCCTCTAAGGATTCAAAACCCATAAATCCTTAAACACCCTAACATTGTTGAACCATAATTAATACACAACTATCAATACCAAATATTCATCTTAAATCACATATTAGCAAGTAGAAAACTTGCCTTAATCTTGCAAATTCAGATTTGATTTGGTAGAAGCAACAATCCCAATTTTCAATCGCCAATTTCTCTCTTTTCTCCAAAGTTCTCTTCCTCTCTCTATCTCTCTAGGTTTAATACACACTTAGGAGAAATAAATGAAAAGAAAGACTTAATCGTGGCTTTAGTCTAAATTCTGAAATATGGTTATAAGGTAGGGTACTTATCCTATTACTGATAATTTTCTTGAATAATTCTTCTTTTAGTTCTCGGATTCTCTAAACAGCAAAGAACAAATAAATGATCAATCACTAAATAATGGTATTATCACGGCAAGATAAATGTAGACAAAATCAAAAGGAATAGCATTAAGAAGATCGTAAAAGGAGACCACTATTTGAAATAATTATTTTGTGTATCTAGATGAACATGAATTTAGGAACACTGGCTGGAAAGTGTATTGCGTTTTATTTTTTTGTGTTGTGTTTCAATGTTATATTATATTTAATACAAGTGAAAACTCAAAATAGTGTTAACGTGTCATAAAATGTCATGCAACACAACACGAAATTCACAATGTCTAATCAGATCAATCAAGCGATTTATAATATCCTATTCTTCTCTTCTATTGTATTTTATCATCCTTCCATATTCTTCTCTTCTCTTGTATTTTATTTTTATTAAAAAAAGATTTCGAGAGAGAGTGAAGAAAATATTTATTCTATGTTATTTGCAAATGATCATTAATCAAGGAACTTCACTTTCAGTAGATTATGTTATGTTGATCTATAATACATGATATGTTAAAATAATTTTAGATTAGATATAAATAATAATATATCTTTTTTGTCATATCTCATAAATGTCATTATGCACAGTTTTTCGGTACTTGCTAGAGGAGGACATCATTATGGTGCAAGTTGATATGAAAGAAAAGTATTTATCATGCAATACGACGTCCCCTCTCGCCACCTACACAATAGGAAATGACTTCATCGCTATCAAGAGTATCATATACAATTACTTCATTTGTGGAGTCCTCACTAATTGCATGGTTGGACAAAAGGTGGAATTCAATGTGGTTGAAATCAATTCATCAGCTACATCTCCAGTTGGTATACCGTCTCCTGAAGTTCCAACAACTCCATCTTCAGGTCCACCTATCTTACCCTCTCCTCAAATTCCAATGGCTCCATCATCTCCAACTGATATACTGTCTCCTTAAGTTACAATAACTCCATCTCCATCTCCACATTCTTTACCCTCTCCTCTAGTTCTAACGGCTGCATCTCCACCCACTCCAACATCTCCTCAAGTTCTCACAACTCCATCTCCATCTCCATCTAATTTACCATCTTCTCATGTTCCAATGAATCCACCTCCACTTACTTTACCCTCGACGACTCCCTCACATAGTGAAGCATCTACATTGTATTATGTGGGTAGGCTTTTTGGCGAGATTCTATTAGCTATGGTTGTTATTGCAGCTCTTGTTTATTTTTTTAACAATTATTGATGTTTTCTTTCATGTAATTTAATAAACTAAAGTATTTCTAGAGGTAGATATCTAGTTTACCTTTAGTGGTATTTTGGCTTAGTGAAAACATGCTTAAGAACACCATAATATTAATAAAGAACGCATTAATTTGATTAAACTTTAGCATACAATTTTTCTTAATAAAAGGATCTTGGATTTTCATTGTTTTCATAAATATGCCTAAATGATAGAAATGAAGATTTACCTTGATCCAATTCATTGATCAAGTATGTTGTAAAAATCTCTTTGAGTCATCTTGATGATTGCTCCACTATAAACTTCATCAATTTTATAGAAAAGCAATGTTGTTATATCAAATTTTTCCCCTCTTACCCAATATATTGTGTTTAATGAAAATTATTTGATAGAGAATAATCTACTATACATAAGGTGAGATAGAACCCAATTTCCTAGTTAGACTATAATTCTACCATCCATCACAATTGGGTTTGATTAGGAATTAACAACCCATCAAAGTCGTTAATATTTAAATGATTTATCTAAAAGAATCCTATCAAATCCAAATTCTTATCTAGAAAACATTAAGTTGGACACTTATAATTAATTAAATAACTAATTTCGAATTATCTTAATTTCAAAATTAGATATTTATTAAATATTTCCAATAGTCTTCCACTTGGTCCATATAATCATTTCACTTTATGATTTGATTCAAGGAACATAAGACACATAATAAACTTTAGAATAACCATAATAAAGTATTTACCTTAATTAAATAATACACTAATGTGATTCATGGTAGTTCCAAACTTATTCAAGAGCATGGTTTCTTCCATGTACTACGCCACTAATGTCATATTCAATTAGGCCGAAAGTGTGGGTTGTCAATAATGGACCTATAACATCTTTATAAAAGAGCTATTCATGTCAAATTCATTAATTCACATGCGTGTATACAATAAAGACAAAAATATTGAATTTCAAAACACTTTATTGATATCATAATGTAGTGTAAAAAATAAGTACTAGCAATTCACAACATCAAAACATTATTGGCTATAATTAAGACCCATTTCTTAAGCATGCTTCATTAACGCCTATTGTGATCGCCCATTTATGTGAATTTTCTATGTTAACAATTGTACTAATGTATTCAAGTGACACTCGTTGTTTTAGAATTTCTTCATTAATTAAAAGGTATTTACATTCAATGTGCTTAGTTACTCTAAGAATACCTAACATTTCTTCATAAAGAAGATTGCAGCGACATTATCATAATATTTCAGCAGCTTGATAATAGTGCCGATAACTCTAAGTCCTGAAATGAAGTCACGTTGCTATAATACATAAGTTGTAGCATCAAAGCATGCTATAAACTCTGTTTTTATAATAGTTAATGGATTGTGTTGAACTCCTTCATTATATTGGTCATTAAATCAAAATAAATGTACTTAAGCAAGAGTGAACTTCATACTATCCATATAAACTAGTAACTCTGAGTCATAATAACCGTTCATATTTAAATGGAATGATATCCTAAATGTGAGCATATAGTCTTTTAAGTGTCGCACTACTTCATACATAACTCTTAAAACCCATATAAAATTATTTTATTTCTCTAATTTATAAATGTGTGCTTGTATATAGAGAAAATATATAAACTTACTCCTACTAATCTTAACGTGTATACCAATATACAACAATTAAAGACATAATGGTATTGTTTCTTAAAATACCTTTTGCGGGAAACTTATGTTTATACAGTTATCTCTTAAACGTATACATGTGGTTTATTAAACTCCAAAAAGTAGTTTTCACACCCACTTAATGTAGCTCTCAATCATAATTATGAAACCCCGCCTAATAAAATACCGGGTGATCAGTCTTATATCAAATTAAAACACGAATCTCATTTGGTTCATTCTTAGCATCACTGTCGGAAACATTTTAAACTTACTAACCACCTAGTATTCAAAAAGCGGATGTCAAAATTTTAATCTTTTTATATGCAGTCAATAAAGAGGAACATAAACAATAATATAATTTGCCAACACAAAAAAAAACATCAAATGTTATAATTAAAGTTTGGCAAAAAACCATCAACAAGGAAACCAAGCAAGTAAACTACTAAAACCACTTAAGTCTAAATACTGAATCTGAAAAGAGTGGGCAACATGCCCTAAAATAAATCTGACATCAGAAGATATATTCCTACTACACTAGGAATGATAAATGGAAGTGTCTAAGCAAAGTCGTGCAAGAAACCACTCTTCTCACAACTACGTCTTCCTGGATCAGAATGTCATGCATGGATCCCCTGTGTGGCTGGGCACCTAAAATGTTTTTAAAACTAGTTTATAGCAAGAGTTAGTAAGAGGAGTTATTGGTTACACACGTTAAGATTTCGCACACTCTCTTGAGTTGACTTACCCTTCATCTATAGTGCACGCCTAACATCCACTACTTAGCCCACCTAGATGTACTACTCAAGCTACCTAGACTATACTACTCAACTGAACTTATCTAAGCGACTAAGTTCCCATACCGCCCTTACAGTACACTAACAGTAACACATCTCATATGCTATACTTAGATAACTTCTCTCGTCTCATTACCACTTACTTTTATAATTAAGTCTCACTAATAAATTTCATTATTTACAAAATCAGTATCTGTTAATGCTATCTTATCGGCATCAACACTATCTATAAAATAATCTTTCCAATTAAGTCTATTCCATTAATTTACTTGTAGATGTATGTACGTCATTTAATATCTACTATCTCATATAAGTAGATTATTTATATAGTATACATTCCACACACAATATATACTAAAATTCATGCTTCACTATTATGTCCTTACCCACACATTTAAGACCCTTGGTTCGGAATAGTCCATCGAGCCCAAGTAAAAGAATTAGTTCGGAATTTTACCTCGACCCCAAATTTATTTCATATATTGGTTCGAAAAACTACCTCGACCCCATTTATGAAATTCTTATGTATATTATTGGTTCGGATCTCTTTCATCACGATCCCAATTTACTATTTCCATATATTAGTTCAGAATTCATACCTCGACCTTAATACAGGCAATTATACTCTAGGTACTCTCTCCACCTAAGTATGTATATAATTTAGTAGGTATACACACAACCTAAATATTTCAACTCGTATGTAATGTTTTTCTCTTTAATATCCACCGTACTTTTAATTTACGATTTATCTCACTATCATATTTAATTGAGTATTCACACAACTCTAAGGGCCCTAGTTACCCCTCCATTATATTTAGTTAATGTATCTCTAACCTACTGGTTTACTCCTTGGATTGATGATCACTCTCGCCGTAAATTAAAATCCTAAATTTCGATGCCCCACTCGATTGGTTTATCCTCGTCAGTCCATCTCTCAAATTACTATACTCATTGAGTATAACGGACCCCCACTATACTCCTACTGGTACTCTCTAAGTGCCTACATAGGTAAAATATAACCACTAAGGTTGCCCTCAAGCGTCGGCGATCGAATAGAACTCAACCAATAAAAGAATCCAAAATCAGCCTGGATCGATCGATTGCGGGATTTGTTGATCGATCGAAATTCAAGGTTCGATCGATCGATCGAGCACGTGCAGGCACACGTCGTCTTCTTCATGCGTTTCTCACCATTTTTAATTATCTAACTCACATGATAATGCAACAAAATCGCAACCAAAGATCCCTAATCATTCCTACATACTCTAGGATGATTTCCAACGATTTAAACATCATAAATCTTCACAAATTAGGCCCAGAATAAATCATATATAATTATTATTCAAGAACCCTAATTTGCTATGTTCTTCCCATATATTAAATCATAAATCCAGATTTAATTCAATTTAATCATCAAGTCTTCTATGATTTCAAATCCTCAACAGGTCTAAATCCTTCTACATGCCATCCCTATCAATCATGCATTATTTTTAATTCTTTATCTCCAAGAATATTTATCAAATAATATTTTTCATAAACCTTACACATGGGTATTATAACTCAATTTAATTTGAAAATAACCACTTGCCTTGTATTCAGTAGGGTCTGATTTCGTGATTGTTGTGGTTGCTTGATTGTCTTTCTCCTCCAATCTTCCTTCCCAACTAGTTTGTGGTGCAAGAACCCTTTGAATCCTTCACTAAATCCTCCTTAGGCTTTGAGAATTGTTTCTCTCTTCTCTCAAATGGCTTTTGTGAGTTTATCTTATTTCTAAGCCTAGCCGCCAACTCTTATAATCAGATTTAGAGTTTGTAAATTCGTAGGTCTCCTCACCCCCATATGCTAAAAGACTAAAATGCCCCCGAATGGTCCTGGTTTAGCCTCAAAATGTCCTGATACCCGACTATTACCCACGGGTATACTATTTTGACTAATTCGACCCTTTCAGAATCAATCGTGACCTATAAATTTACATTTGAGTCCCTTAAAAATATATTTCCTATCTCACCCTCAATTTAGTCTGCACGTGACACTCGGTTGAGATATAATCAAGTACGTCCATATCATTCGCTATGCCGTACACATTAACCATCAATATTTACTTTTCACACTAAGTAAATCCAAATCATAATATTAATCAGTTCTATCTCTCGATTAATATTTAATAACCACAATTATTATTCAATCACTCAATAATCAAAATTATTATTAAATCACATTAACTTACTTCACTTGCGTAATATAAATACTAAATCATATTAAATTACTGCACTCACGTAATTTAAATTAAAATGTATTTTCCTATTTAATTACTCAATTAATTAAATTCTAAATACGCAAAAATATGTGGTATTACATACTTCCCCCCTTACAAATGAATTTCGTCCTCGAAATTAGGAAATACCTGTAGTGAATAACTCTGGATACTGCTCTCGCATATTCGCCTCTCGCTCCCAAGTTGACTCCTCAACGTTGTGATGTCCCCACTGCACTCGCACTAATGGTACCACCTTGGATCGTAATTTACACTCACTATGATCCAGAATAGCCACGGATCTCCCCTCATACGAGACATCTTGCTGCAAATCAATCTCCTCAAAAGGAATGTGCCGGAAGGCTCTCTCGCTCCTCCTATATTTCTTTAGCGATGCCACATGGAGCACGTCATGTATTCGCTGAAGATGCTCTGGGAGTCCCAATCTGTGTGCTACCGGTTCCACTCTTTCAATAATAGGAAATGTCCCCACATATCTTAGCGCTAACTTCCCCTTCTTGTCGAACCTCATAATCCCCTTCATAGGAGATACCCGGATCAACACCTTGCCGCCCACCTCTAGCTCCATGTGTCTCCTATTGGCATTAGCATAACTCTTCTGCCTATCCTGAGCTATTTGAATACATCATCGAATTAACTCTATCTTGGCAAAAGTCTCCTGTATCATCTCCGGCCCCAATAACTTGTTTTCTCCCACTTCTAACTAGCAGGCGGGCAAACAACAAGGTCAACCATAAAGTGCCTCGAATGGAGCCATACCGATAGTGAATTGGTAAGGGTTATTATACGCAAATTCTACCAATAAAAGATATCGCTTCCATCCTCCCCCAAAGTCTAGGATACACATCCTCAACATATCCTTAAGCATCTGATTTACCCTCTCAGTCTGCCCGTCCGTCTGCGGGCGATACGTCGTACTCAACCGCAAGTCTGTGCCCATGGCCTCCTAAAAACTCTACTAGAAATGCAACACAAATATTTTGTCTCTGTCAGACATAATATTAATAGTATCCCCGTGAAGCTTAACGATCTTCAAAATGAATAGCTACGTGTACAACATCGTATCATAATCAGTATGAAGCGGCAAGAAATGAGCTACCTTAGTCAGTCAATCCACTATCACCTATATGGAACCGTGGCCTCTCTGCGATGGTTTTAGCCCAGTAATAAAATCCATCGAAATGATCTCCCACTTCTAGATGGGAATCTCCAGTGGCTGTAGCATCCCTAGAGGTCTTTGATGATCAACTTTCACAAGCTGACACGTAACACACTTTAAGACAAACTCTTCTATGTCTCGCTTCATACTCGACCACCACTATTGTCATCGTATATCCTGGTACATCTTATCCCCATCGGTATTTACCACAAACCTCGATCATGCAACTCCGTCATGAATGCATGTCTCAAATATTCATCCTCGGGTACTATCAGTCTCCCATTAAACCATAGTCCACCTTTTGAGATGATGGAGTAGGATTCCACCCCCTTGGCTAGCAACTATCATACTCTATCCTGACAAAATGGGTCCTCTGCCTATGCTCTCACCACCCACATGACACTCTCGGGAGTGATAGCTAAAACGTCCATGCATGCTCTGGCTACCTCGTCCTCATGTTTAAGTTCGCACCACTTCGCATTCCAAATCCCTGCCAACTCTCCAGTAGGCCTTCGGCTTAACGCGTCTACCACTACGCTAGCCTTAATAGGATGATACTATATATCAAACTAGTAATCCTTCACGAATTCGAGCCATCGCTTCTTCCTCATATTCAGATCCTTCTATGTGAAGAGATACTAAAGTGACATATGATCCGTGAAGAGAGTAAACTACTCCCCTAGAAGATAATGTCTCCACAGCCTTGATGCAAAAACGACCTCTGCCAACTCGAGGTCGTGGGTGGGGTAATTCTTCTCATATGGCTTTAGCTTTCGGGATGGAAAAGCCATAGCCCTCTCCTCCTGCTGTAGCACACCCCCAAGTCCCTGCAAGGATGCGTCAGTATAAACCCGGTACTCCATTCCACTCCTAGGTAATGCAAGGACGGGTGTTGATGTCAACCTATCCTTTAGCTCATCAAATGCTAACTAACAATAGTTGCTCCACACGAATGGTACTCCCTTCCGAGTCAAGTTCGTCAAAGTACTGACAATATTGGAGAACCCCTTGATGAAGCTAGGCCTGTCAATGGATCAAATTTTAACCTAATTCGATCCATTTAAGCAGATATGGATCATGCCTAAAATCCTATTACCCGATTACCCGTTTATTAAATGGAGTGGATTTGGACTCATATACTCTAATCCGTTAATAATTCGATCCAATTAATATTTTTAACATATATAAATTATATATAATATAATTATAATCAATATATGTTGTATTTAAAAATATTTTAAATATATTTTATAACAGTTCTTTATTTCATTATTTGTTTTTTTTATAACATTTACAAAATAAATTTATGAAATAAGGGTTGAAAACAAAAATGTTGCAAATCAAGTTTAACATAAATGGATAATTGGATAATCAGATCGGATCGGATCCGAATCCATTTAACATAAACGGATATGGATTTGGATTTGCCTGATCCGATTCGATTAATAAATGGATCGGATCCGAATCTATTTAACATAAATGGATATGGATTTGGATTTGCCTGATATGGTCCGAATTCGATCCATTTACATGTCTAGATGAAGCGACGATAATACTCGGCCAACCCCAAAAAGCTGTGAATCTCTATCGGTGTTGTGGGTTGTCCCCACTCCCTCACCGTCGATAGCTTACTCGGATCGACAACAATGCCCCTGCCGGACACAATGTGGCCAAGAAACAAAACCTCCTGAAGCTAAAACCCACACTTCCTGAATTTAGTGTACAACTGATGGTCCCGTAACGTCTAAAGAACCATTCGTAAGTTCTCGGTGTGGTCCTCCTTCGTGCGAGAGTAAATCAGAATGTTGTCTATGAATACAATCACAAACTGGCCCCAAAACTCTTTGAATACTTTGTTCATGAGATCCAGGAATACTGCAGGCGCATTAGTGAGCCCAAATAGCATCACCCTGAACTCGTATGACCCATACCACGATAGGAAAGCGGTCTTAGGTACATCCTCCTCTCGAATGTGCAACTTATGGTAACCTGACCTTGAATCGATCTTTGAGAAGTATACATCCCCTCTCAACTGATCAAATAAGTCATCAATCCTAGGTAACGGATACTTATTATGTATCGTCACCTTGTTCAACTCTCTGTAGTCTACATATAAATGGAGCGAGCCCGAATTCAATTTGAGTCGAGTGCGAAGCACTTTAAAGCTCGAACAAGACTCGACCCGAAATAATATATCTAAATATATATTTATATATATATACAAAACTATTTTATTTTCTATTATATGTAAAAAATATTTTAAAATAAATTAATTTTTATAATTTTATCCATATGAAAATAAACTATTGGACTTAATATTAAAGAAACAAAAATAAGGTGGGTCATTTATTAATTTACTTTACTTAATCTTATGGGACTTATCAGTATTAGTGCTGAAATCTATTTTTTTTAAGTGCTAAAATATGTTATTTTAGTGCTGACATGTGGTTTTTTAACGCTGACATGTCAATACTAGTGCCGAAATCTATTTTTTTAGTATTAAAATGTATTTTTTTAGTGTTGAAATCTTTTTTTTTTGTGCAGAAATGTGTTTTTCTAATGCTAAAATGTCAATTTTAGTACTGAATTCTATTTTTTAAGTGCTAAAATTTATTTTTTTATTGCTAAAATGTGTTTTTTTTACTGCTGCAATATGAATATTTATTATTAAAATAAATAAATATATATTGGAACATTCAATTCGGGCCTGCTCAAATTGGGCCCAAAGCCCGATTTACTTTGTGAGCCGAGCTTGAGCCAAGCAATCTCAAGCTCGTTCAGGCCGAGCTTGAGCTTGAGCCAAGTAAATCAAAATCGGGCTGAGCCTGATCAACAATAGGCTCGGCTCATAAAGCCCGATTGACAGGTCTAGTGTCGGTTGTCCCTAAAAGACCGATCGCTCGAGTGAATCTAGTGGCAATAAAAGAGTGTATCGCACCCGTGTCAAACAGTATACTACCCTCATGCCCATAGATAGGAAACATACTCGCGACTGCCTCTGATGCCAGAGGTGCTGACTATATGGAGATATCTCGGATGTTGAATACACGCCCGTAATTCATCGGGCCCTGCTGCTGATGTGGGGCATGTGTTGGGTCTAACAGAGCCTGCTGCCCCTATTGGGTACCCTTCTACTGTGCCTTGTATCCTTGTGGACAAGTCCTACTCTTATGACCCTGCTGGGCACATGTGAAACACTGCCCCTTAAAACTGCCTCTGCCCTTGGCCCTGATGGCCTCCCCCATGGTCGTGACGGCCCTAAGGAACCTGCTATTGGGGATCCTACTGGCCCTGCCTGTTAGATCGATGTCTCCCATAACTAAATATCTTGGGAGAGTTCCCCTATCGGGAATCCTGCCCTAACTGACCCGCTGCCTACTGCTGCGGTGCGTTGCTGTCACTGCCCCCATTTGTCCTGCCCAATTGGCTAGGCTCAACTCTCTTGCTCCCCTTCGCATGGAAGAATGATCGTGACAGTGTACTAGTGAGGTGTTGATTACATTTGTATAGGTCATCAATGCTGGGTTACCGATCAAATATTACCTGATCTTCCAAGCCAAACCATTCATGAACTTTGACTTCTTTCGCTCCTCATTGCTCACTTCGTCTGGAATAAAGTTATACAGGAGGGTGAACTCCTCCTCATAGTCAGTTACTGAGCGATTGCCCTGAACCACCTCACTGAATTTCTTCCTCATCTCCGACTCTACTGCAGGCGGGAAGTATTGCGGTTAAACCGCACCTAGAACTCAGTAATCGTCATCAAGCCCCTCTCCACTGCGGTGGTAACTAACTCCCACCAATGTAATGTTGCTCCCGCTAGATGAAAAGTAGCAAGCATCTGCTTCTATGCCTCGGTACACTCAAGCATGCAAATATGGTGTTGAATGTTCTTCTTTCAGTTGCAAGCCTCCACTACGTCCGTACTACCCTGAAATTCGAGCAGATGGCCCTTCTGGAAGGTCTCCCTAACTCGCTGCCAATAAAGTGGTCCTACCGAGGACTGAACTGCTGGTGCCACTAGAGGATGTGCCTGGGGCTCGGTAAAGTAGGATCTAATGCTCTCATAGTTATCTAGACTGTCTGGGCCACTATCACTGCTACCTCAGTATTAGAAATCATCTCTGGTGGTGGTGGTGGTGGCACCTTCTCCTCTTGAGGATCCTCCCTAGCCCAATCTCTAGCTACTGCCCTCTCTGGTCGCTCTCTCCTTGGTGGCATCTGGAACATAGATAAAATTTTATATGAGTTCATAGTCAATACAATTTAAAATAGAAGAAGCACATAAATCTCAAACACGTGATATCATGCACAACAATCCTATCAATGGGGCTCTATAGCAAACTAAAAATATGCGAAAAATGTAATAAGCCGTACAGATCCTAAAGACACTAGAACCTGATGCTCAGATACCATTTTTGATACCCCGCCTAGTAAAATATCGGGTGATTAATCCTATATCAAATTAAAACAGGAATCTCATTTGGTTCATTCTTAGCATCACTGTCGGAAACATTATAAACTTACTAACCACCTAGTATTCAAAAAGCGGATGTTAACATTTTAATCTTTTTATATGCACTCAATAAAGCTGAACATCAACAATAATGTAATATTCCAACACCAAAATAAAACCCCAACCATCAAATGTTATAATTAAATTTTGACAAAAACCATCAGCAAGGAAACCAAGCAAGTAAACAACTAAAACCACTGAAGTTTAAATACTAAATCTGAAAAGAGTGGGAAACATTCCCTAAAATAAATTTGACATCAGAAGATAGATTCCTACACTAGGAATGATAAATAGAAGCGTCTAAGCAAAGTCCTGCAACAATCCACTCTTCTCACAGTTGCGTCTTCTTGGATCAGAATGTCACGCCTGACATCCCTGTGGATGGGCACATAAAAGGTTTTTAAAAATATTTTATAGCAAGAGTTAGTACTCAAAACATTTTGAAAATATTTTGCAATTAAGTATCACAGTAAGATGAGTTATTGATTACACACATTAAGATTTTGCACACTCTCTTGAGTTGACTCACCCCTCATCTATAGTGCACGCCTAACGTCTTGTACTTAGCCCACCTAGTTGTACTACTCAAGCTAACTAAACTATACTAATCAACTGAACTTATCTAAGCGACTAAGTTCCCATACCGCCCTTATAGTACGCTAACAGTAACACATCTCGTATGTTATGCTTAAATAACTTTTCTCCTCTCATTACCACTTACTTTTATAATTAAGTCTCACTACTAAATTTCATTATTTAGATAATCATTATCTATCAAATAATGTTTCCAATTAAGTCCTCCCCTTAATTTACATGCAGATATATGTACGTCATCTAATTTCTACTATCTCATATAAGTAGATTATGTATATATTTACATTCCTCACATAATATATACTAAAATCCATGCTTCACTATTATGTCCTTACCCACATTTAGGACCCTTGGTTCGGAATAGTCCATCGACCCCAAGTAAAAGAATTGGTTCAGAATTTTACCTCGACCCCAAATTTATTTCATATATTGGTTCGAAAAATTACCTCGACCCCATTGATAAAATTCTTATACATATTATTTGTTCGGATCTCTTTCATCGTGACCCCAATTTACTATTTTCATATATTAGTTCGGAATTCATACCTCGACCCTAATATAGGCAATTATACTCTAGCTACTCTCTCCACCTAAGTATGCATATAATTCAATGTATACACACAACCTAAATATTTTAACTCATACGCAATATTTTTCTCTCTAGTATCCACCGTACTTTTAATTTACGATTTATCTCACTATCGCATTTAATTGAGTATTCACACAACTCTAAGGGCCCTAATTACCCCTCCATTATATTAAATAGTTAATCTATCTCTAACCTACTGGTATACTCCTTGGATTGACGGTTACTCTCTCCATAAATTCAAATCCCAAATTTTGATGCCCCACTCGATTGGTTTATCCTCGTCGGTCCCTCTTTCCAATTAATGCACTCAATGAATATAATGGACCCCCACTGTACTCCTACTGGTACTCTCTAAGTCCCGACATAGGTAAAATATCATCACTACGGTTCCCCTCAAGTGTCGGCGATCGAATAGAACTCAACTAATAAAAATACCCAAATTTAGCCTGGGTCGATTGATCGAGGGATTGATCGATCGAAATTCAAGGTTCGATCGATCGATTGAGCACGTGGAGGCACATGTCGTCTTCTTCATGCATTTCTCACCATTTTTAATTATCTAACTCACATGATAATGCACAAAAATCGCAACCAAAGATCCCTAATCATTCCTACATAATCTAGGATGATTTCCAACGATTTAAACATCATAAATCTTCACAAATTAGGCCCACAATAAATCAAATTCAATAATTATTCAAGAACCCTAATTTACTATGTTCTTCCCATATATTAAATCATAAATACAGATTTAATTCGATTTAATCATCAAGTCTTCTATGATTTCAAATTCTCTACAGGTCTAAATCGTTCTACATGCCATCCCTATCAATCATGCATTATTTTCAATTCTTTATCTCCAAGAATATTCATCAAATCATATTTTTCATAAGCCTTACACATGGGTATTATAACTCAATTTAATTTGCAAATAACCACTGGCCTTGTATTCAGTAGGGTCTGATTTCATGACTGTTTTGGTTGCTTGATTGTCTTTCTCCTCCAATCTTCCTTCCCAACTAGTTTGTGGTGCAAGAACCCTTTGAATCCTTCACCAAATCTTCCTTAGGCTTTAAGAATTATTTCCCTCTTCTCTCAAATGGCTTTTGTGAGTTCATCTTATTTATAACCCTAGCCTCCAACTCTTATAATCAGATTTAGAGTTTGTAAATTCATAGGTATCCTCACCCCCATATGCTAAAAGACTAAAATGCCCCCGAATGGTCCCGGTTTAGCCCAAAAATGTCCTGGTACCCGACTCGTACCCCTGGGTATACTATTTTGACTAATTTGACCCTTTCAGAATCAACCGTGACCTCTAAATTTATATTTGAGTCACTTAAAAATATATTTCCTATCTCACCCTCAATTTAGTCTATACGCGACACTCGGCTGAGATATAATCTAGTACGTCAATATCACTCGCTATGTCGTACACATTAACCATCAATATTTAGTATACAACTTGCTTGGAGTGGCCCTAAAGTTAAAATTACTAAATGTATTTGATATTTAATTTAACATTTTAGGCTATTTTGGATCAACATGGAACAGTTAATTTCGAATTTCAATATAATGTTCTTTTTTTTTTGTTATAAGATGATATTTTTGGTCGTTATGGATTGAATTATTTTGTGTTTTTGGACATCAATTAAGATCCTGTGTATAATTAGATGCTATTGGGATTTGATATTATGGACTGCATGTTTAGACATTGTGAGTGTAAATTGGTTGTCTATGAATTTGGTATGGGATAGGATGATGGAAACTATTGTTAAAGGGGGGATGGCAACGGGGCAGGTTTTGACGGGGACCCGATCTGCCCCAACCCATAATGGGAGGAATTTAGGACAAATAAACGAGGTGGGTTTAAAATAAAAAACTCGTCGGGTTTATAATACAAAAACCCCGAACTCGCCCCGTTTATAGGGATTATCATAAATTTACCCTATTATATATAGAGAGAGAAATGTTTTGGTAGGGTTTCTTATTTCCTCATTTCTAACAGCTGCTCGTCCCTACCCTCTCTACTGCTCACTCATCTCTCTTTCTACCACCTGTCACAGTCGCTCCATACCCGTCCGGCAACTGTCAAGATCGATCGCTTCCTTTGCTCATGACCATCGACAATTGTAAGTTCTTAATTATTTTATTCTATTTTTTTGTGGATGTAAGCTCCAGCCTCCAGCAAAGAAGCCGAAGGTTATGACTCTTTTTCCTTTGGGGGGGTGGGGGGAGGTTGGATGTAAGCACCGACAACTGTTAATATCGTTTATACTCTGTAGTATGTAAGTTTATAAGTTTATTTCGTAATTTTTTTTGTAGATTAGTTTACTCACTTATTCTGATTGCATTTCTGTAAACATTTATGTTCACTTCTTTATATATTTTCACTTTTGTTTACAGATTGTATAACTAATTTGTTTTACAAATTTGATTATAAACAAAATTTTAATTTAATTAGAGACTAGTTTATTTACAAATTTATTTCTAATCTTATTTGTTTAATTTAGCTTTTGAAGTGAAAAATGTCTCCAAACAGAAAATAGAAATCCTTTTAAAAATTATAAAAAAAAAGATAAAAAAATCATAAAATATATTTTCGTCGGGTTTGGGGGCCCCGTAGGGTTTTTAAATGGGGTGGGGGCTCGGGACAGGGGTGGGGTAAATGGGGGCGGGTTTGGGGAGGGGTAGACAAGGTCAGGGTCAGATTTGACCAAACCCACCCCAAATATGCCCGTTGCCATCCCTAATTGTTATGTAGGTGATTTTGAAATGTATCAAATTATTGTTATTACTATTTATTTTTAAATGATAAGGACTATTTTAGGAGTGCCAAATCATTTATCTCAAGTTTGAAAATTACCCTCGAAATTTTAGGGAGATGATTGTTGAGATAAAAGGACCTGCATCATAACCTCAAACAACTTAACATATGAACGTGGTCAATGACGAAGATAGAAATTGAAGTTAAGGGGGGCCAACATACATTATTTGTAAAACTTGTTAAGGGAAATAATTAAATTTTATGTTAAAAAATCTTATTGGTCAATATTCGAAACTTTTCAAAAGCTAGGGGGCTATGGCGCCCTCCACAAAAAGCTGGCTTTGTCCCAGGTTAGCTGGTCATGGTTGTGGTTATGCACCTGCTCCTATCAATTCATCTCAACCATCTAATACTCCTAATTTCTATGGTTCTGATTATGGCGGTCGTGCATATGCAACTAGAGACTATGGTTTTGGTTATGGCTGGGGGCATGCAGATACTGGTGGATACTATGCGTCTGTCTATGAAAACAGTTATGGTGATTATTGAACAAGTTTCTTTGTGGATTTAGATGTAGATTTTGATTTTTTAATGAATACAGTGTTGTTTTGTGTTTAATCATTATCAAGGAACTGTATTTAGTGTTTCTAGAAGTAAACAATGTGGTTGGGCCTTTGATTAGTTTGATTTAACACAAATCTTTCTATTACTTTGTTTTGAACTTTGATGCACTTGAATATCAACTCTAATGAGCACAAGTAATTAGCGGCTTATATTTTTCATTCATATATGGTGAAGGGTTAGCCGCTTATATTTTCAAATCAAGTATTCAATGCTCTTATCATCCATCAATTCATACAAGCGAATGAAACCTACACGACATAAAAGAGAGTTGTTTAGCTATTCATAATCCAAATAGACATGTACAGGTTAGGATTTTGTTGGCATTGCACTTTTTATGGTTGATATCAGTTTTAAACTCATTTATACGTTAACATAATATCTCATTATCATAAATATCTCCCCTAACTAAGAACATTATCTTGAAAAACTATCCCTCTCTCACAAGACTCTTTCAAATTTAAACAATACTATAAGATCTATTGGAGAAAAATTATTTTTTTCATGGGACCCGTTGGAGTAAAAAAAGACCGTAGGACCTATTTGACTATATACTTATTTAATGGGACTAACTAATAAAAAACTCGTTAAAATATCGTATTATTAAATCGGGCTTTGTTAAAGTAAAAGGGATAATTAATGTTTAGTCCGTAGGAGCTAAGTACATTTTGCATTTAGTTTGCCTTATTTTTTTATGTTCGAAAAAGTTCAGTGTTTATATTTTTTGACAATTTTTCTTATGGTTTAGGATAAGATAATAAAGAGATTGTGAGTAATTTTCATGAGGAGTGACTTTTTAGAACAAACTAAAAAGGTTTGGAGTATATATATATATATATATATATATATATATATATATATATATATATATATATATATATGACCATTATAGAAATGGGTCTTGAGTGAAAATGTATATTTACTGTATTACTATTAATATATCAATTACAACAACATAATATAGTTAATTCTTACATTCATGTGGTTGCACATAATGTTTATACATAACTTAATTTTTATTTAACTTCTACACTTGACCCGCATTAGAAACGCATTGCGTGTGTGGCCCGATGCTAAAAGAAGAGAAAAAGGAGGAGGGGTGGGTGTGGGTGAGTGGTTTTGGGGTGTGTGTGTGTGGGGGGGGAGGGGGGGGGGGAGGGGAGGGGGTAATTGGGTAATAGGTTGAGTGTATATACATTTGGAAAATAAAATTTCTCATTCAACCTTATAAAAGTTATACAAAGTATTTAAATTTTTAAAAATATATACGTGTAATTCGATCAAAATTACCGATGTTTTGTCAAAGGTATTTACAATTGTGTTCAAAAGTATCAATAATTTTGTTAAATTACCCGTGAAATTTTCAAAATAAATACAAATTAAATTAAATTGTTTATTAATTCGTTAAAATATTTTCTAATTTTATGAAAAAGTTTATATTGGAGATAATGGGCAAGGACTGATTAATTGAATAATATGTGGTGAAGGAAATGAATATCTAAAAATTATCCTGGTGATTCAAATTATTTCTCATAGAAGTTATGTGTGAAAAGGCCATTTTCTTTATTTTTAAAGGCCCTTTTAACCTTTTGATATCTAGGAGATGCAAATCCAAGGAGATACCTAATCTTAGTAATAGTGATATGACTATTTTTATTTGTGGGGAGTGATATAGGATATCGCTATTCAGGGTACCTTATAAGAATAAATGATGCAGAGAGATCCATATAAGAAAGGATCACTCATACATAATATTAAAAAAAAAAATAGGATAAACTCAACAATTAAATCGCAATAATTTAACTTCAATACTTTAAACTATGGTCAATTACCGAATAGTTCCCAACATAAACACATATTTTGTAAAAAAGACACTTATTTTTAGTTTAACCCATGCCCTTGTCGGAGCTCCGGTGGGAGTCATCGAAGCACCGACGAGCGCTGCCAAAGCTCCGACAGTGGTGGGTGGGGTGGGGGTTGGGGTGGAGGGAGGTTGGAAAATGGATTTGTGTGTCCTTGTTTTGAGTTTTTATATGTGGTAAGGGAATTTTTGGAACAAAATAAAAAGGTTTAGACTAAACGTGTAGTAAAAATGTTTGAGAGACTATTCGGTATATGCCCCTTTAAACTAATCTAATAATTTTTTCAGAAATTACAATAAACATATTTAATCATACAATCATTTAAACATTGAAAATTAAACTAACTTAACTTTTTACATTTGAACATTGAACTGAAAAATTAAACTAATTTAACATTTTACATTGTTGAACTCTCAAAGTTTAACCTAATTAAACAATAAACATTATCTAGGAAAAATTGAACTTATATATTGAACTGGAAAAAAAAATTAGGTCATTAAAACTTTAAAAATTACTTGTGCTGCTGAGTGAAAGAGGCATTGCCCTGTCAGGGAGAGAAAGGGAGGGCCCCGATCGGGCTGTTGTAGCCGAAGGGAGGAAAGGTAAGGAGGCTCACCAGCGACTTGGGTTGGGTAAGGAAAGGGTAACGACGACTTGCGCTGGGAGGAAAGAGAGAGGGAAGGAATGGAAGAAATTAGAAAGTGAAGGTAGGATTTTTCTTAGCGAGGCGCATATCTGATTAGAAGATATGGTATTTACAGCTCAGCCCCTAAGCTTTTAAAATGACATAAAACTCATTGCCATTCACTATGAAAACTTACACAAAAATCTATTTTTTTTTAATCACGAAAAAATTCCCAAAACAATAGGCTGGGAGGCTGCCCACCTTCGGGACCACCTAGCTCTGCACATGATAATATGCTATAATCCCTATAAACATGGTTACACTCATCTCTATGCTAGAGCCACTAGGTTTGGTATTTCTAAATCGTGGTCGACCAATATAATCATTTATAATATCGGTTTATATAAACTAAAAATTATATGTGCAGAGGTGCAACGAAATTCTTTAAAATTACATATATAGGACCCAATCATGTTTTATCATTGAACAAGCTATAAAAATTTGAGTTATCCCAAACCCGCTCAGGTTCGAGTCGGGCCTCATTGTGTAATCCCAAACCCATCTATATTCGAAAGCTTCTTGCCCAGGCTCGAACACAATTTTTTTTTACCTAAATTTTATTGTTTAGCAAATTTATGACCTATTTTATTGTTTAGCAAATTTATTTTAGAATGTACTCTTAAGACTAAGAGTAAATAAAGTTTAAAATTGATATTTCTAAATATTTTCATTTGTATTCTTTTTTATAACTTTTAACCTTAAAGGAATAAAAACATATCTAATTCTCGGATCTCGCGCTGGGTCGAGCTCTAGCAGGCCTAAGAATATATGCCCAAGCCCGTCTAGAAAAAAATCGGGTCTATAAAATTTTGCCAAGCCCGGTTCGCGGGCCTATTTGCCTTACCCAAGCACTATTTTTTCTGAGCGGACCTCGGGTCTATGTCCACCCCTAGCCTACGCTATGCATATCTTATAGGGAGTGAAAATAGCATACATGGTGTAATTGGAAGCTCGTGCGTTGTGTTTATAACACTCGGGCACCTATAACACACCACTTGCATCACACATAAAGCAAGTCTCGGTTTAATTCACTGTAACACTTTAAGCTACACTAATAAAAGTAAAATTCCCATACGTAGAAAATTCAAAATTTAAATTTCAAAATGCTTTATGAAGAAAGCTACATGTACCCTAAGTATAGACATACTTATGCCCATGTATACAGCACATCAATTAAATCATTCCAACCACATAACAATTTGAATTGGGAAAGAATGTTGTTGTATTAAGAAGATCATAATTTACTCCAATAAAGTTTGTTTCACTCTTAAGTTCATAATACATCCAAAAACTGAACATAAGCCATTAGCAAAGGAGTATGATTTGTCTTTCCCACAATTGTTATAAGCCCAACCAGATTCCCATGACATATTAATAATAAGTAATTATTATTGCATCAATTGAGTAACCAAAACAATTGAAACTCAGCTATTCAATTTCAAGAATGTATCAGACCAAATCCTCATGGAATCCACACTTAACCTTACTAAAACATCCAGTGTCAATAACCTGTAACATCCCCTATTCCTCTTAGCTGTTTAATTTAATTACATTAGTGTACTCTTTTTTCAGTTGACAGTAGCCCCCGTGTTGCAATAACCGTATATTTCACCAAATGGGACAAGACTTAAGAACGATTGATCATTTATGCTGGAATATAAGTTAAGATCAATTGATTATTTCATTAGTCATAGTGAAATTATCAGTTTAAGCAGGAAAAATTTAAGCACATGGGGTACCGAAGTTCATGTTTAACCTTATTATATAAGCAACAAATTAAAAATTTATGAAAATTTCAGAAGAGATGAAATAGCAAAATGATCTCCCAAATGACCCCAAAGGATAGAGAACGTTTCAAAATGAACTCAATTTGTCACTAAACGGGCAAGACGATCGGCTAACAACCTCAACACACCAAAGCACTGTTATTAAAAATCATAAAAATCGAATAACAAACCTACAAATCATGAAACGCAAAAAACAAATTCACATCCACACTGAACAAAAATATACAGATCCCCCCAGCTCTAAATCAAACAACAAACACACTTTTATGTCGTGTTTGTAGCACATTGCATGTTTGCATCGCACCAATAAAATTATTTTAATGTAATCGTGCATACCGAGGCTACATAGCAGTGGCTCAATCAGTCTCTAAATTCTTTTATAAATACATAACCAATGTTTAAATAAAAATTTCCAAAATACATCAAGGACTTTTTTTAAGTAGGGACTAATGGCATATATATATATATATATATATATATATATATATATATATATATATATATATATATATATAACCAAATAAGGGTTTGTACATTCTCTAAGATTTCATAATATCTCTACCGTAGTTTAATGATTGTTATTACAAACTGTGAATAAGTCTAACGAAAACAACAGTAAACTGAAAGTGAATTTAGCATAATTTGTGAGCACGCATTATATTCTCATATATTTTTTAAACTTACTGACCCATTCACATTTATACACATCTATAATATGTACTCGAAATTTCATCACCCCATAGCATGGCAAAAAGAATTCTACATGCCTAGAACAACTCTTTAACTTCTCAAACACCGTACATGCCTAAACTGTGAATACAACTGATGTCATGAAGTAAATTACTTCTATCACAAACTAGAGCCAATTATAAGACTTTTTATAAACTAAAGCCAACTTTTTGACATGGTATTATTAAAAAAATATTAATTTAAGAACGTTTAACTTCTTGTTAACATGTAGCATCAAGTGAAGAAAATACACTAAAAACAATTTTTACGGGGGAACATACTTGGAATCCTATAAAAATGCTAACTTTATTAAGAAAACCCCCCTAATTCAATGACATTAAAGTTTACTAAAAAACTAATGTATTAAAAAAATATCCCCAAGGAGTCATAAATGTTAAATAGTCCTTATTACCCATAACACTAAAAAACTCATCTAATGTGTCCAATTGACACAATAAATAGATCATTGAAAAGTATGAAAGCTAGATATCAAATATATTTATTACAAATCACGGGATTATATTATATAAGGAAAGTGAAATATGAATGAAAAGACATGGGATAGAGTGTTTTATGATTTGAGATTGTTTTGAAAACCCCACCAAAATGCATTTCCATAAAGAATCAACCGAACTGCTACTCGCATAGTGCATCTAATTAAGATCAACTTACTTTGAAAATATCTACCTTCATGGTTGCTTCTGCGATGTTTTAAGCCAGTAGTTGAGGTAATTCGATCAACTTGGGCTACATAAACAATATATATATATATAATAATGCTCTTGTGCGGACTAGTCCGCATTTTAAGAGTGCGGACCGGACATGTGTCACCTAACGGTGTGCCTAAAAACTATCGCCTAAATTATAGGCACTCTCTCTCTCTTTTCTGGGCTCACCGCCAGGTGACACATGTTCGGTCCGCACTATTAAAATGCAGACTAGTCCGCACAAGAGCAGGACTATATATATATACAATCCTGCTCTTGTGCGGACCAGTCCGCATTTTAAGAGTCCGGACTGGACATGTGTCACCTGGTGGTGAGCCTAGAAAAGAGGGAGAGTGCGCCTATAATTTAGGTGATAATTTCTAGGCGCACCGTTAGGTGACACGTGTCTGGTCCGTATTCTTAAAATGGGGACTAGTCCGCACAAGAGCATTATATATATATATATATATATATATATATATATATATATATATATATATATAGAGAGAGAGAGAGAGAGAGAGAGAGAGAGAGACTCACCTACATCATGCGTTATACATCACACCGTACATCACACCTAATTCTAGGCCCTAGGAAACGTTTTTTTTTCAAATTTTATATTTTTTTCTTGAAATTAACCTTCCAATCAACCCACATACAAAAAATTAGGTCGAAATGCATTTTGTAGCTATTTTTTAAAAAATCCACAAAAACTGCTGCCTCGGACATTTTTAGCAGTTTTTTGTGGATTTTTTTAAAAATAGCTACAAAATGTATTTTGACCTAATTTTTTGCATATGGTTGATTGAAAGATTAATTTCAAGGGAATAATATAAAATTAGAAAAAAAAGATTTTAAGGGACTAGAATTAGGCGTGATGCATGAGTGATGTATAGAGCATTATGTACGTCTGTCTCTCTGTCTCTCTCTCTCTCTCTCTCACTCTCTCTTTATATATATATATAGGATAAGTGACTATGATTTAGGGCATTAAAAATGCAAAAAAGAAAGATGAAGTAAATAGTGTCGAGAGAAAGAGGGGGAATGGATAAGTGGAACCTTGACCAAGCCAACATCCTTGCGATATTATCAAGGTTGCCAGAGAAATCTCTAATCTGGATTGTGTGCATATAAATGGTTGTATTCAATCACTAACAAAAACTTCACCCAACTCCAGCTCAATCATTCTCTAATATTCAAAAACCAAAATATCTTAATTGATCGTTACCCGAACTAAAAAAAACACATAAGTTGAAGGTTTATTGTTTGGTAAGCATACTGCAAATTTACAAGACAAATTACCCAATTGTGGATTTTGTCAAACAAGTAACTTTCACAACAGGGTAAATCCAACATGTTAATTAAACATAAGGAAAGTTTATGTCTATTTCAAGAAAATAGTTCAAGTATGCAGGCATGAAACTACTCAAATAATTCAGCTTATCCAGCCTTGCGATCCGGGGTAATAGAAGCCTTTCCGGGACACGCAAAAATAATATTTTCTACCTACTTAAAATATTATTCAATAATACAAGCATGAAACTAAAAATGTGCATACACAAATTATTCAGCTCACGTAGCCTTGAGCCAGGATAAGTGAAGCACGTTGAACAGTATATATTAGCTAAAGTTACAAAGACTTCAAAATATAAAAAGAAGAGATCATAGTCTCCATAGGTACACAAACACAATGAACGTAATCAGAATCAACTTTCATGCGACATGAAGAAATTATATGCACCTATTTGTAACTTATGTTAGGACTCTACATTTTGCAAGAGCAGGCTGCTTGTTTTAGCACATCAGCCATACGATCCTTAATTTTTGGTTCGTTATGCAGCTATTATCTCCCTATTTCTGACTTCTTTATGATTTCTGACAAGAACAAGAATGGAGGCACGTCCTGCTTGTGAATGACAAATCAGCAACCATGGACCATCTGGAGCTCTATCTTCATCTTCATCTTTATCTTTACCTGTTTGTCCCACCTCAGAAGATACATACCACAAATTACCAGACCCTCATCAAGTTTTCGCAAAGGGGGGACTTTTCCCAGATCATGATATTCTTACTCCATTACCATCCAATAGTGGGGTTGTAGGTCACATATATTCATCATCCCCAGGATTCTAAACCGATCTTCATTTTTCTTCTATTTTCGACCGATGAAAAGCATTTGAGAACAGCCTATTTCATTTCTGACTCATTAATGAAACAACCTTGTCATTCTGGAGTACTTAAATCTTCAGCATCAAATCACTAATTTAAGGAAAACAACAATGATTCCTGGTGTACAGATCCACTACCTGATTATTTTTTATTATCCTGTAAATAATTTGGCCCAAAATAATCAAATAGAGAGTGGTAATACTGGTTGTCTACCTGAGGACCTTAGTAAACAAAATGATTGGCAAATATGGGGAGACCCACTAATTACTGATGATGATTCTCTTACTCCTAATTGGAATGAGCTTTTTGCAGATACCAGTGAGGCACAACCAGAGCCACATATGGCATATCAGGTGCCCAGACCAACTAAAGATCTCTCAGTGCAGCTGCCACATCAGCAGCTTCCTGCTTCATCTGTTGTTACCCCCATTATCCTCGGTAAGTGTGTCCGCATTTAAGCAATGAATGCATTGGAAACCAGAATTCCATGAAGCCGTTGTTGAAGCAGTCAATAAGCTCGGGGGCAGTGAAAGAGCTACTCCAAAAGGTGTGTTGAAGCAAATGAAAGTTGAAAGTTTGACCACCTATCATGTAAAAATCCACCTGCAAAAATATCGAAAAGCTAGATACAAACGGGAGATTTCATAAGGATATTCGGAGAAGAAACTGATTCCTATTGAAGAATTGTCATCTCTGGACTAAAAAATGGGTATTAAGATTAGTGAGGCATTACGCTTACAGATAGAAGATCAAAAGCAGTTACATGAACAACTTGAGATTCAAAGAAATCTGCAGATGTATATAGAAGAATAATGGAAATACCTATAAATGCTATTTGAGGAGCAACAAAAGTTAGGTAGGGACTTTCTTAAGGCTTCATCGTCCATCCAATATGACTCTTATTCTCAGTCTACCTATGCAATCCCCAATTCCCCTGCTAAAAACAAACTGGAAACCTCTTGGGTGGGCCCACATGAAGCAAGATATGATCCAATTAATGTCGACGCAACATCAGAAGGTGGCGCAAAGGAGTTGGGAAGGAACCAGAAGGCATCTGAAAGAGAAACATCCGAGGATCTCGAATCAAACGTTGTTGGCCGTTCAAACTCTGAATCCTCACAGCGTGCGAAACTGAACAACTAAAAGCCTCGATTGATAATTCCCCGAATATCTCAATCTTTAAGCAGGATAGATGGAGTTGAATGGAACTCTGTCAAATTATCGCAGGTAATGGGATATTTCTTTCAATTTAGTTGATATAAAAATGATCGAATTCTGATTATTGTATCTGTAAACTACCTATTTATGTGTTATATGAGTTTAGAAGAGGATGTACACTAAGGGTTTGTAGTGGGAACATCAAGATGGAGTTTTTATACATTGTATGCCTACAAGGAAGGAGTATGTTAGATACATTTTCAATCTAAATTCGAGGTAAAACATAGAACTATAAAAAAAAGAATATTGTAAAATAACACATATGAACCTTTTAATAAACATAGATTAAACTAAAATACACATAAACGTTATAGCAGGCTGCAAGAAGCAGCTGCTTAATAACTATCTCATACAACACTGAAGTCATTTTCACAATTTATGTTTACCTCCACATTCCTATTTAACATTAGCCTTGCTAACATGAATATATAGAGTGCGAATCCTATTTTGGTTCACCACAACGCACATATTGTATGATATTTTAATAAGTCAGTCTGAAATCAAACAGATTTTTACCAAATACAACATATATGGAACTCTGTCAAATTATCACAGGTAATGGGATATTTCTTTCAATTTAGTTGATATAAAAATGATCGAATTCTGATTATTGTATCTGTAAACTACCTATTTATGTGTTATATGAGTTTAGAAGAGGATGTACACTAAGGGTTTGTAGTGGGAACATCAAGATGGAGTTTTTATACATTGTATGCCTACAAGGAAGGAGTATGTTAGATACATTTTCAATCTAAATTCGAGGTAAAACATAGAACTATAAAAAAAAGAATATTGTAAAATAACACATATGAACCTTTTAATAAACATAGATTAAACTAAAATACACATAAACGTTATAGCAGGCTGCAAGAAGCAGCTGCTTAATAACTATCTCATACAACACTGAAGTCATTTTCATAATTTATGTTTACCTCCACATTCCTATTTAACATTAGCCTTGCTAACATGAATATATAGAGTGCGAATCCTATTTTGGTTCACCACAACGCACATATTGGATGATATTTTAATAAGTCAGTCTGAAATCAAACAGATTTTTACCAAATACAACATATATATATATATAATTTCCACTAATTTGAGCTATATTAACTGATTGTAAAGCCCAATTAATTTATTTTAGTATTTCACAACCACTCAAGGAATTCAAAGAATATTTCTCCAGGTAGAAAGTCCTTAGGTTAACAAAATATTGCATTTATGGATTTTAGTATGTCCTTATATCTAATATCTTTGTCTATACACCTGAGCTTTTCCGAATTTATATTTGCTTGATTTGTAGAAGCACCAATCATTAGTTGATGGAAAGGGAAGGGGGAGGATGGAGGATTCTGAATAAAAGGTATGAAATAAGATCCAACAAAAATGTAAAGTAATGAGACGAGCCCAAGATTTTAGAGATCTTAGATAGTTAAATAAAAATAATAAAATTACATACTCTAAAAAAGAAGAAAAGAAAAAACTAGTAAACCAGACAAAATATTCACAAGGTTCTGCAGTATTACATCCATGCATGGGTGGGGATACTGATCTAATTAATTCTTAACTTGTTACAATGGGGAGGGGCATAACTAGATGGTTAGATTTATAACAGATTCACCCAAATGGAACATAAGTCAAAAAACTTACCAAATCATCTCTATATGCTTGAAACATCTGGATGAATTGAATTTTCAAACCAAAAGTATTCATCATCCACAACAGAATTATCATGGAACACAAAGGCATCAACTTCCCTATTACCTTAATAGTATATATGACTAATGGAACACATCTGTGTTTTTTAACTCTTTGTACTGTCTAATATCATAGGTAATAGACCATGCATACAAAGCATGAGCCAAAGCTTCTATATTAGTTTCCACTCTTGAAATTTGAATGACAATGTAAATACAAAATTAAAGAAATGTATGTTCAAAATACAGAAGTTGATGATGAGCCGTCGCGCTAAACATGCGCTTACGGGAAGCTTGGTCAGCATTGATGACCACAGTAATACCTAAAGAAAAAACAGTTGAGCCTTATGGAAACCGATCAAAATGACTACTAGATTTCATTGGAACATCTAGGAAGGGTTTAAAAGCATCACCCCTGAAGTTGAGGTCCAGAGAAAATTATCGAAAATTATCTGTGAAACTTTGTTTTTAGCAATTCATGGATCAAGCCTGCCCACTGATATATGAATGCATTAATAATTGTGCAATTTGTTTCGTCAAATACCAAAAACAAAAAACAA